>JBAMNC010001911.1:0-600000 GCA_037902135.1 Cetoscarus ocellatus | reverse complement strand
CATGGAGCCTGGAGTCATTGGGCAAGAGGCTGGGAACACCCTAAAGCAGTAGCCAGACAATCACAGGGCCACAAAGAGAGACAGACACATGCTCACACGCACACCTAGGGACCATTTGGAGTCACCAATCAACCTACTGAACATGTTTTTGGTCTGTGGGAGGAAGCTGGAGTGCCCGGAGAGAACCCACACAAACATGGGAAGAACATGCAAACTTCACACAGAAAGACCCTGCCCGACCCGGGGATCAAACTGGCATCCTTCTTGCTGTGAGGCACGTGAACTACCTGCTGTGCCACCGTGTCGCCGAGCTATATTACTCAGTTCTCACATTAAAAAAATCATGGATAGAAATCTGCTTAAACATATCACAGACAAGAGACTGACCAGAGATTATTCCTTTTACATTTTCTTCATCTGCCATGAGAGTTATAACCAGTCCCTCCTCCACATATTGTTAATGCCACACAAACAGACAGACACGAAATCACTCTGACGGCTGTAAAGCACTCTCGAATATGCAGAACATCTTCAGCTTAAGGTAAATGAGAGGTTTTAAGGGAGGAGAGTGCACAAAGAAATGAGTCACAGCACTTCACTGCTCCATAACAACCTGCTGCATAACATCTCACAAGCTTTCCAGACCCAGACAACCGCTCGGAGTGAAGCTGCCTCCCTGCCACACTCCACACTCTCTATCTGAATGCCTGTTATTAAATTTGCAGAGTTTGTTCGCCCCAGGGAGCGACTGAAAGCATGAACGCTTTCCCGCGGATCATGTTCCAGAGTTAGTAATTGCCAAAGCAATTGTTATTTAAGTGATGCCCAAGGAACAAGGCTCGCACACTGCTGCTGTGTCCCTCTACTGTTAATATTTTAATGTGCTGTGCTGCTCTCCACTCCGACTGAATGACTCGGTTAATGTTAGACAATTGGATGGTGGTGCCTTGTGGGATATTTTGGAGTATATATAAGTATGTGTGTTTGGTTTGCACAACATAGATAGGCCTCTGGCTGACAGGGATTTGGCTTGGAGCTATTACTGCTCATTATCTTACTCTGATAACTGTTAATCAGCTACAGTTTTCTGAATAAAAACACTGCCTATTTCCTAAAATTTTAATTAAGTGACCTAATTGACTGCTGGAACTCAATTAACAGCAGGCTTTTATACCTGAATTCTACTGTCCTTCTTTTGATGAGAACTGTTTTCAGCACTGATGAGAGTCAGAGTGGTTCTCAACCATTTCTAAACGAGCCTTTATTCTTATTCAGCTAAAAGATGAGTGACACATTAACTCGATTATTGGAAGCAGCAGCCACATCTTTTCATACATGAACTAAGGTCTATGAGGAACACTGCAGGTCACATGCATGTGTGTTTGAACAATGCAAAAACATTTGTGGAGGCAGAAAGGTAGTCCAAGACAATTAACATCCTGGGTGCCAACGCACATCAGAATCTTCCGAAAAAAAATCATCAAATTGAACAAATTGTTCAAAACAGTGTTAATTTTGTTGACTAATCATTTTTGTCATGGTTTTCGTCAAAAATGTTTTTTCCCCTGACGAAAATGAGACAGTAACTAATAAAAACAAGTGCACATGGACAAAAACTAAAACTAAATTAACTGACATTTTCATCAACAAATAAAAACTGTACAAAATCTATTAACAGAGACTTAATCCAATCAGACTTAATTTGGTCATGAAGAAAGTAGGGAAAAGTTAGGAATATATCCAATCACAACTACTTTGGTTGTGTGGAAAGGTTGGGTGAGTTAAGAGTGACATCCAATCACAACTGCCTTAGCTTCATGGGGGTGGGGAGCGATCCAATCAGAGCTGCTCTCTTTATGAATTGATATATTCATGTAGAGCAGGTTCACTGTGTGTTGTCAGTTCTGGTATTGTAACTGAGATGCTCTGTCAGGTAGCCTAAATAAAGGTGACTGTGTTTCACACAAAAGTTCAATCTGTTTCTGTTCATTTATACCTTTAAACTTTACAAGCATTCAATACAGGTTTATTAGATGTTTCATTTTATCCAAGCGTAAAAAAAACGTTCAATAAAAAAAAATGTTCAATAAAAAAAACATAACAAAATTTACAGTAGATTTCAAAATGTTGTGAAATTTCATCAACTTAAAGTAGAAGAAAATTAAAACGATTTAGATGACTAAAATAATGACGAAAAATGAAAATATATTTTAGGCAAAAGACTATAACTAAAGCTAAATCAAAAAGTGCTTTCAAAATTAACACTTGTTCAAAATGATCAATTACTCAGTATAAGAATGTTGTGAAATTATCTCCACTGATAAAGACACAAATTTTACATGAAAGTTTGAACATGGCAAAAGTGTGTGCCAAAGTGTGTTCCTGATCATCAGGAAAAACACAAGCAGATTTGTGGAGACATTTTGGAACAAACTGAAGGAAACCCAATTTTTTAGGAGTGATTACATTTGATGAAACTTGAAGCTTCCAATACAACCCTGAGTCAAAACAGCAGTCAAAGCATATGACAACACCATTGTCACCAAGGATAAAAGCATGACCAAGCAAATCCAAATACCTGACCGTGTTGACTGTTTTCTTCGACATCGTGTGTATCCTTTTGGAGGAGTGGGTTTCAGAAGGGTCAGTGCTGAATCAACACCATTACAATCATCCATCCATTATCTACACCGCTTATCCCTTTCTGGGTCAGGGCTGGAGCCCATCCCAGCTGACATTGTGCGAGAGGCAGGGTACATTGGTCTCAGGTCGATTGCAGAGAGAAGGACAGCCAGTCATGCTCACACTCATACTTAAGAGCGATTTGTGGTCACCAATCAACCTAATGAGCATGTTTTTGGTCTGTGGGTGGGAGATGAGTTCTTGTAGAGAAGCAACGCATGCACAAGAAGAACATGCAAACTCCAGCAACCTTCTTGTTGTGACGCATGTGAACTGTCGGTCCACTATTACAAAAAGGTTCTAGAAAAACCCTGAAAAAGCCTGAAGGAAGAGACCACAGCTGAGGAAACATGGTTCTCTTCTTCATCAAGACAACACACCAGCTCACGCTGCGCTCTCGGTAAACCAGTTTCTGTTCCAAAAAAAAATCTAAATCAGTGCTTGATCATCATCCCTGTTCACCTGATCCACCACTGTGGGAAAAAATTATTTTCCCACGATCAAATCTGTGTTCACAGGACCACGATTTGAGTCTTACGAAAGTCAAGAAGTTAAGACAGAATGACAGATTCTGAGACAACTGTCTGAAGAAGACCGGCTGCACTGTTTTATAGAGGTATGTTGATAAAGAAGGGGAGAATACTGAAGGAGAAAGACATGTTTATGTTCAATAAGATTGTAAAGCAGTGTTGGTTTTGTTTTTTAAAAGCCATACCTCATATATGAGAGTATGGGGGCCGAGGGAGCAGTAAGATTGTCATACTGGACAGACACCAGAGATATCCAAAAATTAGTTTTGGGGGAATATTTAACATCATACTGTTGTTTTAGGCTGCTTGATGGCAGACTTGCTAGCTCACCTGTTGGATAGTCTAAATAAAGAAGTGGTGTAATTTTGGACGGTTTCAGGTGTGCTTCAGTCTCCCACCAGAACATCCTGTCCAATCTGGTACACACTGTCGGACACTTATTTTCATACTTAAATGGTAAAACTGCAGTATCAGACATATCCATTGCCATTTTTTGTTGTTATGGCTTCTCATTGCCTACGCCAAGGGGGTTATGTTTTTGTGTGTTTGTCTGTTTGTTAGCAAGATTACACAAAAACTTCTGGACAGATTTTGCTGAAATTTTCAGGAGATGTTGGCCCAACTTAGAAATGATTAGATTTTGGTGGTGATATGCATATTTGTCTGGATGCAAAAAAAATCCCAAAATTTAAAAAAAACCCATAAGTTCACATTGGGTGGGATTTTAAAAAATCATATCTCTGCCATTTTTCAGTGGATTCACTCCCAATTTCACAGGATAATATGGGGTTCATTTCTCTATCATCAAGGTATATTTAATCTGGATCCAATCAGATTGACATTACAAAAAACCCTGAACTTTAAAATGGGAAATCCGACATTATTATTATTAACGACATTTAATAATTCATATAAAATCAAAATATTAAGTGATGTTCCCAAAACTGGTTTTATTCATACAAGAAAAACAACCTTCATGTATGTGCTGAGTGTGGTCCAGATCCTGGCGCTATTCTGGATCTGGAGATCCAGAATTGTATCTTTTACAGGGGTTGTGGAAAAGCCAGTGCCAGAACTAAACTGCTTTTCTAGTGCTGCATATGTTTCTGGACTTTTTCTTGACTGACTGAACAAAAACTAGCAAACAGACTTTGGTAGAACTGCTGAGACGAGGTGGTCTTAGAAGATCTGAGGCATAACTCAAGCTTCCTTGTTACTTGACCCAGGTCTGTGTGCGGTCAGATGGGCTTTATGTTGCCCGGCCCCCTGCTGCAGGCACAAGCACAGGGGCAACTCGCACACCACGCTAGCTGTCAGAGTGCAAGCTAACCTGCTGTGTTAATTCTAATCAGACAACAAGAAAGGAGGAAGGGCAGGAGTAAAAGCACTACAACACAAGGGATCGGGGAGGAAATCAGTCGAACAGGAGCTAGGAATGATTTTGTTGTATTGCGTGCATAAATAAGAATTACATTACAGTTATGAGAAATGGTCCCGCGCTGGTGAGCCGTGCTTATGTGTGCGGTGTAAAATTACAATCAGCGCTTTTCTGGAGACATGAAATCCATGTGTTTGGTTGATTGTCTACATTATGATTGAGTTTGTAAGGCTGAAAGTATGTATGAAATGGGCTGCATGCAATTACAATCTATGCCTGTCAAAGACAGAGCGAGCAAGAGAGAGAGAGGGATTGTGTGTGTCTGTTTGTGTGAATGGCAGCGAGCGAGTGAATGAGCGCAGCCTCGTTGGAGAGCCCTGCAGACTGAGAGGCAGATTAATTGAAAATGCCTCAGATACTCGGCCCGGGCCGTCACTCCCTCAACAGAGCAGACCTTCATCATAAAATCGCTCAATCGCACACTCATTCCATTACAAATGAACCGATTCTCATGTTGAATATGCATTCGTGCAGAGCTGCGCTGTCAGGCACAACAGGTTAGTGAGAGAAGATAACAGCCATGTCTACACACGCACAACATAAAACCAGCTCCCGCAGGTTCAATATTTCAAAGGGAACACTCAGACCTTCCTGCTGTTTCTTTCCTGTCTCCCTCCAAAAAGCGCTGAAAAACAAGGTCCTTCTAAAGGCCAGTGGTGACAGGTGAATTATCAGCTCCTCAGAAAAGCTCCGGTGTGTGTGTATCAGGGAAGATTGACAGCTGTGAATGTATCTGCTAAGCCGACGGTGAAAAAAAATTCCACGTATCTGACATTCAAAGCAGCTCAGGGCTTGTCAGTGTCAATGCATCGATCTGAATGTGATTAAAGTTAAAATTTAATTCACTATATTTTGTTAACCGTATTATTCAGGTGCCTGCAAGCTAGTGCAGGGATCTGGTTAGTATTCATTGTGTTTAATCTTAAGTTGTTTTCATATGGAGCTAAATCAAGGCCAAAAGTGTTGTAATTTGAATATACATATACATCAGTCCTGGCTATGAGTGGAGACATGGGATGGGACCCTCCAAACATCAGACACAAATGTGAAATGTTGCGGCTTTGGAATAGACTGGCAAGGATGTCGGATCAGAGACTCACTAAAAAGATTTTTAATTGGGATGTGTCTGCCCCTCATTGTCATCCCTGGGCCAAAGAATTGAAATCTGTCTTTATAACTACTAATATGTTGTTCATTTTTCAAAATAAGTTAGTATGTAACATCCAGGACATTAAGCGCTGTATGTTCACTGAATACAGACAAAAATGGTCTGTGGATATATGGTGTAAACCAAAACTCAGAACATATTGTCTTATCAAGAATAGTTATGATGCAGAGTCTTACATGAAGTATAATCTCACCAGGAGACAGAGATCATTATGTGCACATCTGCGCTCAGGAACTTTACCCTTAGCCATAGAGACTGGTGGGTTTAATGCTTTTCCAGAGGAAGACAGAGTGTGTTTGTTGTGTAACGTTTGGGAAACTGAGAATGAGATTCATTTTATGTTTCACTGTCCAATTTATGATGATCTAAGGGATTTATTTTTCAGAAAAATGTCTTTGATTAATGTTGACTTTTTTGGTTTGATGACTACGAAAAACTTGAGATCTGTTTCAGAAAAGGAGCTTTTGCTTTAGCAGATTATATTTGCAAAGCTTGGGAGAAAAGGCAGAGTGTATTGTCTACTAGTGAGCTGAGAAAAGATCATGCAACTTGGTAACTGTTGTGAATTTATATCTTGGTAACACTGCAACTGTATTTCTGGTGTCTTGTAAACCCATGAGGGTTGGGCACTTAAATGTGCAAGACACATAAATAAAAAATGTCTATCTATCTATCTATCTATCTATCTATCGATCTATCTATCTATCTATCTATCTATCTGTCTATCTATAAAAAAAGATATAAAAAAACAGATTTTGAAACTGAAATGTCAATGTGTGTTCTTGAATTAAAAAAATAAAATAAAAACACTTTATAAATTAAAAATAAGTGTAAGATGAGTTTTTATCAGTTTAAATATACTTTTGATTCAGCTCTGTAAGTACTTTAATAAAATATATTTTAACAAGTGATGTGTCATTTTCTTCAGTTGCAGGATTAATATTTTAAGCTTCAAATCTTATCTACTGGATCAGCTTTCTTTTTTTCGTGACAGAGCTGAATCAAAAGGAGTGGTTTGTTTGCAGTGAGAACAAAACCGCCCCAGTAACTTACATTGAATGGGTAGCGAGTTAACTCATCACACTGCTGTAGCAAATCAGGCTGATGACAAAGTACTACCAAGTAATAATGTTTATGATCCCACAGAGTCACTTTCTATGAACCTGCACAAAATAAAATAAAAAAAATAAACAGGTTAACAGTATTCCCTGTCACTAGAGTAGTCAGGCTCATGCTGGCAGTCTGAAAGCTCTGACTTGCCAATATGAAAACACACACGTAAGTAAAATGCATCCAGTGTGAAATGGCCCTTTGGCGATGGCCAAGAATCAAACCAGCAACTGTCTTGCTGTAATGATCCAATGTCCTTCAAAATCACTTTTCTTTGCTTTTAGTGTTGTTAGAAGGGGCTTGGGAACAGAAGAATGTGGCACCTTTGAACTAAACTCTCAGTTCCTAGAGAAATGTGCTATGCCTCTTCCCTTCCTGGAGTTTATGATGTCATAGCTATACAGCCTCCACCCACAAGTGTGTTTTCTGCTTGTCACAGACAGACGCCAAGACTGTTTTGAAAGTCTTTTCCACCGCTTGTACCCCTTCATCTTCCTTCCCATCACACATTGTTTGGCAGCCAGTCAGTGCAGAGCTTATTATCACAGCCTCCCCGCTCCCTCAGATCTGAGCGTTTCCAAAGGGGAGAGGAAAAGAGCTTCATCTGATCCTCTACAGTGACAAAATATTTCATTTTTAGTCTGCAACTTCAATCAAATCCTTGCTTAACAGACACCAAAACATGATGTAAATGGTCAAATGGATTAGGATATGGAAACTTTAAGTATTAGTTGATTAGAATTGTGCCTATTTATATTTCTGCAAAGGAAATGGAATATTTAGTCATGAAAAAAACAAGCTAAACAATAAGCAATAAGTATTGTCTTATGTATTATAACTTGGATTCTAACATGACTGACTTCTCTAAATTGTAATTCTACACTTAAACAGTCAAACTTCTTTTCAGGCAGATATTCTATTACGTTATTCAGCAGAATAAATGTTTTATGTCTGCTATGGAAATATCAAGATTTAGATTGATAGCCAGCTTTGTAATAAAACTACAAGATCTTCCTTTCAAATCAAGTGATAACTCTCAGTCATGGCTTTATGTATGAATTTTCAGGGTTGCACTCTTACGTATATCTTACTCTTCATATTTATATATGAACATGTATGTCAACATTTGTGACCAACAGAGTTGTGCTTAAACATAACTGACAATCTACATATGTCATTTTTACATGCAATAGATCAGAGGGAGCCCCACATATGACATTCACATACACATTTTCAACACAGCTTGGACAGTTGTAACAGATAAGAGCAGAACAGGAGGGCTAAAATACTTAAAGCATCAATAAATGATTCATCTGTAAGACTTAAATAATTCAGAGAAGCAAATCCATGACAAAAACAATAATAAAAAAACAACAGAATATAAATAAATAAATATATAAAGACCCTTAGGCACTGAAGCCTGTGAAGACACTTTGTTCACTTTTACAGATGTTTGGTTCCACTCCGCCCACACTGAAAAACTTGCCATTTTGGCACTTTAAGACCATATGTGTCTGTAAACGTGGATAAGAATATTTAGTCCATACTTTGCGTAGGCAGGTGTGAATACTGTATGTTCTGTGTGTGTGTGTGTGTGCGTGGGTAGGTGTTAGTGTGTATACATGAGTGTATATTTGCTATGTATACTGAGAGGGTATATGTTGTGTGTGTACTCACATTTCATGTCCATATAGTGTAGCTCTAGTCTATTCAAACACATACAGTATAATCATTGATTCTCTACATTGGTGTCTGTGCGTGTGTAGGTGTGTGTAGGTGTGTGTTTGTCACAGTTAGCCACCGGTAAAAACCCTCCATTTTTGTTGTGTGTTGGATTCACAAAGAAACTCCTTCAGTCCCTCATTTGGTTCACAAGAAGTCGAATGATTAATGGATCATTTCAACTCACAGATGAATCCACGGATTGACAAACTGAGCTCAACAGCAGACAGACACTCTCTTGTTATCAGCTACAGTAAATCAAAGTCCTGCTTTCTTGTTAAGGCAAGAGGATCGAGCCAGGGCCAAGGTCGACTTATTGTGAATTTTGTGTCGGGGGAAATTTTTCTGGTCAAATAGATGGAAACAGGGCATTTGTTAATTTAGGCTTCTATACTCCTAAAAAACATGCTTGGAAACATTATTTCAGCTGATTATTTCTCACCTTTAGTTAATACTAATTACTATCATATTTTAATAAGTTGGAAAGTCTCATAAGTCACCTTTACAATGAGCAATAACTTGTAAGGGTCATGCATTCATGGAATGAGCAACATAGCAACATTTGTGGGTAGCACCTCTCTAAAATGTGCCAAAATCCCCTCCAACTGGAAGCTGGTGCTCCAGTACACACAGTGGCAGCCTTTGTACTACTTCTAAATTTAATGCCAAGTTCGTGAGACTGGTGAAGTCAAAGGCGGTGTGTTAAGTAGGCGTGCCAAAATAACACCCTAAGAAGACCAGTTCCTCACACTTTTTTCAAAGAGGCTCTCTCCTCCAGGGAAGAGCAGATTTTGGCATTTTTTTAAATTGGAAAAGTGCATCTCAGGGTGTTGGGTTAGAGCTAAAGGCTAGTCACAAACTGCACAATTTCAAGCCTGACTTTTGACCCATCCGTCAAAAACAGTAAGAAGGGAACTGTGGCCAAATTTAAAGTTTCTCACAACCAGTTATTCCTGAAGAGTGTCTTCTAGTCCTGTTATGAGAGCATAAGTGTGCTATCTAAAAGTCTGCATGGGGCACAGTAGTTACCTCCACCAAGGAGGTTATGTTGTGGCCCTGTATGTTTGTTTGTTTGTTTGTTTGTCTGATTGATAGCAAGATAATGCAAAAACTACTAGATGGATTTACATGAAAATTTTACCAGAGGTGTGGTTTGGTCAGAGGAAGAAGCCATTAAATTTTGGTGGTGGTCTGCATATTTGTCTGGATGCAAAAAATTCCAAAAATGTCTAAAACTACAATAAGTTTACATTGGGCTGAATTTTAAAAATCATATCTCTGACATCACTCAGTGGATTCGCTTCAAAATTTACAGGATAATATATAATATTTCTATATCATCAAGGTAAATATTATATGGATCCAATCCAGATTGACGTCACAAACGGTCACTGAAGTTTAAAATGGGAAATCCAATTCTTTCTCCTAGGCTGCTGTGAGGGTTTCGCCCCCTTAATGTCATTATGGGAATTGTAGTTTATTTGCAAACTGACGTCAATGTTTTCCAAGCCTATTTCACTTCATTTCCCTGCTTCCCTTGCAATGCCAGCGGAAGACATGTGCGGTGACTCGGTTGTGGAAAAGCCACTGCCATAACTGAGCTGCATGGTGGAGGTCTGCACTCTGAGTGCTTTTCTAGTTTGAATGTGCTAATGAGTGGTGTGCACCAGCTGGTTTTCATTTTGCTCTCTAGACGGCTGATTTCATTGTTTGGCCCCAACTCCGAATGGATCATTTAATTCTCCTGCTGCTACTGTTTCACTAAACACACAGAACAAACATACATCATCACAAAAGGTGATCAAGGTTATATTTCAGTAATGCATTCGTACAACATCAGAAACTTACAAAAGTGAAAATGTTTCCAAACCTTTTTTTAGGAGTATATTTAGGCAGAGCAATCAACAGAGATTGAAAGTCAGTAGTTATGTTAACATGGATGCTTTTGAAGTGGAATCAGATATCAAATCTCTTTACTGGTATTGTAATTTAGTTTAAAATTCTGGTATCGTGTCAACCTTAGTATGTGCAGCTACAGTAGACATTAGAGCAAGGTGCTAGAAAGCTAACACCAAATCCATTCTGTCTTGACCCTTTAACCACGAAACATGCCACACCTTTAACAAGTAAGCACCAAAGTTATTGGGGAGTCTTTTTGGTTCAACAAAACAAAATCGCCCTTGACTCTACCAATGAAAATCCATGACCTCCAGGACAGGAGGACAGGTCCACCTTTAGAGTACAGTGGTTCATGGTGCACGTTTGCTTGCCTAAAACATTATACGGAGGTTGTGAAATGTAAACATCAGTGAACATTTGATTTAAAGGCAATACGTTGGAAAATATCCAATATCTCTTTTTCTGGGCAACCGGCATGTGGATGGAATTTTAGTTACATCCTAAATGGACTCTCGACCCAGCCCTGGCCAGCTCTTTTGCCCTCATATCGAAAGCAGGACTGTCCCACCCTGTCACTCTCTTCAGTCTGCACCAAACAGAAGCTTCTTTAATGTATCTGATGTAATGGAGGGATATATTTTACATGTTTACAACATAAATATATTTTTCTATTAAGCAGAATGCACATTCTTGTGAGGGGAGATAAGTATTCCTGGGCCTACCTGAAGATTTTTTTGAATGGCCTTTTATTCTTTTTTTCCCAGGACTTCTCTTTTAACACTGATATTAGACTCCATGGATGGTGACAAAAAGTTGTAGCCACATCTGTTTTGTTGGGAGGATAGGAAGTGAAAAGCTTCCAGGCTGCAACTGTGTATCCTGCCTGAGTTCATACTATGATCACAACAACTCATTTTCCCTTCCTGTATGGTATGGACTTTAAAGTTTAATTAAACTGGAGCATTGCTGACATTCCCAGGGAACCATTGTGAGAATACAGTTTCTCCGGCAGAGATTCACCTTGAGAGCAATTACTACTCTAAAGGGAGGTGATGTGGAGGGTTGTTTCGTGATTATCCATGACTATTGATTTGTGTTTTTCAATAAGTCTGAACTTTGAAAACTTACAAAAATGAAATGAGATACTAAACTTGTACGGCAATGTGTCCCCGAGGCTGCTGGCATATTGTCTTGGAACATTTTGAACTTACATGAAATCTGAGGCGTATAGAAAGTGCTCACCTGGTCTTTAAATGAATATAAAGCTTGTTGCTTTTTCCACAGAGCTGGTCCACCCAAAGTATGTGTTAATCACTGGGCCCATAATACCACACTAACTTAAATTAGGCTCTAAGAATCTCTTTGACCCCAGCTTGGGAAGAGAAAGGCCAGTTGAATAGTTTTATTATTCTGAGCAGGGTGGACACCATGTTTGATTTATAGTTCAAATGTATATTTGGGATTCACGGCTCTGGTCGGGGAGGTTTGAATCCATGCCTCAGCGGCTGTCACTGACTAGACTGTAGCAATTATTCCCCCTTATTTGCCTTCAGTAAAAGCTTACACTGTCAACAGTTCCTTCACGTTGACTCACCATTGTCATTAACAGGCCAGACTAGACAAAAAACACAGACATTCCCTGAAGAACAGCAATTATGCATCCATCAGTCTAGACTTCTGAATTCTGGCCTTGGAGGAATGGAGTCAGACACCCCTCATTAAAAGAAGATAGTGCAACATGAAGTCACATTTTACAATTTGGTACCAAGTCACGAATGAGAAGTAACAACTGCTTAAACCAGGGAGCTGTAGTTATACAAGTCAATCAAAATCTAATTGGCACCGTTACTCGGTAATGAATGAGTAACTACTTGCTAATTGACCTGCATTTGTGGTAGTTTAGTTATGAACAAATCACACAGAGATGCATTCATTTCAACCTTTTTGTTTGTTTCTGTGCTAACTTGCAGTTAAGTTCTTGCTCATTTCCTGGATATTTACTAGTTAGTTAGTTAGTTGTTCATTCTCTGGTTAATGACCAGTTATCTAATTTCCAATAGTTAATCAGCAGTAAGTTCCTCAATTGTGACCCCATTGACTTTATCTGTTATATCTTATTTTTGCCCTTGTTGGCTACCAGTTAGCAACTCAGCAGTACTCATAGTAGTTAGTTCCTCATTTTCACAGAGTAACTGAAATTGTTCTGTGTAGATTAACTAGCAGCTAGTTCCGAATTAAATAGTGATTAGTTCCCCAATAACTATGCCAATTTTAATGTAGATAAGTCATGAGTTAACTAGCCATTCACTCCCTGGTTAAAAAGACAGTTTGTTTATCACTCATTACCTTGTAACTCTGCTTATTTTATTATACAGTTACTTCTAATTTGCACCCTGGTCAGATAGCACTTCCTCTTTACATTTTTATGTAGGTTTAAAAGCAGTAGTAGGTAATTATTTTCCCATTTAACTAGCATTTAGAAAGTTTTTATCTACTGATTATACCAACTTTTGGAACCTTTATTGTAATGTGTAACTAAACATCCTTCTTGTCAGGAACAAAAAAATGCAAATGAAAAAATAGCATTTTAATAACCACATGAAATGTAACCTAGTAACAGGAGCAAGGCCTGGCCGTTGTTTTATGATAAATGCTTTTTTTCTACTGTAATTTTATAAAATTGAAATACTACAGGAGTCATATGTGCACTGAGAGTAAGTCTATTTAGAGACCTGGTGAAATGTATTGATTTAAATAAATGTATAATGGATATAACAAGAGCACCAAATGCGAATGACTAATGATCCTCCATTTAAACCACGACATATGGCTGTTCTTATGAATTACTGAGCCAGTGTTTTCCTTACACCCAGGGAGATGCCTCGAGGGTTTGTGCAGGTAGCCTCTGCTCAATTCCACCATTCATCCAAATGAAGTTATTACTTTTTGAGAGGCCTCGACCCTGTATAGCCTGTGGTACCAATCTAAAACTAATTGATCAGTGATTTCTTGAACCTTTACAGCTGTGGATGGAGTTTGAACAAAAGGCCAAAATAGAAAAAGGGTCTCTTTGGAAAATGGAGACTGTTCCACTGGGCACCCAAGGGAATTTGCTGTGTGATTTTTATTTGGTCCTCCTCGGCCAAATTAAGTTGTATTGATCCAACAGCAGAGTAAATGACACACATTTGACACCCCATTGTGAGCGCTGGTGCCTGTATTGGATTGGCTGCCACACATGACACAGAGAGGTCAGATGGGGAGTCATTAGTCAATGTGAGACACAACAAATTATAAACAGCAAAAACACTGGGCAGATCATTACAGCAATAATTACGTCCAGCTCGCTCAAATGACAAAACAAATTTCCTTATTTTCCCCTGGAGGTAGTTACCTGTTCTATTGCTAATTAAAACTGTCCTGTGGATTCAGCAGATGAGTGAGCCTTGCAGTGACTAGTTGGGAACTGTCCTATTTAAAAGCAGAATGAGGGGATTGTATTGTATTGTTTTGTAAGTAGAACATTTAAAGATGGCCCAAGAACATCAACAGGGGCACCTGCTCCTTCCCCAGTGAACACAACATGGCTGACAAATCAACATGCAACAGAATGAGGAAATATCTTTTACTTTTTGTTTGCTATTATAAGACTTTAAGATGAAGGTAAAAAACAACATTCTAAGAGCATTTCTCCAAGATCATTTTGGAGCAATACTACTTCACGAGTCACCTTTGCTGGATTTGTTAAATTTCATGTCCGTCATCAGGCAGATCCATCTTGCAAAGCTTCTATCTGATACATTTGATCCTGATCTATTGAGGAAAAAGAAGCAGTTGCTAAGAGCAGTTTAGTCACACCAAAAGCCCAAGGGGTTTGTCAAAGTCATGAAAGGATCCACTAAACACCATCTTTGAAGGATGTTATGTCATTAGAGGACTGATTCAGGATCAAAGATCCTCAAAGTTCTGCAAAGGGACTGAGTCCAAACCTTGCAGTGCAGCTTGATCTGCCTGATGAAAGGGAAAGCATTTATCAATGGGAAAGCTATCCAACATGTTTTGGCGAGAATCTGTTCTATGAAGTGGCTCACTTTTAAACTTTACATTTTGGCAGTAGTGTCCACCTACTATAACATCTGATTGGCCCTAATGAATACAATTGATGGAACAATCATCCGTTGTGGATCCTATGCTCAGAAGAATTACCCACTATCACATGTGCACAGCTTCCCTTCTTTTTGAGAAAATGGCAGAATAGGCACTGGGCCAGTGACCACACAATATAAAGTTCAATGTAAGTGAACTTTTTTTTGATTGTTTAATTGTGTGCCATCTAAGCAAAACTTAACTTTCAAACAGATTGACAAACAGCCAGCTAATTTTGAAAGGGTTTCTGCTGCTTTGCTTATGAGTAAGCAATGTTTTTATGCTTCAGTTTTTAGCCTGAGAGCCAATCGAAGTTTCTCCCTAGGTGTTGAAAGTGTCTTTCCTCGCTCCTTCCAGCAATGTGAGGGACAGAGAGAAAAATAGAATCAGGCATCTAGTTAAAAAAGTCACACTGCATTGCTTGTGGTAGTTCGCCTGATTTTGTCACTTGCGCCCGCTCACAATGCCTTCAGCTAAGGCATTGCATTCAGGCTTGACAGATTTTCATTTCCTGACCAATCAGATCAAAAATAAAAAGTAATCATCCTTATGTCAGATCCTCTCAGTCATGGAATAGTAAAGCTTTTGTTTTTGTCTGAGCATCTTTTAAGGATTGTTTTTTATGTATATATATTTAGGTATTTTGGCTTTTATTAATAGTGGAGAGACAGTAGATCGATACGGAAAGGGGGACAAAGAGTAGGGGAAGACACATGTCAAATGGGCCTCAGGTGGGGATCAAACCGAGGCTGCCTGCACAAGGAAAGACCCTTCATTTGTGGCACATTTGGTTTCTACCCATTCAAAACAGCACCCCTTAAGGACTGTTTTTGTCTGGAAGAGTTACCAGCAACATATAGTAGTAAATCTCATAACAGAGGCAGGGACACAAAATATAGGCAAGGGACGACAGCCTTCATTAATTTCACTCATGCTCCCAGTCTGGCACAGTTAATAATATCAGCATACCCTTCTGACCTCAGATGATGGAACAACATCAACCTCTGCAAATTACTCATTAATTTACCCCATTAAGTTGGACAGAGGTGGTGGGCATGGGAAGGAAATTGTGGAGCGGAATAAATTAATTAGACATTTTAAAACAGAATTAGACTTTTTTTCAATTTAGATGTATTGTGGCAGAGACCGAGGGGTCATATGGCACTTGTGAAGAGGGTAGGAAAGAAAGGGCAGCTTAAATTAATACATTTTTGTGGATGTTAATGACTGAGTTAAGAGAGAAGCATTTTATAACTTATGCACGGTACTTGCTTGTATTGAAACACCTAAAGCAGGGATCATGAACTACAAGTGGCACTTTTCTTGGAATATGCTACAGGGGTTGGATTTGATATAAATTAGAATAATATTTTTATGTTGTTATAAGTAACATATTTTTAGCTGCATATCTTTCTTTTTCAAAATAAATGTGTCTTAGCCTTGGGAAGTGAGATCAGTCCTTTTCATCTACACAGCTGCCAGTCACATGAAGCCAATTGAGACATCTTTTCTATTTCATTTTGGGGCTTTCATGTTTCCAATCACTGGACTTTTCTCTTAAATACTTAAACTCCGAGCTGAATATTGGTCAGTACTGGCTGACAGGTAGATTTCTTTAAAACATATCAAACATTAAGACATTACTTATGCAGCTGCTTCAAATGTGATTGTTTTGGGGGGTTGTGTAAAAACTTTTGTAACCTTGGCAGTGCAGCTGGATCCGCCCAATTCTTTTCAATAATCAGTCCAATCCATCTTGCTCCGGAATGAGACACTTAAGGTCGGTCTGTATTCGCACTGCCCAGTCACTGTTATTTGAGGAGGAAGAAGCAGGAGCCACAAGCCTGATAAGTCTGGATGCTTGTATAAAGACTAGCATAGATGCTACCTGCTTCAGTGGCAGTTCAGCATCAAATTAAGAGAACATTGGAAGCATTTCTAAACGGAAAGGATATCTTTGCATTTCTTTCAACATGTTTTGTTTTGTTACGAATTTGGCTGAAATTTTAATCTTTGGCAGTATTTAGCCTGCCTCCTATGGCATCTGATTGGCCTGTGATGGATGTGATTGACAGCACGATCAGCCAGTCACCTTCAGCATATGTTTTTGAGATTTATTAGTGAATAAGGTTCACTGTCAGGTTAATACTTGTGTGGACAGAAATTCCTTTCCTCGCTTTTCAGAATTTCGGCATTTCGGGCCAGTTGGGAAGCAGTGTGGGGGCCGCCAGTTAATGATCACTGACCCAAAACATCATGTTTTATTTGAGCTCTTGATGTTGCGTCTATATTTGCAGGTCAAAATCAGTGCCATATCTATATTTAAATGCCAAGCCTTGCTCCTACTTGTTTCATTAAATTTCATCACAATAGCAAGAGACTCCAGCTGGACTCCAACATAACAACAGATTAACCCATGCAGCAGCATTTGTGCTCCTTTGAACTGTATAACTCTCAACTGGAATGGAAAAGATAATACATGGAATACAAATACAAACTTGTGAATTCATACCTCCCATAGGCACTTTGGTCCATAGCAAGCTGCCACCCAGAGGAGAGCAGGGTCATATATACTGAGTATACAGCCATCCAGTCTGAGACAGAGTGTATCCCCTGGGCTGTCGCTCCGGTCACCATCCATTTTATCTCAATATGTAGAGCAAAGAGCATTTGACATAGTCTAAGTTCCTGCACAGCCTCGCCTTCAGCTAATACATGAATCCTGTATCCCTTTATTTAACACTAGCATGTTCAATAAGATGCAGCAAGCCTCTTACCTACTTTCAATCTGCTTCTACCCTTCTAAATGTGATTACCAGGCTCTATAATATGGGAGCTAACACCTGTCTTGCTTCACCTAAAGTAATTTCTGCAACACTCAGCCTATTGAAATGTAAATGCCTTACCTAGCAGCTCGCCTTATCAAAAGAAGTGTGCTACATCTGTAAATAAGAAATGTGCCAGGACACTGAATGCCCGTATGCCTGAAAAAAGGGTTTACTTCGTGTTATCTTGATGGACAAGCAGGCTGGGTCAAACACAAACTCACGCACACACCCACAACTACTCAACTGGATTGTTATATATATGCAAAGCATCTCCGCTAAGCTACCCACTTTGGAAAGAGGAGACTGAGAATAATGGACAACTAAGCCCCGGCTCTATTCCCCCCACCCACACACAATCACTCACAGCAGCATGCAGGAGCAGTATGTACATGCCCACACACAGCTGAACATATGTAGTTAGGTGTTCAAATCGATAAGCCTCCTCCCTGACCTGTTCTCACGCTGACTAATTGCCGGGAAGAACAATTAGCCTGATAATATCGCTTGATGTTTCTCCCAAAGTGGGGGATTCAAGCTATTCGAAAACAAATGCACCTAATTCCTCATCTGGCTGCCTCATTATCTACCTAAATGATGCTTCTACAGACGGGCAGGTGTTGGTGGAGCCATGGAGTGATTGTTTTCTGAATAGTGGTGTGATGGGATTAGAGAAAAGAGAGACACGGTTAAGTCAAGGATGAGGGCTGTCTCTGCTGAGATAGCTGAGCTACAATGGGCTGGTAATGAGGTAGAAGACACTTGCTTGTCACCACGTATTAGTTGGGATTCTGTGGGTCTAGGGAAGCCTGCGAGGAACCAAAGTGCCTAGTGTGAGGTAGTCATGTGAACAGCTTGTTTATGGTTAATAGAAACCCTCGGTGCTGTCATTAAAACAGCCAACCCCTTAAACAATCTTTTTAGATGAAATGTCAATGAACTTTCTGATTAGCATTTCTCCATGCTACCTCAAGAGAGGTACTTCCGATCTAAAATTGACCCATGAACACCTCAGGAAAAACTATAATCTGTCTTGCTACATTTACATCCATCCCCTTGATTAGTCTGCTGTTGGCATCCAATCGAAACAATCTTCCCAGAGCATCCCATCATGCCCTTGCAGCTCACAGCTTCTGTTGAGCAGATACTCCCTTCCAATAGTCCAAAATATCATGGAGGTCCTCGTCCTTTGCAAACTGAACCTTCTTACGCAGGGCATGACCTGCTGCTATATAGGACGCCTCCTCTCTTGGGCTTTTTTTGTAAGGCCTGAATCGCTCCCAGATCCTCAGTGTGCTCTCCGAGGAATACTCTGGACTGGAGGAGTAACCGGAGTTGTAGTTGTGGTGACGAGAAGGTGAGAGCTGGGAGTAGGTGGCTGTGGCATCTCCCCTCTTGGCGCGGCCCAGCGGCTTAAGGAACGAAGCCTTCTGGGCCGGTGTGGGGGATTCGTTCCCACCCTCGTAGTACAGCGCGGGAAAGGAGTGGCGGTGCTCAGAGCTGTGGTAGTCCGGCTGAACTTCCAAGTGGTGCTGCTGCTGCTGCTGCTGTCCGGGACCAGCCACTCCACCTCCGCCTACGTTATTACAACCAATTCCACCTCCATTCACGCTAACCCCACCACCATTTATGTTTCCCATTCCATTACCGTTGCAGCCTCCCACTCCACTGTTCCCTCCACTTCCACCCCCTCCACTGCAACCCACAGGGCTGCTTTTTTCTGTTGGGTACTTTGGGGGATCACCAGCCTTCTCGGGGATATCTACACTATACACCCTTGCAGCTTTAGTAGATCCAGTGGCAGGGGCACCACAACGGTTCTTCACAGCAGTATCAGCGCTCAGTTGCCTCTGCAGGGGCCGCACTGCATTAGCAGGAGGTGGGTCACGGTACGGAGGCGAGAGGAATCCACCACCGCTGATGCCCGGCCGCTCTGACAGGGGCATGACCAGGGGCACTGGGGCCATGGAAGGTGGGTGAGGCTGCTGATGTAGCTGAGGGTGTTGCTGAGGATGCGGCTGAGGATGTGGTTGAGGATGTGGTTGAGGATGTGGCTGAGGATGAGGCTGGGGGTGAGACTTTGGATGCACCTTAGGGGAGGAGGCCATTATTTGATCACCAAGGTGGCCTGGGGAAAGGGGCAAGAGATTTCGGGGCAAGGATGCAATGCAAGCTGGAGGCTGGGAGCAGGATCCAGAGTTGGCATTGTCAGCCGTGGTCACAACATTAGCAGAGGCGTCCAGCTTTAGGGCATCTATGCAGTTGTTGATGATCTGGTTCACCTTGTCCACCTCCTTGGCAATTGTGGAGATCTCTGATGCTGAGCCACGGCCATCGTCATCCGAATCCTCCCCAGCCTCTGTCCCATTCTCAGCCCCACCTCGCATATCCACAACTACCTCCCCCCCAACCCCTGTAACTCCAGCTGCCCCTCCTTCCCTGCCCTCCACTGTGACTCCTTGTGTTCGAACATCCATGTAGTTGCCCTTGCCACCAATGGCCTCAGAGAAGGCAGAGGCCATTTTCTCCACCTGTGGCAAGGTGGAGAGGCGGGAAGAACTGGTGTTAGCAGAACCGTGGAGCATGCCTGTGCTGGAGGAGGCAGACTGAGGCAGCTTTCCTCCTGCTCCTCCTGAATGGTGGTGCTGGTGGTGAGCCTGCTCCTGGAGACGTTGCATTGCACTGGGGTCATTAGCCACTGCAGCAGCAGCTTCTGGGCCATACCTGAGGAGGGAAATATCCAAATTAGCAGCTTCAATCAATGCATGCAGTTTCATCATCTAGTGACAGACTTATATTCATAATTTCGCAGGGTACAGTCACCTAGAAGCGTAGCCCCAGCATGGACAGAGGAAATTACATTTTGGCTTTTCCAAAACAACAGTCAATACTTCTGCCAAACTTTGATCTGTTGGCCTAATTCAGATATGGACAAATGTGGTCTCCAAGAGGATCCCCATTGCCAGAGGGCCACATATCTTTCACAGTTTAAAAGGTACCAAATGTGACAGATTCATAAAGCTTGAACAAAAGTTACCTTATCAACATTTATTAATGTCAAACTCAAATGAAAATAGCAGTACTTGATGACCCTAACACACAGTTCGAGCCAGTTTTAGTCATTTTTCAAACATGTTAGAGCATTTAAAAGTTATTAAGGTATGATTTACTTGCATTTTTATTCTGTTTTGCCCAATTCATAAAATTGAGTTTCATAGAAAAAATTGTTTACAGCCAAATATAATTTAATAATATAATATTTAATGTTATCATGGCAAATTTTGTTAGATTTTCCTCATTAACATGCATTTTTTTTTAAATATACTGACTGACGAACCTAATTAAGGGAGTTGGAGAGTTGTATGTGGCCCCCAAGCAGCTGGTGCCCGACACTGGCAAAATGCCTAGAAACATAACATGTCCAACATGTGATAGTTACCATTGCCAATTACACTGATAAGTGTAAATTCAATAAGGCTACATTGTTTTTGTCAAAATGCTTTGTGGCTAATCCTGACACAACACTTAACAAATGCAAAAACTCTTCACATTTTGTAATTGAAATTAACACTTAAAAGTTTTACTGAATATGTAATGAAAACTTGAATAAATTATCAATAACAAAATGGAATTTGTGTATGAGGACATTAAGACTTTCTCATTTATTTGGCATAAATAACAAAATTATACAATACCTGACTTACTAAATGACATCAACATAATGAATGACATTCAACTTCCTCTGAAATTGTAAAAGATTTTTCTGGACAATGTTGAGAATTTAAATAATATACAACATATATGTTTTTTCATTTAATTTATGAATTTATTCAGTTTTAGATCTTTTTGAGTGTGTGTGTGTGTGTGTGTGAATGGGCAGGGGGGGGCGATGTTGCTAATTTTCTGTGAATTCTTGCGTCTGGCCATGACCGCTGATTGTCTTCAAATGTCCTCAAGCAAATGTCTTTATATTAACCAGATTTTCGGGGGCAAAAGTACCTGTTCTGCTCAAAGACAATACCAAGTTTTAAATCTGTCAGTATCTACCAGGTACAAACAGGTGGGACATAAAAAAATTAATTGAGGGAAACTCTTTGGTCTACAGGCTGTTACACGCCAAAGGGGATGAGAATAAACGTCACGAAATTGCAAATATTTCAAAGGCGAATTTTGACGTGCCTCCCTTTTGACAATTAAAGCAGCCTATAGATATATATTGCGTACATCCTACAAGTAACTGTGCCGTGGAAGTCAAAATGGACTTGACCTCAAGTAGCTTTAACCCGTGCAAATTTTAATTAAGCATAAACTTTGGGTGCATCTGATATCATATTTTTAGATTACTTATCTTTTTCATTTTGAAGACTTTTATCATATAATTGATAAGCAGGCTGCCCCATTGAGTGTTTTGAATGACTGTGATGGTCTTAGCAACAACAAGTGCTTTTTTGGTCTTGGACGTATTCTTACTAGACTCAGAACTTTGTAAAAGTCAACCACAGTCCATAAAAGTAGCTATTTTGCTTGGCTGCATTATGAAATTGGTATGTAAACTGACATTGACAGGGTATAGGTAAATTCAAAGGGAATTATTCTGAACAAAGAAATCACATTTGGAGCGCGGTGGCCATTAAAGGTTAAGTGGTCTCAATCGAGCTGGTTAACAATGCCATGTAATGGTATTTCAACTCAATCCAAGGGAAATTATTGAACAGTTTTGGTTCAAATGTCTCAATTGGTTAAACTGAAATTGATGAACAGAACTATTGATATAAAACAGGATTCGTTACCTCATCTCCAGAATAGTTTTCTTCACACTTATAGCCTTCTGCTTTTCTTCTTGGATGCGCCGCCGTCTGAGACAGTAATAAACAAACCCAAGTACGATGACCATGCCGAACAGACATCCCAGGATGGTCATGATGTAGTGGGTAGTTGTGGATGGGTTCCTCCGCTGGTCCTCTAGCCCCACAGCACGTGTTGTAAAGGACACACAAGTGTGGTTGTAACGCTGCACCTTGCTCACAGAAGCCACACAGTAGGTGTAGTTTGTGTGCGGTCTTAGCTTGTCCAAAGTAATTGTCTCCCTTTTGTTCTTCAGAGGCATTATGTCTGAAACTAAAGTGAGGTTGTACTGTGAAAGGATGTACATCTTACTGAAGGGCCGTGGGATATGCACCAGCAGAGAAGCAGTATAAAGGTTGACAGTCTGTACCTTCATAGAAATCTGATGGCTGTAGGTAGGGTCCGGGGTAGAAATAATGGTGGGCTGGTGGTAGAGACCCTGGTCCGGGTTGTCATAACCCATCCCAGAGCCATCCTGATCTGGCGTCTGAGAGGTCATACCAGGAATTATCACACCATCCCGACACATTGTCAAAAGCGTGTATTTGGCATTCCTCCCATGTCCAGGCACGGGGCTCAAGAGTGGATAACCATTCATCTCAGGGGGGGTCTCGCATTGTAGGCGGTCATAGGTGTGGGTGACATTATTAAACGCCTCCAACCAGGTGAGGAAGCTGAAGAGATCACAGCCACAGTGGAACGGGTTTCCTGCCAGCTCACACACCATCAGCCTGTTGAGGACGGTGAACGTATTGGGATCTAGACGAGCCAACTTGTTTGAAGATAAGTCAAGGCTGCTGAGGCTGGGGCTCTCCCAGAAGGCATTGGTGGCGATAACCTCAATGAGGTTATGTTGCAAGAAGAGGCACTGCATTCGACCAAGACCTCTCAACATGCCCTCTGTCAGGTTTGTTAGCTTGTTGTAGCCCAGCTGGAGAACCTGAGGGGAAAGAAGAAGAACTTTAATTAAAAAATGCAACCAAGACATTCTGATTTACCTTTCTCCAGCCTTAGGGGTTATGGAGTACTGTCATCATTATTTTACTACCTTCGCCAAGGAGGCATTCATCTGTTTGTGTGTTCACAAGATAAATGGAAAAGTTACAAATGAATTTTGATGAAAATTCAAGGAATGTTGGTCACAAGGAATAAGTGCTAAGATTTTGGTGGTGATCCTAATCCAGACACAAGATTTTTTTAAGGATTTGTTAACATTGCAAGATAGGGCAGTTTTCCACTAACCTTGCAGTGCAGCCAGACCTGCCTGATTCCATATCTGCAATCAGACCAATCCATCTCTCTACAACACTTGTGAGCAGCACAATGTGACACAGCCCAGTCAGCTTCTTTTGAGCAGGTAGACGTGGGAGCTACAAGCCTGTCGACTGCAGGCAATGACAGCTTGTACAGATATTAGCATAGATGCTAACAGCTTCAGAAGCAGTTGTTTTTAGATTTGGACCACATTTCGTTATTAAATGAAAACAAACAAACAATGCTGAAAGCACTCCTTGATAGAAAGGACATTTTTCTCCACTTATGACATGTTTTGGCGATTTATTTTACAAAGTGTCTCACGTTTTATACGTAACAATGCAGCAGTAGTGGCTACCTACTACATTACCTGATTGGCTTGTAATAAATGTGATTGACTGAACAATTGTCCAATCACCTGCCTGATATGTTTTTAAAGGTCCTGCCCATTGTCATACACTGTCTGTTCCCGGATGGCTAGTGAATTGCAAGTATTGCCAACTTGGCGACTTTCTCGCTAAATTTAGCAACTTTTCAAACCCTCTTGGTGACTTTTTTTGTCAAAAGCGACTAGTGACTACTTTTTCTGGTGAAACTGGCGACTTTTCTGGCATTTTGTAAACACGTGAAAGTATGCATCGTTCTGCAGATACTGTCCTCAACGATCACAGCAGCCCTGACAGCTGCAGTCAGAGCAGAGAAGTTAGCCACCACTCTGCGTCCACACGTTGCTAATGAATCGCAAAAAAAAAACAAGTAACCCTGCCAAAGTGTCTACTCAGGGTCACTTTAACGGTCCCAAGCCTGGATAAAGAAGGAGGGTGGTCTTTTATTAATTATGATACTGAAAAATTTAACATTACAGGACGAATTTGATATATGTAATGTAGATTCATTTAACTTGAGAAGTGATGGGGTATTTCAGTGGTAAAGTAAAGAAACAAATCAAAAATCATTACAATTATATGCAAAGTTATGCAAATTAGATGATGACATCATCTAGCCACTTTTTAGAACAGCCAATAGGTACTTTGCTTACTGAGGAGTTGGCAATACTAGTGAATAGAATGGTCCATCAGGTTAGTTTCCCACCTTTTTCGCCGATAAGTCTAAGTTCTCAGAGGATTTTGATGCATTTTCAGAGAATGCTGGTTATGGCACAAGTAAGATTTGATGTTGGTGATCCAAATCCCAAATTGTTAAATAAAAGTTTAATAACTATATAAGCTTGGAAATAAGCAATTTTTAATAGTTTATGACAGCCTTAGTTCTAGACTTTATATTAACATGTAAAATTCATACCAAACATAATAAGTAATTTATTAAAAAACATGAAATAAAATGTGGAAGTCAACACATTTTTGCATTTTCTCCTTTGGAATAAATATTGTTGAATATATAAATAAAAATAACATCAATGCAACATCAGACAGCTTCTGCAGTTCTAAAGCCTGAGTCATTTTTCAAAAGTTTTATTCACACTATAATAAAGATGAGCCAATCCTAAAAGAGAGCTGTGTTCTCTGCTGCTGACCTGTAGGTTGGCCTGTCCAGCAAAGGCCCCATCCTCGATGTAGCTGATCTCATTCTTTGTAAGATTGAGGTCGGTGAGGTTGGTGAAGCGGTACATGGAGGTAAAGAGCACAGCCTTCAGTTTGTTCTCATTCAGCCTCAAGTCATGAACCTGAGGGAGACAAGAGGGAGAGCAGATGACTTTCAGGTAATACTTCCCACCACCTGGCAGCCATAGAGAAGGACACAACTACTTGCCAAATATGACTGCCAAGATCATCGACTACACATCCGAACATACAATTTGCAGTTTAATGAGTCATTTAACCACTTACACATCTGATGAAAATTTGTTTCTGGGTAATCACAGCCTGTTTGCAAGAAGCTAAGTATTCCCCTGGGATATGAGGGAGGTGTGTTGATGCAAGGAGTGATTTAGAGATGCATGTTACCATCAATGTTGAGCTAATAAACTACCTTTAATTTTTTCAGATTTGATGTTGGCATATTCAGTAGTAGATGGTTACACTTATCAAAACACAGTTTATTAAAATGTCCTTTGAAATAAATGAAGTGGAAATTAAGGAGTAAATAAGAAGGAGCTGGATATTTACAAGAAATGCTTTAGTCTATTACTGCTGGCTAGCTTGCTGACCCTCGTGTGAAGAGGAGGGACAAAAAATGTGTGTGTCCGATTAACACCGATGTTAGCATATTCCCCAAGTGCTAAATTAGGCACTGATAAGTCCGAAAAACTATCAGAGATGTTAAAAAGTCAATTCAAACCTTTTTGTATCTATCAATGGACACAAGAGCAGGAAAGCAGATGCAATACTAAATCATCAAAACAATTAAGTGTCTATGACTCTTATATAAACCAGTGCAACCAACATACAGCCATGAAATGTGATATGCTGTAATGGTTGCAAACCCACCATCAGTGACCTAACATGGTGGAAAATTTGCCCTTTCCTTTGTGTTTTGAAGCTGTACTGTTCACGTGTTCTAAAATACATGGCATTGCATCTAAGGCTGGTGTTGCCCCTTTTTAATAGCTTTTCTATCCTGCATTTGGCGAAAACGTGGCAGAATATTCAGTGGAATGAACATTGTGGGAAGCTAGTTTGAATCAAAAGAGCAATCAGTTGTTTGTTGTTGCTGACCTTTGAAGGTGAGCAGAGCGACTAGCGGGCTGTAAGTCTGTACTTCACAACTATCATCAAAGGCTGAAAACTCAACTACTGATCTAAAGCATCTTCAAGAGGGACATTAAGTGTGGTAATGCAATGGTGTCTCTGGAGAAACAAACTAATCACAAAATTATTCTACGCTGGTATGATGGATAAATTTCCTGTTTGCCACAGCAGAAAGGTTTTCGAGAATTTTTGGATATGAACATCATAAGATTCTGTGCTCAGCATGAACTTTGGAGAAGAAATCTCCTTTAGAGTAAGAAGTTCTGTTCTTCTGAACACATAACTTTCCATGGCTGAAACTGATAGACTGTGACGCTAGAGCAAAACAAGCTGTAACCCATCTGTAACTTCAAGGTCTTCTTCTTGTTTCATTACGGTTAGCATCCAGCCTGGTGCATTACAACTTCCACATCTCGTAAACCGGACATATTAAATATAAAAATCAAATTTGATCCCATAGTCCATTTTTCCCTTCTTACAGTTTTATCTGAGTCTATAATCCAAATTATGAAAAACAAGTGTTTTTTTTGTTTTTGTTTCTGTTTAAAAAAGAAACAACAAAATAAAAATCCACTTATTTTATTTTTTTTGATTGTCAGTTAAAAAAATGGCAAAAGTTACGCAGGTTCTGCAACCCCGACCAGTGTTCTTTTGGTCTTTGAAAGCATCCTCATTCACAGCTTTTATTCCAACCACAAGTCTGATTGGTGTTGTGGTTTGGCATATCAAGTGAAATATTTCTTTGTTTATATTATGATTTGAGACAAATCTGATCATCTTAATCAGATTCTGTTATTAAAAGTTTTGTGGGTACTTCTTAGTTTCAACATCTGTTGCAACCATTGCAACTGGCCATGAGTCATCAGACACCATGGTCACTTGTGAAACAGGAACACTGGGACTCATCCAAAAAGTCATAAGTGTTTGGATTGTTGGAGGGCATTTTTTGTATTTTTATTGTGGGTCTATTTACCATTTGCTGAGATGAATTGTTTTTGATGTCCAGTCAAAATGGAACATCATGTGCAAATGATCAATAATTAATAATTTTGTTCATATTCAAAAACAAATATCAAAATAATCAGTTACTCCTTCATTTTTTTAAATTTAATTGTTAATTGAAAATGGAAATAACAAGGGATACACCTCATTAGGGCCCCCTTTAAAGTAATTGTCCACTTTGACTTGTCAGGCAAATTCATCTGTAAAGTGGATATTTTGACAAAAATAACACAAATACACTTGCTGGACTTGAGTCTTTGATGGACATTTGGCCCAAACTCTGTCAATGCAGTAATATTTATAGCACAGGTACAAAAATTATGAATGTGGAAAAAAATAGTTTGTTGTTTTATTTGGGTAACTTTCAGTAAACTCATCAAGTTGAAGGATAAATCATTTTTGGAGTGATTTTTACTGCACTCTGTAGATTAGATTAAACCCATACAGTTCATAGTTTAAATATTCTCCCCAAAGGAGACACCTAAACCGACTTTGTCTTACATGGTGGTGGAGTTTAGAGTTAGATTTTAATGTCAAATATCTGAAATTATAAAGTTTCACCAATTTATAAAACATTACATAAACCCATAATACCTTTTTAATCATTTAGTTCCACCAAACAACAAATCCTCTCAGCAGACAGTGACCTCAGCACTATTGTGGGTTAACATCAGATCAGATTAACTTTCAGCCCTGAAAAGCCACCATTAAATTCATAGCATGTGCTCTCAGCTGATATTATGACCAGGAAAGCAGACATTTGAAAGAGCGGACTGTGGTGTTGGAGAAGGCAGACTGATAGAAGCTCATACTGACCGTGCTGTTGATGTGCTGGGGGATGGTCTCATACGGTGGCTGGTTCTGACTGCAGATAGCCAGCCAAACGTAGCCTTTATCCCCCTCTATCAGCCAGCAGTCCCCTTTCACTGTGCCGGGCAGGTGGAGGAGCAAAAGGGCGGGAAGCAGGAGGGGGAGGCACAGGGAGGAGAGATGGAGTCTGCTGGCCATGGTTTTGGATAAGGAGTGTTTGAGGTCGCCTCAGTGGAAAGAAGGAAAAGAATAGGAGTAGAGGGGAGGAAGGCGGCAAGCAGAAGTTTCAAATCAAGAGGAGGGTGCAGGTCGGGGGCAAGCAGGCCAAATTTAAGAAGAGAGAGAGGTGAGCGGAGGGGCGTCTTCACGGTGATTACAGCTGGGTTTGTAGCATGGCGGCAGGTCTCGGCCCCATTTTAGGTGTTCCGCGACAAAGGGTTTCGGAGACTGTCACCCCAGCAGCTAGTCATGGCCCCTGACAACTGTAGGTCCTGACAAAATACTCCCTTTAGAAGGCCTGTGAAAAACAGAGGGAGAGAGATGGAGGAAAAAGAGACAAAAAGAAGGGAGGGGAGAATATTAACTTTAATACTTATAATGACAAAATGATTAAGAGTCGTCAGAAAAATGTAATACACTTCAGATATTCCCAGATGGTCTCGGAATTAATTAAGTTTTGGTCTCATTTCCAAAAGGAATATATAATAAAAACAAGTATATGAATCTAATATCTATGCCATCCAATCCCTTCAAGGTAATGCACCACACTAATAAATCCATTAACTGCCATGATTATTTCATTAAGTCTCGATACGGCCCCAAGAAATATATTTTGACTGCACAAATGAAACCAGGGTTTTTATGTTCTGTAATTATTCACATCCATAAAAAATAACAGCCTCGTGTGCGGATGATTTGCAGCTCTCCTGCTCGAACATCTCGAAATAGCCATGTTCACGAAAACAACTCTGCTTTTCTTTCCCTCGTTGTTGACATGGCTCACAGGTTTACAGCTGCAGCTTTATTATTTCATCTGCCAGGTACATAATGAAACAATAAAATTGTAATGGCTGCAGTTAGACAGGGGTGAAGAAGAAGAGATGTGCTAAGTGGCAGACAGAGGAGGGCCGTTGTAATTTGCATGTTTTAACAGGATCCTGGCTGACATTTAGCTATTTACCTTTCTCAGGGGGATTTAGCGTGGATTAGGCTCTAATCCAGCATAAAATATTATGTATCTCATCACCACAGCTCTGAGTCTGTTAATTTGTTCCTAAAGTTTGGATTCCCTCCCAGAGGGGGAGTTATCTTACCACAACATGAATGACAGGGATTGACTGTAACTATAACCGGGAAATGGGAGGCTCTAAAGCAAAGTCAGAAGGGGGAATTCAAACATATTGTGAGAATTTTGATGAACAGGTTTGTCCATTAAAATATAACCTTGCAGTGCAGATGGGTCAACCTGACTCAATGTCTGTAATAAGGCAGATCCATCTTCCCAACAACATTTATGAGTGTCCCAAAGTGGCACAGGCCAGTCAGCTTCCTTAGAGCAGGAAAAGGTAGGAGGTATGGGTTAAGTGACCGCACACAAAGAGATTAGCATAGATACCAATAGCTTCAGTTTTATCAGATCTGGATCACATTTCGTTATTAAATGATGAACAAATATCAACACTACAAATATCAACACTACAAACTTTTTTGCCCAAAATCTGTCATGTTTCAGCGAGAGTTTGTTTTACGAAGTGGCTCACATTATGCTCCTTACACCATGGCAGTAACACCCACCTACTACATTGCCTAATTGGCCTATAATGAATGTGACTGACGTGTAATGATTGTCCAGTCACCTGCCAGATATGCTTTTGAAAGGTCAATTCCCAAACACTTCCTATGGACTCTCTCCCAGATGGACTAATGAAGTATATTGAATGGTCCATCTGGTGGGTCAGGTTAATTAAAGTATGCAGGGAGCTATGAGAGGGCCTGTGAGATACCTTTCAATAACCAAAGAACAAATAAAACTACTTCAAATGACACATTTTGACCTTTATTGTTAGATTTTAAACAAATGGAAAGACACAAGTTATCCACTGTGTTTTAATTTTTTTAGGGGGGGAAAAACACACTTTGGCATCACTTATGGTTTTAAGCACTTGGACATGGCAGGTAACACAAACCCATCCACATTCATTCACACTTGAATTCACTCTAATTGTTTTAGTTTTAATGTTATTTATCTGTCTACCTGACCACATCATACTCTTTCTTGCCCAAGAATAGACTGTTAGACAAGCAAGTGACTGTCAGAACCAAGGGAATTATTAGGGTCCCTCCTGGGTCAGTTGGGATCCCTAGTCTCTGGTGGTGCTGTTTAGGGGTTCTCGGGTTTAAATGTTTGGGAAATCACTTAGGTTATGTTCACACTGCAGGCAAACCTGGCCAAATCCTTCTCCTTTGCCCATATGTGGCTCATATCTTACCTTCTAATGACAGTCTGAATGGCACAAATTTGATTTGTTCAAATCAGACCCGGGCCACTTTCATATGTGGTCCTAAATCAATGTTTGCTAAAGCGACCAGTGAAAAAAGACTTCACCACTCTGCCAGACAATTCCAGTTGCAGTCGCATGTGTCTTGCTGCCCTCTTCGGATTTTTCCCAGTGAACTAAGCCTTGAGTTGCCAGCCAGCTTTCAGCCCTTCCAGTTTTTTTAGTCACCTATTCAATTTTCCAGGAGTTGGTATCATTTCTGCCTGCCTTTTTTTTTTACATAAAAACACCCCAAAACTGCTCTTTTGTCAGTTCTACTTCAGTGGTCCAGACTTTAATTTTCACCCTTAACAGGCCAGACCTCCATTGCACACCTATGGTTAGTTCAAAATGCTGCTGCATGTCTTTAAACAGATAATAAAAAAGTAAAAGCATTATCACTTCCATCCTGGCCCCCTGAACTGGATCCCTGTTTATTTAAGAATGAATTTTAAGATTTTATTGTTTGTTTTTGAGTCTTTAAATGGATTTTTACTTCGTTACATCTCCTGTCATTTAAGACTTTACATGACCTTAAGATCATCAGAGAAGTCAGCAGAGTGGCTTCTCCCTGTCGTCTCAAAGTCCAGGCTAAAAACCTGAGTCTGCCAAGCCTTCTCTGTTTAGACAAACAGCCAACCTCCTGAAATGAGAATGTCCCCCACCCTTCTAACATTTACATCTTGTCTTAATCTTATTTTTATTGGTTGGCATTGAGGTTTATAGTTTTACTTCTTGTTCTTTTATTGTTTGGTTTTACATCTGTTTGCAACATTTGACAGGCTCCATTGTTCCATAAAAATAAAGTGGACAGGATTTGATCGGAATTAGAAACTTCTAGTAAACTAAAAGTTATGGCGGCTGACAAGGGCATACGGCCAACAACAGCTCAATGCAGTTTAATATGAGGCACCTTCAAGAGCAGAAACCCGCGGCAAGTTAGAAACAAAGCAAGAGCAGAAACACAGTGTAAACAAGTACAAGAGAAATGCTCCAGGCCAGGAGAGGGGTCTGCAGAAAGGAGAGCATGTGGGAGAGACAGACAAGAGAGACTGTGGTCAAGCCAGCTGATCCTAAATTTAAAGTGCTCATGTATTTGAACCTTTACGGTAAATGCTCCGGGCTGAATAAGAGGGGGATGACAGGCAGGCTGCGCAACTTTTTAATGCTCCTGTTTTCCTTTTACCATCAACATTGGGAAATAAAGGAGTCTTGCCTTATGTTGGTTCTAAGATGCCTTTTTTTCCAACATAAATGACCAGAATGTGAAATGACCTTGTATCAAATAAAGATTGATGATGCATGGTGCAGTTTATTTTGAGCACTTTGGGTGGATATTAAATTAAATAAGATACTTTTATTCCATTTATACCTGATGAGATTGGTATCGTTGTATAGAGAATCTCCTGGAAAATGGAGTACTTTAAAGGAACACTCCAACATTTTTGTTGTTTTCATGTCTTGCCTCACTCCTGAGTCCCTGACAAGCAGGTAGACACCACTCTTTCAACTGTGCGTCCAGTGACAAGGAAGAGATGGCCAAAGATCGCCAACCGCTAGTTAGTTTCGCTCAAACGCTGGAAGTATACAGGTAATGCTTTAGCCTGCCTCTGCCTAAGAACAGCTCTTTTAAGTGAACGATGAAAACCGATTCGCAGTTCTGAATGAGCCGTGCGTTTATGAGCCATTACTTAATGCAAATTGCCTACAAATTTAAGAAAAAAACGGCTCATTCATAACTGTGAATCGGTTCTCATTCACTCTTCACTTAAAAGAGCTGTTCAAAAGACCCCAATCATTCGAGAACGCCACATCTCTCGCAAAAACCACTGCGGAAATAGGTCAACAAAACAAAACGTCTGTTTAGGAGTACAAGAAGATAATATGAAGATTGTAGAAGATAACATGACATAAAGGGGTAAAAAAAACAAGTAACAACAGGCACACAGGACCATTTAGAGTTATCTGATAACTGTAGGCAGAGGCAGGCTAAAGCATTACCAGTATACTTCCAGCGTTTGAGCTAAACTAACTAGCGGTTGGCGATCTTTGGCCATCTCTTCCTTGTAACTGTCGAAAGAGTGGTGTCTACCTGCTTGTCAGGGACTCAGGAGTGAGGCAAGACATGAAAACAACAAAAATGTTAGGAGTGTTCCTTTAGCGGTATACCTTTTCAGTAAGTAATATTTTTGTGTACTTTGAAAATAGATTACTCAAAAAGTTGATTCAAAAAGTTACAACATAAGCTTCATCATGGACAAAAAGGAACTTGCTGGAGATAGAAAGTGATTAAATGAGATGAAAAGAATGGCAAAGCTGGAAATGTCTGACAAAACAAGGTGCAGACCACTTTGACTTGTCCACTGTGAGGCATTCAGACAAGCAGTGGTGTCCTTATTCTCTGCAGGGAAGACACATCCTTTCACAAGCAGCATCCAGCTGCTGCCCTGCTATGGCAACACACCTCAAATGACAGAATAAGACACAATTGATGGGCTTAAATGACAGAATAAGACACAATAGATGGGCTTTACCGATGCAGTCTGTATTTGTAGACCCTCATTTATTGGAATGAAATCTCACTTTGGTTGTTTTCATCAAAGTCTACCCCTTATACCCTGTCCTGCCCCTTCTTTTCTGTCCACACCAACACCTCTCAGTCACTTCTCATTCAGCCCTGCCACACCCCTCACAGCTCTCAGTCCTCTCTTCAAATTGTTCCATGAAATTGATATTGACAATTCAATTCCTCCACCACAGGCCTTCAATTTGCCTTCTAACCCAGCGCTGTTGTCATCCTGAAGCGGTGTCAGCGTGTGTGTTTGTGTGGAATAAAACACCCACAACAGGAGCATTTTGCAGCCTTAGCTCCGTAAAGACGACCAAAGACACCCTTTAAACCTTGATAATTATTACAAACTTTCATTGCTTGTTCAGCTTTGATTCTGCTGATCTAACAGCGGTAAGAGGACGACATTCGTGTACATTGATTCTCGGTTTGTCTTGATAAAAAAAGAAGCAAGAAAACTGAATATTTTATGAAACAAAAAGAGGAAAAAAGGATTTGGACATTGATCATAGTGACACAGATACTCTTCGCCTTGTTTAATCCTGTTTCTGAATTCCTTCTCTTCTCGGTGTTTGAAGACAAATCCAAGCCTAGCCTTATGACGCAGCAATGCAATCCTCCTCACATAGCCTACCCTGGTTTTCATGAAGGTTTTATGGAAATGTACCAACAAAGCCTCGAGCACACTCATGCAATTTTAGCAGAATTTGGAGAAAAACATCTCTGTGTCAGTCTATTACCGTTAGCTTGTTTCCCCCCCGTCTGACACTCATATTCGTAGCATATCTGATTGGATATGACTGCTAGCCTGACATGGTTTTCACTGTGCTCCACAAACATGAAAGATGAGTCAGTCAAGGCTCATTTCAGAGCTAATGTTTACTGCCAAGTCTGGTCAAAATAACTAAAAACAGCACAGTATTTTTTATTCATGCCGCTGCGATGATCCCAACTTCACCGCTCCGGCCTCTCCAATCATCTGGGTCAGTCTCCTTTCTGGTCTACATCCATACTTCCTTTTATCAGTCCGTCTCCATCCATTTTTTGGTCCTTTCTTTCATCTGCCGTCATTGTTTCAAGCCTGCTCATCTTTTCCTCCTTTCAACTAGAGACACAAATGAATATGCTTCATAGCCAAAACACAACCTGACACCTTTTGTGTGCTATCGCGTCCTCGATGCTTTTATCACATTCTTGTCATTGGTTTTATTTTGACAGGAAGCCAGAGGAAGATGCAGGCCTATTTTTCTATTCCCTTTCTTCTCCAAACCAGGCTCCCTTTGTGTTTAATTATTGTCCCTGAAAGCCCGGCCTTAATTAAAGCTTTGTATCCGACTAACAACTCTAATGATGTCGGGTCACAGGAGGACAAAGAAAGTTCCAGAAGTGAGTGCAGGAGGGGCTGAAGACACCTGACAAAAGGAGCGTTTTGTTTTCCTCATTAGACATAAATGCTATTAAAGAGACATCACTGGTGTCAGAGTAAAGCAGAACTACCACCTGATGGTTATATGCCTCTGCAAGGTATACAAGTGCCTGAAAGTTAGAGTACTGGGGTGAGTAATGGAGAAAAGGTGGGGTGATTTTTCTGGTAGCTTGATCTGTAAAAAACTTGCTTATTTACTGATGTAGGTACCAGTGTTAATTTTGAAAGCACTTTTTAATTTAGTTATAGTCTTTTGCCTAAAATATCTTTCAGCTTTAGTCATAATTTAGCCATCTAAATAGTTTTAATTTTAGTCTAGTTTTAGTCGATGAAATCTACTGTAAATTTAGTCGACTAAAGTGTAAAGTATAAGGCATTTTTTATGTTTCCTTGAATTTCTGAAGTCATGTTTTACACTTGGGTAAAATGAAACATCTAATAACCCTTTCTTGAATACTAGTAAAGTTTGAATGTATAAATTAACAGAAACAAATTGAACTTTTGTTTGAAATGCAATCACCTATATTTGAGCTGCCTGGCAGAGCATCTCCGTTACAACACCAGAATTAACAACAAACAGAGAACCTGCTCTACATCCCGCCACCACAAAGCTAAAGCAGTTGTGATTGGATGTCTCTCTCAACTTCCATCCAGATTTAGCTCTCTTTCCCTCTCCTTTGGAAACACTAAGATCTGAGAGGGTGGGGAGGCTGCAGAAGGTTATGATAATGAGCTCCGCCCTGATTGGCTGTCCAAGGGAGGTAGGAGGAGGGGTTATAGGCTGAGCAGACTTTCAAAACAGTCATGGCGTTTGCCTGGCAGAAAACACATATATAGGTGGAGGCTGTATGGCTTTCACAAATAAATATCAGGAAGTTAAAAACAGTGCTTTTGCGTGGGCCATTTCCTCTCAAGAGGCATAGGGGATTTCTCTTTGAACTGAGAGTTCAGTACAAGGTGTCGTGTTCTCTTCTCCCCAAGCCCCAACATTAAAAGCAAAGAAATTCGCATTTTGCAGGACATGAGACTTTTAAAAATAGAATTCTGGCAACATGATTACCTTGTAAGTACATCATGAAATCAACATTTGAATAATTGAACACTTTATTTGGAGAATGGTTCCAGTTCCCTCATACTTACAAAGATTTGACAGATTTGGAAGTTTTGATCATGAAAATAACCCTGGAGCTGAGTGTCCTCTGTATTCTACTGATGTCCAAAGCCTTACAGAGGTATGTAGTATATTTAACTTGTTCGCTTACCTCCTGCTTTCCACTTTCTGTTTCTTATCCATATTAACAAAGCTCTATCCAACAAATCCATTCATGGCAGAGCTCTTTAAGGCCTGAGTGACAGCTCAATCTAACAGGAAACAGGAACGACTTCATTAAGCTCCTGGGGAGTTTGAGAAGAGGAGCATAAAAATGTACAGACAGACTGAGCTGAGTTAGGAAGACAAAGTGCAAAATACAAATGCTTCCTGATTTGTGAGTACGAGGGAGAATTTAGTTCTAAATCATCACATTTGCAACTCGGGCACATGCTCCAGTCATATCTCAAAGCTGGTTGGAACATGTCTAACTGCGATCTCACCCCAAGTAAAGTCCCATTGAGCAAAGCTGGACAACTTAAGCTGTGATGCAAAAATAGGGAAATACAACTAGAAAAGCTTAAGGGACTCTCCCTTTAAGTTCCACTTTGAATCATAAATCAAGTTAGACTTTTGACATAAAGCTGTTTGCATTGTAATGGGCAAAGAAGACACCTCTGTGTGGTATTGAATAAGGGGCTTACAAGGTGTGAAATTTAGGAGATAATCACAACTCCAACAGCTAAAGTTACCATTACCCATCTTCTCCATTTCATGCTTGCAGTAATATTTCATGTGAGCATCAGAATATCTTTCATTAATAAAATGTATAAAACCTGCTTTTACCATTGCTGGCTATCTGTCTACCTCATGTATTTGTACCTCATGTTCTGGTCAATGCTGTCACTGTGTTTGTCCCATGACCTCTTGAAAACCCCATCCCAGTCTTGCTGCTGTTATTGTAGTAAATTATGCCAACCTGCTAATTAAGGATCTAAAAAAAGTATCTATACATGAAAAATGGTGTCATGTCTATGAAAACACTGAAAAGGTGGATGGAGAAAGACAGACAGAAGGATGGGGGGCTCTGATACAGGAAAAGACAAATGGATGGAGAGATAGACATATAGATGGATGGATGAGAAATGGAGAAAATCAGATCATTAAATGGATGGCTAGCTGGCTGATTAACATACATGTATAGAGGGAAAGAGTGATGAAATGTCAAATGATTGATAGATAGATAGATAGATAGATAGATAGATAGATAGATAGATAGATCGATAGATAGATAGATAGATAGATAGATAGATAGATAGATAGACAGATAGACAGATGAAAGAATGAATGGATAGATGTGGATAGATATATGAATAGAGGATGAATGAATAGAAAGATCGATAGATGAATGGATGGATGGGTGGATGAATGGACAAATAATAGATAGATAGATAGATAGATATATAAATGGATAGATCGATAGATGTTTGAGAGACAGGATTTCATCATTGAGTTTCAGTTTCAAGCATTGCAGAGAGAGCCAAGAGGAAGCAGGAAGTGCACTGAACCTTGAGACCAGTCCATGAACCTTTCCAGGAAAAGAAAAAAGACAGAGATAGACAGACCAAGCAGCTCCACACCAAACAGATCTCACTAATGCTGTCAGTGAACCAGTCAAGTATCGCCCAGTGACTCAGAAATACAGTGGTCCACAGTCATTCATCCAAGAAGATCTGTCACCAGTCAAACAGCTAACGTCTTGGTTTGTCAGCCAGTCAATCGATCCAGACTGTCAGTCAGTGGCCCCGACTGCCAGCCATTCATGTTCCTGGACAGCCGGCCAAACAGAGGGTCCAACATGGAGCAGCCTACCAGACAGTCAGCTTTTCATTCTTGTACTGGTGCTGGAAGCACCATGAAAGCACTCAGTATCCTGCCTATTAGTGCTATCTCTAAATCCCAGCCTGCCAACCAGTCTGCTTTACCTTCAAAGCCTCTGCTCTATGCCTCCAAATCCATTTTCTCTTTGCCTTTCAACCTTACATGGATCTGCTGCAATGCTCCCTGAAAAACAGTGCACACAGAATATTCTCCTCAGATGTCTTGGTCTTGTTTTCTCAGTTGGTTTATTCAATGTCTTTGGTTAGTAATTGCTTTATGTCAACTTTTGATCATAGGTGGCTTTATTATTAGGCAGGGTGGATAGTAGGGGGCTCAAAATACATCATTTGAAAACATAACATGTGGTATACATCTAAAATAAACTGTAGTAATTCAAAAGTATGTTTCAAATGTGATGTACATTATCAAAATTACACTGGGTTGGCAAATTCTGGATGAGGACAATTCATTTTCCCCACTTGTCGAACCAATTGAAGGTTATGTTTTTGGTGGCATGTGTTTGTTTGTTTGTTTGTTAGTAAGGTTACGCAAAAACTACTGGACGGATTTTGCTGAAATTGTCAGGACATGTTGGCAATGGCCCACCTTAAAAATGATTAGATTTTGGTGGTGATCCAGATAACTGGTATTAGCGAACAATCATTTTTGCTCAATAACTATGTAATTAATAATAATATTTACATGATTCTGAGTGCTAGGTGTGGGTTTTCAGGGTCAAGGAATCATATTATGATGGTAACTTTATCATGGAACTATTGCTTATAGATGTAGCAGCAATATGTGAGCTACCTTGATGGAGTGCTTTCTAGTTTATGTATGTCATTTGAAGGTTGTGGTAGAATTGCTTGCTTTTGTAAGTCCATATTTCTAATATATTTTTCTTTCATAAAATCATTTTACTTGAAAGGAATAGTTGAATATTTTTGTATTGTGTCTCATGAGGTTTATGCTATTTGTTGATACATTGACCACGGCTGATTTGATCACCTTTGCTTTTGTAAGGGAAGAACTGGTTCAGAAGTTAGGCTGTGCATTGCTGCAGATGGGACCAAGGGCTTCGTGTCTTTGGCACGATATTTACTGTTCAAAAAAGAATTACAATGCTTTCCCCCTTTTTTGGCCCTACTCCACTCCTGGCAGAAGTATTTGATGATGATTTTAATTATCAGTGTTTATTTTGTTGTTTTTACTCTCAGAATTACCACCATGTTTGCAGTCCAGCTCTAGCACAACAGGTAGTTACATACAGCCTGGGATCTTTTGCACCCTCTAGTGGGGTCCCCCAGTAACACATGTCCCATACTGGCAAATGACGCCAACGGATGCAAAAGCAGGGACAAACTGCAAGTATATCTCCAGCTTAAATTCCACACATAAAATTCATAAGTTACATGTCCAATCACCTTTGCTCATGTTTCTTCTTGAATTAAAATTTGTCATTTTTTTGTTTAAAGCATGCTCCAAGTTTCAGTCACTGCATTGTTTGAAATTTAGGAATCACAGGTGACAGATTTAAGGTGATGCTTATTCTTTGTTGCTTGTAAACGTTTGGATCAGTCATTGTTAAAAATGCATGGACAAGGACTTTCTTTCTTTTTTCCTCTTAATAGACATTAGTGCTATTTATACAACTCTGAAAAATAATCAATTTCCATATAAAACTTTGTCTGAAATATTGATATTTTATTCCAACAGAACATACCTACGAAAAACACTCAAAAAATAGGTTTGTCATTTTTCATCCACATCTTTGCAGTGATTAAAGTGTTGCATAAACTCACTCACACTGCATTTAACCAGAGCTTGATTTATTCCTACTTTCTTACATTTCCTCCCCTCCCGCCCACTCTCCCCTCCCTGTCCTGTCTCACTTTCTCTCTGGCTCCCTCCTGCACATTGGATTCACTCCAGCTTTGTTTGGAGTGGATGTAACATCTGTTGCTGCCTTGCAGACAAACTCCCACAGGGGAACACAGCAGAGAGGAAGTTTTCTGCCTGCTTTAAGCACATTCACTTGTTCTGTGAAGGCTGGGTTTAGCCTGCCAGTGTTCTACAAGACAAAGGGAGCATCCTGGGACAGCACGGCCTGGGCTTTTTGGAGATTTATTGGTAAAAATGTATCTGAAAAGGACATTAGTGCTGGACATCATGCTGCCAATATTTATTTGGAGCTAATACCTTTCACTGTGAGGATGTGTATCCTATGACAGAGACTATCCCACCATACAGTCTTATGAAGCCATGACCCGGTTTTCAATGGACTGAAATCAATTTGAAGTAAAGCTGAGAGTGCTGTATGATGCTTATTTATTGAATTTGTTGAATTAGGTTTGCAGCTTTTCCCTTTCAGGGTTGTCGGAGGGCTGGAGCCTATCCCATCTGACATTAGGCAAGAGGCGGGGTACATCCTGAACCACCAGTCGACTGCAGGGCCACATAGAGAGACAGATGACTACTTACACTCACACTCATACTTAAGGGCAATATGAAGTCACCAATCAATCTAATGAGAATGTTATTGGTCTGTGGGAGGAAGCTGCAGTGCCCAGAGAGAACCAACACATGCACAGGGAGATCATGCAAACTTCACACAGAAAGGCCAAGACCAACCAGCGGATGTGCACTACCTGCTGCGCCACTGTGCCGCCCCCATAGAGAAACAACAATAACGACTTTGTTCACCTTTTCAAATAACTGCATTTATTTTATATTTTAATGTTTATTTACAGTTCGAATACCCCCATGCTCAAACAGATATCTAAATATTGAGTATGAGGTTGCAGCCTTACAAAATTCCAACTAACCTTTAATGAAATATGCCTTTGATAATTATTATCAATAAATCCAGGCGTCTTATTGAAAAGAGCATTAATTCAAACATTCATTACAACAAAGAGGAAATGAAATTTAAATCCTGATATCTAATTAATAAAAACTTTCTTTCTTTTCTTTCTTTTGAATGCACCACTTTAATTCATTGGCTGGCCCATTAAACATCAGCAACTTTTCAATAATGTCTGATCTATTTAATTGACTTCCCTGCTCAAACTCAAACTGCCTCATTTACACCAAACCCAGCCAGTGATTTTCTAAATTTCCTGCCTGAAGCAACATCATACCCCAGAGACACACACTAATGTCCCACTTAGCACTTACATACATATGGGCCAATGTGGGGAATATAAGCAAATAAATCAAACGCTCCATTAAGTTGTCCATGAACTGTTCATACAAGCCAAGAACGCCAGATCTGAGCTTCTGAGTCAAATAAAAACTTTAACCGATGTTGGCTGCTGTTCCTCTGGCTGGGTTCTCTCTCTTAATCCAATACTTTGTAGTTGTTAGGGCTTGTTAGATTACCACGGCCCCACTGAGAGTCTATCACAGTCCCTGCTGTGTTTCTTCATGAGGCTCAGCCATGCTTAGTTGCATTTTCACAAATTGAACCCAGAGGCAAGTCCAGGCCATTTTTTTCAATAACTGTGGAGTAACTCGATGAGTTAGAGAACACACTGAAGTCAGGGGTCCATATTATCATGTTTCTCTACCCTCACTGGCTGTATTTACATATACTTCACTTTGATTTGATCTAATGTGCCGTCTTCCTTCCAAAGAACTTATTGTAGTCTGCATGAGGTACTCCAACTAAAGTTCTATGTCTCATTCGAATGTTCCACAGTTAGTAAATAAGGTATGATAGTAGTGTTATAAAAAAAAAAAACCTTTAAAACTCTTTCGATATCACATTTAAAACAACACAATACCAGTTCCAAGCCCAATTTGGAAACTGTGAAGCATGCTCAGAGCTCTCACTCCAGTTTGTTTCCAATCAAGGTGAATACATGGGAGAGAAAACTTATCTGCATTCATTAAGAATCAACACAAGATGCTTGAACAATTGTGAAAGGGTCAGAAGTCCATGAATAAACAACTAAACCAAACTATGCCTCTTTTTGTGACTGTAGGCCAATGGGCAGAAACAACCCAGCAGCTGTAAGGGTCTTTTTAGTCTTCGGACTCCCTCGAGAAGGCACACAAAGTCCTGCTTTGCATACCTATTCTAGTTAATGTCCATCACAGCCTCAATTTTATTTTTACAGATGGAGCCTCTTAAAATTTTTCCACGTTCCTTGATTCAGAACTAAATCATGACTGACAGCAGCACTGCAGCTCTGTCTGTAAGGGCTTGGGCTGGGGACTGGACTCAAGTCCCGATTGAAACATGCTTGGAAGTTGGTTTTGTTGCTGAGAGGATGCAAGCTGACTTCCTGGGACATTGTCCCCTGTAAAGGCAGTTGGTAACATAACTGAAAGGGGTTGGCGCCCATTGCCTCTGGAGCCTTGGGGCGTAGGGTTTGCACTCTTGTGCCCTTAAATGTCATTGTACGTTAACCTCTGTGAATGAAGTAGGGTTACATTGCTGGTGGTGCAGACGAGTCTATGGAAAGCCTAGTGGTACTAGTAGTCTTACAAATGTACTATTAAAAACTCAGAGCTTTACTAGTAATACTAGTAACACAAAATTGTCTACTAGTAGGTGATGTTGCTTTACTAGTAAGGTCTTCTCGTGCACTAGTGTGCCAAAAACCTTTACTAAGTAAGACAAAGGTTTTGTTTACTAGTACTACTATTAAACTCAAAATATCTCACTAGTAGCACTAGCAGACTGTTTTCAGTTTACTACTAGTACTAATAGAGCCAAAAGATTCAGTAGTAGTACCCTTAGACTTAATGCAAATGAAGTAGGAGGGATTTTAACCAAATCCAATCCCCTGATTGGTTGTAATATTTTTGAAACCCAATGGGAAGCCTGATTTTCCTTTCCCTGCCCCCTTCTTAGCAATATAAGGCTTACGAGTCGTACCAGTGAACATTTTTAAGTCAACTACTATTGGATATTTTTTGATCTACTAGTAGTACTAGTGACACTTTTTTGCATCACTACTAAAGTAAATTTGTTCAGCAGTAAACCAAAATTGAGTACATGTACTCCAAATTTGAGTACTTGTAGAGCTGAACTATAGTTGATATCACCAATATAAATTTTAAGCCCAAATTTTAAGCTTTCCATACGACTCATCAGGAATAATAAATGGCAAAGTGCTGGGCACGTACTCCCAAATCTGGCCAAGACTGGAACGTGGTGGGACCTGGCTGTAAAGAGTTCTTGAGTGATGACGTGGCAAACATGTTGTGAATGATTAACACTAATGCTAATCTAATAAGGGCAACATTTGGATGAACTCTTCTGAGGGAAGCACACATTGGATTGCATGAATGGGTATGTTTTGTGGAATTTAGGGAAGCCCCCCTAAAGAGGTGAGGGAAACTCACATCGCCAATGTGACGAACCATTGCAACCTTATGGCCAAGCAATACCAACATTTCTCAGTGTCAACATAACACATGATGCAAAATAAATGTATCTTAAGAGTGAATTTAGGGAATGGCAGAGGGAAGCAGAGCCACGACCAAGTACCCTCACTGGGGCTAGCCTCACCTGACTGGCCTGTTGCTTAATCTCCAGACTCTCATTAACTCTTTCACTGCACCTCCAGCTCTCCTCGTAATGAGGCAGCTGATCTTGCTGCATCCCACCACTACTAGCTGAACCCTAACTGTCAGTCCTCGTATTGACAATGTATGTTTTTAGTTACACTAACTCTTAGTTTTGGTTTGATTAACTCTTTAATTCTTCTTTTTCCAACTGTATATTAATGTAACAAATGTCACTAAAGTAAGTCCAAAGTCTGACTTGACTATTTGCAACATTAATAAGAAAAGCATACTTATTTCACAAAATGCCTGCCTCCGAAATTAAATATTAACACTGGATTCTGAATGTCCCATTTTTTATAATCAGTCTTTACTGCATCAGTTTTGTTTGAAGTAATTTAAGACCTCTCCTCTAATTTCCCGCCCTGTGAAGTCTGCCCTTGCAAGTGAATGCATTAAAACCAAATGAGTTGCCAGACCCACAAGAGCCTTCATTAAACTGAGTTTCCACTCTGGTGTAGGGATACTGTGTGCTTTTGTGCATGTGCTTGTGCACACTGGTTATACCTTTGTGTCTTAATTACTTTAAAACTCATACAAAGTTCTACCCTCCAGCTCTACTCAGCAGGTATGTAGGGGTAACAGCCCTGCATGGGAGCAGGGCTCGCTTGCCCAAAGGTAGGCAGTGAGATGAAGAAATACATGGAGGGACATAAATTGAATGGAAGAGACGGGCAGTGAGCAACAGAAACAGAGGAAAAGAGGAACGCAGAGATTCAAGAATCCATTCCCTAGCTTAATTACGCCTCTCTGCCATTTCAACAGGTTGACACAACTGAGGTCTGACTCTCTTTCAAGACTAACCTTTGCATGGAAATGAGAGGAGATGGAGATAAAGTGGCGGAGAAGAGGTTTTTAACCTTTATTTTATCAGACAAGTTGAAAGAAACACCAACCATGGATGGAATCTCTAACAATCCAGGAGGGAAAGGACATTCTTGAGTAAGAATAAACATCACAAAGTCAAACATCATTAGCTAATCTTTCATTAATTTCTACTTTTGTTGGGTATCCTTTAACACTACCAGAAGGAGCCAGCAGTTGCAATGCACATATTCTCACATGGAAGTGGACCAGTTTAGGAGCCAGCCTCCTCTTTGTTAGAAGCAAGGGCTCGTAGTCCAGTTTATGAGGAATTTATAATTGATTTTATTAGGATGCCGCTACAGTTTTGTCTTTAAACAGGTCATATTTAGCCTTAAATCGGGTTCATTCATTCACTTGTGATAAGTGCTAGGGTATGTTCACAATCACTAATGTTCAAAAACAGTCCAGCTTCCATTAGAAAACCCCTGATAGTGCGGTATTCTTTAATTTTCTTCACATACCACGTCAGAGCTCCTGCCCCTTTAAGGCTCCCCTCCCCATGTAGGCCAAGTCTGCTCTGATTGGCTTACAAGTCAGCTCTGTGGTGATTGGTCAGTTTAGCCTACTCAGTGCCATCTTGTCAACAGCTCTGCAACCATTCTTATGTCTATGTTCTGCAATGGGCTTGCTTCCTTCTATCAATTGCTAAAATTGACATCAAACAATGGTAGGACATCACACTGGTAGGGGGGCTAAAGGAACTGGATGTTTTGGGCAGCTGCTGTCATGAGGTGGTAACAACATACAAATCACTTCAGTAACTTCAACCTTTTTTAACAGACTCAGCAGAGCTTTCATTCACCAATATGGAATAAAATACTCCAGATACTGAGAAGTTGTTTTCGAAAAGACTTAAAAATATGTAGCTTTAGCTGGGTACTGTAGTGTCTCATTTTCTCAGTAAATACTGAATGAGCTGGCTCGCAGGAATGGCAGCTAAGATGAAAACAGATGTAAAAATTTGTCTTTTCGCTGTTCAAAGAAGTACAAAGTCCACTTTTCAGAAACTCATTTATTACGGTCACAAGGTGAAAAATAACAAACGGGAGATGATTCGTGTCACGACACCCCAAAACAACAACTGAACAACTGAACCTTGAGTTATGGTATGTACGTTATATAGCCGATGGGAGGGACTCCTCCCGTCTTCTCGAAGCTTCCAGAAGGGTCCCTCCCCCTCTCCTTTTAACATTCACTTTCTTTAATTCTTAATTATAATTTTGTAATTTCTCCTCCCATAGGCCTTTATACAATCCCATGGAGTCCAGAAGTTATTTATATTTAGCTATAAGGCACAACCAGGCATATTTCTTTCTTAATTCTATGGTGTTACACAAAATGGCTGACATGTTCCAAGATGGCTTCCCACTTAGTTCAAAATATGGTCGTGCTTTCCTGAGCCTCTCTGTGTACATTATTACATTATTACATTATTACATACAGTACATTATTCAGTACATTATGTTCCTTCTTTAAATACTTGTTTTTGGTTTAATATTTGCAACTTTGAACAATGGACTTCATTAGATATGTATCAAGGCTCTATGGTGTAGGAAATAAACTTTTAATTATGTTGGTGAGATCCTTATATTTACTCACATATATAAAAAATTACCTTAATATGACCAAAAAACCTTTACAGGCATAATATTATGTGTGATACTTCTAACTACATTGTGAGATTATGATATATTATTAAAACAATCTTGAAACATACATTCTGTGGTCATTTCTACCTATTGTAAGACCCTGAATAGTCAATACATTCTGAACCCATTTCTACATTCAGTAAGGACCTCTCAATAACATTAAATGCTGGTGTTTGACGTGTATATGTGACCAAATATTCCAGAGAATATATAAACATTATAAAATGTAAATGTAGGAATATTATAATAATATTATTATGGCTGATATAAAATTATGCATAAAAGGCTTAGGTGTCGCACAGGCCCAGTATATAAGGTAACCTGTCCTTGAATACAAAACCCAACATAAGGCAAAATATTTGCCTGGTAATATCAACAATGTTACATACGCTGTATTTGTATGATACTGTATAACTAACACTGCCCATGACACACCCCGACTCCCCCCAACCACCTGATACAAACTCCATTGGTAACAACTGTAAATAACTCTGTATATATTTAGCCTACTTTATTTTATTATTTTATTTTATTTTATTCTATATTTCTATTTCTGATTACTCTTATTACAATGCTTGCACCTTATTTTTATTTTTATTATTATCTTTTTACTTATTGTCTGTTTGTACTTTGCACCAACAGCACCAGAGCAAATTCCTTGTAAGTGTAAAAACCTACTTGGCAATAAATCTGATTCTGATTCTGATTCTGATTCTACCAGCTAATGCAAAAAGAGAAAGTTACTTGAGTTACTAAAATGACCAACATACCAACATTCAACATTCCATTACTGAGGTGCCGTGAGGGAGGTTAGTGGATGAAGTCAAACCCGGGACACTTAAAAGTCACTAAATTGACCTAAGACTACTCTGCCTGCATCAAAAAGGCAATCTATGTGGGCTGGTTTCCCTTGCCCCAGGTGGACAGATATTTACCTAAACTGGTGTGGATGCTCTAGCGGCAAGAATGACTCAAAATCTGAGGTCCTGTCTTGGTCGGTGAAATTGGATGTTGCCTAAAACATGTTTGTGCATCACTCAAAATGCCTTTGTACAGTCCTGGTGAAATCCAAGATTGTCTTTAATTTGTCCAAATCTGATAGAAAAAAAATCAGACAATTGGCATAATTTTATGCATTATTGTCCTTTTTTTATCCTAATATTGTCCCTTCACAACCCACTTTTGGATCCAAACCCACCTAATGATAACAATTAGAGTCTGAGATCTTTCCCTAATGTTACCAAAAGTGATTTAGACTGACCTAAATCTGTGAATGTCACACATGTGAAAATCTCTCTGCAACATTACAGAAGATGATAAAATATACAATTCTGTCTTCCGACTGCAAACATGGTTTGAATTGTCATCCAAATAATTAGTTTGACAGCAAACCAGTGCAACTAAGTAAACTGTCAAAATTCAAGTAGACTAGGGACAGACCAATCAGGCTGCTCTACTCTGTTGCACCCTCAGAGATTATAGATAAAATTATCTGGAAAAAAACAATCAAATCTGCCACTACATGCACCTATTGATCTGCAGCTCTGCTTTGTCATAAATATTAACAGCCTGCAGAGACAGAGGAGACACGGAGACGTGCAGATGCAGCTGGAGATGAGAGAAAAGATGGTGGTGCATTTGGGGCATCATCAGTCACTGTAATTACCCTTAAACAGAGAGGGATTTTGCTGTGTCCTGTTAAATGTGTGGCAGAGACAAACGCAAACACATCAGTCCCCATCAGACTGCATCTGTGGAGGATGAATTAAGAAGAGGGAAGGGAATTCTTGGAGGAAGAAGGGTTAAGGTATGAGACTTATTGCTAATAGATTTTCTGTCTTCATATAAATGTGTTGCCTTCTTTTACTACTTTTAACAAACAACTCTTTCTTAACATTGTCTTCACCCTGATATTCCTTGTCTCCACATTTTGGACACTTAAACTGCATAGGAAATTTTCACTTTTCTAATGCTGTGGTCTTCATTTTTCACTCAGGTATGTATTTTGACTCAGTTTTCTAAATTTTATTGATATTAATTTCATAAGGTCTTTAATGCTCTGTCAGACAAAAAAAAAACACCTTTTATAACCCTGTGTCCACTTTTTGGACAACTGAAACCCATTATAACCATGATTTTTGAACATGGAGTCATTGCACCAAAAAAAAATCAAATGTACAATTTTCAGCATTAAATCAGTTCACAGGGCTTCAAATTTGTACCTTATCCCTTTTTTATTTTAATATTGTACAATTTTTCCCTTGTTACCCAGGTGGGCAATGCATACATTTTTTCCTGTGATAACTAGGGCCAGTGGGGAGGCGTCTACAGCCCATTATAAAACAAAACATTCAAATCAATATGATTGGTAATCAATGACATGTTCAAGACTGTGAAATCCAGAAATAACATTTTCCCACTTGCTCTTTTATTTTAGGATATATATCACTTTTCCTTTATTTTCCATCTAAACCATGGTGACTCTGGGGATTCATGGAGGCACTGAAAGGGTTAAAAACATCAAAATTCAAAAGATTGGATTTTGACAGACATAAATGGAGTTAATTAACAGAACTAAATCACTTTTATTGTAAATTTATATAACTGTATTAAAAAAAAATGACCTTTGTCTGAGGTGTCAAATTTTTGGAAATCAGTTCTTATGTGTCCAGTTTATTTGGGGGGCAATGTAAGGTTAAGAAAGGAAGACTTCAATGCCTGAGAGTAAGATGTACAGGTCCTTTCCTGTCATTATTGTAGGCGAGGACAGTGAACAGGGTCAAAAATGGAGGGCGGGAGACTTAGCAATGACATGAAAAAGGAGTCGTATTCTGGACTTAGGGGTCGTCCACATGGAGACAAATTCAGGCTTATCAGCACAAGTTTATGATTATATTGGTGTTTTGTCCACAAAGTTTTGGGAAAGGAAGCCTCATTGCTTTAATGTCCATTAAATGTTCCCTCTTGTGAAGCAAACTAGTCAGCGCTTCTGGGGAAGGACACGTTGGCTGTGCCATGTCTCAAAATAGTGCCAAATCAAAACAGCATGGTAGTGGGAGATTAAGTGGATGTATACAAACTGTTTGTAGCATGTGATGACCCCACGCTGTTTTTGTGTCTTGTTTTCTCCATCGTTCTGTTAATTTAGTGGAAATTCTGGCAGCATGTACAGAAATGTATAGCATTAGCATCTGTCCTGAGACTTCTGAACAGAGAGAGAACTGAGCTGTGACACTGTGGCACACGTTCAGGCTCATGTTACTCACACAACCACACATCAAAAAACCCAAACTATCCCTTTAAGAAGAGGACTTGATGATATAATGAGGTAATTGAACCTACAGCATGAAAAAGCTGTATGAACATAAAATACCAAACAACAGTCAGTTGAAAACAATGCTTTGGTTTTTATGGTGCTGCAACTTTTGTAGGAGAAGGGATGAGAAAGAATTAGAGGTGCCTTCACAGTTTTAGTGCTTTTAAATGAAAGGGGTAAAAAGCAGGACAAAACTTAGCAGCTGGTCTGAAGGCAGAACATCATCTCTGGAGAAAGAAGTGAACATCGATTAAGTGATCCTGACACATCGTGAAGCTGTGAACTCTGGAGTGAGTCTGTAATATTGATGACATTGGCAGCTTCCGCACTAATTTAGTTTTCTGTCAGTTTCTGATCCGCATCTGCACAAACAGAATCATGGACGTCAGCCTGTCTCTTTCACAGATGTCGAGCCAACAGCGTTAGTTTTTAAATAAATAGTCTCACTGCTCCACTGACAAATGTGCAGCAGCTGTTTCAAGGTGAGGAGAGTAAAAATACTCAATCTTAATCTTTAAAATGCTTTTTTCAGTGTTTTGTTCCCAGAATTGGACCACTTTCAAAACACAGGAGGGAGATTTTGGCAAAGAGCAAATAAATATTTCTGCTTTAGGGCTTGTTTTGCAGCCTTTCTTTGGTTGGAGAACAAAATGAGGGTCTTTTGTTAGACTGCAGGTTTTTTCAGGGTTTTATCTGCTGAGTGTCTTTTTATGTCATTTTATTATTCAAGGTTTATCGAGTAAATTAATGCAGTGAGTCATCACTGAGATTTTTGATATGTGTTACTACTCTCTTAATAACTTCACGTTAACTGACAGAGTCGGCCCTATCCAATGTGGCGCCCTAGGGGAGATTTTATATGGCGCCCCCCCTCCATCTGTGATTTACATACGCTTACAAAATAATTGGATAGCACTGCTTTTACCATTGTCTTTAACTTGAAAGATAATATTTCACCCAATTTACATGCTCAACAAATTACAAATAAATATAAAAAAATCTGAAATATAATATAAATACCCTTACAACACAATAACAATCCTGTAAATAAGTGAATATATAATAATAACTTATACCCCTTTCAGACTGGCCAAAAAACCCGTGTAAATCCTCCAACAAACAGCTCCTGTCTGCAGTTTGAAAGGGTCTACTCGGCATTTCGACCTAGGTTGACTTACCCTGCAAGCGACATGGGTCTTTATCGGCTCGTCTCTGACCGGCTTCAGTGAGAACATCACACCCGGGTCAAGCTGCTAAGTTACGGATGACGTCGGCGTTACGTGCTCACGGCATAACATACAGACATAACCCCTCTGTCTGTAACTAACGTGACTCTTTGCCATCTCAGCAACAAATTCCATCCGCCTTTGTATCATCAGCGCCGAGTTTGTGCATATTTAAAGAGGGACAGAAGTACAAAGTACAGAAAACCGTGTCCACGGCGTCCATGCTCTTTTCCATTGTTTAGGTGGTCGTGTTTTGTCGTGCCGATGACGTCATCAACGTGATGACATCAGCTTGATGCACCAGAGGAAAAAAAAATGCCACGCAGCTCGTCTGCTGCTGAGTAGACCCGGGTCTGCTGGCAGTGGTAAAGGAGTCCCTCGCGGGTTAACCAGCGTTGAAAAAACCAGCGTTGACCCGCGGATTTTAGTGTGAAAGCGGTATTATTTTGTATTAGCATTTTAAGTAATATTAATTGGGTACTGCTTTAGATCAATGTGAGATTTTCCATTTTAAGAGTTAACAGTATTAAGTAGTTTTAATAGAATTATATTGAAGGTGATTTTTCCTGATTTTTGTGGTGCCCCCTGGAGGCCACGGCACCCTTAGCATTTGCCTATATTATCTAATGGGCCAGCCTCTGCTCTCTGAACAGGAAGTTAGATTAACGTCTCTCCACCTTTCATGTGTGACGAGCAAAGAAAACTGCCAAACTGAATTGCTTAATTTGAGGCTCACAGGAGGTGTCAACGTCACATTTGACAAGAGAAAATCCTCAAGCTCTGCTGTTTTTAGTGATAAACCTTTTCATCATTACATATTCTTTTTACAATATGATAATATGGCGGCTTTGAACTGAAGTGAATTTAATTGGGAAAGGGACTTCAGGATAGAAGAAGGTACATAGGAAGAGACAGACAGGAAAGTGTTCTCAGAGTACAGAAAGATAAATTTAAACTTGTTAAAGGACAGAAAACCACATTTTGTTTGAAGTGTGTTCAAGAAAATGACAGAAGGGGAAGGAGCTGACGGTGATGGGAAATTGTCTTTTGAGGAAATACATGCAGATTATTCTCAGAGAGTAGAGCTGCTGCAATAAACCAGTATGGATGATAACCTGATAAAAAAAATGCGTTTATCATACTGAGCTAAAAATAAAAATCTGTGTGTCCTTGCTTCATAAGCAGGCTCAACCTTCCAGCCTAACCTGACTCCAAATGGACTGTTCAATAAATACTATACAGGAGGGATGGACAGTGATGGAGGAGCTACTTGCTAATTGTAGTAAGTTAAGTTACTCATAAAGTAAATTACGGAAAGCTGGACATAAAATTGATATTGGTGATATAAAACATAATTCAGACATAATTTGGAGTACATGTACTCAATTTGGTCAACTAGTGCACGAGTAGACTTTACTAATAATGCAAAAAGTGTCACTAGTACTACTAGATTGAAAAATGTTCACTAGTACTACTTGTAAAGCTTTGAGTGTTGACTAGTAACACTTTTTAAGCCTACTAGTACTACTAGTAACTAAAAATTGTCTACTAGTAGACGATTTGGCTTTACTAGTAAGTTTTATTTGTACACTTGTGTGACAAAAACCTTTACTAGTAAACACCACTGTATTAGTGGTGTTTACTAGTACTACTAGTAGTGACAGCATGTACAGAGATTAGCATAGATGCTAACAGCTTCAGTCGCAGTTTTATCAGATCATGACCTCATTTCTTTATTAAATGAAAAACAACACTACAAACCTTTCTGCAATGAGGATATTTTCACTCCACTTCTGATATGTTTTGACCAGAGTTTGTTTTACAAAGTGGCTCATGTTCTGCAGTGCAGTAGCTCCAGCCTACAACATTATCTGTTTGGCCCTTAATTAATGCAGATTGACTGAACGATCGTCCAGTCACTTGCAGGATATGTTTCTGACAGTTCTACCCTCTCCAAACACTTTCTATGGGCTACTGAAGAATATATTGAACGGTTCATCTGGTGTGTCAGTTTAGAAAAGTTTTGAGTTTTTCATGTTTCTCATAGGGGTGTGTTTCTGAAACTTTTTTGACCATTTGTCATTGTCATATATTGTATATGTTTAAGTATCACTTTTATCTTACAGTACTGTTCATTTAAAGCTTTAAATTTTACAGTTTGACATTTTATTATTCATTTTTTAATATTTGTGTATTTCTTATCTTTATTTTTTTTATTTTATATTATATATTATATAGTTTATATCTTTTTCCACTGAATTATTTTATATTTCCTTTTAATCTTTATAATCTTTTTAATGTATTTTTGCTTTAAATTCATTTCTGTCTGTCTATTCTTGGATTTATTCTTTGTCTTTTCTTTTCTTTTATAATTTTATTGGTCTCTTTTTCTTTTTTCTTTTACTTTAGTGTGCATTAGTCTTCAAATCATTCTTGACATCCTACCTACTATCATTACAATTACAGTGGAACACTAAGTAGTAGATAGACCTCTGTTAAACATTTATTTGCTAATAAGTTCTTAGAAAAATCCACGATAATTTATATTTTCATCTTTTGTCAATCATTTTTCTGCCTGTATGTAAAGCACATTGTACTGCAATTAAACTTGTATGAAATGTGCTGTATAAATAACATTTGATTGATTGATTAGTTGAGTATTCAGTAACATTATTTTACTGGATTAGAGGGCTGTGATTATGTGTTGTTACAGGTTCATTTCTTGCTTACCTCATACTCCTATTATCCAATCAGAGATGTGTCTTGTTTAGGACAAGGGTATTTAGGTCTCTAAAATCATGTCCATCCTGTTTGACTCTGATGAAAAATGTCTTAATTGTCTTGTGCGCTCATTGTTTCTTTGGAACTGCCTTCTTTGGAAATCAATTGAAGCATTTTATTAATTTATTTTTATGAGGCTTTTACAGCAAAGTTTCTGGAGCAGAACCTCACCTCAACCACACCTCCTTCCTTGTTCTTATAAATTCACACCTGATCACTTCCTCCCTTTGGCATGATGCACCCCTCCCTCCCATCCCTTTTTCTACTTAGTCTTCCCTCCTGTCCTTAAAGCCTTACGAGAGGGTTCATTGTGCCTGGGCGCTACGGCGAATGTGGTGCCTGCTAGTGAAATACATTTTTACTCAACTTTAATTTAGGTTCCTTTACCTCTCTGTCGTGCTGTTTCCACTCACAGCACGTCTCTCTTGACATTTCGACCCTCTGATTGATTATACCGTCTCTTTTTTCTTTCATCCCTCCGCAGCTCCTGTGCAGTCCTCCTCCCTCAACTTCTCAAACACAAAAATCGTGACTCCTCTGTTGTTTCTCCTCATTTCCTTCTCCCACTTTCAGCAAAGCTCAAGAAAGATTGATCTCACTTGGTGTCAAGGTATCGCTTTGTCTTCTAGCTGTCCCTTCATCTCCTTATCATTTGACTATCAATAGCAGAACTACAATGTTGTCATACATCTACCCATCACTCCTGGGCTTCTGTTGATGGTGTTTCTCACTCCTGTTTTCTCCTGTGAGTCTGCTCCAGTCTGTCCAAGGGTTCTGTTGGACAGATCATTAAGTTTGCATGTTTCAGCCCCACATTTAAGCTTAAAAGTGAAAGTTTCTGGCACATTTCCTCCCCTACTTCCTTGCTCTCATCCCTGCCCCTTAAGGGTTTAATTAATAGTCTTGGCTTGTATGAAAAAGCCTCATCTGGAGAAGTTAAAGTGGTAAAAGAGTGGGGGGCTTGTTAGGCTACTGTGAGAGCAGCTCCCTAGCTGAACAGAAGTCTCTGGAGGGTGTTGGGTTGTAAAGTCTGGAGAAATTAGCCATATTAGGTGATGCGAATATGCGAGAAACACAAGTTTGAAGCAAGATTTCCCCTCTTTCCAGTTTCACCTACCTCTTCAAAAACGGCTAAATATTAGCCCTGTTCATTTTTTATATTTTAGAATCAGAGGCCCTTTATCTGTGAGAGGGGGCATTCAGATTCAACAGGGTCAGGAGCGCTGTGAATATTTGTCTACAAACCCCAGTTCCAATGAGGTTGGGATATTTTGTAAAACCAGACAATGAATTGCAAATCTTTTTCCATCTATCTTCACTTGAAAACACTACAAAGACAAGATATTTAATGTTCAAACTGATAAAATTCAGTGTTAAATTTTTCATACATTTGGTTGAATTTGATGCCTAAAACATATTCCAAAAAAGCTAAAACAGGGGCATGTTCACCACTGTGTAAAATCACCTTTCCTTTGTAGGTGGAATTCTTTCCCATTCTTACGTGATGTATGACTTTATTTGCTTAACATTCAGGGGTCTGCTTTGTCATATTCTGCACTTTGTAATGAGCCACACATTTTTAGCAGGAGACAGGTCTGGACTGCAGGCAGGCCAGTCTAGTACCTGCACTATTTTACTACGAAGCCACTCTGTTGTAACACGTGGTGAATGTGTCTTGGTATTGTCTCGCTGAAATAAGCAGAGATGTCCCTGAAGATGATGTCACTTGGATGGCAGCATATGTTGCTCAAAACCTGTTGCTCTTTTCAGGAATAATGGTGCCTTGACAAATGTGCAATTCGGGCACTAACCCAGCACCATATCATCACAAATGCTGGATTTTGAACTTTGCTCTGATAACAGTCTGGATGGTCCTTTTCCTCTTTACTATGTCCTTGACTTCCAAAAACAATTTAAAATGTGGAGTCTTCAGACCACAGCACACGTTTCCACTTCGTGTCAGTGCATCTCAGATAAGCTCGGGCCTGGAGAAGCCGGCGGTGTTTCTGGGTGTTGTAAATATTTGGCTTTAGCTTTGCATGGTTGAATTTTAACTTGCACTTGCAGATGTAGCAACAAACTGTGTTAACTGACAAATTGCTCCTGAGCCCACATGGTAATATCCTTCACAGAGTGATGTCAGGTTTTAATGCAACGACTCCTGAAGAACAAAGGCCACTCAATGTTTAGCCTTGCAAATTGGTTGCAGAAATTTCTCTGGATTCTCTGAATCTTCTGATATTATGGACTGTAAATGATGAATCGGTCGCAACTGTACATTGAAAGCGTTGTTCAAAAAGTGGTGAACCTCACCCCATCTTTGCTTGAGAATGACTGAGCCTTTCAGGAATGCTCCTTTTATACCCAATCATGACACTTGTCTATTTCCGGTTAACTTGTTCACATGTAGGATTTTCCAAACAGATGTTTTTGAGCATTCCTTGGCTTTCCCAGTCATTTATTGGCCCTGTCCATACCTTTTTTGAACATGTTGCAGGCATTAAATTAAATGACTGAACATTTGCAAAAAAAAAAAAAAAACAGCTTATCATTTTGAAGTTTAAATCTCATCTTTGTAGAGTATTTAATTGAATATAGGTTGAAAAGATTTGCAAATCAATGTATTCTGTCTTCATTTAATGTTTAATTCCAACTTTTTTGGAATTGTGATATGTATATATGAATAAATAGAGTTGCTTGGCTTTGCCCTGCCGATTATCAATGACTGGTTTTGGAGGCAGCATTATGAATAACCAACAGTATTAGTCACATAAGGAACACCAAGCACAGAAAAAGCACCAAGGATGGACTTTTAATCAGACCACATCAACCCAGATGTTGATGATTAGACTCTGCTCAAGCTGGCCATCTCGGGTATGAATGAACAGCTGCTCCTTAAGCCACAAGAGGCTGACCAGACTGGGCTTCAACCACTTCATTAGCTAGGCCTAGACGCCTCTGATGGATGCCTGAATCTCACATCAATCCTTGACTGTGAATATTTGGGTTAAAGTTCCTAGGAGGCTGTTTGAAAGCAGTGGTTGTGGTGTGGTGCTTGCTGGTATCTGGCAGGCTGAGGACCAGGAACAACTTAGGGTGCCTCAGGGATCCGGTTGAGGATGGTAGATGAGTTGTGTACATCCCTGCTTGCGACTCTCCAGAGTGCTTCTGCAAAACGGGCACTGAAAGACTAACTGGATGATGACCAAATTTGTATTTTTGCAAGCATGCTGCTGGAAGAGAAAAGAGCTGAATATATGCTTACTGGACTAAATTGAGATGTGATTTTAAGGCGATTCCAGCTCAAAATTTTGAACCGTATGACCGTCTTGAAGGTCAGGGCAGATCGGTCAAACACAGAGATGCAGTCATGATTTATGTCTTCATATCCACAGGTCACTGAGGCAGCCTCATGTGTTTGACAGCCTTACAAGGAGTCAAGCACTGCAGGACTGCATATTTTAACCCACTAGCTCATTTACTGATCCACTGTGCAGGGTGAGAAGGCCAAAAGGTCACAGGGTCAGGTTTATGGAGCTCCATCGTTTGCCAAAGGATAAACCCTTCTGTTAGATTCTCCAGTATATCTCCTAAAGACTGTTGTGCTCTGGTTCATTAATTGTCCAGAGCTAACTGCTAATAGATAAATCAAATAATATAAAGGGTAGAACAGGCTTACAACAAATTGACTGATAACCCAAAGACCTTTAAAGTCGTCTCGGAAATTGGAGTTGGGCTGCTGCCCTGAGTTTCTGATTGTTTGATTGATTTGTTATCTGTGAGTGGGTGCAACAGAATGTAACAAGTGTGGAGAGGGGTTATATAGAAAGTAAATGGTTTTTATATCAAGCTGTACCCTTTAGGAGGACATATTTTACTGCTTTCAAGGTTTGCATAAGATCGACTCTCTTTTTGACACCTGCCTTCCACAGAAGATACACACATCAGAAGCTTTTAGGGTGCTATCGTATGCAAGGTGCAAAGTCTTTTGGCGTGAAGCTTCTCTAATTTCTCCTTGATGCAAGAGACACTTTTACACCCAGCGCTTAAAGGGATCTGCCAACATTTTTTTTTGTTTTCGTGTCTTGTCCTGAGTCCATGACAAGCAGATAAACACCATTCTATGAACTGTGTGTGCAGTAACAAGCAAGAGACGGGCAGAGCTCACCCACAGTCCTAAACAGTCTTAATGAAACTAAACCGCAGGGCAGGGTGCTATGTTTTGTTGACCTAGTGGTTTGCACATGCGTTGTGCTGTCACTTTTGTATGTTTTTCTTTCAAAAATTTCTTAAAGTGCTAATCTTAGTCTAAAAATAGATAATGTAACATAACGCGGTAAAAACAAGTCACAACAAGCACACGGGACTGTTAAGAGTTGCTGAAGAGTTTATCTGATGACTGTAGGCAGAGGATGGCTAACGCTATCCATTTACTCCCAGTGTTTGAGCTAAGCTAATTAGTAGTGGGTAAGCTCTGCCCGTCTCTTCCTTGTTACTTCACGAACAGTCGATAGAATGATGTCTATCTGCTTGTCATGGACACAAAAACAATTCCCCAAGAAGACACTGAGTTCCCTTGGGCAAGACAAAGACATTCAAAGTCTCCTCATCATCAGTCTTTGACAATATGTTTGATGTTTCCATGGCAATGCTTTGACATGGCTAGACCGTGATATTTTCTGGTGGGGAAAAATAAACTCGATGGCAGGTGTCCATCAATAAAAAGGAAAAAGGGTTTCATTAATTAAAGGTGCAGTATGTAGAAACTGGCATTTTAGCAACATCTAGGGTTCCAATTCTGGAATGAGCATGTCTGTTACTAAAACATCACATCACTAAGCAACGAGAGCCGGTGAAGACCAAATGGATCGTGAACAGGGCATCAATTAAAACAGTTACGAGGTGAGGGTTTTTTCATTCATATTTGTAACTATTATTTTTATAGATTATAGGTCAGTTAAGATGATGATTATAGGTTTTGTAAACTTTTAGTAACACAAGCAAACATTAGTGTAGTCAAAAATCGCGTTTCGCTCTTTTTGTCCCCAAAACCCACCAGTACACAACATGGCAGATTGTTACTTAGACACAAGCCAGGGACTAATCAACCCCGGCTGGGTCACCTGGGCGAGGGTGTCTGATGTTGTGAGACCCGAAACACCCAATGAGCCCAGGGTACATCACTGATGATGTGTCTAAGTTGCACCCAAGTGTATATTAGAACGAATTATGTCAGCCTCCACAAAGGGGAGACCAGCGGTACATAAATATAAAAAGCTTTTTCTAACTTAATAAAAAGAAAGCAAAAGTTTTCTGGGTATGATTGTACACCTACTTTGACGGACTTTACATACCAATAGAAACATTAGATCCTGTTCAGTGAAATGCTGCCAACTTCTACACACTACACCTTTAATATAAAATTTGAAATCTTCACATTTTCACACTTCCACAAATGCAACAACAACAAAAAAATGTATTAACCCGCTGCTTGTTGTAAATTTGTTGGACTACTGCAATCAAAGCTGCAGATCTGCATTATGTCAGTGGTTTATTACTTGATCTGGTGTTTCAGGCCCTTTATTTCACAGATACTGAGAAACACCTCTCCACCTGGCTTACCCACTCACAAACACAATCACATCTGGCGAGGTCTGAAAGGTTTCAGGCTGAACAATAAAGACCTGTCAGTGAAAGGAACAGGACATGAGACAGGCCAGGAGTGACACAGCAGAGTGCGTGGTGAGAGAGGTGTTGAGTGACAGTGTGAGATGACAGCAAACAAGTGGAGCTGAGAAGCTGTGAAGTGGTTGTGAAGATGACTTCCCCTGACACGTCTTCACTTTACCTTTTCGTGGGTGTTTTTGATGTCTCTGTTGTTCATGTTCCCTCGATCCACTTTGGTATCTGTTATGTTCCAGCACAGCTTTTGATTAACTTATTCATTTATTATTGAATAAGTTGGATTGTAGCAGTTCGAAAGCATCAGCCACTAAAATGGAGTGAAACTTACACCAAATACAAAAATAAAAAAATAAATAAAAATAAAAACTCCAATTCGAATGAAGTTGGGACGTTGTGTAATAAATACAGAGTATTACGATTTTTAGATCCTTCCAACCAATATTTATTTAAATACATAACAAAGACAAGATGTTTTTTTTTGCAAATATTCACTCAATTTGAATTTAATGCCTGCAATATGTCCCAAAAAAGCTGGGACAGGGTCATCAAAAGGCTGGGAAAGCCAAGGAATGCTTATTCCACAGGTGAACAGGTTAACTGGAAACACGTGAGTGTCATGATAGGGTGTAAAGGGAGCATTTTCAAAAGGCTCAGTCATCTCAAGCAAGGTTTGGGTAAGATTCCCCTCTTTGTGAACAACTCCATAAGCAAAGATCAACACTCTTAAGAAACAATTGCAAGAAATTTAGGGATTCATGATCGACAGACCATAATATCATCAAAATATTCGGAGAATCCAGAGAAATCTCTGCAACCAACTGACCAGGCTGAACACTGAATGCCTGTGACCTTTAAACCCTCAGGTGTCACTGCATTAAAAACCTAGACATTCTTCCTTTAAAGGATATTACCACATGGGCTCAGGGACACTTCAGAAAATCAGTATTTACAGTTAACAAGTCTTCAAGTGCAAGTTAAAACTCCACCATGCAAAGCAAAAGCCAAATACCAACAACACCTAAAAATGCTGCCAGCTTCTCTGGGCCTGAGCTCAACTGAGATGGACTGAAGAGGAAAAGACCATTCAGACTGTGATCAGTGCAAAGTTCTAAAGACAGCATCTGTGATGGTATGAGGGTGTGTTAAGGCCCATGGCATGGGTAACTTTCACATCTGTAAAGGCACCATTAATGCTGAAGGGTTCAAACAGGTTTTGAAGCAACATATCCTGCCATCCAAGTGACATCATCTTCAGGGACGTCCCTGCTTATCACTGAAAGACAATGCCAAAGACACATTCTGCACGTGTTACAGCAGTTTGGCTTCATAGCAAATGAGTGCAGGTACGAGACTGGCCTGCCTGCAGTGTGTGTGAAAATGTGTGGCACATTTTAGAGCACAAAACACAGCAACAAAGACCCCAGTGTGTTAAGCAACTGACATCGTACATCGAGCAATGTTTCAGTATTAAGGCAGGTAGATTTTCTTGGACTGGATAGAGAGTTTAACAGAGCAAGAAGCTGAAGGAATGGACTTACCAGGACTGTAGAAAATGAAGTCAAACTGGTGGAGTTGGGCTTATGGAGACAGCAAGGATCCCTCTTTGATATCACCTTGTCTTTTCACTGCTATGGAGAGAAAAGGGAAAAACAAAGGTCAAAATGTACAAAGTACTGGATGTTGAAGATTTTGATTTCCTTATTTTTTTCTTTCCTCAAAACAAAAATGAAGCATATTAACAGGATTCTAAGTCAAGACTGTCATCAAGCCATTATTTCATTGTTGAACAACAGCTGATCCAAAGCTAGCCCAACACTGCTGACAGCCACCCGATTACCTCTTTGCTTCAACTCACTAAAAGTGCTCAGGCTGCCTCATTTAAGCTGCCTACTCTTCCCTGCTCCCACTGTAAGCTGCTTTGCCACCCTCCTCCACTCCACCTGCTAGTTGATGCCATTTTCAGACTTAATCGATGCCATGCTGACAATGATGCATGCACTGGGGGGATTTTGCTGCTTCTTTCCCTATGTCATGCTTTCGTTGTAGGGCAGGAAAAGGTACTGTTGTTTTTTTTCTAATAAAACAAGTGGTATCATGAATTCAAAGTAGCACTTCAAGGGTTAAAATCCTGAAAATGATTTAATTTTTGGTTGTTGTTTCATAGATTTAACCAAGTGAAACACTGGCAAATTCAGAAGTGCGATGATTTTACAGCAGATTACTGTGCATGTAAGTGCAGTATTGGCTCAGGGGTAAATCAGGGGGATGCACAAGGGTTAAGGAAAACACAATCATGGGCTGTCCAGACTCTCAATGACTTTTCAGCTTTCACGTATATCCAAACAGGTGAATCATAACTTCCCTACTGTTAGGTAAATGAGATAGTTTGACAGTGGAATGGTAATGGAAAAATTATCATTATAGAATCAGTACTATCAGATGATAATTAATATTTAAAGACAAAGATGAGGATACGAAACAGACCACTTAATCAGTAAATCTTTAATTATCCTGTTTCAAAGTGATCCAAAATGATGAGCTCTGACTGATGATAATTGCTGATTACCTTGATCTGAATAACCCCAAAACCATTAATGAGCTGAAATGAACTTTCTTGAAAAATAAAATGGCATAGATGAACCCTAACTCCCACACAGCAGAAGATGTGAAGGTACTACCTCCTAGAAACAACATTTTCAGCCTTTAATGGTCAATTAAGCTTTTTTAAACACCTTTGTGTATTCGCTGTACACGTGTTTAAGTCTGTGGGGGCATTAATTTAAGTAAAAGGCCTGTGTGATGTGAACCATCAACACTAATATATATATATATATATGTTCATCACGATGGACAAACAGGATGAGACAGGGGCGTGTGTGTTGTTTGAAAAATCATTTATTTTCTGCATGTGTTGGCTCACATGCCTGCTTATCCCACTCATATGTAAATGTATGTACACAGCATGTGTGCATGTTCATATGTCAGCGTATGTTCGCTGCTACAGAGAAGGTCAATGCATACACAGCAGTCGGTCTCTGAACTTTATCTATTTTCATAATGAACTGACATTTACACAAATATTGTGATGCATCAGCTTTGAGCTGTTAGAGCTGCAGAGAAATCACAGAGACTTCAGCTGTTTGCAGAATTAACATATAAACATCTTTTCCAATACAGGCATGGTAGCTATAAGATTTTTGAAACAAGAGAAATGTCAGAACAACATATGGCTTCTTATTTAGAAGAGACTTTGGTATGACCTGATTGCCTGAAAGTTTTTCACATCAATTTTGGCTGCAGTTTTAGCCGTCAGTCCGTACTTCAGGAATGTTGGGTTCAGATGAGGACATCCAATGACAAATGTTCAAAACTGAGGCCTGAAAATAACTTAAGACCCAAAATAAATACTTTAATATAGAAGAGAAATTCAAAGCCAGAGTTATTAAACTTAGAACTAATCAGGCTGAGGAATTAGTCATCCAAAATAGAAAATCTGTTATATTAATTATTCAAAGATGTTCTTGCTGTGACTTTCAGGCTTCTGTCATTAGTCCAAATCCTTCACAATTTACAACAACAAAAAACCTGAAATAATTAAGACTTTAAGGTCTTTAAACTGTATTTTAATATTAAACTGGTAATATTTGCTGCAGGAAAAGTTATCACATTAGTTGTTGTGACCCAAATAGACACAAGAAGGACAAAATATATTATATATATAATATATTACATATCTGAGTTAGTGATGAACCATAGTGTTTATGGTTTGAGTTGAAGATGCCCGAGTTATAAGAGGCGATCATTATGATTTTGAAATACTATTCCCTCCTGAGATATATACTGTCATTTTTAGGGCGATTTTCAGAGAAATTCTGCATTTTTTTGTACGCACCAGTGTCCAAAGTTTTTGATAGATAGATAGATAGATAGATAGATAGATAGATAGATAGATAGATAGATGGATAGACAGATAAAGTCTATATTAGATGTTTTTTAGACTTGTGTCAAAGTCTTGATTTGAAGTGAAACACCGACGTATTTATGGTGAGCTGCTGATTCAGTCTCTTATTCCAGGCCTACTAAAACTTAACAGCTGAAATCATGTTTTGTGGGTAAATAGTCTGATAAACTGTCCCATGACTGTTAAATAAATACAGAATAAACTGATAAAGTTGCCCCATAATAACATGAGACTGGTTAGCTACCCTAATTGATCCACCTTGTTTCTGTCTCCCCTAATCTGTTAACAGCTCCTCCACTTCATAACACAAACTCTCAGAAAAACTCATCAATGTGGAGCGAAAATATCCTTACTACAGAGAAGTTTGTAGTGTTGCCATTTGTTTTTCATTTAATAAAGAAATGTGGCCCACATGTGATCAAACTGCTGCTGAAGCAGTTAGCATTAAAGGTAACCTCTGTCCAGAAGTAGCTTCCTGCTGTCGTCTCGCTCGTAGCTTCTCACGCTATCAGTTTTATAATTCAGCTACCTAACAGCTATTTGAAAACAAAAATGTGATCACAAAGCTACAGGAAAGTTTAACTAAGCTACCAACAACCCTAAATGTAGCAATTACTATGCTGCCAATCAATGCTTCCAATCTATCTATCTATCTATCTATCTATCTATCTATCTATCTATCTATCTATCCATCTATCCAATAAACTCTCGCTCCCTCTAATTAAAACATCATGCATCATTTTGCTCAGCTGTATGACACTTGTTTTGCTTGTCAGGAGTTTTTTGAACTTCTCTGTTAATACAGGAGTGACCTGCAGGAAGCCCAAGAACACAACAGAGATCAGTAGACTAATCAACAAACAAGCTTCTGCAACAAATATTCTGGTATCAGTAATCAGAGCATCTCTCTAACGAGTGCATGTGGCTGCATATGTGTTAGTGTGTTAAGCTCATTATGCAATGTGTGTGTTTGTGCATCAAAGCTTGTGGACATGCCTCTGCTCTGATCCTGCATGTATGAATATGTGCAGTAGTTGTATGTTAAAAGGGTGCAGTCTGTGTGTCAGTGCATAATTGTTGCCTGTTTTGCATACACTGGTGTATTTGTGTGAGGTTTATTCCTGTTCTCATGCCTCTGTGAGTGATGTGTTCACGTGTGGCTCTCAGTGTGAGTTTGTATCTCATGGACGGATCAGCTGAGGGGCTGCTGCTCGACCTGCCTGAGGTGGGGTCACTCTGGATAAACCAGCGATTCAAATGTCAGAGCACTAGAGGAGGTTTTTCACCACACATCTGATTACTGGAAATATCACTGCTGATGGTCAGGAAGGCTCTGCATTGTAATGCAAAAGCCAAGACTCCACCGAGGTTACTTCTTCACACTTTATGTGCTTCTCTTCGAACCATTTTCATCTTCTTTAAATGGTATTTTTACATCTTCTAGTCTTTGCTCCCTCATTTTTATCCTGCAGCACAGCAGCGGTGTAAAGAATGTTTGTCATTGACCTGGAGATTTCATAAAAGCCTGTTTGAGTTCAGCTGGAGTCACAAACTTGAAATTACTTTATTTTCTTTGTGGATCTGAAATTGGGAGAATTTCTGCCTCTCTGCGTCCTTGTAGAAGTCAAGTTGAAGCTTCCGATCAGTTTATCTCACATAATAACAGTGTAACTGCAGCCAGGACTGAGAATTTTCGATCTGTGAAATGTTTTGGTAAAAAGAACATATTAACCCGAAAAAAAACAGCAGCATAAGTAGGCGAATGGCACAGACGAGAATTGAGGTTGCTCAGCATTCATTTTAAGTAAGGAAATAATATCAGATTAAAGGGATACACCCTCCCTTTTTTCATGTCTTGCCTTACTCCCTAATCCATCACAAGCAGAGAGACTCCATTGTTTTGACTGTGCGTGCAGTAAAAAGGAAGAGACGGGCAGAGCTTGCTCACCGCTAAGTAGCTTCTCTCAAACACTGGGAATCAATGGGTTAGTGTTAGCCTGCCTCTGCCTACAGTCATGAGATAAACTCTTCAGTAACTCTAAATGGTTCTGTGTGCTTGTTGTGACTTTTTTTAAACTTAACTTTTGTTATGTTATCTATTTTTAGAGTAAGATTAGCACTTCATGTGATTTTGATAAAAAGAAATAAACCGCAGGGTGCATGCTCAAACCACCTGCGGACATACTTTGTTTAGTTCACCTACTTACAAGCACGTCCGCTGTGGTTGCGCATGCACCCTGGGGTGTACTTTCATACCTATTTCTTTCAAAAATTACATAAAGTGCTAATCTTAGTCTAAAATAGATAACATAACATGGTTTAAAAAAAAAACAATCACAACAAGCATACAGGACCGTTTAGAGTACAGTTTAGACTATAGTCAGAGGCAGGCTTATGCTACCCATTGACTCCCAGTGTTTGAACTAAGCTAATTCACTGTGGGCACACTCTGCCCATATCTTCCTTGTTACTGGACGCACAGTTGAAACAATGGTGTCTAACTGCTTGTCATGGACTAGGGAGTGATGCAAGACAGAAAAAAAAAGGCTGGCGTATTCCTTAAGGTCTTTCTGCTGCTCCTTAAAGGGATAGTTCAGGGGTTTTTAACTGTGATTGTTGGTGGTACAATAATGCAACAGGCCAACTCTTTCTCTGTAGGAAGACAGCTGGGCATGGGCACTAGTCAATATATCGCAGTACATGGTGCCAGCAAAAGCCCTTTGATTACCCTTCTTTTAGGGTAAAACTGTACAAAAAACTACGCTAGCTCCATTAGATGCTTTGGAAAGATTCTTTACAGCATTTACAGAATAGGAAGCTACAAGTGAGACAACAGCGGGAGGTGACTGCTTGTGCAGAGATTAGCATAGATGCTAACAGCTTCAGTCAATCAAATAAGAAACAAATAATACTGAAAGCATTTCTTGACAAAAAAAAAGATATTTGAGCTCCACTTCAGACATGTTTTGGTGACAATTTGTTTAACACCGTGGCTTACATTTTCTATTTTATATTAAGCATAAGAATGTCACCATGTAAAGAAGTTTAGAACAACAATAAAACCAAAAACTAATCCCCGTTTGGACTTGCACTGACTGGAAGTTGGCTGGGAGGGGAAGTTGAAGTGTATGAGGCTTTGACTGCTATATATCACCTAGCGTCAATACCCTCCTATCTCTCCTCAGGGACAAAGCTAGCCAGGTGCTTTAGTGGCAACGATTGTGCCACAGGTCTCGAGCAACACCACTTCAACAAACAGAACTAACCCTTCAAAGTATCTATATGTTTTAAGGCATTTTCTTTTGATTTATGGCAGGGCATATGCATGATTTATGGGCTCTACAAAAGTGCTTGAATTAATCAGTCTAGTTTTACAGACGGCTTCTATACAAGTCCTCTTGCTGGCTCTTTTCTCCTATGACACATCCCTTAATTGTATGTTACACTGAACTGAATCCAGCTCTTAAACTCTTTAGTATTCTCTCCACCGTGAAAGAATTACAAGACCTATCATCTTTGAATCACTAATGTGCTTTTTTATGATTTCCTGTGGTGAAACATTAATGACCAAGCTGGTAGCATTTTATATTCTTATTCTGAAGTAACGTCATAAGTTATCACACTGAAAATCTCTCTCATAGCAGGAAAATGTTAAAACATCAGTGTGGACGCCCAAGGAAGCCACATGACTTATTCTGCAGCAGTGGTTGGCAAATAGCAGCCCCCAGGCAAAACCTGTAATCTAACCAGTAATAATTTTTGGCTCCCACCACAGTCTAAAAAAAAAAAAAACTTTTATATGTTTATATTTACTCATTTTTCTTAACGAATACAACTGTGACGATTGTAACAGGCCAATGTAATTGTTTCAGGCACAGCATCGCTGCAGATAGCAGACACAAATAGAGAAAAACTTTGTTTTATCATCAGTTCTGATGTTGGGTGTTGCATGTATGTATTTGTATATATATGTATATGTATGTATATGTGTGTTTTTATATATATATATGCAAATATGTTTATCCATAAAATGAAAGCTTTGTCTTCAGCCTGCTCTATTGTAAAGTGTCTTGAGATAACACTTGTTATGAATTGGCGCTATACAAATAAAGATTGATTGATATTTCTTATTTATCTGAGAGCAGATCAGACAGGAGTGGACTGTTAACTGACTGATGCTGTCTTGTACACATTTGGGAGTTTAAATGTGCATGGATGAGATAGACAGCAGTGGATCATCAGTGATCTGTTAATTATAAAAAGCTCAGGAACACGTCTATATCAACCCTCGCAGTGAAGTGTTTGTCTGTTATCTATAGGGTGCTGTTTAAAGCCGCTTTCAACATGCATTTTCCTCAGTTTCTTATAAGTTAATAAAAAACATATGACTTTCTGCGTCCTGAAAACCGTTATTAAAGATGTTGGTGCAGTGTTCATAAACTAAGTTCATCATTATTCAATACTTGTAGAGGCAGAATCAACTTAAACTCTTTATCTTAGGAAAATGAGGGTAGCATTTTTTTTAATAATCATCTCTCTATATATTAACCTCTGATGATGTTCTGGTCCACGTATAGAAACTTTGGAAAAATTTGGCTGGAGGTCAAACTTAATTGTACTGCTCTACAGTGTGTAGGATGGCAGCATTAAGCATCGTTCCAACTGGATAATTTTCCTTTTTATTTTGAAAAGGGCAAAATCTAAGAGAGCGGATACCATGCTGGCAGACTGGGGCATGGGTTTGTATTTAGATTCACCCCCCTCTGCAATATTTGATCTCTTATTCATGAAATGTTAGATATGGGCGCACAATGTTGCTTGAGGCTCTGTATATGTCTGTATGCATCTATATGCTGCAGTTCTTTATGTCGGAGGCATGTTCTACCCTCTGTATATACTCAAATGTCTTGAGGCAATCTTGCTTTCTAGTGTTATGGACAAATAGTAATCTCAGACTGCTTGTTCAGCCGAGATGAGTACCCCTTTGTGAATGTCTCAGCAGTTATGCTTTATACAAGAGCCAAGATCTCACACTGAACCCCCATCATTACTGTTACAGTGATTCAGTGCATATGTGATACAGAATTAGATGTTAGCTGACTACAGGGAATACTGTTTATGTTTACATCAATGCAAAAACATGTGTGCATGATCAAAACTACGCACAAATACAGACAACATTTACTCACACTCCTCTACTCGCATGCCCACGAGATCTGAGAGTGAATTATAGATGCACCAGGCATGGCTTTAAAATCTAATCCAGCCGGTGTGAAATCTTCAAAGTCGACCCACTGCTGGAAATAAGCTCTTGTGAAGAAACCGCTGCAGGCAACAGGTGGACAATACTCCAAATTCATTCATACGGAGAAGTGAATGAGGGCGATTCTTATACTTCTAAAAGGATCATTAGACTGCGTAAGGGCATCTCACTCCACTGATTCATAATTTATGGTGTGAGCTAAATACTGCTGCAGCCTCCGGGGAATCAATTACACAACCAAAAGTAGGGCTGGAGTTAAAACCAACTGGGATTCTTGGAGATTGTCTCCACAGAGGTGAGATTTCACATCCTGGAAATAAACCAAGGAAGGAGTTAAGGTCTTTACACACCAAGGAGGTGAGAATAAATGACACAAAACTGTGGTACTGATTTTTCTATTCAGCTCCAATTCTTTTCTATTCTACACAGCTTCAGTTGGGAATGACCCGACATCCTTCACAATTCATCAGAAACTAAACTGGATATTAATGATGGTTTTAGTAGGAAAGGGAAATATTTTTCTATTCATACATGAAGCCATCGACAAACTTTTGAACCTTTGAGCTGCCACAGAGAGCAGAAACAGGTCAGGATGGGAAGGAATAACGATCATTAGGGAGAGACAAAGTTTAGGTGTGATGTGATAAGCAAGTGTTGAGGTGAGTGAGCAGCATAAGCAAGTGATATCTGTTGATGTGTTCACGCTGAATTCGGACACATTTTTCACTAAATTGTTTTAAAGTCTGTGACGTGGCAGGACATTCACACGCCAGCTGGCACTCGCTGGAGCTGACACACGCAGCAAACACATGCAAACAAAATGATTCAGGTGTTACAGAGTCAGAAAACAAGATCCTCTTTAGTAATGTAAATCAAAAAGGTTTTCAGGAGACTCACTTAAAAAAGGGACCTTTTCATCAAATTTGTGCTTTTTTGTACTCTTCAAAGATGAAGAATTACACTGTACAACAGATAATAACAGACAAGGTTCTGTTTTAATGGCAAAGAAATTTAATGGTGCAGCACTGACAGGAGCCCTTTCAGCCTCTTCACTGATCGTTGTAGAGTACCTGATACAACCCAACATCAAAAATACTGACCTATCCATTTAAAGAAATACACCAACATTTATTTGTTTTCATGTCTTGCCTTACTCCAAAGTCCATGACAAGCAGATAGACGGGCAGAGCTCGCCCACCGCTAATTACCTTAGCTCAAACACAAGGAGTCAATGGGTAGTGTTAGCCTGCTTCTGCCAACAGTCATCAGATAAACTCTTCAGCAACTCTAAACAGTTCTGTGTGCTTGGGTGCATCCTTGCCCTCTCTTACAAAGTTGGCCATAATCCAAAGTACCAATCTTCTTCTACTCGTGAAGAGAGGCTTTGTTTTTTGATGTTCACGCATGTGGTTTGCGCATGTGCCCTGCGCTTTAGTTTTGTATGTTTTTCTTTCAAAAATTACATAAAGTGCTAATCTTAGTCTTATAATAGATGACGTAACATAACATGGGAAAAAAAAATGAGTCACAACAAGGACACAGGACCATTTTTTGAGTTGCTGAAGAATTTATCCGATTACTGTAGGCAGTGGTAGGCTAATGCTATCCATTGACTCCCAGTGTTTGAGCGAAGCTACTTAGCAGTGGGCGAGCTCTGCCCGTCTCATTCTTTTCACTGCACGCACAGTTGAATGAATGGAGTCTATCTGCTTGTCATGGACTTGGAGCTGAGGCAAGACATGGAAAGACAAAAAATACTGGCCTTTCGCTTTACGGAGATCAAGCTGAGACCAACAGAAAGGTACACTGTCTTTAATGGGTAGAGTTTTGTGTCATTGTGTAAAAACGAGCCACAAAACTTGTTTGATCGAATGTACGATTGGGTGAAAAGTTTTGAGCACTTTATTTCTCCTCAATATGAGTCAATAAGTGATACGAGATAAGATGGCATTCCTTTTACTGTCAATGCACTGGCTTACCATTATCGGGCTTTACCTTTTACGTGCAAGCCTTTTCACCCTATCATAAATTCTACCCAACACAGATCCATTGCTTGTTTTTATGTTACACTCATACAATTACATAAAATAACTGTACCTGCCATCATCAGTGTAGCTCATTGGTTTTCTGAACTCATTCCTCTTACAGGTACAGTGCAGCTGGGAGCCCTTTCAGCCAATTCACTGACTGTTGTCAAGTACTTGATACAACCCAGCTTCAAAAGAACTGAAAATCACAAATCCCCCTTTAAATAAAACAGTTAAATATCCTGACTCTTCTTCTTCTGCTCATCTGTGGTCGGGTTGCGGGGGCAGCAGCCTAAGCAGAGAAGCCCAGACTTCCCTCTCACTGCCTACTTCATCTAGCTCTTCCCAGGGGATCCCGAGGTAGTCCCAGGCCAGCGGAGAGACATAGTCCCTCCAGCATGTCCTGGGTCTTCCTTGAGGTCTCCTACCGGTGGGACGTGCCCTGAACACCTCACCAGGGAGGCATCTGGGAGGCATCATGATTAGATGCCCTAGCCACCTCATTAGCAGCGGCTCTACTCCGAACCCCTCCCAGATGACCGAGTTTCTCACCCTATCTCTAAAGGAGAGCCTGGACACCCTGCGGAGGAAACTAATTTTGGATGCTTGTACCCACAATCTTGTTCTTTTGGTCACTACCCACAGCTCGTGACCATAGGTGGGGGTAGGAATGAAGATCAAGAGCTTTGCCTTTCAGCTCAGCCCTCTTCACCATGATGGATCTGTGCAGAGTCTGCGTCACAGTAAAAAATATAGTTTATTTAAAATATTCCGTTTATGACTACGCTACATACAGGACTACATAAAACAGATTTCAATGAATGTTAACTTTTGATGTGCTTTGGCTTATATGTTACTCAGAAGTGTTTTGGGTGTCTAAAAATGGAAAGTTTTGTAATGGGGTTACAGAGGGAAACTGTATTTTCACTACAATATGTGGCTCTATGAAGCGCAGGCTCTACAGGACAGACTGACCTCAGATTACTCCCTCTCCATGTTCACCTCATCACAGAAATCAAACCATCGTTCCTATCTGAGCTCAGGTACGGCTGCGATAAAGCCGCCTCACTAGAAAGAGAAAACCCAATGAGCAGCCCATCAATAATCCAAATGCTGCAAGGATAGAGGACATTGTTGAATATTCATGTCGAAGTTATGAATATTCTCCCAGCGATAAGCAGACAGCAGCTCAAATGACACTCATTAGCAGGCATTGGAATCACAACGGAGCCACATCAATGAGTAAAGACAAAAAGACAAACTGTGATGACGGGGACTGACTCACGCTGCTGGAACTTTTTATGAGTTTGCGTCGTGTCCCATGAAATTGTGACGTTTCTGTCATCTTAGTGTTCAAACTTACAATCCTGAAACTGCTCTTCACTGAAGCTTCTGCAGTGTTGAGTAGAGTTGTGGAGTCGATACTCCTCAAAAAAAGGTTTGGAAACATCCTGGACGATTCGTTCTCTTTAGCAACACCAAGTAGAAATTTATTTTATACCTTTGGAAAGCCTGATTAGCCATCTTTACTTTGGGCTACAGATTGTAAGGTTTGTGCATTCCTGAAATCATCAATACAGTTAAACGTGTGAATAATAGAATAAACAAAGGCTAAGATCCCCTCATCCGCTGAAAAAAAGCCTTCCTCAGTGAAGCAAGCCTTCATAGACACATCTACGCCAAACATTGCCTTGCTCTTTTGGATTACGATCACAGTTGCCAGGTCCACTTATTATAAGCAACTTCCGGTTTCTTTTTGAAAAGTTGCTTGTATATATTGGCAGTTGCAGGTTGTGTTTTTTTGTGCAGTTGCTCATTTGTGCTTGTGTGCTCCCAAACCCAGGAGGGATCTGATGATCTCTACTTTAATATAAACTCAAATTCATTCAAACCTTTATTTATTCTCGAAAAGACATTGAGGTTTCCCTCATCTTCAATGTCGTCAAGCTCACATACATTGTATGAACAAGAAAAAAGCACAAACAATCAATTGCAATGGCAAAGAAATCAATTAAAACAGTTACAAACAGAGGTACAGTGGTTAGTTATCAAATTTTAAACTCTGTAAGAGAGGGAAAGGCTGTTATCTTTAGAGTTTGTTGGAGGAAATTCCATGAGTGAGGGGCATCAAAGGAAAATGTTAATTAACCAAGTTCAGTGCAGACTCGACGAACTTTCAGAGTGAGTGAAGCGGAGGAACGAGTCATGTAGGAGCAATCATAAAACTTCAACAGGTTTGTGAGGTAGGGTAGTAGTCTGTAAGTAAGGGCTTTGAAAATATACAAAACCAATGTTTGTTCCTTCTCTGCTCAAGTGATGGCCATCTAACCTTCTCATAGAGGATGCAATGATGAGTGTTATACCTGTCACCAGTTATGAGTTGGGGAGCCATTGGTATCAGAAATCAGAAATTATTTTGACCGACTTCAAACACAAAAAAATGATTTTTCCATCAAAAAAAAGTCCTTATAGCCAGAATTAAATGTATTTCTAATACAGCTATTACTGTTTTCACCATGATAAACCTGTAGATGATCAACATAAAACTTATATAAAAGCCTGACTATGTCTGTTTGGTTACAAAAATTAAGATTAAAGATGTTTAACGATAACAGAGATATAAATAACAGTAGTCCCTTCCTTCACTTCTGTATAAAGAAAAGGATGTGCCACCTCCAAACAAAAAGATGTTGAATAAGTAAATTAAGAGACAAATAAGAAAAAATGTCACTGAGAAAGTGAAATGTCATGTAGATAAAAATCAAATCATGCTTTATGTAGATCTCTCTTAAAAAAGGAAATGAGAGTAATATATCACATTAGGAAAAAAAATAGCTGGAGTTTGCTTGTTTTTAATCGACAGGGTCACTTACTTTAGTAGAAAAATCTGGCAACACTGTGATTAGGTTCTTCTTTTGTGTGGGCTGCCACAGAAAACATGGATTATATGGATTGCACTGTCAGAAATTTATCTTTCCCAGCTTTCATATTCCTCTGCTCAGCAGTAAAACATCTGTGACTGGCCATCAATGTCTCCGTCTAAAGCGAACCAGCCTATGGCCTCATTTATCCCCAGGGTGGGGCCTGCCTTCAGCAGATGGAGATTGACTTCTGAGTGCACGGCCAGTCAGGGCCACCTGTGTCACAGCAAACTAATAGAAAGAGTAAGAGAAAGAGAGGAGGACCGGGGGGAAGAGAGAAACAGTAATCGACTGACTCCAGAACGAGACCTCAAGAAGAATCAGAGAGAGGGACAGGAGTGGAAAAGTGTAGTGTAGCAGTGTAGAAATTCTTCTTTGAGAGACAGAATGAGGAAAAAGTGGAGGAAAATAGTGAATAATGATGTACAAGAGGTCGACGTTGGGTAAGACTTTTTGTTGTGGGCTTTATGTTGACTGAAGGAAAATTTGAGTTTGATTTGTGAACTGTCCTACAAGAACTCAAACCCACTCCAAACATTTTTCCTTCTGTATTATTCAATAACTGATGACAAACTCATCAGGTACAAAAAATAGAGAGATAGGCCACGTTATACTCGAGACAACAGAAGTAAAGAGACCAATGGGAGTGCTACCCTCAGTCAAGATCTGAGGTTCTGGGTCCTGAGGCATGACGGCGTTCCCTTGTCTCATTATTTTTGGGAAGATAAATGAGTTGGGGTGACGGAGTCTCAAGAACAATGTCAGCTGCAGTCGATAGATTCAGCAGCGTGAAGAGAGTGAGGACAGATGAAGACTTTGAGTTCCCAAGACAATACAGACGACAAGGGAGTAAGACAGACCATGACGAATAAAGAACAATAGGTTCATCTCTACACCTCTATTATTCTTTTTCTCTGTCTTTACAACCCTGTTTGATTTGACAGTTAGTGCTCACACAGTCAGAACAATACAGGAGCAAGTTTGGCTCAATTACTTCTTATCACGTGATCCATTAAGTTTCTGGTGTGTCAGAATCATATGGAGCAGGGGTCGGCAAATGGTGGCCAAACCTGGCCCACCAGTAATATTTCTGGCCCTTGCCATGATCTGGGAAATGCCTCTTTTATATGTATTAACTCATTTTCTGTTTAGCTGATGTCTCCTTCTGCTGTAGCCACTCAGTACCTCCACACTAGTGAGACAGAGACTTCTATTTCTGCAGATTAAGGACGATTTTTCAAGTTATTTGACTGATCAGTGCCGTCTGATCAACCAGAGTGCTTCTGTGGTGAGAGAGTTTTAATGCAGATGTGATGAGGGGCAACAAACATGAAAAAAAACAAACTTTGCTACTTAATTTTGGAGAAGTTTAAACCGATGAGAGATCTCTGCAGAAGGTAAAACAGCACAGAGCTGTAACGCACGTAGTGAGCCACAGCATGGATCAGGTGAAAAAAAGAGATAAAACTTTGTTTTATCATCTGTTCTGATGTTTCTTAGTTTATCTGAGAGCAGATCAGACTGGAGCAGACTGTTCACTGATTGATGCTGTCTGGTAGAAACATACGGGAGTGAGCACAAATTAAATGGACATCAGTGGATCATCAGTGATCTGTTGATTATAAAAGCTCAGGAACACGTTGGTCTGAACCTTCGCTTTGAAGAGTCAGTCTGCTTTTATGGAGAGCTGTTAAAAGCTGCTTTCAGCATGAATTTTTCTCAATATTCCAATAGAATAATAAAAACATATCATTATTATGGTTATTTTCAGCTGATAAATCGAATTAAAGTTGGTGCAGTGTATAAAAAATTAAGTTTATCAGATATCATAATACAAACAGCGTAAAAACCTATGATTCATGTTTTTTAGTCTCTTATTCTGCGTGTAATGGAGGCACCGAGCGTTGATCGCCCCAGCTCTCTCTTTCTCTCTCCTTTATACATTATTTAATGCATGTAGAGGCAAAATCAACTAAAGCTCTTTATTTTAGGAAAACAAGGGTAGCATTTTTTGTAATAATCATCGCTATATATTATGTTCTGGCCTGCTGTATAGCAACTTTGGAAAAATTTGCTCCAAGGCCAAACTTAATTGCAGACCCCTTATAATGAGGTTTGTTCTGATGTTGCAGTTTGTATGCCAGACATGCAGGCAGTTTCATCTGCTGACTGGCAGAGAGCAACGCCGAACCAACTTGATATTGGTGTAAGAAAAACGGAAACGCATTCAGTCACCTAATTAGTGCCATGTTTTCAATTGTTTTCAGCAGTATTGTGATTATTGAAGATGATGTTTGTCATAGAAATGTATATTCTAATCTGATTTATGTTTAAAAATTACTTTGGAGGCATAAATTGCCATTTATGATGCCACAGTTATTTGCATATGCTATATGCTGAAGCTCTGTAGTGACTATAGCTTTCTCATCTTGGTTATTCTGCGTGTGTCCTAAATGAGATCAATGTACGATGATCTGTTTCATTTTCAATGCCTTCTGTTGATCTTTTAATGTGACACCCGAACATGTAGGAAAACCTTAATTTCATGAAAAATATGTAGAAGTAATGTCAAGAATTGGCCAAATGGAAGTCATATTAATTAATTGTTTTCATCAATTTTGTGGTAATATTTCTGTAATCTGAATCCGAAAGGGGATCCAGGAATGTTTTTTTAAGGATTTGTTAACACTTTGAGACAGGGCAGTTTCCACATTTTCGCTAATTAATAAGTTTTCAATGGATTTTGATGACATTTTCAGGGAATGTTGGTCATGGCACAAGGAAGAACTGACTAGATTTTGGTGGTGATCTGAATCTGGATCCGGATCCAGGACTGTTTTTTAACAGAGCGAGATAAGGCAGTTTCCACATCTCACCCGATGATCCTGTCTGTTGGTCTATTTGTCATTCAGCAAGATAACTCAAAATGTCAAGAACAGATCTTGATGAAATTTTCAAGGAATATTTGTAATGGCACAAAAAAGAAATGATACCATTTTGGTGGTTATCTAAATCCAAATGGGGATCCAAGAATGTTTGTCAAGGATTTGTTGACATTGTGAGATAGGGCAGTTTTCCCACATTTTCGCTAATTACTCAGTAAGTTCTCAATGGATTTTGATGACATCTTCAGGGGATGTTGGTCATAGAACATGAAAGAAGTGATTAGATTGTGTTGGTGATCTGAATCCAGGAATTGGTGTCGATCCAGTAATTTTTTTTAAGCGTGAGATAGGGCATTTTCCATAACTCACCCTACAATGCCTTGCTGAAGGTTTGTGATCTTTGAGCTCTTCTATTTATCATAAGAGATGTCATGGCACAGTGCTGCAGGTTTTAATAAAGCAGCTGGTGAAAAACATTATGGCTGGAGGATTTCTGAATCCATCTGCCACAGTTACAGGTACTTTAACGTGATCAACTCATGATCAACTTTCACAGATGCCATTTTGTCCAAATAGACTCTCCAAAGAACATGTGGGTATGCTCTGTTAAGAATAGATAAAGTAATCAGTTTGGACAAAAAAGTGCTACTATTTAAAATTGACAGCACAAGGATTTATAAGACTCACCATCTGGCTCTTCACGTAAACAACAATCCTGTTTTCAAAGGTCAGATCTGTCATCCAGCCGCGCTCTCTTGAGTGCTATTAAAGGAAACACCATAATGCTGAATAGTGATTTCCGCGCACTCTTTGAAGGACTCTCTGTGTCTTCATTTCCACTTCTCTTGTTCGTTTTCTTGTCTTCAAATTCGGTTTTCAGACATATTCTGGAGCCTCACAAACTAATTAAGGAGCAAAGTGTCGTTTTGATTCGGCTATCCAGCTAATTAGGACAAAGCCTCCTCAGCACAAGCACTCATAAGCCTCTCGCTGGCCAATTATCAGCTGAAAAAGAAGAGACTGGAGGGTTTGTGGGCATTTCTTTCTTTCTTTGTGTGTTTATTGATTTAGTTTGCATCAATGCATATTTGTGCAACTGCAAAAACTACAAATCCTCTATTTGTTGTGAGCTCTCATGCATTTAATCATCTCCCTCTTCCTCTCTCTGTACTTTTATTGATCTTTCTGTGCTGCTTTTGTTGCTTCTGAATATCTACAGAGGCTTTCAGCTTACATACAAGACCTGGTTTACGGCTGATATCACTCACAGTAGCATGAACCTGATTGGAGAAAGGGTCACACAGCTCTGGTTTATGTGGTCTGAAAAATTCTTCAGGAGTGCAGCCTTGTGCGTCAATAGTCTCTCTGCTCTGTAATTGAGAAGTCTCACAAAAAGGTATAAAAGAGAGGGGAGAGCTGTGAAATAAACCCAGCAAGCACTTCCTGAAAAACACTTATTTAAGAAGAAAATGTACCAGATTTTTCACAAGTGCTCCAACGACAAGTGGAGTCAGTGTCAAGATATTTTCTATTTTTACAATATGTGCCAATAATCATGTACAACCTGCTGAAGCTCAAACCGAGCATCAGAATGGAAAGGAAAGGGGATTTATTTGACTTTAAATGTGGCACAGTTGGAGAAAAAAGAGAAAATATGCAGTGAGCAGCTTTTCTCTGGGCATACATTTCTTGTTGATGCTGAAGGTCAAAGGAGAGTGGTTTGAGATGATCGAAAGGAACTCAAATATCCACTTGTTATGGCCAAAGTATGAAGAAGACCATTTCTAATCACACAACAGTTCAAACTTTGAAGCAAATATGCTATAGTAGCAGAAGACCACACCAGATTCCACTCCTGTCAGCTAAGGACAAGAAGCTGAGGCTACAGTCACATAGTCTCACCAATATGGAGCTCAAAAGATCGGAAAAGTGTCGCCTGGTTATGATGAATCTTGATTTTTGCTGCAACGCTCTGATGGTAGGGTCAGAATTTGGCATAAAGAACATGAAAGCATGGATTTTTCTCCATTGCTCTGACTTTCCTCTGCACTGGCAGAGCGTTAATTCTTCAGAGAACATTTTTCTTTTTACATCCTCAAACTACATTTTCTTGCTAATCTGCTCACTGCGGAGCTAAGACAAGTCAACGAAAGAAGTGCCAAACATGCTCACAGAGATGATTTTTTTTAAGCCTTACTATGTTTATACTTTATAGATTATAGTTTAATAGTGTTGGTTGCTAAATACCAATGTTATTTATGAACATCACCAGGGATGCACGACATTGGATTTTTGCTGATATCCGATACGCCAGTATTTTTTAATCCATTATCACCAATGCCGATGTTTCTGGTCAAGTGCTCAAGCTCTGTACTTAGGAAAAATTGACTTGTTTCTTTCAGTGTTACAGTATATTTTTGTGAGAAACAAATGTAAAACAAGAAAAACAGCATTTAACTCTTGCAAAAATGAAACCCTTAACTTTTAAATATAAACATAAAAATATTTAAATATAAATATTTAAATATTTTAAATATATAAATATATATATGGTCTTAAACTTTTGATAAGCTGATGAACAGCCTATTTCAGTTTAATCGTTGTTTGCAATGAACTGCTTACACAATTTCTTTTTGTTTGTCTTACTCCAATTTCTTCTTTCTGCACTTTGAAGGTCTACTTAGATCCTTCAACAGTGCAAAGCGTAAATTCTTGCAGTTTTTCAACTGGCCTTAAAATTATAATCAGGAGTGTATGTCACTAGTCCATCTGGTGTGTCAGGTTAGGTCAGTCCAGGTTCACGCTTAAGGATGGGAATCGAAAACCAATTCCAGTTGAGAATCGTTAATAGCTCCATCTAAGTATCGATATCATGCGTTTTTTTGCAATCAATTCCCTTATCAGTTCCTTCCACTGACAGGGTTCAGAAGCGGTCAGGCGCTGAACTGCACAACCTTAAGTGAGTGGAAACACCAGCAACTTGCAGCAGCAGTTATTGATGCTGTGACATGTGTTTGACATTGTTGCCACTGAAAATCCACAGGCCAACATTTGTCCACACGGAAAATCTGCAGGAATCAATAAGGGAATCGTTAAAGAATTGGACTGATTAGCAGGATCGTTAATAGCATTGATATCGATAAAATCTTATCAATTCCCATCCCTATATCATGCTTGTCTATAAAATCTAACCTCTAATGAGGAAGAACTGGAGGTTGGCACCATGGCTGTGCAGCTTACACAACAGTGTAATGCTATCATGTCAATATGGACCAAAGTCTCTGAGGAATGTTTCAGCATGTTGAATTTCCAACATGCCACAGAGAGTTTAGGCATAAAAGGGGCCCAACCCAGTGCTTCAAAGGTGTACCTTATAAAGTGGCCAGGGAGTGTAGCAATCCAATCTACAATCCATATCTGAGGGTCTCCTACTGCAGCTTTAGTATTAAAGTATGATAAGCAACAGACTTTGATCTGAATGTGATCATTAAACACTAAAAAGATGGAGCTGATAGAAAAGCACAGAAACCAACCTGAACTGTCCCCAGCTGCTCATCTTTCCTTTCACTCAGACTCAGTAAGAAGAGCTATATATGTCTTGTTCTACATTTGTGATTGGCAAATGCATCTGAATGACACCACAGCTTCGCAAATGATGCCATCCTATAAACTTTATAACAGGACGGCCTTGCTGATGATGGAGTCAAACACGAGCCAACTGCCTTTTATAGTTGTTGATGCTTCAATCTGTGCTGACCAATCAGCAAAACCAGCGAGTGTAACGAGTGCTTCCTCCATCAGCTTTATAGCAACTTTAAGGTCTGGCAGAAAATCAGACGGTCACGGTTATTTATCCCTGCATGTCCAGTGCCATAAAGTCAGTCTACTCTGATTGTGTTATTCATTTGATGATTGTTAAAGAGCTGGTATTGCTGTTCTTCATTTTGATGCTTTTTATGAGTGGTAATGTTTCAGAGTTATGACTTGGCGTCATGTTTTATATCCTGCTGGGGGTTCAAACTTGTGTTTATGTGTGTAAGACAACAAAGACTTCTCTCCTTGAAACAAACAGGTCTCCTTTACAATTAGGTCCACGATCCCAAAACAGCTGGGATGTGTGTAAATTCCATCCATCATCTTGAACAGGGTCTCAGGGGCTGGAGCATATCCCAGCTGACATCGGGTGAGAGGCGGGGCACACCGTGAAGCAGTCACCAGCCAATCACAGGGCCACATAGAGAGACAGACAACAGTCACACTCACATTCATGCTTAAAAACAATTTGCAGTCACCAATCAACCTACACTGCAAAAACTCAGATTTAGGCAAGTGTGTTTGTCTATTTTCCAGTCAAAAATATCTAAAACACTTTTTCTGATCCACATTCATTTAACAAGTTGAAATAAATATCTTACTTTAAGGAATGGAGGACAAAAATAAGGCATTGAATTTCTTGTGATGAAGAGAAAATATCTGCCAATGAAACAGGGAAAATTTGACTCAGTGAGGGTCTTAAAGTAAGGTTGAATATCTGCTCAAGTTATATTTGTCTTGCCTTATTGGCAGATTATTTTACTTACTTTTACAGACAACTCAGGCCTTATTTTTAGTTTCTATATCTTAAAATAAGATCTTAATCAAGAGATGTAAGGAAATTGTGGATTAGAATAATTCTAGTGAGATTTTTTTTGTCTTGTAATTGGACAAATACTCTCACCATCTGAGTTTTTTCAGTGTAATGGGCATGTTTTGGTCTGTGGGAGGAAGCTGGAATGCCTGGAGAGAACCTATGCATACACGGGGAGAACATGCAAACTCCACACAGAAAGGCCCGACATGGGGATCGAGCCAGCAACCATCATGCTCTGAGGCATGTGCACTACCTGCTGCACCACCGTGCAGCACCCTGGAAAACCATTGTCAGTTAGCACAGTTCATCGCTGCGTCTATGAGCCCAGTGCCAAAAATCAGCAACACAGAAACGCTCTGGGCCCGAGCTCATTTGAGATGGACTGAAGCAAAGTGTGGAAGTGTGCTGTGGTCTGACGAGTCCACATTTCAAATTATGTTCAACAATTAGTGTCTTGAGTTCCCAAACGCTTATTAAGTGTTGTAGGAGGAAAGGTGATGTGGTAAACATGCACCGTCACAGCCTGTAAAGAAGTGAATCAGTTTGAACATAAATATCTTGTCTTTGTGGTGTATTCAGTTGAATATAGGTTGACAAGGATTTGTAATTCATTGTATTCTGCTTTTACTTATATTTTACACAACGTCCCAACTCAATTGGAACTGGAGCTTATGCTTATAAGCATAAAGATTATCAGGCTGTTTTTGTCCTGACTTTCCCCCTTCCCGACCAAGGACGGCAAACACCAGATTATTTTATGTTTTATAAGACTATCCTATGGGATTATCCTGTGGTCCAAGGTGTGTTAAGAGTGAATTTGTCCCCATAATCGGCTACGAAACGGGTTGCGCCATTAACCATAAAAATTAAACTTCTTCAAAATTTATAACCAAGAATCTTCATGTTTGTGGGGAAATTCGACGTTGAACAGAATGTAGCCAATCAAGAAGCGAGCTGACTGAGGAACAAGGAAGCAGGCGTAAATAAAAACAAGCATGGCCGACCTGAAACATAAAGTTTGGTGGACCTCAGAAATGGAGGACCAGCTCACGAGTTCACGCTGTCTCCAGGACTATTTCCAAAGTCTATTCTTGTTTTTAGTTTTGGATTTTTCCATCAAAAATAGTCCCAAGACCGCCACCATTCCCTCTTCTCGGATGTCCTCTTCCCTCCTGTGTGTTGTGTTTTCTGGTTGTTGCTACGTTTCTTCTTTTTTGTTTTTGGTAGATCATGTTTGATTACGTGAGATTTCTGTCTTAGAGGACTAGATTCTCAATCAGTAGCGGGACAGAATCCTTTTGTGTGTGGTGTGCTGTGTTGAGATTATCGAAGCACACGACACACAGTATGATCAAAACTGTTCAATGCCTGATTTTTTATCTTCACGTGTGGGGTCTCTAACAGATAAAAACATCTTCAGATTTAGAAAATCATTATGTGTGGACCTCGCTTTATTCACATCTCAGCCATCCCAACTCTTTTGAAATATGAGTCTGTATGAAGTCGCACTTTGTTCTCTCTGCTGCTGTAGTCTTGGTTACTCCCTTGCAGCTCAAGTTTCTTACCCATTTTCATTCACACACCCACAAAACTTCAGATCGGCTACATTAAAGCACAAGAATAACACCATACGAGTCCGTCTCACATCATCCATCCACCTATTCGTCCCTTTAATGATCCGTCTCCCATCCCTGCAGTGAGCTAAACATCTGTTTATCCATCCATCTCAGTAGCCCATTATATGTCCATGCATCTCTGTCGTCCTGTGTATTTACAATTCACTCACCCACTCACCCATTTGTTCAACCTTCAGCCCTCACATGGCCGCACTCGCCTGCACACACAGGCAAAACAAAGGAGAACAACATTGTTGAACATCATATCACTCTCACCCATGGCTCTCCATTTAAATTCAACTCCCACTATCATCGTTGCCAAGTCCACTTATTATAAGCTACGTTGGGCCTCTTTTTTTTGAAAAGTTGCTTGTAAATATTGGCAGTTGCAGGTTGCAATTTTTGGGCTTGTTCCAAGAGTGCAGTTGCTTATTTGGGCTTGTAGTGCCCCCAAACCCAGGAGGGATCTGATGTACTCGCTAATACCAATATATTCTCAATTCAGAAGTTAAACAAAGTATTTTGTCCTACGCCACACAATTATTATTATTATTTTTTAACTTCTTTTTATTTTCATTGGGTTTCACAATTGTTTCCAATGGTTTTCAGTTATGCTCCATACCAACCTCAGTCCTTTCTCCCTCTGTGCACTTACAAAGAAGGGAAATTAAAAAAAAAATACAAAAAGAGAAAAAAAATAATAAACACACACAGAAATAAGACATAGGTAGAGTGAAAACTTACAGATATGGAAATATTTTCTAAGGGAAGGAAATGGGATATTTGAGTCAAGTACAAGTTGAATGTTGGTGGTAATTCGTTTTTCCAAAGGAGGAATATACATTTTTTTGCAAAGTATGTTATGATAATAAAGATAATCAACTGTCTACATTTCATTGAGTCCAGGTGGCAGTTAGTTACATCGTTTAATGAAAGATACACATGGGGATAACTCATGTTTCCACCAAAAAGAAATCCTTGAAGCCAGAATTAAATTTATTCAGCTATAACTGTTTTCACCATAATAAAGTTGAAGAAGATCAAAATAAAACTTAGATAAAAGCCTGTCTATGTCAGTTTGGTTACAAAAATTCAGGTTAGACAGACTGTTTAGTGATAACAGTGATTGACCCTGTTATCACTAAACACTAATTGACCCTTAGGGTCAATCCCAGTTCTACCTCTTAGCCCTTGTCTTACCCCTTAGCTCTTGCTTTCGTGCATTCACGTCTAGTGAAGGGATGTCCCAACTCTCCGTAGGGCCAGGGGGAAGGGCTGAGATGAAGGGCTACACAGCCCTTGAAACGAAGACAAACCGGGACCTCACTTGAAAGGAAGGGCTATGAGAATTTCCCATAATACACCACGCCCACTGACATGAAGGCAGAGCAGAGACCGAAGGAAGGACATAGTTAAAAGTAATTATAAAATCACCAAGTAAATATTAATCATGTTTTGAATTCTTGGTCGTATTTTTAAATTTCTCATTATACCAAGCTAGTTGTTGCAGCTGTAGCTACGGCTATTGTCGCCCCTTGGCCAAAAACAGAGGGCCAAGGGGAAGGGATGAGACAAAGGGGAAGGGCTAAGGGGTAGAATTGTGATTCACCCTTATTCTAATCCACAATTTCCTTTCATGAATGGATTAAGATTTTGTTTGAAAATATAAAAACTAAAAATAAGGCCTGAGTTGCTTGCAATAATATGTAAAATAATCTGCTAATAAGACAAGACAAATTTAACTTGAGGAGACATTACACCTTACTTTAAGACCCTCACTGAGTCAAACTTTACTTGTTTCATTGGCAGCTATTTTCTCTTTATCAAAAGCAATTCAGTGCCTAATTTTTGCCTTTCATTCCTTAATTTAGGACATTTATCTTGACTGGTAAAGTGAACGTGGATTAGAATAAGAGTTTTGGATATTTTTGACTTGAAAACAGACAAACACACTTGCCTGGAGTGAGTCTTGTCTGAGTTTTTGCAGTGCGAGGGGGAGTAAGGGAAGACACTCAGGAAAATGACCACAAGCTGGAATCAAACCTGGGCTCTCAGAAGCATCTATATGGGACGTGCACCCCCATCACTAATCTTAAGGAATCAAGATCTGTGTTCACTGAGGAAAAGATGGGGCAGCAGCAGCTGAAATGAGCTTCCCTCACTGGCGTCTAGACTTCCTCTTTAGGGACAGACTGAGAACATCCAGAGGGAGGATGAGGAGAATGAGACACCAGATATCATCAGATTATTCCACATCACCGCTCAGGCTGAACATAAAGAAAAAATGTGACTTTTTGTGTTTTAGCCTGCGGTGAAATTTATATTGAGAGATACAGAATGAAATCTTCAGCGCCGTTCCTCTAAAGTGATTTCAGGAGCATTGCCTCCCATACCTGAGGCCTGGTACTTGACTGCTGAATCGTATTACAGCTACAACTTCTGCAGTCAGAAAATGAAAAACCAACCAACAACAATAAGTCATTTCACGGGATGGAAATTGAAAAGCGATGCGAGGCAATGATGAATCACTTTATGCGACGCTCGGGACTCAAACGCCAGACTTCGTTGGAAATCTCACGCTGCTTTCAAATCACAAACTTGTCTCCCAAAGTGAAAGAAAGCAGAGATATTTTTTTTTTTTTAGCCAGGATATTGCTTTCCTCTCTGACTGCTCCAAGTTTGAGGCTTTAAATCTTTCACCTGTAATGAAGCTGCAAAATGAGCTTGTTAGCTGGTGTCTGTGCGCTCGTTTATCGAGTTTAAAGCTTTCAAACCTACAAATCAAATCAGAGTGAAGACGGAGGCAGGCGTGTTTTCAAATATTCTTCATGGAGCCATTAAATTGTCAGATTTTATTTCTCATGAAAAGCGAGGATGGCAGGTGAGGGAAACTTTGAGAACTTCTCTTACACACCCACACATTTGATCTGAAGAAAACTGCCGTCATATCTTCATTACCCCTGACAGTTAAAGCAGCCATGAAATGCTGACGAGAGGAGCTCTACTACCCCAAACAAACCTCTGTGTTTTTGTTGATTTGACAAGTTTCATTCTTGTTGCAGGTCTGATTCTTCTGTTTGATTTCATTACTCGACAGGATCAGCTGATTTTCTGTTTTTAGCAGGGATCGGTGAGGAATCAGACTTCAGATGACAAGTTTTGTGACCACGAATTAATGGAGCTACAATCAAATAGTTAGCAGTTTTAAAGCACTCCTGTCTTTTCCTAAGCACGAGTGTTTGTTAAAGAGGGCTCCAATCAATCACAAGCTCTCAGACAAGCTCACAGGGGGAGAAGTGGGCGGCTTCAGCAGCTTTGGAGTTCTGATCAAAAGTAGCGTGATCATTTTAACAAGGCTGAAAGAGCCCTTAAAGGGATATGCCAACATTTTTTTCATGTCTTGCCTCACTCCAGAGTCCATGACAAGCAGATAGACACCATTCTTTAGACTGTGCGAGCAGTAACAAGGAAGAGACGGGCAGAGCTCGCCCACCGCTAATTAGCTTAGCTCAAACACTGGGAGTCAATGAGTAGCTTTAGCTTGCCTCTGCCTACTCATCAGATAAACTCTTCAGCAACTCTAAATGGTCCTGTGTGCTTGTTGTGATTTTTTTTTTTTTTTTTTACCACAATAAGTTATGTTATCTATTTTTAGACTATGTTTAGCACTTTACGGAACAAGACCGCAGAGTGCATGCACAAACCACCACGGACGTGCACAAAAAAAAATGTTGGTGTATCCCTTTAAGATGGAAGAATTAGCGGTTACATCTGTTGGTGTCATGAGTGCTTTTGTTCATATACTTGCTTGTATGTGACACATGTTACTGAAGGACACCACTAGAGGGCACAAAAGACCCCAGGCTGTATATAACTACCTGTTGTGTTAGAGCTGAACTGCAAACACGGCAGTAATACGAGAGTTAAAGTAACAAAGTGAACACCAATAATCATCAACATTTGATTACTGGGGAAGAATTTTAAGACACAAACATGACTTTGTCAGATAAATTCTCTTTTGGGGGGTAAGGAAATAAGTTTGGTGTAGGAATTAATCTGGTGACTGTGTACATTGGTGACTTGGTGTTGACACCATGGTTGACTTTTTCACATGTTTGTGTTAGTTTGGGTTTCTTGGCTGTATTTTCTCACAAATAAACTAATGAAGTATTCTTTGATACAATAATTAGCAAACGTAAAGCACAGAAGGGTTCACTCTCTGCTTGTTCCACTGTTTTGATTACACTGTGTATCAGCAGTCGGTCGCAATTAATCAATAAATATTTGTTGACAACAGATGACCAATAGTTAGACCTTAACACCAACATTGTCTGGACTCTGTTTCAATGATATTTTCCGGAACTGTCTGGGTGCACGGGTGTAATGAGTTACCGTGTTAACTAATGACCCCCTTTTTTAATTCCCAAAAGACAAAAATTTCCAGTCAGTCCAGTGACCAACTACACTGCCCCAATTTCATGTTCCCATATTTCATGATGGTAATATCCATACAGGAGCAGACAAAGGTCAACAAAAATCAAGACAGTTGCCTGTCAGTTCTCAAAATAATCAAAAAAAGGAAACTTGAGTAACCCGATGTGGCTCTTAAAAGGTGTAGTGTGTAGAAGTTGAACAGTAGGTGAATATAGGATATAACGTTTCTATTTGTATGTAAAGTCCATCGAAATAGGTGGACAATCATCCCCAACTTTTGTTTTCTTTTTATTAAGTAGAAAAAGCCTTTATATTTAAGTACCGCGGGTCTCCCCTTTGTGGAGGCTGATATAACAATCCGCCATGTTGTCTACTGGCGGGTTTTGGGGACAAAAAGAGCGAAACGTGATTTTTGAATAGAGTATGGCTGCCGGTCCTAAAATCTACCTGGATGGCATGCAAAGAAGAAGAAGAGAGAGAGAGCGGGTATTTCAAGGGAAGAAGATGGCGCGGTGTTTGTAACTGTTGTAAATGATGCCCTGTTCACGATCCTTTTTGGTCTTCACCAGCTCTCGTCGCTTAGTGATGTGACGTTTTAGTAACGGACGGGCTCATTATAAAATCTGAATAGATGTTGCTAAAATGCCAATTTCTTTATTTTTTTTTCTCCTCATATTGTTAGTTATTGGTCTAATAGTCAAGGTTTGTGGGAACCACATTCAAATGAGAAAAGTCTTTTCATCATTGATCTGCATGGGATTCAAGTTCCCTTTTGATTTTTTACTTATAATACATTAATCAGACATCTTCACAGCATTGATATTATGATAGCCAAGGTTGTCCTGTAAAAGAAGATCTCTTTTTCTTTGCTGGGAGTAGTTGAGGCTCTACATGCATTATTACAAAATCTCCAGGTGGACTTCAAATAACAGAAAATGTCTTGGAGTTACATTGCTTAATAACTGGGGAGATGCAGCACAGGTGAAGTCACAAATTGGCGAGCTTGGTGCCATGCTGATCAAACTAATTCCTCCTGCAGCTCCTTCAATCCCTGGCAGGATCTTATCAGTGAAAACACCTGATGTGATGATTTGAAGTCTCCCCTGCAGGTGGTTAAACCTCCATGACTCTTGGTTGCCAAATGCCTCATTAAGACGCCAAGAAGACTGAGGACGATTTCACAGCGTACCAAAGAAGCTTGATCAGTTTGGGCTGATTGGCAGGTTTTTTTTGTATAATTAAAAGCTTGATGTAAGAAGAAGACAACAGATGGTGTGACTCGCCCACAGAATTTAAACACATGAGGATTTTTATGTCAACAATCTGTTAGAACATCATGAAATCTGTCCCTCAAAACCAGCAGCTGAGAGACGGTTTTCATGGTTTCTCTGAATTTACAATCCGCAGCCGCCCCTCTACTCTGTAAAAAACTTGTTCAAAACCTTGTGAAAACTTGCCAAAACAAAGTTCCACGAAAGATGTTCCTACAGAGACTTAAAAACACCCTTCACACCAAACAGAGGTGGTTTTTCAAGCATGTTCCTCTGCTTTTAGAAGCTGTTTCCTGAACACATGACATCTTAGTGAGAATAACAACCACACGTGAAAATCGACGTGAACGCTGATGTCAGACAATTTCACTTTGTCAAATATTCTGACCTTCACTCACCGTTATTTCAGTCATTTTCCCTCCTCCGTCACTTCTCCACTGATCTTTCCCTCTCTCTCTCACCTTCGACAAAGTGGTGGAGGTGAGGAAAGCTCTGGAGTGTGTTTAAATCATGTGTGAACCGTGTGGGAATAGGCGGCACAGTCGGCGCGGTAGCAGAGGCATGTAGCAGCCCACAGAACATGTGTTTACTGTGTTTGTGCACTGCCCTTGAGAAAGCGAGATGGAGGGAGAGTGGACGAAGACGGAGGTGGTGGAGAGGTAAAGGGGAAAAAGGAAAACACTTCAGAATATCTGCTTTGTTACATTTACAACTGCTCATTTCTTTTTTTAACTTTATATGCAATCTTTTCAATTAACAACATTTAAAAGCAGTTGAAGTTTAACGGTGAGGGAGAAAATCATTTTTGTCACACAGTATCATCTTGGTAGCATTTAATTCCCCCAGGGAAAACTGTCTAAATAAACAAAATGTTATTACCAGCACAAGAAACCATTTAAAAACCTTTTTTTGTCATTATGTCCAACATAAAGAGCAATACGCCCTGCAGCCAAATAATTTAAGTTTATTCATTCTCTCTGTAACAACAAAATGACTTCCTCAGTTTGTTCAAATGGCAGACAGTATATACACAAAGCTAAAACATCTCACATTTCAGAGCATTAAAAATACCTCTGTGTTAAAATAACATCTTTTGTGGTGATAGACTGTGACTACAACTGTCATGATATTGGATATTAGATGTCACAATATTTGTCAAAATGTTAAAATTTCATTTAGCAGAAGCTTTTGTCCAAAGTGGTGTACAGAGTAAGAACAACAAAGAAAAAAAAGCTTGACCAGAAGATCAACATTAGTGGTGAAGAGGCAAAGGGGAGAAAGGAAAACACTTCAGAATATCTCCTTTGTTACATTCACAACTATTTTTTTTAAACTGTATATGTAATCTTTCAATTAAAAGTAAGTGAGAAAATAATTTTTGTCACACAGTATCATCTTGGTAGCATTTAATTTCCCCAGGAAAAACTGTCTAAATAAACAAAATGTTATTACCAGCACAAGAAACCATTTAAAAACCCATTTTTGTCATTATGTCCAACATAAAGAACAATAAGCCCTGCAGCCAAATAATTTAAGTTTGAACATCGTCTTTATTAAAACAAAAGGACTTCTTCAGGTTGTTCAAATGGCAGACAATATATACACCGGGCTACCCAAGAAGATGCCTGCAAGCACCTGGTCGCCCAAAGGAAGTCAACGAGGTGCCCTCAGGGACACTGTCAAACAACACGTTGCCGCCACAATATTTGAAACTAAAAAAGCACTCAGAGAGCGCAAACCTCCACCAAGGTAGCTCACATATTGCTCTTATATCTATTAGCAACAGCTCCATGATAAAGTTGCCATCATAATATGATTCCTTGACCCTGAAAACCCACACCTAGCACTCAGAATCATGATGGTGTCATTATTAGTTTGACAGTTATTCAGCAAAAATGATTGTTCGCTAATGGCGGTTATCTGGCTCACCACCAAAATGTAATCATTTTTACGTTGGGACATTACCAACATCTCCTGAAAATTTCAGCAAAATCTGTCGAGTATTTTTTGAGTAATTATGCTAACAAACAAACAAACAAACAAACATACACCAACAAAAACATAACCTCCTTGGTGAAGGTAATAAATAGCCATTTTTTATATTTCAATGTCATGTCTTGCTAATAAAAAAACACAAAATAAATACAAAAATAACAATTGACCTGCATGGGTCAAGGGTTACGATGATGCTGACACCACACTTCAATCACCTCGAGGACCAGACAGAGCCCTTACATTTAGACCTGTAAAAAAATCACAAAACTGCAGCTGTTGTGCATAGCATATTATTCCATAATCTGTAGTAATAATTGTTGTTAGAAATTATTTTTAGTAAATGGTACACATAGTGTCATATGTGGCATATCAAGTGCACAATACTTATTATTTTAAGGTAAACTACAAAATGTATATTACTTTAGAACATTAAATCAAGCAAGTAGTCCTCCATAAAACTCTCTGAGGACAACAGAGAAGAGTAATGCTAAGATGGGAGCACCAGCCATCTTTCACTAAGGAGAGAGGGCGTGCAGACCTGGATGAAAGCCTCCAGTTAGACTGGACCCATTCTTGTTACTGTTTTGTAAGCCAGAAGTAGAGCTATGAGTTTGATTCGAGCTGCATCTGGAAACCAATGAAGAAAGGTTAACAACGGAGTGACGTGCTGTTCTGGGCTGGTTGAAGACCAGACATGCTGCTGCATTCTGGATCATCTACAGAGATTAAATGTCCATGCAGGGAGGCCTGCTGTTGGAAGTTCTGCCACACCATTTGAAAACCTCAGCAATAGACATAACTGACAAGCAAGTCCACCAAAAAGAAGGAAAAAAACAACCACGGTGAGCTTATTTGGACACTGTGTGCTGTTAAAATGACTAATTTTTTTTAAGGTACCAACAATGTGCAACAGTGTTCACATGCTTAAATACGCTTGAATTCAAGACCACCTCATCAAATGGCCTTAGACGCTGTGCTCTTATGTTTATACTATGGTGTGAACTCTTGGCCTCATAATGTCAAAGATGAGGAGTAAAAGAGGCTAACATGGAGCAGTCAGCTGATAAATAAACTCAGTACAAACCTGGAACACTGCTCTTTAAAGATCTTACCTCGACAGCCCCGTCATCAAATCATGCTGTGGGTTAATAATGTATTAACATTTGTTTCATGTTATTCTGGGTTGTCTTGTGTGATTGTTAATGTCTTTTCCAGTTTATTTTTTCATTCCTGTGGAGGGAAATAGAGAATATAAGAACAATATGACTTTCTGTGTGTCACCATTTTTAAGTTATGAACTTAAGACCTCATACTCCCTGTTCGGAAAATCACAGATACCTCTGGTGGGACTGCAAAGACTTGAATTGTGGCCTTTACTTTATTTAATCTGCCTTTGGCTGTGCCACTTTGTCCTCTCTGTCCATTCTCATACAGTAAGAGGCAGAAACCAGAGTAAAAATGGAGGAAACCGTGAATTAACTGAAGGAACTGATTGAGTGCAACAGCTGTGAAGGCTGAAGAGGACAATTCAAAGAGTCCGTGAGAGATTATAATGCATCTGTGTTTCAAATCTTTCCTTATTCATGATAATCAACACCAGCTGATGAGACATAATTGAACACTGCCACAGTCTGCTTATGGCAAACATGACTCTTCATTTAAATTCATTTGAGGAGCATAAATCAATACCGAGTTTGATATTGAAGCTGGAATGTGGTGTTTAGATCCTCCTTATATTCTCCTAAAGTATTTTCTGTTAACTCTTAAAGCAGCTGTTGTAGCAGCTTGTGGTGTATAAAACTTATATTTCAGGTATAAAGTTTCTGAGGAAGCTTATTCTTCAGTGAAGGCTCTGCAGTGTAAACGTGTGCCGACTCTTTCAGCAGAGAAGGTTCAACATTAGGTTAGCGTCCCACACGGGGGAGACATAATCCCGGGACATGTCTCTACAAACATTTCTTTGTCAAGAAGTCTGTTCCAGCAACCCAGAAACAGAAGCCTGGAGACTGACTTGAAGAATAAGTTTGAGCTGTGAGGTAAAAAAATTGAGGAAATTGATTCAAGAGGCAACTTTTGAGCATGATGTTGTCCTGACTTAACCTTTTTTATTGAACAAGACAAACAATGTGTATTAAGGCACTCAATGGTGACAAAACAAATTTATCACTTAAACTTTGGCTTCCACTTTGACTATTAGTCAAAACCTTGCTTCCTGGGGCGGCAAAGATCTCAAGGGCTTTGAAGTCATAAATGTACTAAAACAATAGAAACAGACCTACTGCATACTATTTTCTTTCAAGTTGTTTTGCCAAAGCATGTTTAAGCCTATTCCATCCATGAAAACAATGGCATCATTGCTAATTTTGGACTTCTAAGGTGCAACTAAGACCTGGAACACACACACACAGATTGGAAAATTGTGACAAAGTTGTAACATTGAGAGAGTCCAAACTTGAAGACGACGCTGCATTTAACAGTTTTGTTGTCGTTGTGTGTCGGGTGCCAAAAGAAGATCGACAGGTCACACCACACACCAACTGACTGACTCATGAACAACCAGTTCTTCTACTTTTGTAGCCTGTAATCTCACGTGGTCTGAAGGGACTTTAGTGTAAACAAACATGATGGACAATAAGAACAATTCAAGCTAAATGCTGCTAGTGGTTACATAGCTCCCCATGACGTCTTTAAGAGGGGTACACACATAACGATTTTCTAAACCTGAAGACATTTTTTATCTGTTAGAGACCCCACACATGAAGATAGAAATCAGGTATTCGACAGTTCTGATCGTACTGTGTGTGGTTTGCTCTGACAATCTTAACACAGCACACCACACACATAACGATTCTGTCCCACTACCGATCTAGAATCTAGTCCTTCAAGCCAAAAATCTTGCGTGATCAAACGTGATCTAACAAAAACGAAGAACCACTGCAACAACCGGAAAATACAACATGGAAGAGGACATACGAGCAGAGGGAATGAAGGTGGTCTTGAGATTATTTTTGATGGAAAAATCCTGAACTAATCCTGTTATTATTTACGCCTGCGTCTTTGTTCCTCAGTCCAAATTTGGACAGGAAAAATTGCATCTTGGGACAAAAATGTCCCAACCTCACTTAAAGTGATGTCTCACTATTGTTTACACATGTTGCTATGGGTTTTGTGTTACTCCCTCACTATGACGCTGCATTAAAAACACTCATACGCTAACCCCGCTGCCATTTGGTGAGAGACCCGCTGTTATTTTTCACAAGTACCTGGTGACTGGTCACCCGTGGCTGTTTGTATCTGTGGTTGCCATGGTTGCAGCAATTGTTGAAACAAACAAGAGTATCCACAAAACTTTTTAGTGACAGAAATTGATCAAGATCATCAAATATGTCTGAGATTGAAATATAAACAAAGAAGTATTTACTAACACTAGTTAACAAAGCCATACACCATAACACCAGTCAGGCTTATGGTTGGAATAGGTATGAAAATAAAACAGCATATGCATTAAAATTGCAAAGAAAAAGTTGCTTATCACGGACACTGTTACAGGGGAAAACCCTCTGAGACTCAATGACCAGCTTCCCCAGTCCAGTCCACTCCACTCTAACTGGTTGAAAAGCCAGGTCTAAGATGATTGATCACATCAGCACTGAAAATGAAGCCTCACAGCACACAAAATAATCTTGTTAACATGTCACTGTATCTTATTACCCCAGCTGTGATCATTTCTATCACTAATACCTGATAAAATGTCAAACAGCTGTAAAAATAATTCACATAATCTTTCAAGTTCTATGTGCAACACTGTTAAACTTGACAGATCTCAGTTAAATGTAAGCCAATTAATGCAGAAAACACTAAGATGTTTTAGTTCCGTCTATCGATTCACTCAATGTTGACTGCTACAGTGATCCTTTGGATGTTTAATGAGATTTCAAAGTTACACCAACTGCAGCTGTATAAGGGAAATGAAGGCACCTGGGGTGCTGACACAGCATAAATAGAAAGCTCATTCATCGTTGAATCGCTGTTGTAATAACGGTGGCCTGCCCCACCATATGAGAACTACTCTGGGTTACAGAAGTTGTTCTCTGCTCTCCAAAAGGAGTTGATTCAGGGAGTTGAGGGGTTTGATTAGGATGCCTCCTGGTCCTCTTGTCCATTGTGCATGTGCAGCTTGGAGGTGACTGCAGTGTAGACCCAGATCTCTCTGCAGAGATAACGTTGTCCCATCTGAACTGTAAAACTTAGGATCCCTCAGGAAAAGCTAAAAAGCCTCACTGGAGGAGGTGATGTCTGTGTCAGCTTGCTTAGCTGAATGCCACTGAAACTCAACCCATCATAAGTGAAAGAAAACTGATGTATAGAGGTTCATAACTTTTCATGTTCAAATTCTGCACCTGTTACTTCAGAGATACTCCTGTGGACTGAAACACACTTCTGTTGTATTTGTTTGCTTTCAGCTTTGCCTCAGCTCCATCTTTCCAAATTGTGAGACCCTGTAGCTTGTAAAACCAGAATTACTAAGTTGCTCCAGTGACACTGTCAGTATTTATCACACTTTGCAAGAACTCTGTGTGTAGGTAATTGGTGTGTGTGTGTTTGTGTGTGTGTGTGATTGCCGATGTGCCCACAGGGCTGCTGTGCAGGACTGATTGGGTTGGTGGCCTGCTCTCTGAGATTCTGCTGTAATGGTGCCAGAATGATTCATACCAGGACTGAAAAGGCTCATAAAAACACATACACGCCTCCCCCCTGGTCTTTCCTGATGATTTTCTTTTTTGTCTGATTTTTTTTTGGCTCTAACTCAATCTTCCTGAGGCCACACAGTGAAATTTCAGGACAGATTTTGGGCTAACATAGCAAACCTTGAGTCAAGGTTCTCCATATTATTGACAGACTGTGCTGGAAGTTCAAGTGTTGCGTAGATACAGTAATTTAACAGCTTCTGATTGAGTTGGAGCCTCTCTGACCTGTAATCATAAATATAAAAACATGTTTCATAGTCACTTTTCCATTTTAAGCTGCCTCTGGTGGAATACCCTCATTAGCAAACAAACTGGGAAGTGTAAGCCAGTTACATTCGCTTACCTGTCCCTGAAAAGGGCCCCTCCAAATAATTCTATCAGTTTTTTTACATTTCAATTTTTTATTTTTTTTTGCCATAGGTGTCTTATTTTTTTTTCTATCTTTTTTTACCTAGCATTTCACGTTTCAATTTGAAAAAAAAAAAGTAATACTCAGGAATGTACGGTATTGCTTGGCTCTCATAAAACAATATTTTTAGTCCCTTTGGAAAGTTGTCTAAAGGATATCAATTTTACTTATGCTTTTTTTGACCATATAGCATGTTAAAATATTTGGGTCTATAAAACAAGTTATAGAGCAAGACAAATCTATAATCTGCAAAAGTTTTGAATCTTTACAGGATTAAAAGACCAGGGACTCACAAGATTCATTCGTTGTAACATTTTAAATGCTTAAAATGGTCCAAATGCCAGAGAGGTCTGTACAGTCCTTACTTTAATTAGCCATATATTCTATAATGTCAGCTGAAAAGTAAATGTTGCGCAGCAGCTGGATCAGCCTTGTTCAGTGTTTGTAATCAGGCAATTTCATTTTGCCAAGCGCAATTGTGAGTGGCCCAAAGTGGCACGGTCCAATCAGAGTCTATAAGGGCAGAAAGAGAAGTAAGCTATGAGCGACACGACGACAGGAAGTGGTTTCACGTACAGAGATTAGCATTGATGCTAACAGCTTCAGTAGCAGTTTTATCAGATCTGGACCACATTTCTATATTACATGAAAAACAAATATCAACAATACAAACCCCTCTACAATAAGGCTATTTTTGTCAATTTCTGACATGTTTTGACGAGAGTTTTTTTTACAAAGTGGCTCACGTTCTGTAGTGCAGTAGAGCCCACCTACGGCATTATCTGACCAGCCCGTAATGAATGTGACTGACGGATTGATCATCCGATCACCTGCTGGATATGTTTCTGAAAGGTTCTGCCCTCCCCAACACTTTCTATGGGCTCTTTCCCAGATAGATTAGTGTGCCTACGGACAGTGAGTGTTCTCTTCACTAACTGAAGTTATTTTGTGTCTTCAAACAGAATAACTTTGCTGTAATAATCATAAATGGTCCATTAAAAATACATCTTGTCATGTTTATTGATCAGTTTGCTTTTCAGATGCCTGGTTTGAGAAACCGTGCAGGGCTGGTTTGGGTTAGGGACCAAACTGAGAAACTTTTCATGGGGCCCAAAATTTCTGTCAGTGCCCCTGGAAGAAATGATGGTGATCCAAGAATGGAGGCGGAAGCAGGAATTTTTGCAGGATTTGTTTGCATCGTAAGATGGGGCAATTTTAGACATTTTTGCCGATAATTCTGCAGAGAATGTCAGAAATGTCTTGGCAGAGGGTTGGTTTCTATGGATACTTTTTTATTTTTTTTTTTAATCTTTTTCATTTTATAAATACAGCCAGCATGCACTTTCTCATTAGTTACAGGCCTTAAGATATTTTATTTGACTCCTTTTTTAATAAGTTTTAACTGTCAGAAGAGTATTTTTTAGGTTTCTTGGGCCCAAAAAATGACTAAGATCAAACATGCCCATAAACCCCTCTGTTTTAACCCTGCTCAGAACAGGCTGTTTTCATATAAAACCCTCATGAGCTCCATCTGACCACTCCCCCTCTCTCCAATCATATTTCCCTAGTCTAATGCGAGTGTTTAAAGGCACCACAGTGTTTCCTCCCTCCTCCTCTCACTCTCTCTCATCCTTGAAAGTAAATGAAGGTGATTTTGGATTTGTAGGTTTCAAATAGCCACCCTCTCCTCTCCGCTCTGACATTTTAATCTGTTTCTCAGTCGCTCACTGACCTTCTTTTCTATCCATCTCTCTCTTGGCCCCTCCTTTATTCATTCCCTCCCTCTGAATCTCCCTCTGCCTCACACTTTGCTCCTCATTGTGTCTTTATTCTCCACCCATCTAACACTCATCCCTCAAACTGCCCCGTCCTTCAGCACAGTCACCCTCTGTCCACTCCTCTTTCTCTCCACCCTCCTTGGTATTTTACACAATGGTAGCTGACATTTCTGGCTGATTTGGCCTTCTTCTCCCTCTTGGCTCTTTTTTATGCTGCCGATTCTGCTTCTTTATTCCTTTCATGTCTTTTTTTATAGCTCCTTTTTGTCCCAGTCCCTCTCCGTTTCTTCTTCATCTGTTCCATTTAACTGTTTCTATCCTCTGCTGGGCTCGTCTTTCAGGAGGACACCTTTGGTCTCCCCTCTGGCTTTGACTTCTCTATGACACAATTTTTGTCCATTTTGGTTCTGAATGTCACTCGATTCTCATTCACTGTGTACAGACTGCAGAGCTGACATGTATAAAATAAGTTTTTGGTTAAAGTAAATGGTGTAATTTTCAGCTCTTCATCTGCTTAAACCTGCTGTGAGAAGTGCAGCCAAGCTTTGGAGGGGATCTTGATGGTTAATCCACTGTTAAAACCTCTACGAAAAAGGACAGGGATTCAGTCTATCAACAAACTTAATGAACAAATAAGTGGTTGGATATGGCTTATTGAGGAGGCACTCACACATCAATGTATTGTGGCTGATGTTGACACACGTTGAAATCTTTAACATTTTGGCGAAAGGATCATTTCTGGGGGCAGTTTTGCTGTGATGAACACAAATCACCACATCCAAAGTAGAGAGAAACGTTGTGCTGGTGAAGTACAATATTTCTGGATGGCCCCCAGAGTAATTGTAGACAGATTTTTTACAGGTATACACCAACATTTGCTTTGTTTTGTTGACCTATTAACAAGCATGTCAGTGGCGGTGACATGCTTGTTAATGTCTGCCGTTTGGTTTCGAAAATTACATTAAGTGCTAATCTTAGTCTAAAAACAGATAACGTAACATAATGCGGTAAAAAATGAATCACAAAAAGCACACAGGACTGTTAAGAGTTACTGAAGAATTTATTTGATGATTGTAGGCAGTGGCAGGCTAATGCTACTCACTGACTCCCAGTGTTTGAGCTAAGCTAATTAGTGGGTGAGCTTTGCCTGTCTCTTCTTTGTTACTGCTAGCAGAGTCGAAAGAATGGTGTCTATCTGCTTGTCATGGACTGGGAGTGAGGCAAGACATGAAAACAAAGAAACTGTTGGCTTATCCCTTTATCGTTCACCAACATAGATGTAATGCATGGGTAGCGAGCTAAACTTACAAAACTTTGGCCTAACGGGGCTTGGCGCGTGTACAAGCATATTGTGACATGACTTGACTTATACCATATAAAGTGAATGTATATGCCATTGAGGAGGAAGCAGATGGACCCAACAGAGCCGACATATGTTGAACTACGGGTGAGCAGGTACCAACGTTCACAAACTGAGATGAACGCAGCTGTAACAGAGGGTAGCGGGGTAAGCAGAGATCGACTCTTTCTGGTGTTTACAAGCATGTTGGTTTGTTTTAAAAAGCCCCTACAGGACTGTGCAAAAGCATTATGGAGTCCTTTGACGGTGTACTTTTTGAGTAATCCACTGTCAAAGTACACAAAATGATGCATTAATTATGTAGTGTACGTAGATATTTATGATTTCCGGTCCCTTCATTTCATTCATTTCTTTTAAGACATTTGGTAAAACTTGAGATAAAAAGCATTACAAAATGGGCAAAACATTCTTTAACAATGACCATGTCTTAGTAAAAGACTCTGTGCCACCCCTCCACCAAACAAACAAGATGAACCATCACTCAGCATCTCAGGGTTATGTCCTGCTCCTGGCACACTCACACTCTGAAAGATACTGTCCTTTGTAAAAGTGTTTTGAGACTTGTAAATGTGTTCTGGTACTTTTAAATTAGTTTCAAGACTTGTAAATGTCTTCCTTGGTTTTGTAAATGTGTTTTTGAAAGTGGGAATTTCTTTTCAATCATATAAAATTGTTTTTAGGAATTGTTTAAGTGCTTCTTAGTGTAATTTTTTTCTGAGAACGTAAATTTACTTTGAGTTCTGTAAAAGTATTTAAGTTCTACATAAATTTGTTCTCAAAATTGTAAATTTATTTTGAGTTTTGCAGAAGTGCTTCTGGTTATAGTTAATTTTCTTTTATAAATTGTAAATTTATTTTGACTTTGAAAAAGTGTTTGTTTTTTGTTTATTTGTTGTCTGAAATGTTAATTTGCACTGTTTTTGAAAGTGTTTCTTAGATTTGTTTTTTAAATTTCAATTTTATTTTGAGTTTCTTGTTTTTTGTTTTCTGAAATGTAAATTTGTTTCAAAACTTGCAAAAGTGTTTCTTGTTTTGTAAATATGTTTTCCAAAATAAGGAATTTGTTTTCAATAATATAAAATTGTTTTTAAGATTTGTTGAAGTGCTTTTTAATGTAACTTTTCAGAAAATTTTAATTTACTCAGAGTTTTGCAAACATGTTTCAGGTTTATAATAATAATACATTTTATTTAAGGGTGCCTTTCACGACACTCAAGGTCACCTTACAAAAGTACAAATAAAAAGTTTATATACATTTCCTATCTCTATTGTACATTCATTTTGAGTTCTTTTAAAGTGTTTCTTTTCTTGTTCATTTGTTGGCTGAAAGGTGAATTTGCTTTAAGTGTTTCTAATGTCAATTTGTTTCTGAAAATGAGAATTTAATTTCAGTTTTCAAAAAAGTGTTTTTGGTTATGTAAATTTATTTTTCTAAATTTCAATTTTATTTTGAATTTCTTGTTTTTATTCATTTCTTTTCTGAAATGTTAATTTGTTTGTTTTAATAAAATAATAACGTAAATCTGTTTCTAAATTTGTAAAAGTGTTTTATTTGTCTTGTCCTCCCCAGCCACCGTAGGGCAGCACCAACAGATTGACGGTAAACTTCTACACTGAACCACCCTGAATCCTTCCAGATGATCCCGTGACTCAGAAAAGACCTCCTGCCTGACTTCTTGTCCAAACACGGCGCTCCGAGGCGACCGTGGAGTAGTGCTTGTTCTCCCGGCCCGGTGCGGCTCACCCGGCTGTTTTCTGGAGCAAAGATACAACTTGTTTTAAAGTAGGGCAGTGTGTGTCTACAGGCTGTGCTATGAAGGAGCAGTGATAGAAAACAGGGCGCAGAGGGCAGGGAGACAACACAAAATATGGATGTTGAACAGTTGTGTTCTGGTTTTGTTTCTCCTTTTTCAATCTGATCGTTCCTCAGAGGGCAAAGGAGAACAAGGAAGGAGTCCCAGAAGACAGAAAAGCATGTCGGCCTCAACTCTGAGCTGAAACTTTCTTCTTTTTTTAAATGTCTGCAGACAAATTCTAACTTTTAAAGTGAAGACGTACATGTAAAATGTTAAAGTGTGGTTTAAGTGTTGATTTTTTTTGGCTTAGATTTGTGTTCAGTAGTCATGATGACTTTACTAAAACATTTACGGCTTGACTGAAGATAAGACCTTTGGAAAACCAAGCAGCTCCTTCTCATGCAAAGACTTACACAGGTATTGTTTCTTTTGGATTTTACATGTTTTTAGACACTTTTTGCATAAAAACTTCAGAGCAGATGCCTCATAAAAATACAAAAACATTATTCCATTTTCAAAAAATAAAACTGAAACAGAAGCTGCAGCTTAGCCCAGATCTATTTTGGACACCGACCAGAAAAAAATAAGGAATCCTGGAGGCCAAACACGCAAAGACAAATAAATAAAAAAGCCAGTGCATGGTTAGTGTAGGCATGAAAAATAGCACAGAGATTAATATTGAATATGACAGACTTGTTAAAATGTCAATTTGAGATATTAAAAGAAACAGTTTAGCACACGTACAGTCGCTCTGGGGAGTTAATGATAGAAAATTATAATACATGTAAAATGCATGATAATAGCTTTTGCACACTTAACTATTGCATGAAGCACCTCTATTTGCATAAACATGCCTTAAATAGGGCCCTTTGACAAGGGTCCCAGCATAGGCGAAAATTGGTTGTCTTTTCTAAACCACAATCAAAGTCCCATCTGGGAAATCTTAAAGTGACAGAATAAAGGACTGAGGAAACACTATCTTGAATTAAAAATGAGGAAACACAGGAGTTAAGACGAAAATAATAAAAAACATGCTAAGAAACAAGGTAATAATGCGAAAGAAAAAAACATGTGTTTCCGCCTTCTGCATCCTGCCCCTATTCTCAAAAACGAGAAACTAAACGTCGAAGAAAAGTCTGAAATAGAAATACGTCCTTCAGAGCCACACATGGAGAGTTTCACCACGATGTCCGGGTGATGAACCCCCTATTGCTGAGCCCGTCATGATCGCAGACCCACTCCTCATTCTCTAGGTGCTCCGGTAGATCTTACCTGAAGTTTGAAATATTTTCTTGGGTGCAAAAACACATTAAATCGCCGCTAGTCAGCCAGAAAAAACACACTAGCAGCTAGCTCGCCATTGCGCTCGCAGACTTCGTTCACAGTACAGCCCATTGAAGTGTTAAATATCGTAATTTCTCATATATAATACACACCCCATTTTTTCATGCTTTTTTCCAGGAAAAACGCTGTATTTAAATATAACACGTACCCACATTTTGCCCAAACTTTACTCTCTTAGACAACTCAAAAATGACCTTTATTCAAAGTCTTAATCAATGAAATTTTATTATTTTCACAACAAATGCCATGCATGATTTTCTCTCTCAACCGGATGTGGTAATACCTTTTGCTTCACGCATGCGCACTTACTCGATTTCTGCCAAAGCATGCTCAGTAGTGTAGTGTACCAACCAATCAGAGAGCAGCAATCAACATGCCAATGTCTTCGACCAATCACAGTGCAGCTATTTCGGTCCCCTCACTCACAAGATGTCAGCGCCCTGTGTTTGCATGTGAGTGGTACCGTAACGCTTGAGAATTACATGATCATTACACAAAGGTAACCTCATTAAGACCCAAAATATTAGATAAGAACAGTTTAACAGTCAGTTTAATAAGAATTACGCAAGTTTGGCTGTAATATTTTGCAGAGAAAGAGAATATTTCTGCTTTTTGTATCAGATGTGTTGTAATCGCGATGCAGGTGAGATATTTGACATATTTTGCTTGTGCTTGTGTATAATACGCACCTGAAAATGAGACCTTATTTAAGAGCAACAAATGCGTGTTAGATACGAAAAAATACGGTAAATATGAGTTGAACTTACCAGATACTTAAAACTCACCAAAAACTTTCACCTCATTTCTCCTCTCCGTGGTTTGGTCTCCGAACACTAAAATATCAGCGTTAAGGAGATCCGCTAGAGGCGTGAGTTGTTTATTTCCTCCTCTGTCTGTGATGTCATCCTAGTTACTGTTTATTCTTGATGCTGATTGGCTGTCGTGCCACAGCTTGAGTCGAGTTTTGTCGCAGAAGTTATATATATATGATATTTACAACTATGGCGAAATAGCCATGAATTTTGCATCTTCCCATTCATTTACAATGTAATTTCCGTCACATTACAAACTGAAAATTTGCATTTTTATGTGAATACACCTTTAGTCATTTTTCCCCCAAGATGTTAAAATCAATGCCATACCATTTGTATTATTACTGATTACTTTTAACATAACTGAGAATTGGATTTGTTTTGACAAAGTCTTCTTCTCAAAATGAATAGAGAGGAGGGGGTCTCCTGTTCCTGTGGTCCTCCTAAATATGCAGTAATGATGGATACTGAGTGAAGCTTATTGTGGCCCATGCTTTGAGAAATCCTCCTGATTCCTTCGAAGTGTTTCATCATTTTTTCTACTTGTCCTTGACTCCTTCCTCCCTCACCTCTTCAGGACAAGAATTTAGCCAAAAAAAGAAGAAGAAAAGGTCCTTATCCACTTGTTTCATATGTAGTGAGTTGGCGCAGCGTAAAGGTGTAGTGCATAGCTTTATCCTCTCTTATCCCCTCTCCTATCCCGTCTCTTATCAGCCCAGGAGGGAGAGCAGGGATTAACAAGTCCTGGAGAGAGGAGAGCAAGTGTACAAGTACAAGGAGAGGAGAAGTGAGGCGGGGGAGGAGGGGGACTGAAATACCTTGTAAATTCCTCTTTCTTATCAGACTTGCAGCTTTGTATCAGATGTGGAGTTTGCACACGGCAGATGATTTATTTCGATAGCGCCGAGGTCAAAAAAGGAGATTCGCGGCAGGAGAGGAGAGCGACTTTCGAGGAGGATAGAAAGTTTGACAAGGTGGATGAGGGATGAGAGGAGTGGGTTGGAAAATGACTTCAAGTGAGGATTTGTATTTCAAAGGGAAGTATAGAGAATCCAGAGGAAGGTGGTTGTTGCTTTGCCAGCTTCTCATGCAAATTGAATTCGAAGCAAACGAGAAAGAAACTTTGGAAACATCAGCGTCACCAAGACTCTAATGTACCAGAGCTGATTTTGATTTCAGGACATCTGAGACATTTTAGACATTTTAGGCCCTCAGGTAGCTGAATGATGCTTTGATGGAACAGCACTGAGCTCACAATGGACCATTAACCAGAGAGCATGAGCAGACCTCATAATGGATCCAAATAATGAGCTACAGAGGAAGTGCTTAAGCCTAAGTGCACGGCGGAGTGAGATGCTGAGAGGCGTTGTTACCAACTGGGGAGACAGAAATTAAGCATCAGGTGTTTGAGGACGTCCACTCACGAGCTTTAAAACTTTTGAACTGATCAGAGTATTCATATAATTAGCAAAACTTATCTGCAAGTCCTGAATATTGTTTGGAGGGTATAATTGCATTAAAAGAGCCTTGTTTCTTTCTTTATAACATTTTGAAAAATAGTTGCCTTGAAAATGTAAGAAAATGTAACTTGAGTTTTTCACTGTAAATCATGTTTGCATTTTATCAATAACACCCTTATGTGTTTTAACGTCTATGTTTAATTTAGCATTTTTTCATATTGATTGCAGGGTCATGTCTTTTGAAACTCCAAAATCTAAACAAGATCAAGATGGTTATTTGGATCATTCTGTATCTATGTTATATCTAATAAAATATTGATTTACTGAAACAAAAGTGGAAATGTGAGTATCTTCATAATTATAGTTTGATGTGTATTACATAAATAGTACATTAAGAAGCAAACCCCCAAGTTATTCATTTAAATTCCCTACAAACACAAGACATTGGATGTTCAAACTGATAAATTGACTGTTTTTTTTTGTAAATATTCATTCACACTAAATTTGATGCCTGCAACATGTACCAATAAAGCTGGGACAGCGGCATGTTTACCACTATGTTAAATTCTCTTTTCTTTTAACAATGTTTCTTCATGCAGTGCATGAAGAATCAAAGGTCACAGGCATTCAAAGTCAGTTTTCTACCTTGCTGCTTACATGCAGAGATTTCTCTGGAGTCTCTGAATCTTTTGATATTCTGGGCTGTCAGTGATGAAATCCCTAAATTCCTTGCAATTGTAAGCTAAGAAGTGTTGTTCATCTGTTGGACTATTTGCTCAGACAGAACCTTGTTCAGTTCTTGCTTGTGAATGACTTGAGTTTTATCTTTTATACCCAATTATGACAATTACCTGTTTCCAGTTGACCTTTTTGACTGTAATATACCAAAAGATGTTTTTGAGCATTCCTCAACTTTTCCAGTCTTTCGTTGTCCCTGTCCCGGCATTTTTTTTTGGTTGTTTTTTTTTTTTGACGTTTTGCAGGCATCAAAATCAAAACGAATGAATACCCCCCCCCCAACAAAAAAGAAAAAAAATCAAGTTTTTCAGTGTAAACATAAATTATCTTGTCTTTGTAGTGTATTCAGTTGAATATAGGTTAAAAAAAATGATTTGTAAGCCATTGCATTTGGTTTTTATTTATGTTTTACACAAGGTCCCTACTTCCCTGGAATTGGAGTTTGGACATTGTCCTGCCTTCTCTACAACATTTTACTTAAAATAAACAAAAATCAAGAAATAAAGACTAAAAAGGACTGTGTTTAAGTACTGACAACATGACTCAAGAAGTGCAAAAATAACTACATTTTAAATTGTTATCAACAGATATGACTAATCATGGTTAAAACCAGTTATTGATACCCAGTACCCAGTTGGCTTCAACTTTTATTTTACTTTTGACTTTTTCGTTTATGTTCCTCTCACGTACACACAAAGAGCCTTTCCATCCTTCATGGTCCGGTTCACCACCTTGAACTGAGTCATGCAGGCAACACCTCTGTCAGCAGGTAACCCCGTGGAGACCTGTCCCCTCTGAGTGTCACCTCTGGCTGTGAGGTTGATGTCCTGACCCCGGAGCTCAGAGTGTGAAAAGTGTGGGTCAGGTTCAGAGAAGAATCTTCGGACTCATGCAGCCTTCTGCCCATTTAACTCCAAGAGAGTGTAAGCAGAGGTCACATGCGTGTAATATAAGAATTAACCTCCGGCCTCTGATTTTTATGAGTAATGAGATCTGAACAGAATATGATGCTGGGCTTGTAAATGACTCTCATCACCTTTTATGTGCAGGATTTTTAACATGTGAATAATTTACACTTAAAAGATCAAAATACACAGAGCCCTTCTTCGGAAATATGAACAGGTAAATCAAAGACAGTGAAAATAATTGAAGGTTTTTTGAACCTTAGCCATTTTGAACAAACTCTTGCACTAATTAAAATCAAAAATATGAAAAAATGACCTTTAATATTTAGTTCTACAGGTCACATCTTTTACTCCTTTTCAGCAACTTCACACTGGCCCAAAATGCTACAAAACTATTTTTTTTTCCAAAAAATCCACTTACATATTGGATTTCCACATGCCTGTGATTCTCGTTTGCATTTTTTCATGACCATATATTACAACCATATGAAATCTACCTCATAAGTATGTCATTTCCTCTGACTTATTTATGAAAATTAATTTTCTTCAACATTCTAACAAATGCAAATGCTGCCATCAAATAAAACAAAAATGGATTTTGCTGTTAATAGAACTGAAGTGGGTGAAGGGTTTCATTTCATTGCATTTGTTTTACTCTCAATTATTTGTTCACCCCTTTTTTTAAGTTACCCAGTTTGAATATATGTTGCTGAATTCATTAAAAATAATGATAATTAATCAAGTTTTTGATTAACTGTTCCTGAAATACAAATTTCAAGAGTGATACAGCTGTTGGTAATTTCTTATTAGGCAAATAAAAAGTCACAAACAGATAGCCAAGGTAGTTTAACACAGCTTAAGAGGATACTTTATTTGTATGATTATGACATGCTTTGAGATTTTAGCATGATCTTAGGTAAGCCTTAAAGGGGGTATATTATGCCAAAAACACTTTACTAAGGCTTTTCAACACATTTTTGGGTGTTTGGCCTTCCTCCCAGCCTACAAAATATGATACTAGACACCAAAACCTGTATTTAGCGGCCTGCATAAATGAAAACTCATGGTATTTGGTGAGCTGTTGAGTCTGCGGATATACTGTTACGTAACAGTATATTTTCATTTGCATAGCCTAACCTGATTTGTCTACCTCCTCTAACGTTAGCCCGGAAAGTAGGCTAAGTTGCAGCTGTCCCACTGCAGTTAGCATGTTGTGCGTCAGCCTGTGATGTTTGGGGGAGATGAGCGTCATTGTTGTAACTGTGTGTGTGTGGTAACCGGCATGAATTAAGGGTTCGTATGTGTTCAGGACTGTAAGAGGCGCGTGGCTGTGCTTCGCTCGAGTTACGCTGCAGGTCTGTCGTGAGTTGCTGTTTGTACACTGCTCTGCTCTGGCTCATTAGCATATTAAGGCGACCACCCTCAAAACCAGCCATTCTGAACAGAGGGGCTATGTGAACGTGGAAAGAATGCAGCTGTGCTTTATACATAGACGTTTTGGACCAAAGCATGTTACTAATGTTACATAAAGACATCAAGGATCCTTGTTAAACTGCAGAAAAGGAGCAAAATATGGGACCTTTAAGCAAGACATTCAAACAGACAGTTTGAGCATAGGTTTTGTTGAAGGTACATTCAACCTAACATAGTTTGTGGCTCATATTTACGAAAAACTCAAAATTACACAAAATAACTCTACCTGCCAACAGCAGTGTATCTTACTGGTAGTCTGAGCTCACCCTCCTTAAAGGTGCGGCACTGCTGGGACCCCTCTCAGCCATTTCACTGACTATTTTCAAGTACATGATACAACCCAACTTCAGAAATACTGGACTATCCCTTTAAGAACAGAACATGAGCTGCTGCTTTAGCTACAGCTCTCCAAGAAACATCACAACCTCTGAAAACTGTGGAGAAAATTACCATATGATACGGACTGCCTGTCCAAGCTCATATCCCACCACTCAAAACATGTCAAACAATCATCAGCTATAAATATCTGCCCCGGATCAATCCAACCCACGCCATACTATCAGCTTTGGACTCCCGCAGCTCCAAGAACGATCGGCTCCGGATGCATCTCGTTAGCTCGGCCCACTGGAGGCCTGTGCTACTTCAAACACCTCTACGATACTGCTGCTGCTGAGCCCGCTGCCTGCTGCTGGCTATATATAGAAACCAATCTGCAACCCCACCTAATGAGCACAATCCACTTCAGACCCAACTGTCAACAACCAGCCACTGTGTGTGTGTGTGTGTGTGTAAGGATACCGCTGACCACGCTGTTTTGATCATGCGTCTCCTGCAAATCAATGAAGCCCAGGAGTGTGTGCATCAGGTTCTTGGTATCTTTTGTTGCTAAATATAGATGAAGCAAATCTCTGAGGTTGCTTTGGCAGAATGACAGCAGCACAAGCAAATTGCCCTCACTCTCACCATCTTCTCCTCCCTCCCTTCATCCTTGCCCATCCCCCTTTCCCACCCTTTTTTCTTCGTTGCTCTTCTACTTAACTCGCTAAAATCTTGCTGATCTGTTTTGCCTCCAAAGCAGAGGCTCTTTTGTAGTTTGGTGTGTTCTGCACATCTGGTTTCATGAATATGTTAATGTGCCGGGTGCTACTGTGCAGCATAGTGAGTTTGCTTCACAACCACAACGAAAGGTTGCCTCAAGAGGATTGTAGAAAAGTGCAAACTGGATTTAAGGAACTGAATGAAAAAGGAAGATCCAGCTATCAAATTCTAGCTGATGTTTCCTGACAAATCCTAGAGTTGATAATCATTAGTGCATGTTAAGTTTTCAGAGTTTAGAGTTTAAAAAGTCCAACTCATCAAAAAAAAGTTACTAATGGAACAGAATGAACTCATTAGCATACTTCTTAGCATGCAGTGAAGCTCCTTCCGAACTGTGGAATTTTAAGAAAGCTTCACAAGAAAGTTCTTAAGTATAAAGTCCAATCGAACATTTTTGATAAAATAAATATGATTACAGTTTTCAGACTGCTTTGGTGCAGATGTCACAACCACTGTTAATTTTGACAGCACTTCTTAATTTAGTTTTAGTTATAGTCTTTTCCCTTAAATATCTTTTTGTTTAAAGCCCCACTATGTAAGATTCAGGTTTGTCTGCTCTCGAGGGGCCTCTCTGGTCGTTGAGTGTAATTACATTGTCGTAACACAGCGCCTCACAGAAACTTGCATTTGTTGACATACAGAGCCGGGAGAAGCGAGTCGACAGGACGTCTGAAGACATAGCAGAAATAGTGAAAACGTGAATGACCGAGCGTCACGTCGCCATGAATATCTCCAGCAATCTGAGAAACTTGCCGGCAAATAACCGCTGGTAGCGTTTAGTGACAAAACAACGTCCGCCAAGTTACACAAAGCATTCAATGCTATGGAGCAACCACCGACTGAAACCAAGTGTTGAACGGGGGAAAACCCAACGAAAACATAACTTACCTCTCCAGCAGTGACTTTGCAAGCTCGGCGTCCATCTTGCAATTTTCCATCTCCCGACGCTCTCACCACCGAGAAAAGTGGGCTCCAATGTTAATTCTAGTTTTGTTCCTTGCGTTGTCTGATAGTCTCTTTTTGGCCCTTGAATCTGGAGAAAGAGTCCTCCTCACACGCTTTGCGGATGCCATGGCTGCTACTACTACATGCAAAACACTGGCTTCTTTAGCTGGAAGCCAAATCTTGCGTAGTGCCGTAAAGCAGTTTGCACTTCTCACAGCATCTTGCGATATGTGTCCCCGTCACGGGAGCAAAAGTTACATAGCCCCTAAACAGAGCAGGGAAGCGCTATGGGGGGAAGGGGGGGAGGGCATTCTCTCTGTTACAGCGCCGAGCTCCACTGAACAGACTTTGGAGAGAATATTTGAAGGCTCAAAAGATCTGCAGTGCTGCATTAAGTCATAATTTCGTCATCTGAATTGCTTTAATTTTAGTCTAGATTGAGTTGATGAAATTTCACCACATTTTAGTCGACAAAATCTGCTGTGAATTTAGTCGACTAAAATATGACATGTAAAGGGTAAGTCATGTTTTTTGTTTCCTTGAATTTCCGAAGTCATGTTTTACACTTGAATAAATGAAACATCTAATAACCCTTTTTTGAGCGCTAGTAAAGTTTGAATGTATAAATTAACAGAAACAAATTTAACTTTTGTGCACTTGTTTTTATTAGCTATTGTCTAGTTGTCGTCAGGGGATAAAAGACCGTTGCTGAAAACTATGACGAAAAAAATATTTAGTCAACAAAATTAACACTGGTCACCACTACATCATAGCAGTTGCTGTTGCGCAGTTATAGAAAAAAAGCAAAAGCAAATGAAAAGAACATCAAGACGCAGATACGATTACAATGTGACCTATACTGTTGTAGAACATCCTCATTGAAAACGCTTTAAAGTTGTTTTCACTCCTACCTCATTTATGGGAGTTATCAGTGTGATAGTTACCAATATCAGTGTGCATTCCCTTTTTGGCATTGTTTACAGCAATTGATCTGTTTTGGGACAAACAAATGCACTGAGGTGGTCTGAGCTGGCTTCTAAATGACACTGAAGATGTTTGTTTGCAGTGAGGACACAATCGACCCAGCAACTGGAACAACCATATTTACCAGGTAATTCATCGCAGTGCTGTAGTAGAGTAAGCAGCAAAATTAATGAAAACTAAAAATGCTGCAAGAGCAAAAACCTCCGCCAAGGAATTTCCAACATCTTTGAGCAAGTTGTTGGCAAAAATGAAGAAAATTGCTCTATCCTGCAATGTTGACAAATACTTGAAAAATTACTGACATAAAGCCAACAAAGCAGCCTGTTCAAGACAAAATAGACAAAAAGCTATATGAATCACCACCAAAATGTAATCACTTCGCTCTTGTGCCATGACCAACACATCCTGGAAAACTCATCAAAATCTAAAGAGAACTTACAGAGGTATTAGTGAAAATGTGGAAAACTGCCTTATCTCTCAGTATTAAGAAATCGTTAAAAAAATTACTGAATCTGCATCAGGATTTGGATCACCACTAGAATCTAACCACTTCTTTTCTGTGCCATTATCAGCACTCCCTAAAAGTCTTTGTTTTAACTTAAATTATTTCTGTTTTTTTGTGGTTAACTTGTGAATAACTGAAGCAATGTTTACGAGTTTATTCATTCAGGAATAAAGTCCTGCATCAGGGCTGTCTGAAACTGACTTTGGGATAAATGACAGCTGCTACGAGCTTATTCTGTTAAATACACCGTTTAAAGAGCACATATTTTGCCTGGTTCACAGATTTATTTTTCATGACTGCAACTGTGTTCGGAATCACTATTCATACAACCATTTAGTTTACAGAAGACCCATTCACACTGCCATTTCAAAACGTAATATTTATGCCCCTGTGATTCTTCGCCTCCACACTGAACATCAAGCACCATGTCTTTGTGTAAAAAATGTGTCTCAAGATGTATCAATGTTGGAGCTTTGTTGTGGTGCTTTTGTGGAAGTCCAGTGCAAAGACTTACATAGGGTGACAGTAGCTCAGTCCAAAAGGATTAAGGCTTAGGACCAGAGGGTGGCCAGTTTAATTCCCAATCAAACCAAGTCTGAGAGTTGGTCTTGTAGCTGGAGAGGCACCCTGTCAAAATGCTCTTGAGAAAGCGACTGAGCCTCAAAACAGTGTTGCCAGATTTTTCTACTGAAATAAGCAACCAGGTCGATAAAAACAAGCCCAAAACAAGCCACCTACGTTTTTTTTTTTTTCTAATGTGATATGCTACTTTCTTTTTGTAAGAGAAGGCTACATAAAGTGTGTTTCATTTTCATTATATTTCAATCTCACTGACATTTGTTTCTTATTTGGCTCTTAATTTCCTTATTCGGCATTCTTTTGTTTGGAGCTGGAACATCCTTTTCTTTATACGATGGTGAAAGGAGGGCTACTGTTACTTATATCTTTGTCATCGGTAAACAGTCTAACCTCCATTTTTGTGACCAAACAGACATATTCAGGCTTTTATTTAAGTTTTCTGTTGATCCTCTACAGCTTTATTATGGAGAAAACGGTAATAGATATATTAGAAATAAATATAATTCTGGCTACAAGAATTTCTTTTTGGTGGAAACATCATTTTTGTCCCTCTTTTTACAGTAAAAATTACATTTGTGTTTAGAGTAGGAGGAAATGATTTGTGTAACTTATGAATTGAGTTTATATTGGTAGTTGAGCATGCATTAGATCCCTTCTGGGTTTGGGAGCACAAGCCCAAATGAGCAACTGAACTATTGGAACAAGCCCAAAAATAGGCAACCCACAACTGCCAATATATACAAGCAACTTTTCCAAAAAAAAAAAAAAAAAAAAGCAGCCCAAAGTCTTTTATAATAAGCGGACCAGGCAACTATGGCCCTGGCATAGTAGTGCATGCGCCATGTGCGTGAGTGTGTTTGAAAGCAATAACCAGGAAACAGGAGTGTGGAAAGGACAAACCACCTACTGAACTTGTGTTTTGCTTGACTGTGGGGAGCTGGGAGACAATCAGGGGAAATTCACACAGACAGAAAAGCAAGCCCAAATAAACAACTGCACATTAAAAAAAAGCTCCAAAAAAAAACGCAACCTGCGACTCACGAGATTTTCAAGCAACTTTGAAGAAAAACAAGTCCAAAGTCGCTTATACTAAGCTGACTTGGCAACACTGTCTCAAAGTCTTCTCAAGAATCTCTGACATCTCTCACTCATTGCATGATCCTACGACCTCTTTTTGTGCATGTGAATGTGTATTTCAGCCTATGTGTGTAGTATGTCTCAACAACACAGTGTAGACAATTTAATTTCTCCTTTTTAAATCTTTTTATTTCTAGGCGCAGCCAGGGCGTTGAGGGGTTCTGGTTTGGTGACCTCAGGATCGGGTCGCTGCTTTTTGCAGATGATGTGGTCCTGTTGGCTTCGTCAGACCGAGACCTACAGCTCTCACTGGATCGATTCGCAGCTGAGTGTGAAGCGGCTGGGATGAGAATCAGCGCCCCAAAAATCCGAGTCCGTGGTCCTCGCCCGGGGGAGGGTGGAGTGCCCTCTCTCCAAGTTGGGGATGAGATTCTACCCCAAGTGGAGGAGTTCAAGTACCTCGGGGTCTTGTTCAAGAGCGGAGGAAGGATGGACCGGGAGACCGACAGGCGGATCGGTGCGGCGTTGGCAGTGATGTGGACTCTACACCGGTCAGTCGTGATAAAAAGGGAACTGAGCTGCAAGGCGAAGCTCTCGATTTACCACTCGATCTTCACTCCTATCCTCACATATGGTCACGAGCTTTGGGTAGTGACCGAAAAAACACGATCGCGAGTACAAGCGGCCGAAATGAGTTTCCTTCGCAGGGGTCCGAACTCTCCCTTAGAGACAGGGTCAGAAGCTCGGTCATCCGGGAGGAGCTCGGAGTAGAGCCGCTGCTCCTCTGCGTTGAGAGGAGCCAGATGAAGTGGCTCGGGCATCTGGTTAGGATTCCTCCTGGACACCTCCCTGGTGAGGCGTTCCGAGCACGTCCCACTGGTAGGCGGCCCCGAGGAAGACCCAGGACACGCTGGAGGGACTATGTCTCTCAGCTGGCCTGGGAACGTCTTGGGATCCCCCGGGAGGAGCTGGACGAAGTAGCTGGGGAGAAGGAAGTCTGGGCTTCCCTGCTCAGGCTGCTGCCCCACGACCCGACCACGGATAAGCGGAAGAAGATGGATGGATGGATGGATGGATTTAAAATGTATTCTGTCTTTTTCTATTTACAGTGTAGCCCTGATTCAGCTGTATTCTCTCTCTGTCATACTGCTTTCACACTAAAATCAGTGGGTCAACGTGTGTTTTTTCAATGCAGGTTAACCCGTGAGTGACTCCTTACCACTGCCAGCAGACCCGGGTCTAACCGGCAGCAGATGAGCTGCGTGGCTGTTTTTTTTCCTCTGGTGCATCAAGCTGATGTCATCACGTTGATGACATCATCAGCGCGATGAAACACGACCATGTAAACAATGGAAAGGAGCATGGACGCCGTGAACATGGTTTTCTATACTTTGTACTTTTGTCCCTCTTTAAAAATGTACAAACTCTGCGCTGATGATACGAAAGTGGATTGAATTTGTTGCTGAGTTGGCAAAGAGTCATGTAAGTTACACACAGAGGGGACAGGAGCGTTGTTATGCCGTGAGCACGTAACGCCGACGTCATCCGTAACTAAGCGGGTTGACCAGGGTGTGATGTTCTCACCGAAGCTGACCGGAGACGAGCCGATGAAAACCCATGTTGCTTGCAGAGTAAGTCGACCTGGGTGGAAATGCCAATTAGACCTTTTCAAACTGCGGACAGGAGCCGATTGTTGCCGGATTTACACGGGTTTTTTGGCCAGTCTGAAACGTTTACCTCTCTAAGGCCCCTTCCCTTTGGGGTCCAGACTCTTAAACATTAACTTTGTGGTAACTGGTCAATTTTGCACTGCTCTGAGTCATATTATCACCAACGATGTCTTCATTGTACAGTCTGCTCTGTATTGGCCATGCAAATGGGCTTAACTAGTGAGAAAGGAACGATATGACATCACACTGGTAGACCTATTTGGGAAGGCTGGGGAACGAGATGTTTCAAACAGCTGCTGCCAACATAATCATGATTAGAGGGGGGAATCCAGCTGCAGTGGACTCTGTCTTGTTTCGCATGCTCTATCAGGCACAGGAGATATTTCAAACCCACTATCGGGCATACAAAGCTCAAGAAAGCATAATAGGGGCTCTTTAAGATCACACGTTTAAATTGGCCTACACATGAGCTTATGCAGAGTCAATGCAACCTTGAGATGAAGCTTAGATGAATAACTTATATACAGTTAAAAACAAAGAGAAGGGTGTGGATCAATAAATGAGCCAACCAGGCAAGATCCACTGCTGTAAACATGCTATCACTTCTGTATGAACTAACAATCTTTAATGAGTGCATATGTAACTTCCAATCAGTCTGAAGTGGGTACTTGAGGAACTGCTGTTAGTTGCACTTCACAATCGGCTTCATTGTTCAACACTCAAGATTGCTGCTTGATTATTACCTAACCTTAAAAATGTGACAATTCCATAACAGTGGGCTAATCAAGCACTCCCTCTCTGTCAAAGTCGATCAGTCTTCGCTTGAAATTAAACATTCCCTGTTACGTTGCAGTTGGTGCAAATATCTAGAAACAAAACCATGATGGTCTCGTGCTGCTTTAATTAAGTAAATTCAGTACTTTTTAAAATGCATTTCCTAATGAGTAAAACACTTCAAACACAAACTGAAGCGCAGGAAACCATATGTTTATTTAACAAGTGCTGCTCTCATTTTGTTTCATTCAAAAATCTCTCCAGGCACATCCTGAATGAAAATTTAATCCAAACAAAATTTTCAATGAAGGCAAGCGGTTATTAAATATTGAGCTGTTCAACTGTCTCCTGAATCACACGTCTTTATTGTTTGAGACACCACTATTCATTTATTTCTTGATTGCATCTTTGGTAATTATTTTACAGACAGAAGTAAAGCGAGTGATTGAATGAGCCCCTGATTGGGGCAGAAGGCTCATAGTCTGTTTGTCAGCTGATAGATTTATGAGCTGAACTGAAATTAAAAATGTAAGACTGCAAGGATAAAGAATGATAACAGCTGAGGCCTGAGCACACAATGCACATTTAATCCAGGTTAGGCTGTAGCTTTATCAATCTTCAATAGAATAAAAAAAAGAAACTGTGATAAGGCTCACATGTTGTGATGTGTTCAATGACACTCGCAGAAATGGTTGATCCCAGGAAATTTCATTTTCAGCCACATGTGGGACCCTTGAAGGTTATGGTGAGTGGTAATATTGACAGTCAAATTTAGGTGTTTTAATCAAAAACCGTATGAAATATTGTCATTTCATGTGGAATGACGGGCAGAGAACAAATGATGGTTCAAGTTTTGAAACAATGTCCACCTCTAGTAGGGCCGTCATCTTATACTTCATATTTGAATATATGTTCGAGCATAGGGGTAAAATCTGTACTCCAACTGTAAATATACATTGAAATTGAACATACACAGTTTTGCAGCACATTTGGGCACCTTGAGCAGTGACTTGCCCAATCCAACAGAGGGTGCTCCTACAGTCGTTTGTTTTTATTGGCCTCAACAAGAGGAAGTACAACCCGAGACAAAATGGAGGACAGGAAGAGCCCCTCGGTGGAAGCACTTTGGGCTCCACACTGATGGCGAAATAAAAACAAGACTCAGCTGTGCATTGATAATGTGCAAAGCAGCTGGCTCATTCCTTATCCATGACAAATCCGCAAGCACATTTGTGGGTTTTCTACTTAAGAGTAGCAGCGTAGGAGTGCCCAGCCCTAAGTGACCGCATCCTCTTTGGCAGGCCCCCTGCCACAGACATGGAACAAGGCTTTCACACAGAAGATTCCAAGATTCATATGCGAGAGGTAAATTGTAAAATGATCTGACAGAAATGCCTTCTGTCTGAGTTGCAGCTGGGTCTGCGCGGGGGGTTGGATATCTTAGGGATATTAGCGTGCATGCTTGAAAACTGATAAAATTTGACGGTGGCAGCCCCAACATTTAAGTAGGTATTCTGAAATTATTCTGTCTACGCAAAAGGTTTTCAAAAACATCTTTGTCCACATAAAAATGCAATATGTGCTGTATGTAAAATCTATGACATGGAATATTTTTTCACGTCATTTTTTTATGCCAAAGCTTTTTGATCTATTTCAACCACAACTCTGACTAGTGTTTCAGTTAATCTTGTGACCATGTTAACTGATGTTAGCAGGTGGTTTTAGCAAACTTTTCTGGATTTGTTTTTCAATCAAAAAGCATATCTTAGTACATATCTTAGCATATCAGGTACTCTTGTCGGGTTTCACCAACAGAAACCACAGACACATGCAGCCATGGATCACCGGTCAACATGGTCACTTGTGACTCAATAACACCAGGTCAAACCTAAACCTCAGTAGCATTAATATTGTTGTTGTGTTGTATGAGGCAACATCATAGCAAAAGGGCAACTGAAAGTATGAATAAACATGAATAATCCAGACAGCAATGATGATACCAGCAAAAGTTAAGCAACATGTGTTGCAACATGACTCTGTTGTACATTGACTGAAGTAAGAATGTTGCATAGTGACATCACACCTTAAAGAAATCAGCACAAAGTTTGACATTTTGAGCCCAAGAAACATTTTTTCTTGTCCACACAGGAACAAAGCCAACACAGTTTCTGAGAATCTTCATCAAAACATGTATTTCTCAGTGTATAAAGATGCCATTCCCATGTAGACAGAGGGCCGAAACAATGCTTTGTGCAGCAGGAAGGGGAGTCTGTGAGTACTTATCTTTTAAGTCAGACACAAAACAAGAGCAAATTGTAATTAGCTGCCAAACTGTTAGAGTTTTGGTGCTTAATAAGAACAGTGAAGTGTCCTTTTTAATTGGACCTAGAGATAGATCAAATGGTGTTGTGATCAAATTGTTATTCATTAAATAGTTTGAGGGCCTACCTGAAAGGGACCGCAGGCCATAGGTTGTCTTTGGTCATAGTTTGGACACCCCTGATCTAAAACTATCTTTCCTTAGAATGGTGAGCCTTTTCCTGAGCTCTGTTTATATCCATTGTTCATCTGTATGGTCTTTCAATCGTGTCTCTAATTAGTACAATTGTGACTCAGTAGCTGCAGATCATTGGTTCTCAGCTGTGAACCGAGGCACCACCCACACATCTGTCACAGTAGGGAATGTGACACAATGAACAGCTTGTCGGTTCAGGTGACTAATGCTGTCACAGCTTCAAATGAAATGCTAAAAACTATACAGATCAATATTAATCCAAAACCAAAAATCAACCTTCCTGTTATTGGCAGGGCAGGTGGTTATTTTGCCTCATTTATTTTTTTTTCTTTTGACATTTAAAGTAGTAATCTGTGAGCTCTCAGCTCTTTCAGTTCAGTAACACTGTACTTAACTCTCTAAAGATTGCATGTCAGTCAAATCCTGAAGCTAACACAGCCTTTGGCCTTTAAATACCCCCTTCTTCAGAGGATTTTTGAGGATGTTTAAGGTTAAGCTTTCATGGCTGCTGTGCTCACATTCATGATCTGGCTGGTTGTTTGTCCTTATTGAGATGTTAGCAGATTCAACTGGTCTTTCAAGAGTTTTGGATGAACTGCCATCACATTTTCAATACATATTCATCATCTTAGAGTATACAACCTAATGACTTTTATATACAGATCCAGCCATCTCAATTTTCCCCTCCATACCAGCTGCCTGCCAACTTCCAGCCATTGGAAGCCCCCCTCCCAGCTCTGAAGTTGTGCCTAAAATCCACTGAAAAACACCCTTTCTTGCATTTGCAGGGTGTCTCCTTGACAAGGTGACATAGCCTTATACTTTTCCTTAGTTAGTAAATCAACTTCATTGTTCATGCTGTATAACCAAAGAGATTCTGCAAGTCTTGAATGTGCCTTTAACAAACATCTGCACAACATAAAAACAGGAAAATGTGAAGACTTACCTTAAATTTGACGTCTTCTGATCTGCCAGTTGTCAGCGATGAAAGCCTGCAGTAAACAGAGAAGAAGAAAAAGTTGAATAAACCATGTGAAGAAAGGAGAGGATCTGTGGCACACGACAGCGTGGGAGGACAATTAGAAAAGACTGTCTCTGATTGGTGCATCTTTCTGAATCAAAGAGAGACAAGCAGAAACAAAGTATCTGGGCAGGCCTTACATGGAGGAAACAAAGCACAGGGGACACAGCCATGGAGATACTGCATGAAAATAAAACTCTGTCAAGATTTCTCTCTGCTCATATGTGAGCCGGCAGCATTAAAAAACCCTGTGACATTTGGAAAAACAGCCTGATGCTGTTCATTATCCAAAGCGTGTCAGTTCAGGCTGAAAAAGTTGAGGGGGTGGTGATAAAGGGAAAAAAAAGCACACGACGTAAAGACCATTGGTTTGACCCTGAGGCATGCTGGGAAGCTTTAGGAAAGCTCTGAATGTGTAAATCTAAGCTGTTACTTTCTAAACAAGCACCATCAGACTGCTCAGTGTGCAGCACTGCAGCAGAAACAAGCAGGTCCTCAGAATGAGTCACTGTAATGGGATCAGTTTGACACAGAGCATGAGGGGGAAAGCTTTAGTCTACATGATTTAGGGATAAGAGAGGGGTTGTGAAACTCAGTTTTTCTCACTCTTTTTTTCAAAATAGTCATATCATTCTCTAATGCAGTTTCCACAACAGTTTCTTGGTGCCTTTAACCTTTTTGATATGGTTGCAAAACATAGTAGGAGAGGGATGAGAGTTGAAAATTAATTCCAGTTGAGAATTGATAACAACTAGAAAGTAACTCACATATATATAATATTGCTGTTTCATCTTTAAGCAATAGTTCCATGATGAAGTTAGCATCATAATATGATTCCTTATGTCGATATAGTTATTAGTTGGACAATTATTGAGCAAAAACGATCGTTCGCTAATGGCGGTTATCTGGATCACAACCAAAATCTAATCATTTTTAAGTTGGGCCATGACCAACATCTCCTGAAAATTTCAGAAATCTGTCCAGTAGTTTTGTGTAATCTTGCTAACAAACAAACAAACAGGCCCAAAAACATAACCTCCTTGGTGGAGGTAACACGACAGCAATTCCCTCAGCAATTCCATCTAACTATCCATCCATCCATTACTTACACATCTTATCCCTTCCAGGGTCATGGGGGGCCTGGAGCCTGTCCCAGCTGACATTGGCGAGAGGCAGGGTACACCCTGAACCAGCTGCCAGCCAATCACAGGGCCACATAGAGAACCCACACATGTATGGGAAGAACATGCGAACTCCACAGAGAAAGGCCCCAACCGACCCAGGGATCGAACCAGCAACCCCCATTGCTGCAAGACACGTGCACAACTGCTTTGCCACCATGCCACCCCTAAACAATTTCTTTCGCATCAACTCCCTCATCTTTATTTAATGCAGATATCAATGGTAGCATGCACTGTAACTGACTTTTGTAAACTTAACAGTATTTTACCATAATATCTACAGCAACTTGCTGTAAAAAAATCTATGCAGCAAATTACTGTAAATGGCAATGTATTGTGGAAAAACATACTGATTTCTGCCAAATTAACAGCATTTTGCCATAAAATCTACAGTTAGCCACTGTAAAATGTCCATCGAGTTGATGTATGAAAAAGGGCAGAGGATCTAGAGAAAATTCAGTTTTGCCAAGGAAAACTGACCAGTGGCAGGCAAGATATCTTTAAGTGAATGTTTCACAGTTTTTGGTGCAGCAGATATTTGAGTAAATGTATTTATTGGATAAAAATTGATGTTTGGGATTTTATTTTTGACAAATTGATATCTTGCTAATGGTTAAAGAAATAGTTAAAGATATAGTAATATAAACTAAAATTCAGCAAGTTCAGTGCAATTTAAAATGCACTAAAAAAGTTGTAGAACAAATATGGTTATGACGCTGAAATGAAAATACAGTAAGGATGCTGTTTTTGAAAATGTATTATTTATTGTGTATTTGATGTGTACATCTCAATTACATTGTCGAACCAGATGCATTGTTTGTGTGTTTAGGCACATGTGCTAATTCACAACACTTGTCCAGAGGAGGATTTTGAAATGATAAAAAAAATAGGAAAAATGCAGTGTATAACAACATTGCAACAGTATAAGAGAAGCAGTTTTTCCAGATGAAATACATACGCTACAAAGCAAAGGCAACACTGTCAAGCAAGCAACCAGTTAAAACTATTCATGTGAGCACTGTTGCTTTGATTTTAGCCATTGTCTGAGTTCTTTGTCAAAAGCATGTTGGTCTATAATTTTAGATGATTGGGTAGAGAGTTCTAAAGTTTTGCCCCCTTTGCAGAAAATACAGCAATTATGCTGTAAATTGAAACAAAGTTAGGCTACACTGAATAAAAATACAGGAGTAAAACTATGATAGAAAACATAAATAATGCTGAAAATTAATATAGAGTAATGCTACTGCAAATACATCTACAGTAATTGACTGGCATCTTGTCACCAGTAAATTACTGTAAAATTTACAATGAACTTTTTTAGGGTGTGCCCAAATTTACAATGAAGTGGAATACAAATTTAAGTTAGACAAGTAAACAAAAAAAAGGGAACAGAAAACAAAAACAATGCAACAAATCCATCCTCACGATGGCATGTAAAGGTGTGGGTCAGTGTAAAGTAAATAAACCCTGAAAGAGTGACTGGATGGGTTATAGTCAGCAGAAAGTGTTAAAGCTCCACTGCTGTCCACCTCTGAAGATGCAGTCAGTGAATTAATGGACCTGAAGGTTGGCCTCAGATCACCCCGCCACAGAGGGATGCTGGGAATGGATGAGTCCATATTGGAATCACTGATCAGCCATCAATCAGCCCACAGCTGTCGGCTCGTCCGTCAGTCAGACTGAGAGGAAGTAAACACCCACTTCATCCGTCTTCACTGGACTCAGACGTGTGTTTGACATGTCGGCCACCTCAACAGAGACAAGATGAATGGAGACAGCGGTGGAGAGACCCAACACACACATTTACACACAGGTTCTCGCACACGCACATGCATTCAAAGGCTCCAACGCTGTTTACACGACCTTTGAACTGTCTTGTGAGGGGCTGCTGCTTACATTGACAGGGTGATCTGTTACAATGACTGCTGTTGTGGAGCGACCTTGATGAAGACGCTCATGCCAGACCTGAGATCTTTATGTGACTGCATGTTTTTTATACGGTGGCGCCTCACAGCAAGAGTGTTGCTGGTTCGATCCCCGTGTCGGTCAGGGCCGTTCTCTGTGGAGTTTGCATGTTCTTCCCATGCATGCGTGGGTTCTCTCCGGGCACTCCAGCCTCCTCCCATGGATTACAAACATGCTCATTAGGTTGATTGGTGACAACAAATTGCCCTTAGGTAAGAGTATGAGCGTGAATGGTTGCCTGTCTCTGTATTTGGCCCTGCGATTGGCTGGAGATCAGTTCAGGGTGTTACCTGCCTCTTGCTCAATGTCAGTTGGGATAGGCTCCAGCCCCTGTGACCCCAAAAATGGGTGCTGCTAAATTAACCAACATCAGTTCACTCCAGTTTATAATAATTTTAGATGTTAATGCTAGTATTATAATGACCTTTCTACTGTTATTGATTATACCTCCATAATAAATACACTTACAACCATATAGACATGAGGACCCTTTTGAAAATGAGATGCCACATCTCAAGGGGATATACTTAAAAAAAAAAATCAATTCAATAGGGACAAATGTGGACAAATTTATGGTCTGGGCGTCCATGGGTTTGTCGCATTAATCATTAATTCTTATTTTAGTCACTTTGACATAAATAAATCAATTTTTGTATTATTTAATGTATTATTTAACATCAGTACTCTCTACCTTATTACCATTGTATATATTCATGTAAATATTAGAACCACCATATCTACTTCGAAAGCCATATAGACATGAAGACTCTCTTGAAAGTAAGATGCCACATCTCAAGGAGCTTACCTTCAATTAATGAATCTTCAGCAGAGACAAAAATAAAGAGGACAGATTTATGGCCTGGGCATCCATGGATCTATCAGTATTTGTCCCTTTGCCTCTTTCCACCTCCCTTCGCCCAGACCCCCAACACAGCTTTGGCTGATGGCTGTTCAACACAAGACTGTTACTGAGAGACTCCTACAGATGCACTGTGACTGTAGGTTGGCCCAGTGCTGCAGTCATGGTGGAATCATGTTAGGTTTGGATGTATATATCTATATGTGTGTGTGTGTGTGTGTAATTTATGTATATGTGTATTTTATGTATGTATATATGTATATATGTGTACTTTATATATGTACATACGAGTATTGTATATATGTTTATATGTACATATGTGTATTTTATATATGTATGTATGTGTATATGTATATTTTATATATGTACATATGTGTATGTATCTCTGTATATGTGTATTTTATATCTGTATATGTGTATTTTATATATGTACATATGTGTATTTTATATTGGTATATGTGTACGTGTGTATTTTATAAATGTGTATACATGTAATTTATACATGTATATATGAGCAATTGTGTATTTTATATAGGTATACAGTATGTGTATTTTGATAGGTATGTCTGTTTATATGTGTATTTTATATATGTGTATAGGTGTATTTTAATAGGCATATATGTGTATTTTATATATGTTTATATGTACATATGTGTATTTTATATATGTATCTATGTGTATGTATCTCTGTATATGTGTATTTATATATGTGCATATGTGCATTTTATATTGGTATATGTGTACGTGTGTGTTTTATATATGTGTATATGTGTAATTTCTATATGTATATATGAGCATTAGAGTATTTTATACAGGTATACAGTACGTGTATCTTATACATGTGTATTTTGATAGGTATGTCTGTGCATATGTGTATAGGTGTATTTTAATAGGCATATATGTGTATTTTATATATGTATATATGTGTAAATGTGTATTTTATATATGTATATACGTGTATTTTAATTGGTATGTCCGTGTATATGTGTATTTTATATAGATATATATGTATATATGCACGAATAAAGCAAAACCACGTTGTTACAGCTACTTGTATCATATTCCTGAGTGTACACGCATTCAGGTAATGATGACCATGACCTCCGTCTGTCTCTGTCCTCTGAATCAACATCTGAGTTTGAGAGACTGAACACAACAAAGTCTTTTTCTGAAGAAGCCAGAAGCTGAAAGGAGGCACAAAGATAATTCCCACAACAGGAGGGGGAACAAGTGAAGCAGCTGTGGAGGCTCTGTGGTGAGGAGAAGCTCGGCGCAGTGAGACAGAGCTTCAGATCATTGCTTGTTCTCAACAGATCAACGGATGCCTTACTGCTGCTTAACGCAGGGGCACTGCTGGTGCTACAGCCACCTGAGTGTTTCATCTTCTACAGTATATAGACCAGACAGCACAGGAGTAAATATGAGCTGTTCCTCCAATAAGAGCTGTGATAGAATGAGCTGATGGACTGTAGGGATGTTTTTGGCTCTCTGAAGCCTATAAAAGAAGCTCAGGAATATGAAAGATGCAGAACAGTAAAATTAAAGGTATGACATAAGAACTAATAATCTCTTATAGCAGTGTTGAAATAAGTGACAAACTACGGTGGCCTACAATGGCTCGATGCAGTTCAATGAGAGGAAAACACCTGCAAGAGGGGAAACGCACCGCAAATTAGAAAAGAAACAAAGCCCAAAACATTACAAACCCAGAAAACACCTACAAGAGCAGAAACGCAGCATCACCAAGTACAACAGAAGTCCTCCAGGCCAGTAGAAGGGTCTGGAAAGTGTGGGAGAGACAGACAAGAGAGACTGCGGTCAAACCAGCCGCTCCTAAATTTGAAGTGCTCATGTAATTGAACCTTTACTGTAAATGCTCTGCACGGAGCAAGAGGCCGATGTATGTTTGGCCTACTGTAGCCCCAGGACCTATATTTGTTTGTTTGTTTGCAAGATTACGCAAAAACTACAAGACAGATTTTGCTGAAATTTTCAGGAGATGTTGGTAGTTAGATTAGATTAGATTAGATTAGATTGGATTAGATTGAACTGTATTTATCCCTTGGGGATACCTTAATTTTTCCTTCATGGAAATTAAGGTTCCATTAGCATTGTATGGTACAAGGTATAAAAGAACACAGGATATCAAAAAGGAAAAAAAAAACAACTAGTAGATGTAAAATCTCTCTGTATATACATACATATATATATATATATATACGTTAATAAATATAAATAATAACTAATAAAAATAAAATAAAAATAAATACAATATAAAAGTAAAATCTAATATGGCTACTGGCTGGCTACTACTACTACTGCTCCTTCCCGTTACTCCTCCTCCCTCCTAGTGAGGAGTTATACAGTCTGATGGCCTGAGGGACAAAAGAGTTTTTCAGTCTGTTGGTCCTGAACTTGGGAAGGAGCAGTCTTGGGTTGAACAGCTATGAAGTAATGGCCCAACTCAAAAAATGATTTGATTTTAGTGGTGATCCAGATAACCACCATTAGGGAATGATCGTTTTTGCTCAATAACTGTCTAATTAAAAATAATATCAACATGATTCTGAGTGCTAGGTGTGGGTTTTCAGGGTCAAGGAATCATATTATGATGGTAACTTCATCATGAGACTATTGCTTATAGATGTAACAGCAATATGTGAGCTACCTTGGCAGAGGTTTGCGCTCTGAATGCTTTCTAGTTTTATCTGCTTTAAATAAATTCACCAGCCATTTGAACCAACATTTCATGAGGAGGGTGAGCGTATTTACCGTTATTTCTCTATAATAACACCCCCCCAATATTTTCATGATTTTTGCCTGGAAAAACACTGTACTCAAATGTAACACGCACCCATTTTTTGTCCAAACCTTACTCTTTCAGACAACTCATAAATTACCTTTATCCAAAGTTTAAATCAATGAAATTTCAGAATTTTCACAACAAATACACAATTCTCTCTCTCAACCAGATGTGGAAAAACCTTTTGCTTCATGCTTGCGCAATTAGGGATGGGAATCGAAAACCAATTCCAGTTGAGCATCGTTAACAGCTCCATCAAAGTATCAATATCATGTGTCTTTTTATTAATCAATTGACAGCGTTCAGAAGCGGTCAGAATTGTGGCTTAATTTTTTACAAAAGGGGCCTACTGCACAACCTTAAGTTAGTGGAAACACCAGCAACTTGCAGAAGCAGTTATCTGTGCTGTGACATTGTTGCCACTGAAAATCTACAGGCCAACATTTGCCCACATGGAAAATCTGCAGGAATCAATAAGAGAATCGTTAAAGAATTGGATCGATTAGCAGGATCGTTAATAGCATTGATATCGATAAAATATTATAAATTCCTATCCCTATGTGCAGTTGCTTGATTTCTGCTTGAGCATGCTCAGTTGTAGTGTACCGACCAATCAGAGAGCAGCTATCAACATGCCGATGTCTTCGACCAACCACAGCACAGCTATTTTGCACCCCCTTGGTCACAAGATGGCAGTACCCTATGTTTGCATGTGTTTCTGCAGGGAAAGGGACTATTTCAGCTTTTTATATCAGATGTGTTGCAATCGCGATGTTGGCGAAATATGGTAAGTATGTCGCTTGTACTCGTGTATAATACGCACCCAGCATCAGACCTTATTTAAGAGCAAAAAAATGTGTGTTATAGTTGAGAAATTACGTCAAGTCAAAGCCAGTGATGGAGAACATGATATCCTCAGAAAATGTGACAAAGAAGCCGCACCAGCCCCAAGGCTATGGGTATTAGGGACTGATCTTTCCTTTAAAGGCTAAATAAAACACAATTAGATCAAAAAATTTATCATTCGTAATCTATTTGTAAATATGGCCCCCACAGAGTATGTCAAAAAATAAAAACTGGTCCTCATCCAAATGTAGTTGATTAGTTGAGTGAAGATGGCGCCGCAGACGGCTGCCTCGGTACTGCGCTCTCTAGTACTGTGTTTGTTTTTGTGTATTTTCTTTGTGTGTGCGCACTCCAACCGCATCACTTTTGGCAGAGAAGAGCTACTGAACATTAGGCAGCACTCTTTGGACTTTTTTCCATCTTTCTACGCGGACCAAGAAAGTTTTTCCGAACTTCTGGTCGGCGGAGCAGCGGCTCTTTATGGAGTATGGAGGAGACGCAGATGGGGAAAGCGAGCCGGCGCGCTCGTGAAGCTGAGACAACGGGGCTTCCGCACTGCGCTCCCGGCGATCCACCTCGCCAACATCCGGTCTCTTCCTAATAAAATGGACGAGCTACTTCTCCTAAGCGGGACAAATAGAGACTTTGGACATTCCGCGGCTCTCTGTTTCACGGAAACCTGGCTCAGTGACTCTATCCCGGACAGCGGACTGTACCTGCCAGGATTCCAGCTGCTGCGCGCGGACCGCGTCACGGAGCTGACTGGGAAATCAAAGGGAGGTGGAATATGTTTCTACATCCACGAAGGTTGGTGTACAGATGTCACAGTGCTTAATAGACATTGTAACCAAAATCTAGAGTCCCTCGTTCTGAACTGTAAGCCTTTTTATCCACCGCGGGAGTTTTCCTCCTTTATTCTCGTCGGTGTTTACATCCCACCTCAGGCCAACGTGAGTGAGGCTGTGCAGCAGCTGGCTGAACAGATCACATGTTTAGAACGAGAACACACGGACTCTCTGCTTATTATTCTGGGGGACTTTAACAGAGCAAAACTCAACCATGAACTGCCAAAATACAAACAATGTATTTATTGTCCCACCAGGGACAATAACACTCTGGATCACTGTTACACAGTCTTAAAGGATGCATATCGCTCTGTACCCCGTGCAGCTTTGGGACACTCTGACCACTGTCTGGTCCATCTGATTCCATCTTACAGGCAAAAACTAAAATCTGCCAAGCCGGTGGTCAAGACAGTGAAGAAGTGGACGAGTGAAGCAAAACAGGAACTTCAAGACTGTTTTGACTCCACCGACTGGAGTGTTTTTGAAGCTGCAGCCACCAACATAGATGAACTGGCAGACACTGTGACATTGTACATCAGTTTTTGTGAGGATGTTTGTGTGACAACAAAGACTTTCCGGACATACAGCAACAATTAACCCTGGTTTACATTAAAACTCAGCCGCCTTCGTCGAGCCAAGGAGGATGCCTACAGGAGTGGGGACAGAGCTCTGTACCGGCAGGCCAGGAACACACTGACTAAGGAGATCAGAGTGGCTAAGAGGAGCTACTCTGAAAAGCTGAAAAACAGGTTCTCAGCCAACGACCCAGCATCAGTGTGGAAAGGCCTGCAGGAGATCACCAGCTACAGAAGACGCCCGGCCCCCGCTGCTGCAGACAACAAAGCCCTGGCTGACGACCTCAACAACTTCTACTGCAGATTCGAGAGGGACCACTTCACACCTGACCCTCCCCTCTCTGTAGTTCCTCTGCCCCCCCCCCACCACCACCCACAGACACTGAGCCCCTCACCTCAACCTCATCACCACCCCCGTCCCCCGGCACCTCCAACCTCCAGACCCTCCAAGTGAGCGAGGAGGAAGTGAGCCGGCTGCTGCAGAGACAAAAGACCAGGAAAGCTCCAGGTCCTGATGGAGTTTCCCCCTCCTGTCTGCGAGCCTGTGCAGACCAGCTGGCTCCCGTGCTCACTCAGCTCTTCAACAGGTCCCTGGAGCTGGGTGAGGTCCCCTCCTGCTTCAAGCGCTCCACCATCATCCCCGTCCCGAAGAAACCTACCATCTCTGGACTTAATGACTACAGGCCTGTCGCGCTGACATCTGTAGTCATGAAGACCTTTGAGCGGCTGGTGCTGGCCCACCTGAAGTCCCTCACGAGCGACCTGCTAGACCCCCTGCAGTTTGCCTACCGGGCAAACAGATCAGTGGACGACGCTGTCAACTTGGGGCTGCATTACATCCTGCAGCACCTGGATCGTCCCGGGACCTATGCACGTGTCCTTTTCGTAGACTTCAGCTCGGCTTTCAACACTGTCGTCCCCCACTCCCTCTGCTCCAAACTGTCCCAGCTCACCGTGCCACCTGCGCTCTGTCAGTGGATCTACAGTTTCCTGACTGACAGAAGCCAGCAGGTCAGGCTGGGGCAGGTCACCTCAGACATTCAGACCACAAGCACAGGGACCCCCCAGGGATGTGTCCTTTCTCCACTACTCTTCTCCCTCTACACAAACAACTGCACCTCCACGGATGCCTCTGTGAAGCTACTGAAGTTCGCAGACGACACCACCGTCATCGGTCTTATCCAGGATGGTGATGAGACTGCTTACCGACAGCAAGTGGATCAGTTGGTGCTCTGGTGCAGTCAGAACAACCTGGAGCTAAACACGCTCAAGATGGTGGAGATGGTAGTGGACTTTAGGAGACACCCCCCCACCCTGCCCCCCCTCACAGTCCTCAGCAGCCCGGTGTCCACTGTGGAGAGCTTCAGATTCCTGGGCACGATCATCTCTCAGGATCTGAAGTGGGAGCGGAACATCAGCTCCATCCTCAAGAAGGCCCAGCAGAGGATGTACTTCCTGCGGCTCCTGAGGAAACATGGACTCCCCCCTGAGCTGCTGCTGCAGTTCTACACTGCAGTCATCGAGTCTGTCCTGTGCTCCTCCATCACTGTGTGGTTCGGAGCTGCCACCAGGCAGGACAGGTCCAGACTGCAGCGCACTGTGAGGACTGCTGAGCGGATCATCGGTGTCCCCCTGCCCTCTATCCAGGACCTGTACTGCTCCAGGACTCGTAGGAGAGCAGGAAACATTATGAGGGACTCCACTCACCCTGCTCACAGACTTTTTGAACTGCTCCCATCCGACAAGCGCCTCAGAGCCCTGCGGACCAGGACAAGCCGGCACAGGAGCAGTTTCTACCCATCGGCAGTCACCATTCTAAACAGCTCATAGCTACATAATTAATAAGAGCTGCAACTTTTTAAACAGTTAATAGCTGCACTATCATTGCACAGCTGCACTTTCCTCTCTTCAGTTGTAAACATTCCTGGATGCTTGCTTGTATATATTCCTGATGCACATTTTTTATTTTTTATTTTTACACACACACTTTATTTGTTAAGAGTTTTGTACATTTATATTTCTTCACTGTATTTATTTAATCTTATCCTCTATTTTTTTTTTTTTTTTTTTTTTTTTTTACATTTACCTTATTTTTATTTTGTCTCGTTCACTGTACTAGAGAGAAAACAACTGCCGAAGTCAAATTCCTTGTATGTGTCGCATACTTGGCAATAAAAAACGATTCTGATTCTGATTCTGATTACCCCTTCTTTAGACCATCATTAATCAGCACCGTGTGAAGTCTGAGAATCGCTCGTGCTGTTCAGGTATTTGGAATGTAATCGCAGATACAACACAATAAGATGCCGAACAACACATCTGGAAGTGAAACAGCTTCATGAAGCTCCGCTCAGACTATTTATACCTCAGAAGATGAAATGAGTGTCTCAGGGTTACAGCACAGTGGATAAATGACAGGATGACAGGCAGAGGAACATTAGAGCCACGCTGTAGTATCCTTCAGTCTTTGTAGAGACTGGCTGAACTCCGTGACTTCACTGTAAATAAGAAAAACACGTCATGAGTCAGCTCCACAAACTGAGCCCAGCCTCATTTACACCATCAGACGACTCCGACTGTGTCACACTCATAAACTGCTGAACACCCGCAGAGCCGCAGGTTTGTTTCATCCTTCACCGAGCCATCAGCACACAAACACACACCATTTGTATCACTTTCCCTCCCCGAGCCGTCCTCTGACATTTAGCTCATAAACTTAATCCTTCAGCGCTCGCACACAGGAGCCCAATTTTCTAACTGGCACCTGGACTCCAAGTTTTGAAGAGCGGCCAACGTCTCGTCTTTGATGGAAATCTGGCTCCATAATTAATGAAAGACTCATCAAAGAGGCGCGGAGCTGCAACAGATGGAGCTGCCAGGGGTTAAGAGAAGGCTTTCTGTTCAGGGCGCAAAGAGGAAAGTGGATTATACGAGTGTGAGGATCAGATTTGACTTTTTATTGGTTTCAATACTTCGGAGAACAGTTGCAGCTCCCTTTATTCATTGTTTCGTTATTTTTCCCAAAGTGTGGCAAATTTATGATTCCTTCAGTTATACTGTTCTGAAATCATCGTTCAGAAGTTCTAATAACAAAGAAGAAAGTGGGACAAACTTAGAAAGTTCTTTGCTCAGACTTCAGACTTTCTAACTTTCACAAGGTTCACCCACGAATTAAGTCTCTTTTTGTCTGTCCTTCAAATTCCAGAAAGTGTGTCCTGCTGGCTTTAATCCATCTTTAATGTCAGTGCTCACACTTCTGTCGGATAGTAACTTTCTTAGAGCACCTTTTAAACTATTTAAGTGTTCAAAATTAACACCGTAAGGCATTACGATATTGATGTAGTCAGTTATCTAAAATTTTTCTGGAAAGTTTTGCTGAAAAAGGGATATTTTGTTTGGTTATAGCAAATTGAATTTGAAACACTTGCACCACAGTGATTTAAAATACTGTCTAAAATATATAACAACATGGACCACTGTGTGCTGTTATTTTCAATATTTCTTATCAGAGGGTCTGAAACTGATTTTAAGCGTGAGCCTTCCTTGCTGGAACATAATGTCTGCCAAAAAAGTTGAGGGTTTCAAAATTGAATTTATTAATAACGAATGAGTTTTTATTTATTTATTTATTTTCAAATTATTACTAATAAAATATCAGACCATCAAGAAAAAAAAGAGATTTAAAAAAAAAAAGTTTGCATCTTCTTAAAATGTGTCTAATCATTACAAAAACATAACGTATTTTTTCAAGAGTCTCAGTAAATCATAACTTTATTATCCCGTCTTAACTGTTTAAAAAATTAATTTTTCAATCACATTATTAAAAATCAAACAAGGAAACTAAAGAAAAATACACTGCCAGGAGTAAAAAGTGAAGAAATAATTATTTAATATATTCTGGAAAGTTCAACTGAAATAAGGATGTTGTGTTTCGTTATAGCTAATTTATTTTGAAACATTTGCATCACAGTGATTTAAAGTAATTTGCAAAACATAGAACAACACTGACCAATGCGTGCTGTCATTTTTTATTACAATAAGAGTGAGCCTCCCCTGCTGGATTATAATGTCAGTCACGCCTCCCCAAACTGCCAAAAAAAGTGTTTCAAAATTGAATATATTATATAAAAACTTAAAAATATAGACTTTTAAACAAGTTTGTATGTTTTTTTTATATGTCTAATCTTGAAAAAAAAAAGTATTTTTTAGTGTCTAAGTAAATCATAACTTCTTTATCTCATCTGAAATGTTAAAAAAAGATTATTTTAGTCAACCCTTTTGTCTGCATCACTAGAAATCAAACAAGGAAAATGTCAGGTCCCCCACAGAGCCCAACAAAAACATGTTTCAAAAATTAACTTATTAATTACTAATTCATATTTTTTAAGCAATTATTATTACATTCACAAGATAGGTAAATTTAAAAAAGTGAGATTTTTTTAAACAAAATTGTTTCATTAATTTTTTTGCATTTTTTTTTAAATTTGTTTAATCTTTAAAAAAAGTATTTTTTAGACTCTAAGTAAATCAATACTTCTTCATCTCATCTTAGATGTCTTTTTTTCAACCTTTTAATCTGCATCGTTGAAATCAATAAAGGAAACTTGAGAAAAGTGCAGCATCAAAAATGACACTCTAATATTCTTGGAAAATAAACTATTTGCCGCCATAGACAGCAACTCTATCATGACCACTTCACAAGAGCCCAGCTAACAAAGCAGTGGTTAATGGCCGACGTTCACATGAGGTGCCGTCAAAGCTGCAGCTTGAATAAACTTCATATTGTTGCAACTTCATGAAACTTTGTTGCACTTAAACCTGAACACCTTTAAATGACTTTTAATCACATTAATTATCAACTTTACCCACAGAGCATCCTCACTTAGCTGCACTGACTGACCCCTTTGGATGGTAAACACTAGTCTGCTGATGTTTGTTCTCGGGGGTCTTCATTTTAGCCATTAGGGAGACTGAAGCCAAAATCAGGAGATAGAAAAATGTCCTCAAAGTTCTCAAAGGTTTTAGTCGCATGGCAACAGCAGCCCGTAAACAACTCGTCCTGAGAGGATTCACTGAGCACTGCCGCCTATAAACAGCCTCTCCCTGCAGACGCTGAACGGGAAACATGCTCGGTGATGACAACAAGCTGATCTGACCTCCCATCCACCTCGGAGTTTGTACAATAAACAGACCCGCATTGATGTACCAGACCCCCGAAAGTGTTAGTATAGAGGAGAGGAGCTCAGACAGGTACAAAGTGAGTGAGTGTGTGGAGAAACAGCCGGGTAATGACTGTAATTCAACTTCACCACCTGGGTAAGTGAGTGAGAGTGAAAGTTTAGAGCGTGAATCGATGAGGGAGCGAGAGAGGGGAGACCACAGGAGGGAGGGAGGCAGACGGCACAAAACCTCGCTCAATGAAAGAAATAACGGAGGGAGGGCTGAGAGAGGTATACGGCAAATGGAGAGAGAGGCAATTGTACCAGAACACCAGCTACAGGAATGTTCATATCCCTAAAGATTAGTTCCATGTGTTTTTCTTTCGAAAATTATATAAAGTTCTAATCTTAGTCAAAAAATAGATGATGTAACATAACACAGTAAGAAAAACGAGTCACAAAAAGCACACAGGACCGTTTAGAGTTGTTTATTCGATGACTGTAGGCAGAGGCGAGCTAACGGTGAAAAAGAGAGAAAATCTAGAGACCAGCAGTTCTCTGGGTAAAACTGTCGATTTGATGCCTGAGGGAATGAGTCAAGATGTCCACCTGTTTTAACCAAGGCTATTGTTGAAAGACTCCCTAGTCCATGACAAGCAGATAGACATCATTCTTTCAGCTGTGCATGCAGTAGCAAGGAAGAGACGGGCAGAGCTCACCCACCGCTGTTTGGCTTAGCTCAAACACATGGGAGTCAATGGGTAGCGTTAGCCTGCCTCTGCCTACAGTCGTCAGAGAAACACTTTAGCAACTCTAAATGGTCCTGTGTGCTTGCTGTGAATCGTTTCTTTATTGTGTTATGTTACGCTATCTATTTTTTGACTAAGACTAGCACTTCAAGTAATTTTCGAAAGAAATACACATGAAACTAAACCACAGGGTGCATGCACAAACTACCGTGGGTCTGCTTGTAAAAAAAAAGTCTCTGTCTACTAGTAGAAGATTCCTTCGGGGTTTAATGTATGTAATTCTTTCAAAAAATACATTCAGTGCATATCTTCGGTCTCTTGAAACTCCATTTAGAGTTGCTGAAGAGTTTATTTGATGACTGTAGGCAGAGGCAGGCTAACACTACCCATTGACTCCCAGTGTTTAACCTAAGTTAATTAGCAGCGGGTGAGCTGTGCTTGTCTCTTCCTTCTTACTGCACGTACAGTCGAAAGAATGGTGTCTATCTGCTTGTCGTGGACTCAGGAGTGAGGCAAGACATGAAAACAAACAAACAAAAAATGTTGGTGTATCCCTTTAAATCAAATGGACTACAGCAGAGGAACACAACAGGTGCCACTCCTGTCAGACAAGAACAGGAAACTGAGGCTGCAGTTTGCACATGATTAAATGATCAATGCAAGAAAAGTCTGAGGATGTTTTAAGTCCAGTCAGGAAAATAAGGATTCATTATATCACAAAATGTAATAACTGACCAAAAGTTCTGCTGAAGTTCTTCCACACTGATAAATCTGTGGGTTTGACATTATGATGGATGAGGCTGATGAGATAAACCCCTTTTATCCACCAAGAACCAAACACATCAGTGGTTTGGTTCTCTGAAAAACTCCAGGACCACATGTGAGTCACCACCCACCAAGGCCCCCTGCATTACAACACAACACACAGTCGCCCTCCCCACAATCACACACAGCTCCACACACACTCACATTAATCACTGCTGCTGCTGCTGGCTGAGTATTTCCCTCAGGGCAGCACTTCTTCTACTGTTTCAGCTCAGCACCCTCTCTGAGTAAATGTAGCTCCTCACCCTGAGACACAAAATCTACTGTCACAGTGTGAGTGCGTGAGTCTTTGAGTCACTACGCCCTGTGACTCCACCATATGTCTGCTCTGTTCCCTCTACTCTCAGCCGTATTACACCACCACGATCCCTCGTATACTAAAATAACGTATGACAGATTAAAGCTGAGAGGGTTTCCTCTGCAGAGTCAGCCTGTTCTCACTGCCAGCTCTCCAAATTCAGCAGCTGTATGTGACACTTACACACGAAACACTGCAGGTATTCCTTTAGCATTGTCTGTGCATGTATGCTATCCTGCATTAACCATCGACAGAAATGACACCAGTTTACATAAATTCATACTTTTAGACCAGTTAAACCCATTTTAATGGAAGTTCAGGTAGATGCTGTTATATTAATCAACATCATTCTTCTCCAGATTATGTTCATTATAGATATTAATGTTAATATTAGATTGATCTCTCTATCCATGGCTGTTTTAATTATACATCCATAGTAACTATCTTTACAACCATATAGACATCAGATTCCCCTTGAAAATGAGATGTCCCAAATTAAGGGGCTTACCTTTAATACATCTATATTCAACTAGCGCTGGGCAAAATATCAATTAAATCGATTAATTCAATTTATTTTCTGCAGAAGATTTAAAAAAATTAAAATCAAGATTTTTTTTTTTACTGCCTTAGTCCATTTGTAAGCTGTTGCAATGTTTGAAAACATTTAAGTTTTCATGATGGCAGGCCCTGTCAGGTTTTGTACATGCACTTTTACAGGTTTGCATTTGTTTTTAAGTGAGATTTAATATAGATCAGAGAGTTTCATTTTAATATACTGTGAAAATACCTCAGTCTTTAGTGTTTGCCTATATACGCAACTACATAATCAATATTTTATGACACACTCTTTAACTTTAAGAGGGAAATTCTGTTAAGTTTGAGTATATATTTTCTCAACATAAAGAAAAAACTTCATTTGTGTAATTTTTGTGTCACTGGGAGTTTGTTTGGTTTTTTTTCTTTTTTGAGGGAGGGAAAAAAATCATTTAAAATCTTAAATCAAGTGTTATGGAAAAAAAATCGGGGACTTTATTTTTAGGCCATATCGCCCAGCCCTATATTCAACAAAGACAAATGTGTTGCTACACAGACGCCACAGACACCATTCTTCTGACTGTGCGTGCAGTAACAAGGAAGAGACGGGTAGAGCGAATTAGCTTAGCTCAAATATTGGGAGTCAATGTGTAGCGTTAGCCTGCCTCTGCCTAGGGTCATTAGAGAAACATATATTAATGTAAGTGGGTCAACAAAACAAAGCACGTCCATGGTGGTTTGCGCATGTGCCCTGCGGTTTAGTTTCAGATGTATTACTTTTGAAATTACATAAAGTGCTAATCTTAGCCTAAAAATAGATAACGTAACATAAGGCAGTAAAAAAATAGTCACAATAAGCACACAGGACTGTTTAGAGTTGCTGAAGAGTTTATATGATGACTGTAGGCAGAGGCAGGCTAACATCATCCATTGACTCCCAGTATTTGAGCTAAGCTAATTAGTGTTGGGCGAGCTCTGCCCGTCTCTACCTTGTTACTGCACGCACAGATGAAAGAATGGTGTCTATCTGCTTGTCATGGATTTGGGAATGAGGCAAGACCCAATAACAAACAAAAAAATCAATGTTAGCGTATCCTTTAAGTGACAGTTTTCACTTTGTTGACGAATTATTTTTGTCATAGTTTTCGTCAACAACCCAAAATAGACCATAACTACATAAAACAAGTGCACATGGACAAAAACTAAAACTAAATTAACTGACGTTTTCATCAACAAATAAAAAGTAGACAAACTTGACAGACTTAATCCAATCAGACCTAATTTCGTAATATAGAAAGTAGGGACAATTTATGAATTATCCAATCACACTACTTTGGTTGTGTGGAAAGGTTGGATGAGTTAAGAGGGACATCCAATCACAGCTGCTTTAGCTTCGCGGTGGTGGGATAAGCTGTGGAGTGATCCAATATATTCATGTAGAGCAGGTTCACTGTTTGTTGTCAATTCTAGTATTGTAACTGAGATGCTCTGCCAGGTAGCCTAAATAAAGGTGATCGCATTCATATTGTAGTTGACTAAACTTAAAGTAGATTCTTCTAAAATGTTTAGAAATTTCATCAACTAACTAAAATAAAAACAATTAAGATGACTAAATTATGACTAAAACTAAAATATATTTTAGGCAAATGGATTATGACTGATACTAAATTAAAAAAGTACTTTCAAAATGAACACTGGTAAGTTAAAAACCAATAAAGAATAATGATAAAAAAGGACCGAACAAACCACAGAGCCTTTTTTGATCTAACATCCTTGTTCCATCAACATGACATGTTGAAGTGTCTGAAATTTGACCAGCCTTTAAAACATGGCCACACACTCCTCCATGTTGTCTTGAAAGTCTCTGAACAAGCCCATCCAGAATAAGTCTGCACACGTGAAGTGTGAGCACGTGTGTGTGTCTGACAGGTAAATGGAGCCTTCTGTCTCCGTCTCAGCCACAAATTGCCCGTATAGTGGGAGCCTCTCCTACTTGAGCCTCCTCTCAGCACTAATAGTCTATCAAAGGCCTCAGACTCCTGCCTTTGTCACTGTTCTGTTTTCTCCGCACCTTTCTTTGACCCTCGTCTGCCTCCGTCCTCCTCTACATGACTGTCATCTCTTTCAGCCGCAGAGTGCATTAAACCCACCCCACTCTCCACACCTCCCCTTTTCTTTTCACTTTTTATCTCACCTGTCTTTGCTTTAGTCTCATTTCTCACCTCCTCTCCTTGTCCATTTAGCTTTTGAAAACTACTTGACATGCTTCACCAGGTGTCTTTCATCTAAAAAGTGAAGATCTGAGCATGCTCCAGTTTATATTTATCTATATGTTTCAGAGCCAGCGGGAGAAGGCAGGAAGAAAACGCATCTCAAAACAGATTTGAGCCTTTTAGCAGAGTATCTCCAATCCAAACTGATCCAGCTGTTCCAAAAATGAAGCTTTGACAGAGCAAGAAAAATATGCTAAATTGTTTATTTTTCATGAGCTGCCATATTTGCAATCTCCCTTTCAGTGAGGAAAATAAAGACTCTTCAATATTGCACCTTCTTATCAGCTTTCACTCCTCATTGCCGGGCTCGTCTCCACACAGAAGCAGAGTTTGGGTGCAGGGCCAACACTGAAATTTGCTCCATATTTTACTGAAAGCATGCTCGGGCCATAAATCATCTCCTGGCAGTATTCTGGATGTATGAGTGTATTCACACACCTCTGATGCTGTTTGTGTGTTGTTGTTCTTGCTCATATCCACTAATACAGAGGTCAGGCCGTTACAGAGCCGTGTGCCTTTATTCATCTCCATCGACGCCTGGTTGGAGTATTTCCCAACATCACATTCAGGAATTGCTCAAAGAGGATGTCACTCATTACATTTGGATGTGTGGATGCACTCATAGTCGGGAAAATAGATTAATGCATACTATAACAGCTGATGCTTTTCATAATTACGGCCTAATTAGTGACTCTTCTTTTTATTATCATGGCTCTCGTCTGTGGAACAATCTACCTGAAGACCTGAGGGCAGCACCTACTGTTCATATTTTTAAAAGCAAACTCAGGACCTACCTTTTTAGACTGGCTTGTATCTGATTATATTATTATTATTATTATTATTATTATTATTTCTTATATATATATATATATATATATATATATATATATATGTATATATATATATAAATATATATTTTTTTTTTCCCTCTTAATCTGTATTATTTCTCCATTTCAGTTCAGATTTATTGGTTCGAATTGTATTCTCTGTTAATGACTTTCTTTTCATTATCCTACTTCAGCAGATTTTATTTTGCATTTGGTGTTCGGCTTTCTCATTTTTTCAGTATTTTACATTTCATTTTATGTATTTATTTTTCCTACAGTATCGCTTACCTTATTTCTTAACATGGTTTTTATCATTTTAGTCTTAGCTCCTGTGTTTCCTCATTTTTAATTCAAGATTGTGTTTTCTCAGTCCTCTAATTGTTGTTTTTTTTTTTTAGAATCTTCTCTTATGCTGCGTTCCCGGCAACCTGTAACTCGTGTTTTTCCTACCTGTAACTCATGAAAGTGTAAAGGAACGGCAGTCAAACTCATAACTTCCCTGTGAACTCGTACCGGATCGATGTACTCCGAGTTATGACTTGTGACATCACATCAGTGCCTAAACAATATGGCAGCCTCTAAATAACGACATATACCGTAAAATATAGAAAAAATCAGCTAAAAGCCTGAGTTGTGTCAGCAAGGGCTACAGACTTGGAAATTGGTCTATTGAAAATATGAGTCAGATCACTTTCTTCTCCACCATTCATGACAAAGCTAAAAGCCGACGTCCCACCTCCTGTTTACAATGGTACCCAGTAAGGGAGAAGTGAGCATGGCCCTGTTTCAGAAGTTGAATTTATTTTACACAAAAGAGCTGTGACTGCCAGACAACAAACATCTGACATTGAGGGAACTTTGGAAAATGCTGGAATTGATTAGCTTTGTATTGAAAATGAGTTGTGCCAGAAAGGGCAGCTGTGGTCACAGGCCCCAAATCAATTTCAAACTAACGCCTAAAGAATTGAGTCCTCAAACTCTGTCCATACATTTGAGAAGAAAGATTTTCTTTACCCAGAACACATTTCACAAAAAAGTTGCACTCCAGCGTACTGCAGCAAATTTCCTCCATCCATCTTTCAACACAATTTGACAGCTGACTCCTTCAGAGGAAGACCCTGGAGAAGTCATTAGGACGGCCGCTGTCCACTTTCAGGGCTGCCTCTTTTATAGTTCTCTATACTCAACATTCAGCAGGCATCAGTGATGAAGTTTATAGGACCGTCCTCCTTAACCTGAGGAATAATGAGGTGACCCGCACTGTTTGTTTAGACTGTGCTGCCTTGTTAAATGGCTCTCTTCAGAGTCTCATTTATGTCTGTTCACCCGCATATCCACATGGCCATTTTGACACCGGGTCAGAGCTCCAACTAATAGCTCTGTTCATTTATGATTCATGTGGGCACTAATGTCAGGGAGCATTAAATCCTGATCCGGGTGAGCATGCGTGAGTACATGTGAGCAGAAGTTTATGGCTGCACTGATATCACAGATTTACACCCCCTTCCTCCTGCTGCAGCACTGAGATTAAATATAAAGTAAAGAGGAAGTGCCTACGCCGCTGGAGACAGCCAGACAGACGAGTAAAGAAGCACCTGAGAAAATGGTGTCAAAACCGCGTCAGATTTCCCGTCGAGAACCAGCATCAGTGCACTTTACAGGATAAACAAGGCTCGTGGGGACGGCACAAACAGATCAGGCTGAGAGGCGAGCTATAAATATTTTCCTCCTCTCACAGTTTGGTGTCTCTTCGACCCGACAGAAGAGCAGGAAGCTGCCTTGAATGTCTGTGTTTAGAGAAATACCTGGTTTCTTAGGAGGCCTACAGAGGTTTGCACTTTCTGTCTGTCACATCCAGAAGTGAACTGCCAGGATAAATCATGAAAGACTACACAGGAGAGAGGACTTATACAAGAACATTTTACAACCTTTTACCTGAAATGATCTCACTTTCTCCTGTTTGATCTGTGTTACAGTCAGATAAAACAGAGTCACTTGACTGCACAAACTCAGTCCTGCCCCAAAATAACCCTAAAAATGATATCCATGTGGAAACAGTCAAAAACACTGAAGAGGGTACCACCAGATTTCTATGGGAATGCATGACCTCTTCATGATAAAGTTCACAGTCCTTGACTCTTCTTGAATTTGTATAAAGGATCATGATATGGTTCAATAGGTGGGATAATTTGTACAAACCCCAATGTAAAATAAATAATAACAGAATACATTGATTTGCGAATACTTTTCAATAACACTGCAAAGACAAGATATTTAATGATCAAGCTAATAAACTTAATTATTTTTGCAAATATTCTCAAACAACAACAACAAACCGAAAACTTCAAATAAGTCTACACTGATATTTTAGCAATACAAGCAAACAATAAGCCGATGTGTATATCTATCTTAGAGCAACTTTCCTCAAATAGGACAATTCCTCTCTTTTGGCTGTATATGCGGTCACGCTAAAACCAAAAGTGTCCGCTTCCTACAGCCAGATGTAGTTCCTAGGTGTTTATGGAATATGCATGAACCGGCATTAGGGGGAACACATACACTATCTTGGATGCATTCTGAATGAAAGTGGTTCAAGGCGAATTCGTGACAATAGATGTCAAGGGGTTATAACAGTATTTTAAAATGTTTCTGAGCCCACGTGGTAATATCCTTTACAGAACAATGTTGGTTTTTAATGCAGTGCAGCCTGGTCACAGGTATTCAATGTTGGCTTTCAGCCTTGCTGCGTACATGCAGACTTTCAATAATATTATGGACTGTAGAAGGTGAAATGTTCTTAACTGTTGAACCAATTTGCTCATGTTAACAAAGAGGGGAACCTCGCCCCATCCTTGCTTGTTAACAACAGAGCCTTAACGCGTTCACCTGTGGAATATTCCAGACAGGTGTTTTTTGAGCAATCCTCAAACCTTCGTTGTTGACCCTGTCCCAGCTTTTTTGGAGCATGTTGCAGGCATCAAACAAAACATTGAGAGAATATTTGGAAAAAATGTTCATCAGTTTAAACATTCAATATCTTGTCTATGTAGTGTATTCAGCTGAGTAAAGGATGAAAATGACTGAATGTATTCTGTTTTTATTTATGTTTTACACAACGTCCCAACTTCATTGGAACTGGGGTTTATTAATTATACATAAGAACTCATGATGCATTCGGTGTTGTTTCAACATTTCAATAATATAACACTGCAGAGGGCATATAGGCTCATTAAATGCTCTTTATTTGTCCCTGATGTTCTGTTCTTACTTTATTGAGGACCTTGAATTGATCTGTGAGGAAATGCTGCTCTTTAAATAAACTCACCTTACTTTAAGACTTTGCTACCACAGGATTAATGAATCACAGAAATGGTCCTTTTTTTGTCTGTGGATTTGGCATTGTTCCTTAGTATTTTAGGTAGTGATCCAGTTTTATGAGCCACAGGCCATTTCGAACCACAGCAGAGATGCTTCACTTTAGGAATAAGCGTGTGAACCTTGAGTTAGAAAGCTGGTTACATTAGGCCGTATTTTCCACTAAGAAAGCTTTTATTTCAATAACACACTCTGGCTTGACAAGTTGTGAAAAGAACCAATCTACACTTCTGAGAAGACCTTTAAAAATACCAAATATCCTGACCAAAAGCTCTCACTTCTATGAATGACACTGAATGTGTGAACTTCCTCTAAACCCGCTCTTAAAATCATCCTCTGCTTGTTCACTTTTCCCTCTGAAATTAAACCATATGTGGCTTCTTCTTTTTTTTCTCCTGAGTGGCATGGATTAGTTTTTTTCTCTCCCACTGTAACATCAAAATATTTACTCTGACACAAACTTTAGTTCTTAATTAGTTCCACAAATCTGGCTTGACTCTAAATCCTTTAAATAAATACTTCCGTCAGTCTTTATTTGGATTTAGTCAGTGAACCCAGACAAATAACCTCTCTATGCATTTTACATGGTGACACTGAGACTGACAGCAGCTTAGAAAAGGCCAGATGTTATGTTAATTTTTTATATTTTGAGGGGCAAGTGATTTTTTATGTGACTCAGCAATTTACAGAGTTAGTTTTTCCTTCACCCTGCTATCGCTATAAAGACTGGAGACAAAACTTAGCTCAAGGTCACAGATATGAGGGAAAGCATTAACTATCTTGATACATATGCCACCATCAAGGATAAAGGATTTTATTTATTCATTTATTTGCGCCTAGTTAAAAGAGAAGTCAAAGAAAATAGTGAATAAAATAAACTTACATGTGCAGGTGAGGTAGAAACCCAATGTGGGCTTATTTACAAACCTTACCTAAGAGTAAATACAGATGAAATTAGCAGAAAACAAAGACATCAAATCCTAGTAGACAAAGAAAAGCAATCAAACAAAAATCAAAAACATACATTTTACCAAAATGAGAGACTACGCCGACACAGAAATAGAATAGAACAAAAGAAAGTGGTACATTAACCATATTTCATAAAGAAAACAAATACATTTGATCATTATACAGATTATCATGAACAAAAAGTCTTTGACATCAAAACATTTTTTAGCCCCAATCTATATCTGGACAGGGACAGCGACTCTGTCAGTAAATAAAAATACTTGTTCTATAATTGAACGCTGTGGTATTTTACTGAGCGCTGACCTCTAGATGTATGATACAGTGGTAGGTACAGGTTATTTCTTTGTCACTTGAGAGTTTGGGATAAAGAACATTTTAAAGCTTTCTGGTAACTCGGTACTCGTGTATTTGACTTTATAAATAAAAGTACACATTTGAAGAGTATTTATATCAGAAATAGATAATATATACCACTTCAAAAAAAAGTGGAGATGAAGCATCACTGGATCTGGAAAAAGCTGCAAATCTGACAAAACGCTTCTGCCGCAGTAAAATTTTTTGTAGATATGTTGCATAAGTGTTGCCCCATACAATATTATAAGTGAATATGGGAATATTCAGGAATATGTAAGAGCAAGTCTGAAATTTACAGAACTGAAGGTTAGCCCTAAACAAGGATGTTAAAGGTCTCATGTCCTGGTGGATTTTATTGTTTACATCATGTTGTGGGTGTCTATTAATCAAGGATTTGATTCAATTAGAATAAAAAATGAAAAATGTCATCTCTGTAGAGGATCAGATGCAGCTCTTTTCCTTCCCCTTTAGAAACACTCTAATCTGAGGGGGTGGAACTACAGGAGACTATGATAATGAGCTCTGCACTGATTGGCTGCCCAAACAATGTCTGATAGAAGAGGGGAAGAGGGGCTACAGGCCAAGGAGTGGACTTTCAAAACAGTTATGGCGTCTGCCTGTGACAAGCAGAAAACTTTGTTCCCTTTTTCTTGATTCTTCTCTACTGTAAGCATCACGAACAGTACCCCAGCCCTACCTAGAAATGTTCTGTTAATAAATTAATGTGAATATCAGATGCTGTTATCACATTACCCTAATTTCCAAAAGTGGCATCACAAAACGACTGTGTGTCCCATCCATTGTTAATAGCCCTAAAATACAGAATGGAAAACCAGCGATCCGGCTCATGGCTGCAAAATTGTTTTGTAAAATGAAATGTCAAATATAAGTAATAGTTGGTGTTTGTAATGCATTTTCTCTCAGGGAAAGACAAAAGAAAAGGGATTTTTGGTGGAAAGAGATGCAGTTTTTTAGATTGCAACAATTCTCATAACAAGGTAATAGGGCAGCATTAATCAGTTGCTATATGTTCAACACATTGTGAAACCCTCAATAAAAGAAAAACAGGCACAATATTAAAAAAAATGACCCCCTTTCAAGTGAAAGTACATAGATATATTATATATATAGGCTGATCTGTTTTTGAACCAGGCTGTAAAGATATGCATTAAGGCTGTAAAAAACATATTTTCCCCACACACAACCATTTAAGTGTCAGGTTTCTGCGGCCAGCCTCAAGTGGACACTCTGGGTACTACAGGTTTTGGCACATCCTTGTTGGCCTCCATTTTCAGCCCTGGAAGTTGCTGCCTGGTGTATCGTGGGGCCAAAGTGGGCAATATCTGTTCATTTAAATTTGCTGGCAAGAGATGCTTTTAATAAAATAATAAAAATTAAAAAAGGAAGAGTTTGGCATCGACCTACTCTTACATAAAGTTTCTTGAGTCACATTTGTTATAATTTGAGGCTATATAAATAAAGATTGACTGATTGATTGATACATCCCACATCAGAACATGCTGTTGCTCAACCTCCCCCTACTTCTTTGTTTTCATGAAAAAATAGGGGTACATTATTTTCATTAAGAATAATCTATCATCCTCCAGAAAGACTGTTTGCAGACTGAAAAGGACAAAAAGTATTTCCCGGAAGCCTCTCCACTTTTTCATAGTCTGATTTATTGATTTTTCCTTCCCACCAAAACTTCACTTTCTCCTTGTTTTGAGTGAATGTGTGTGCGTGGGTTTCCACTGAATAACCACTTTCTTCTCCAGCTCCCTCTCTCTTCATCACATCCTCCACTCTATTCATTTTGTTGTCCATCAAACAGACCGATACACACACCACCCACCTCTACTCTTCCTGCTGCAAGAAAAAAATTCATCCTCGGGAAGCACAATAGGAAGAAGTACAGGCTGAGAAATGACATTCATGCACACGCTGTCCCCTCTCCGAGCAGCTCCTGTAACCTCCATCACATTCTCTGCTATAGAAAAGGTTACCACAGGTTTGAGAGACATGCTGATGAAATGCATTATGCCTGGCTCACTTCTATTCCTCTAGGCCAGTCACATAGGCAGAGGCTGGATGGCATCCAGTATGGATATAAAGCTGTGCACCTACATAGCAATGGGAGCTGGCAAGGCGTCCTCAAAAAACAGAATGCAAGGAAACTCGGCCTCATAAACAGCAAACATTTGCTCCTCAGAATCAATATTTTCTGCCTGGCATGGGACCTCAAACTCCCAGCGTTCAGGATGCTGGAAAGAGAATAAAAGATCTAAAGTTTCTTTTCAAGCTCAAAGAGGTTTTCAAATGTCTGTGCCTCAAAAAGAAAATAAGTATTTATACTGAGGGTATTGGGTATAATTTAACAGAGCTTGGACCAAAATGACCAAGGAGTGTTTGAAGTGGAGTGGTTTCTAATTTAGCCTCGATGCTAATCAAATGTACACAGGACTACAAACACACAGTAACAATATGTTGACTTGAACCTCTTGTTCATGGATGTATATGACTGAATGATGTCTTCAAGTATTACATGTATTGAAGCAAAATTATTTGCAGGTGGATAGAAACCTGACAAAGGCTACTTGTAGCCATGGGGGAGAGGCAGATTTCATGTATATTTTGCCACCAAGTATTTTTGCAATGCATTTGATTGATTACCAGACAAACAGGTAATCTATGGAGACCGGGGAGGTGACATAAACATGTTTATTTTTTTACCAAAATACGAAATACCAAATCAAATGCACACATTTTAGTATTTTGTCTGTGCAAAATACTAAATCACGCGTGCATTTTATTGGTATTTCATGCACGTGATTTACTTTTGTAAATAATCCTGTAAGTGCTGTCAGCCTTATTTGTGAGAGGAGAAGGCCAGTCTCATGGACCTAGACACTCTTATTAATATTTTCTTTCATTTAAGTATGACTTACCAAGAGATACTATATAGCTTAGCCACATATGATATTATTTTGTGTAGGAGACACCTAATAAGGATCCTTAAAGCACAGCGACTTTGCCGTTGGCGGCTCAGAAAAATATGAATACAAGGCGCATGTGAAAAGCCTGTCTTCACGAGATAATAAAACGCGCATGCAAAATACAGAATTTGCGCGTGCGAGATACTAAATCATGTGTGCGTTTTATTTAAATCTTGTGGGCATGATAGATCTGATGGCTGATGGCAATGTCGCTGTTACTAAATTGCTTGTGCATTTTAAAAAGATAAACACGCATGTCACCTCCTGGACTCTGTAGTAATAAAATAAACAATAAGAGGGCCGTGTGTTGCATTTCATTATAAAGATGCATGAATGGCTAAACTACTAACTTTCTGCCCTCAGCTAAATGTACTTATTCAGCCTATGCAGCAAGCTAAGCTCATATGGCTTCGGCCAGAACCTATCCAACAGGCTAACATGTAGCCTCTGCAACAAGTAAAACATATCCATAAACAGACAAGAAATCATCTACTTCACTTAGTAAGGCTCCAACGTGTGTCAATGTACAGAAAAACTTACACCTTTTCAAGGACAAGAAATGCAGGGATGTACAGAGACATGTGATTGTCCATTATGTGCGGTTGGAGAAAAATGCGTCTTTCTGGTCAAAAATAGGTTACTACTTTACACTATGCAGCAAGCAGTGCTCGCCACTAATGAGCCTGGAATCAAACCGGCTCCTATTAAACGCAAGTTCTTAGCACAGTCAAAGAACAAATTACCACAGACCTTCATACAACCAACTCAAAATACAAACACAATATGTCTGAACCTACATGAGGCATAGAATAAGATACCTTGCAGTGCAGCTATATCCGCCTGATTCATTGTCTGTAATCAGACAGATCCATCCTGTAAAGCTCCAAGTCAAAACAACTGAGCTCTGTCTGCAGACGCACGGCCCAATCAGAGTCCTTTAAGCAGGAAGAGGTGGAGCTACGAGCGTAACAACAGCAGGAAGAGATTAGCATGGATGCTAACCTTTCAGTAGCAGTTTAGTCAGATCTGGACCATGTCTTTGATTTTTTTTATTGATAGAAAGTATATTTTGAACATCTTGCAATATGTTTTGGTGAGAGTCTGTTATATGAAGGGGTTCACAGTTTGCCCTTTACATTGCAGCAGTAGCATTAGTCAACTGTATTATCTGACTGGCCCGTAATGAATGTGAATGACAGGAGGATCATCCAATCACCTGCGGATATGCTTTGAAAGGTTCTCTCCATTTCCAAACACTTTCTATGGGCTGTTGCCCTGATAGACTTGGGAAATATATTGAAGAGTCACATTACTTAATCTATGCCATGATGCAGAAGCCCAGCTGACCTGGAGGAGCTGTATCTCCATGCCTTCTCCTTTCCTTTCCCTTATAATTAGCAAGATATTCACTTAGCTATTGATTGTTCCTTTTGGAGACCAATACTATCTTAATATGAGCTTCTGTTTTTGCCATCCCTTAAGTGGGACATGCATAATGTGGATTGCCTTACAACAGGTCATGACCTTCAACCATGTGACTATGCTGGTCCAGTGTTAAGACACTTTTAAGAAGTATTAGGTCACAATAATGTTACATCAATTACACCTTGTGCATCAGTATACAACGCCAAAATAAAGGCTTCATCCTCTGTAAAAGACCACAGTTGAGTGTATGTTGGTATAAAAGTATATATTCTGTTCCATCAATGCAAAATTTTTGTCAATTTTTTCCCCCCTCCATCTTATTTCCCAGTTTCTTGCTGACTTGAGCAGAGCTAAGCCTCACCGTGGCAAGCTGATGGTCAGAAATTGATGAAATAGAAAGAAAACCTGCTTAAGAGGAGAATGTAAATATCCTGAATTAATCAAGGAGGGCCTGTAATGTGGGAACATAAAGACCCTGATCAACCTGTGATCGTGCCTGTGCATAATGCTTTGACAATTCTTGGGGTTGCTTTAAAGTTTAAGTTTTGAGTTCACGTCTAAGTTTATTTGGCTAAAGTTGGTGAAAGTTAAGCTTGAGAAGAACAGAACAGGATAATTTAACATGCCTGGCTCTTCCTTGTGACAACTACAAAATATGCAAGACTCTATTTATGTGCTTTGTTCCACCTTAAACTCTCATGAAGAATTTCGTAGTGCCAGCAAAGAGAAAGATGTCTCAATGCCACCATGCACCAGTTAAGTCAGTGCTGATGGCAATATATAATCTGGTTATCAATTCTTCGTCTCCCTATAACTTTGAGGGATTTCCAGCAAACTTAAAGAAAGACTCAATGTGACGCAATGATAGAATAGTTATGGATCAAAAGTCTACGCCAATCGGTCTCTGTTCATCTCTTGCATGGGAACACAACACTTTGAGTCACACCTCCTAAATCCTGCAGCTGTGACTGGTGGGCACTTCCTGGGCCACAAGTTGTTAGGTCTGTTGTTCATGAGATAAAAACTGAAGAACAAACAGCCAAACAACACGTGAACCAAACAAGTCGAAAGAAGTGCACACCCCTGGGGAAGTCAGGTCAGCAACTCTGCCAAAGACTCTCTGGTGACCACCAAGATCATCTGCATACTAATGGTCAACAGGCTTATGTTTGTAGCTCTTCCCCAGTCAGCTGTTAAAACTTAAGAAGCCTCTTCAAGAATCTGAACCAATCCAATAAACACTTGAACCTACATAAACATTGTAGCATCTATGCTAATCTCTCTACAACCACTCATTGTTTACAGGCTTGCAATCACTTCTTGCTGTCATTACACTCTTCCTCCTCAAAAGACACTGATTGGTCAGTTCCTCCAGAGACTGAGGTCCCGTTTACACAACAACATTTTTGCCAGAAATGGAAAGGTTTTTCCATTGCATTTCAAAAACGATCCGCATCCACACAGAGACATGAGAACAACCGAAAAACGCTGTAGTATGCATGCCAGGCCAGTAGATGGCGATGCAAGTTTGTCTAGAAACAGCTGTGTTACAACAGACAGACGCTTTCCTGTGAAGACAGGCTTTTCACAAACAACAATGGTGAGTGGATGCACCAAGACACAGGAGTTTCTTGTCTGGACAGCAAATCGGTCTGGATAGTTTTGTCTGGATAACAAACCGAGCACAGTAAGCAGCACACATGTTGCTCGGTAGACAGCTGAAGCTGTTGTTGTTGTTGTTGTCCCTGGTATGCGTGCGCAGCCTTCATGTGAAAGAGTACTGCACATGCGGTGACATCAGCGTTTCACCCTGAAATGCTGAATCTCGTCTACATGGAGACAGATAGCGATACGTTTTCAAAACTTTCCACTCTGGACCCTGGTTTCAAAAGTTTGCAGATTCAGGCACTCCAGGCACCGTTCTCATGTAAACGGGAGGCGAAAACGCAATGAAGACTCTCTGTTTTCGTCCGTATTCGTTTTCGTGTAAACAGGGCCTGAGGTCAGCTGTTCCAGCTTGGAGCTTTGCAAGATGGCTCTGACTGATTATAGATAATGAACCAGGTGGATCCTGCTGCACTGCAAGGTTTGACATTAAGGCTTGCTTAAGAAATCAGCTGTGTAGCCAGATACAGAAAAACAATGTAGTAACTCAAGTGGAAGACTAAGCCAATGCTTAAAATGTAGAAATATTGAACATTTGTGTCAGAAAGTCTATACTTTTCAATTGTTAAGGGACCAAATTAGCAGTTTTTGAGAATATAAAGCACATTTCTGACATAGTGCAGGGTCCTTATGGGAGCCTGGTATACTATTTATTGACTATTACTCTCTTATGAATGCCAATGTGTGTCTTAAATGGAATTACAATCGTCAAATATGGCCTTGAAATATGTTCAACCAATGCCATCCCTGCAGTGTTTATATCACAGCACGCCTCACTTTGGTCAACCAGGCGAGTATAGTCTCTTTATTCTTGGGGCAACACATGTCATAAGTCAAATATATTTGCTTTAAGGTATTAAATGGCTGTGTGCATCCTCAAGGGAAATAACGTGTTCAGCGATCTGCAGAATTAACGGGTATCGACAGAAAATATTGGCTTACCCATAATCACTGACAGCTCAAATTTACCTGCCCTCTGACTGAAGGGTGGGTGTATGTACTTTTCTCTAGTCTGTTTGAGGTGTTGTCTTTCACAAGTGTCTTCACATACATGGACCCCAGTGTGCTCATCACACATATCCACTAATCAATGTCTTTCTTCTCACCAATCAATGTACGCTGATGAGGTTTGGGTGAAAGCATCTCTCATGGTTCCATAAGCTGAATATGTCATTTCCTAGCACCGCCCCCCTTTGCCATCTGCCTGATTGTGTAAAGAAAAGCAAAAGCTGTTACCAGCGCTTAGCATAATCAGGCTGCAGCTTGAAAGATAGAGAGGCTGTGGTGTTGTTAGCAATCCACCTGACAGAGAGAAAGCTATACATTTTCAAATAAATGAAATTGCAGCGATGGAACAGATCTTGGAAAAAAAAAACTACTGTTTTTACATGCCCCTTATTGGACGCCTATTTTCATATTAAAAAGTTGTCTTTGCTCCAGCTCTGTCCAACAGTAGGGACACATTATAAATAGTGTTCAACAATGACAAGTCTCTAACCAACACTTTGAAGAAGTTGTCCACCCGTTAGCCAAGCTGTGCTCCTGTGACGAGTGAATCAGCAGACTGAGACACCTGACGTCAAAGACTTGAACTCTGGTGTTTATGATAATCACCCTCTATATTTAAATTCTCTGACAGACTGGTGGTCTGGCTGCTGTCTGAGAGGTCGGGCAGCAGATGGTTGGAGCTGATGGTGACTTGCAGTAATCTGGGAAGCTTTGATGTGGCACATACTCAAAGTACCCTCCACATGGTGACCGAGGTAAAAAGTGGCAAAGGGTATCAGGAATATCTACTGATTGGGGGGCAGCCAAGATTATATTTTAGTATAAACAAAACCATCTCCAAGCATGAGATTGAGCTTTTAAGTGAGGATATGTCCACACTTTGGAATATTTTTCACTTGTCCTTCTGCCCCCACATAAACTGAAAAATCATATTTTGGAAAGCTCTGGCCAAAGAGAAGGTTTATGAAAACGCCACTTTGGGTGACTCCGTGTGGACAGGGAAAACTCGGAAAGCAGTATTTAGGGCCTGAAACCTCACACTCTATGTCAACCTCTAGATGGGGTGATGTCACTTTCTGTGACCTCCTCACGATTGTGTACACGTGCTATGGCAGACATTGTTGAACTGTTGCTGTTTTTAAGCTGAATTGACCATTTACATGCCAACACAGACTTTCTATTATCACTATAATGCTTGATTATAAAAGCTCTCCTTATGAAACAAACATTGCCGATGTTTCGGATAAGACCCGGCATTATCGTTTCACAAATCACCATGTTGACTGGTGACCCATGGCTGCCTGCTCTGCGATTGCCATGGTTACAACAGTTGTTAAAGCCAACAAGAGTACCAACAAAAGTGTTTGATAACAGGATTAGATCTAGATTACCAGATTTGTCTCAAACTGAAATATAAACACGCCTGCTATCAACAGTTAACGTAGCCACAAGTTAAACCATAACACCAGTTGGACATGGTTGAATCCAATCTAATCCACTTTACTTATATAGCACATTTTAAAAAACAGCAAAGTTTAACAAAGTGCTGCACAGTGACTACCAAGAAGAAATAAAATAAAATGAAAATCTAATAATAAAAACTAATAAAAGAGTAAAGTTGATACTCAACATGGTAGTAGGGATAGATATGAAAATAAGACGGCTTTTGCATAGAAATTGCAAAGAAAAAGGTGCATATCATGAACACAATTGCAAGGTAATGAACAGTGTTTCACAGCGCATTTAAGTGATTTTTGCATTTTCGTGTGGACAGGTTCAATACAAACCTATATGTGGACATAGCCTAAGAGATTCAATGCATCAACCATCATAACCAAAACTCTTATTAAACACATACAGCTGCCCTCTAAAACAGTTACAGTGTCACACAGGAGCAATGTACTGTAGCAGCGTATACCATTAAAGCTATTATAGAAGAGTTAGAGTTTTAATATAACCTGTATTATGGATATTTAGATACACTGACAAAGATATCCAAATAAAACTAGATGGCACTATGCCATGCTCATCAGGAGCTGCTGGTGTCACCTGTGGTGGCTCCTCACAGCTGAGAGCTGATGATCACCAGCTGGAGAAGATGATCATCAGCTGCACTGTGAGGTTAGAAATCATATGTCTTAAGTGGCGTACACACATAAGGATTTTCTAAATCTGAAGAGATGTTTTATCTGTTAAAGACCCCACACATGAAGATAAAAAAATCAGGCATTGAACAGTTTTGATCGTACTGTGTGTGGTGTGCTCTGATAATCTTAACACACCACACCACACAGATAACCATTCTGCCCCACCACCGATCAAGAATCTAGTCCTCAAAGACAAAAATATTGCGTGGTCAAACGCGATCTAACAAAAATGAAGAAGTAATATAGCAACAACCATAAACGCTGTCTATGGCAACAACCGGAAAACACAACACGCAACATGGAAGAGGACATACGAGAAGAGGGAATGATGGTGGTCTTGGGACTATTTCTGACAGAAAATCGGGAAGAAAATAATCGAAAAGACTGTGGAAAAAATCCTGGAGACAGCGCGAACACATGAGCTGGTCCTCCATTTCTTAGGTCCACCAAACTTTGTTTATGTTTTAGGTCGGCCATGCTTGTTTTTCTTTACGCCTGTTTCTTTGTTCCTCAGTCAGCTCTCTTCTTGATGGCTACATTCTGTTCCACATCACAATTCACAGAGTCATGACTCTGGAGTTGTCGGCTTTCCTCACACACGAAGATTTTTGGTTGTAAATATTGAACAAGTTTAATATTTACAATTGTTGGCCCTGACCCATATCAGAGCCGATTATCAGGACAAATTCACTCTTCCCACTCCTCAGACCACAGGATAATCTTATAGGATAATATCATAAAACAGAAGATAATCTGCTGTTTGTCGTCCTTGCCCAATAATCTTTATGTGTGCACCCTGCTTCAATGCTTATTCAATATGGCCAACTTTAAAGATCCATGCTTGAAATGTCAGGTAGGTATACTGTAAGTTTGCATCAGTCATTTTAAACCATGACTTATGTTGAATGGGCCCAAAAAATACTGATGTTGAGGAGCAAATGCTTTTCATTTTGGACCTTGGAGAAAAATCTTAAGTGTATACTCTATGTAAAAGTATAAATGTATGAACCCTAGTGTATTTTAATAACTGTTACTTTGACTTTAACTAAACAAACAAATAAGAGAAAACTTAAAATGGTTATAATCAGCTATTGAGACCTTTTGCTTGTTGCAGCTGCAAAGCATTACATACTTTATATTAAATATTTAAACAACAAATCATTTCTTAGCTGTATTTGGTGATGCATTTTACCATTATTTGAATCCCACTTTATTATCATATTATTTTAATTCCCAAAAACAAAAGTAGCAAAATGATCCTGACTGCACATTGACCCCGAAAAGTCTAGCAGCCACCACTGGCAGACATAAACAGACACATTTAGAGCTTTTTGGCCCATCGCAAAAGAATAATATGAACATTAATTCAACATTAATTTCTCTTGATAAATAATTAACAAGTATCCAGTGATGGATCAAAATGTATTTACTTAGAGCTCTTTCAGTCCAATTTACACAGACATGAGAACACAAAGTAGTACCATATTACTATTAAAGTGGAGCCCTCTTAAGGCACTATGGTCTGAGTGAAAAGTTTCTTTCTTTAGCGTTTATATCTGCTGGAGAGCGGAGGAATCAGTCAGACTGGCGCTGTTATTTGCTTGGACATGGTAAATGATCCCTGGTGATTTCTTTTCTGCTGGAGCGATTTAATGCAGCCATGCGTTGCAACCCAAAGACAAAAAAACCTCGGAGAAGCAGCACGGCAATGGCTTTCTGAGGGAGCAGCAGCAATTCAAGTCTATTAAACATTGTTTAAGGCACAGAGAGGTGCAATTTATTCACTGCCATGATCAAAGCTCAGGCAGCAGAGCGAGAAAACTGAAATAGAGAGGAGAAGATGGGGAGTTGAGAAGATCCAAAGAAGTTTGAGCTGATGGAGCCAGATGGACTGATCTCTAACAAGCAGACTGAGGTGAGGATTAAAAACAGGCCCTATTAGGTACAAACCAGATCCAGTGGTGCAGGAAAACATAGGTTGAGTTTTATTTTAATTGACTCTGGCAAGGCAGCGTTCATTATATACCTGCTCTAACTGCAGGTCTGTGAGCCGCTATTCTTTACCTGGTGTTCTCTCACAGTGAGCACACAACAGTCCTGATGTGCTGTTTTAACTTCAGATTCTGGGGGGACATCCAGCTTAAAGGAATACGCCAACATTTTTTTTGTTTTCTTGTCAAGCCTCACTCCCGAGTCCATGACAAGCAGATAGAGACCATTCTTTCGACTGTGTGTGCAGTAATAAGGAGGAGACGGGCAGAAATCACCCACCACTAATTAACTTAGCTCAAACACTGGGAATCAATGGGTAGCGTTAGCCTGCCTCTGCCTACAGTCATCAGATAAACTTTTCAGCAACTCTTAACGGTCCCGTGTGCTTGTTGTATCAATCTTTCTTTACTGCATTATGTTATGTTATCTATTTTTAGACTAAGATTTAAGCTTTATGTCATTTAAGAAAGAAATACATGCAAAACTAAACTGCAGGGCACATGCGCAAACCACTGCGGACATGCTTGGTAGGTAAAAAATACAAAAGTAGGAGAAGATTGGTACTAAGGATTATGGCCGACTTTGTAAGAGAGGACAAGGATGATTTCTCCGGAGTTTAATTCCGTATGTACAGTATTTAGTTGGACTTCTTAACCTTTTAATGATGTATTTATTGATATGTTCTTATTTTGAAGTGATGTGACACTGTGATGATGGATGAGCTGGAGACGCAAAAAAATTTCTGAGTAATCAGACAATAAAGTATTATCTTATCTTATTATTATCTTATCCTTTTTCTGTCAAATTGCATAAAGTGCTAATCTTAGTCCCTCTAACTCCATTTACTGCACGCACCTTTGAATGAAAGGTGTCTATCTGCTTGTCATGGACTCGGGAGTGAGGCAAGACACGCTTTAGTCTTCCTCTTCCAGCCCAGGGCCTGTTGAATTCCAGCTAATTACCAGTCAACTTCCAGCCAACAGGAGTGCCTAAAACAACACGAGTGCAAACACCCATTATCGTAATGCTCTCTAGTCCTTTGGCTAACAAATGGCCCTCTTTGGCCTAATACTTAAAATTTTGGCTCATCAGTCCAGGGCAGCCAAGCTCCTATGTTTTCATGCAATGATGAGTAACGTGGTTTCGATGTCAGAGGTATGGCTTTTAACGCTCCTCTGGACAGTAAATGCACCAGGGTCCCACTGGTGCTGCTGGACATCCTCAAATTTCAAAGGGATGTCAGCTTGATGGGCTGTCTAAGTTTCCTTGGCTGACAACTGTGTCTACGATCCTCACATTCCCCCTTGTTTGTGCTTGTTTTTTATAGGAGCTTGGACAGCACATCTGCTTTGAACTCTCTCCCTTGGAGAGACCTTGCTGGTATACTACAACTACCTCATCACTCGTTGCTGTGCTTAGTCTGACCATGCTGCACAACCTGTGACATAAAACCAACTCAATGTCCTACTCAATGTCACCTTGGTAGCAGAGTTTGGCTGTTCCCCACCAAAGGGCCTCATGTGCCATAGGTTGCCATGGTTACAGTCAAAAGTATGACTTTGCTTTACATACATTTAAAACCCTGGTCCTGTGTGAACATCCTGCATTTTTGTGACCATTTTCTGACCACAAAATCAGCCCTTTGCACAGTTTTCTTACTGTTCAGAGATTTATTTTTTAAGGTCATTGTTGTAGAGACAGGACAGTTGGCCACCTCCCTCTATCTCAAAAGAATTCTCAAATACCTCTTAATAACTAGAGCTTTACTGAAATATTCTGTATTACATCCTCAGGTATAAGTACAAAATGAACAGTATGTCACATCCAATAGATCAATAAGGTTCCTGAACAGAAGGTGAGCTATGCTGCCTGCCTTGAGGTGCTGCATCACTAAGGACCTGACACGGCCCTCATGAACTGAACTCTCACCAGAGTTAGCAAAGTGAGCTATCAATCATCTCAGACATCTGAGCATATGCAGGGTTAAGACCCACTTTCCTGGGACCTTTTATAAATTTGCATTTCTTTGAGCTGAACCCATCACCGGAGGCACATTATCCAACCTGCAGGTACTCCAGTCCATGCACAACCAAGAGACGTATTAAAACCTCCCAGCAACAGTAACTGCAGCAGCGAGAAAATGACCACTATAATTCATACAGACAGAGTCATAAGGCCGGAACTGAGATGCTCAGGAGGAGCCTCGGGCCAGAAGGTTTCTTCACATTAACTCTGAGAATTCTGCTTTTTACCAACATCTAGACAATATCATGCTGCTGTACCCCTTCATATGGACGTAAACAGGGCTAGTTACCATCTGTATGTGCATGCAACATCTGGATATTCACACTGAAACATCTGTAATCATGCCTCTGCATTGGTGATGTCCATGGTCAAATCATTACAGTATGTCTTAGGCTGTCCCATCAATCCATCCATTTGTAGGTCTATCCAGGGTTGTTCTTGTCAGCAGGGTAACACAAGAGTGAAACAAGCAACTTAGCCAAAGAAATCCACTTTTACTCAAGAAAGATGTGATTAGATATTAGAGCTCATAGATTAAAGCTTAATGGTAAAGGTCAAGGATAAAACAAACAGATTTTCACAGTCAGAGGTCAAGGTCATTGTGTCTCATCTTCAGGTTTTGCTTTTAAAAATTATCTCAAGAAGACTTTGAGAGGTCTTACTTCGGCTTTGCACGTGTCCACTTTAACAGATTTCTTCACAGTCCATTTGTCATCTATAATTTACATCCTTGCACATTCTTTTAATCCTTCTTTTCTTTGTATTGTACTGTGTTGTTTGTATTTGCCCTTTAATTTTGTGCATTTCTTTACATTGCTGCTTTTCATGTACATTACAGTTAAGCTGTGTTCACACCAAATGTGGAAAAAAAATATTCACGTCATGCCTTTGAGGGACTAAATTTTGTGCAGGTATTTGCATGTTTAAATAAGTCATATATATTAAGGCTGCTGCCGTGCATCTTTGTTTACTCCTTCCTCTGATTGTGATGTCAACCTAGTCACCACCGGCTTCAGGTAAATTTGAAGTTGGATGTTTTTTAAATTATGGCGGAAGAGGCCAAATTTGTGTCTCTTATAAAACAGATTGGACACGCAAACAACACACATTTCATGTCTTTTTATTCACTTTAAATGTATTTCCATTAGGCGACAAACTGAATTTCACATTTGGTGTGAACCCACTTTTAATCCAAGGGGCAAAGGGAAGTTGTTATCCTGTACGTCTTGTACATATGACAGAAACTGGCTTTGACAGTGACTTTGACTTAAAAATTTGCACAAATTTCTCAGGGGTGACTGTTTTTTTGGGTATTAATGTCAAAGGTTAGGAGTTATAGGACCTTTATGTTCATACTTTTCTTGTAGTCTTGATATCTCTATTTATTTTGACTTTACACAAATTATTGTAAAGCTCCGCCCTCCTTAGTTACTGTTACTAGGTTAGACAAAATCTGTTTTCTGGACACAGATTTCCACTGCAAACCAGAGGCAGGAGGCCGAACACAAAAGCAAGACAAACATCCAGAATTTCTGTCAAATATAGAAGACTAAAATATCATGACATTGCTCTAAAAATATCGATACAGTACATAAATATCATGATTTATTGGTGCAGAGATATTTTCTTCCACCCCTAGTAAATGTACTGGCCACAGTGATTCTAATCAGCTCTGCCCTGTGAAGTGAGAGCAAGCATACAAGCTAGGCTATACATTGCTGTGGATTGGGCCAAAAAGGACAATGACAGTTTAATAGGTGTTAAAATTGGATTAGCCAAAAGAAAGCCTTGCTAAATAAAATAAAGTTCTTTTGTTGTGGCAAATTATTGGGCCAAAGCATTGGATAGAGGCCAGGTGTTTGCTTAGGTTGTCCGAAAATCACACTCGAGAGGTTCAGACGTTTATGCTCTCAGGAACAACATGTTCAGGTCAGCCTACCCTGAAATGAGGGGCAATTATAAAAATGTTCTGCCGCTGCATAAGCAATAAATGTTTGTATTATATTAATGTTTGCCAAAGAGGACTTTGGTCACCTATGGCCATGCAGTAAACAATGTAATGATGCCGCTGAAAGACATTAAAAGTAAAGTTAAGCTCATCAGTCCGTCTGGCAGGGGCTGCTTGAAGACGGACTATATTTTCTGCTGTATCTTTAATAAAACCTGCAACAGGCTGCAAGTTGGTTCTGTCTTTGTGTCTTTATTTTGTCTTCAATTTGAGCAACTTTTTTAGACCCACAAAATCTCATGAATACAGTGTTGTTGCCCTTACACAGTGTCCTAAGGCTTTAATGTTGCTTTGTTAACATAGGTGTACAGCTGATTGTTTTTCCTTCCTTTATTGAGATATTACCTTCGCTCTTTAATGCTTGCGATGCACACCTGAAATAACCACTGAAATCCTGTCATGCTTAATAAAACTGTAGTTAAATTGTGCCTTGCCTCTCAGCAGTGTGTGCTTTATGTCACTCAGTGGCTGGAAGAGATAATCTTGGGCACATATTGTGATGTAAATGCATTGTCTCTATAAAGGGACAAAAAAATGATACTAATCACACTAAAATGAGCCCATCCCTCCTTTAAAAACCACATTATTCTTTGATAGTCCAGTAATTGTCTAACTTGGCAAAACATACATCTACCAGGACGTAGCTCTGGTGTTAAAAATGTTCCTCTGAAGTAAAATTAACATCCTTTTTATTTTTAATTGCAAACTTGCCACTGAATTAATGTAACTTCATCACACTGTCAACTAGTTTGATGGGTTTCACTGCCCTTTCTTTACAAAAACAGAACCAGCCAAGCCATTAAATTTTCCAGTTAAATTCCCATTTTTTAAACTTAATCTGAACTTTTTTCTAAGTTTGTCTTTTACCTCAGTGATCTCTTGGATCAAAGTGTCCTGTCTGAGCTGAGCTGGCCTCAGGGAGTTCTGCACAAAATGCTTAAAAGGCCTTTTTTTTAAAAAAACGCATCCCAAAGATAAAAGGTGAACCCCGTCGAGGGACAGCGGAACGCAGATGTTTCTTTTTCAGGAGAGACATCAATCACTGACTGATAGGACGGCCACAAAGTGACCCATCTGAAAATCCCTCATGACAAAAGATTCTGCTGACATTAAGTTGTTCAAAGAGAGATCAGTCTCCTCGGGACAGAAGGTATTGATGGATGAAAACCTGCATCCTAAAACAAAATCAGTGGAAAGGATATAACCCAAAAAAGAGGAAGGTTGCTTGTGGACAATCTGGATTACAGGTTTTAGGATTTGGGAAGAGTTTGGGAGAGATTACATGTGTATGCACGGTCCAAGCTTGACAACATGTTGTTACACTGTTTGTCTGACTCAGGTTGGTGTAAAATATTGAGTTGCCTTCACGCAGGTCCAGACAGATGGACAAGGTCAGACTACACAATTTTTTTCATTGGTAGTGGCGGTCAGTATGTCAGACTAGGTGACCACAGAGCCATAAATTCACAGTGACTTGCCCAACGAGCATGACAAACTACAACCAACTGATGTGATGACGTTGGAAGCAGGAGGGTCAACACCGAAGACTGAAAAACAAACACTGGATTTAGAGAACAGTACTTTGTATCTACAAACATGATGTTGAATGAGATGTTAGTTTGGCGCCTCACAGCAAGAAGGTTGTTGGTTCGATCCCTGGGTCGGGTATGGTCTTTCTGTGTGGAGTTTGCATGTCCTCCCTGTGCATGCGTAGGTTCACTCTGGGCACTCCAGCTTCCTCCCAAAAACATACTCATTAAGTTGACTGGTGACTCCAAATTGCCCTTAGGTATAAGTGTGAGCTTGAATGGTTGTCTGTCTTTCTATGTGGCCCTGTGATTGGCTGGTGACTGGTTCAGGGTGTACCCCGCCTCTCACCCAACGTCAGCTGGGATAGACTCCAGCCCCCCTGTGATGGCGACGGGTCCCGAAACCCTTCAACTGTCAGGTCGGGCTTCAGGCATAAATCATGCATAACATGAATACCTTCAAGGGATATGCCGACATTTTCTTTCTTTTCGTGTCTTGCCTCTTTCTTGCACTCACAGTCAAGAGAATGGTGTCTATCTGCTTGTTATGGTCTCAGGAATGAGGCAAGACATGAAAACAAAAAAAAAATGTTGGCGTATCCCTTTAAGAAAACAACAGATTCAGTACAATGGTGAACAAGTGGAGCCTTGACAGATTCCAAAAGCACTATTTTTCATGTCATTTACAAAACTAGAGGAGCTACGAAAGCACAAACCTCCACTAAGCTATTCCTGATATTGTTAGCCGTGCTGTTGTTAAAAATGTGGAAAACTGCCCAATCAGACAATGTTAACAAATCCCCAATTATATTCCTGAATCTGTCAGTCACCTTCTTGTGCCATGACCACCCTTCTCTAAAAGTTTCATCTTTTGGCAAAGCAAAGCAAATGGCAAAGCTAAACATCCCACAGTCAAGTCATGGAGCATTTCTGCATTGAGGGCCAAGGCCTGCAGTTATCTGAACAAACAGCCACTGCAGCTACATCCTCCTAACATGATTGGCTCATTGTCCCTGCTCCTGGATGGGAGTCAACGGTTTGCCTTAACCACATTAAGACCTCTTTTTACTGTGGAGGATCACAGCAGTCAGCTTATAGGAGTACTCCTCTGTGAATAATCTGTGAAGCTCTGGTCAAAGAACGGAGGATATCTGCTGTGACGTTTCACTTTGAAAATAGATAATGGAGTGGCCCCATCCTGAGGTCTCAAATTTAAAGAACAGCTTTGTTCTTAAAGAAGACATCCTGCACTGAATGTAAAGACAGCGATACAAAATGAGGATGTGGACACTGAAGGACAAGAGCTGTGTGAGGCGTGAAGATGAGACATTAGAAGCCGGTCAAGAGCAGGCAAGGAGGATAAAAGCAGAGGAGGATGGATGTATAGATGACAGAGATGGACATGATATGACCAAGAGATTAAAGATTATATATAGAGGAGGGGGATTTCAGGGGGGCTATAATAAAGGGAGTGAGCAAGGGAGAAGCTGATCGGAGCAGATGGAAGAAGAGAATACACAGGGGAGTGATATGAATTTAGAGGAGGGATAGAAGATGACAGGAAAGATGGAGGTGTAGGAGAGGAGAATGAATCACAGGAGTAAGAAATGTCAAAGATGATAAAGGTGCACAAGGACGGTTAAGTGAACAGAATGTTAAAGACTAAAAAACAAGAAAATTGAGTAATCTATGATGGGTAAAATGGATGTCAAGAGGTAAAAGGCCCATCACACATTAATGCAAAGTGGCTGATGTTGACCAAGGGTGAGAAATCAACAAAATTTCTGTTAAAGATTATTTCCTGGGGTAAATTATATTTGTTCACTGCAGCTCCAAAGAGAAACATTGTGCTGGCGGGGTATGATGTTTCCGGATGGCCTCTCTGACTAAATGTGGTAAGAGGTGATACATTGAAATACAGACGGGCAGGCCTACGTGTTGGATCAAAACTTTGGACATTTTCAGGCTTGCATCAAATTTTTCGACATTCCAGACAAACATCTGTGTCGCCCAACTGACGTTTACTTTTTTTCTGCATGTCCCTACTTACAATGCTTAACAAACCTGTTATAAAAATGGAAAATATAAATATTTTAGCAAGCTTTCAAAAGCATTTTTGTTATCGGACAAACATTTTGAGCAGGATTGAGGAATATCAATCAGAATTTACCTCTTTATTCCCAAACTGAATGCAGGTAAATAACTAAATTTTGACATCTCAAACAAGAAATAATAATGGGTTTTTCTATTTTGTCACTTTATTTTGTAAAACAGGAAATCAGAAAATACAGAAATAACAACAATAATCATGTTTTAGCATTTAAAATATAATTTCGGTTAAAGAGCTTATACATACTGGTGTCTTAACCATTACAGAAACATAAATAATGATTTTGGTGATTACAAATGCTGTTAATTTAGGGCTGCTGTGGCATAGACCTTACATTTGGTGGTGGTCTAATAAATTTGTTAAGCACTGTAGCTTGAAGAGGCTTGATGTCTCCATATACATCAGCAAAAGTTGGCCAAAATGTCTGAATGATCCTTAAAAGAATTCACCATAAACACAACACACTTCATCACCAACACAGTGATTGGTCAGCAGGAGAATCTGTGTGTGTAAATCTGGCTAATCTTTATTGGTGATGTAGTGATTTTATTGTTCTTGACAAAATCAAAGTGAGATTATATGTTGATCATAAGTTGATATAATTCTGGTGGAAGAACATGTTTATACTGTGTAACAAAACTACCAAAATAAAGCAGCTTGTGAGTGAAAAGGTATGTTGTTGTCAATAAATTAGATGTAGCATGCATTAAAACAAACCACAAGGTACTTGTGACCTAAAGAAAGGATACGTACTCAGTGAAGAGACCTCTAACCAAACTAGCATCTACATACATTTTTGAGGAGTTACCTAATCAGCTCCATGGCCCTTGTTGCCGCAGCATTACCACCTTCAACCAACCCAGGCTTCGTACATGCAAGCCCCAGGTAGTGGCTATGCCGATGCTATTTAATCTACCACATGGCCTCTTCCTGGCAGCTAAAGCTAGAACATCACTGGGGTCATCAGCTGGGGACTTCCTGTCATAGGTGCACCCAGCTAGCCCACATGACACTGCAAAGAGGCTGACCAGTGGAAATTAGCATCCAAAACCCACCCCCTCTGTGCCACCTCTCAAAGCCCACCATGGTGGTACTAGTTTATCTTATCTACCCTACCACATGGCCATAAGAGCCAAAACAGCACGTCACCTTCAACAGACTCAGGCTCCATACATGCAAGCTCCAGGTATTAACATGCTGATACTACCTTCCCTAGTCCACTTATCAGTGAAAAAGTAAAAATTTAAATGTAAAAGTAATCTAGATGAAAGAAGACACACCCTTACTTACACAGTATAGAGGAAATTAATATTTTTGTTGACTAAGGGAAATCATTTTACTGTTTTTTATCTCTGCAGAGGAGATTATTTGTAGTTTATTTTCACATAGAACTTGTGTAGAGATGGTGGCCCCATCTGCAGCAATATACAGCTCTTGTTTTCTGTCCAGAGTCAGAACTGATCTCTGTCGCCATGGCTAATGTCCAAGCTAACACCATATCTCAAAAAATCCCAAACTATCCCGTTAAAGGAGAAAGGTAGACAGAGCAGAGGGTGAGTGAAAGCAGAAGATAAACAGCAAACAGAAAATTAAAAATTGGAGGAAGAATAGGAGAGGAAATGAAGAGGGAATAATGGAAGGGAGGAAAAGGGAAGTGGAAAACAGGAAATGAGAGAAGATGAGCTGTAGAGGGGAGAGGAGTTTGATAAAGATGATGTCATGTGCAGAGTTCAGAAGCACCAATGTGATGGAGATAAATGGTGGAGACAGTCACAGAGAGCCAGGTCGCTTCAGACAAGAGGTGTAAATAACCATAATGAGCCTGTGTGGAAAATGGAGAGTGTGACAAGCCTGAGAGACATAAAGGAGGGAAGAGGGGACATTGAGTCAGCTGACAGAGGGGATTGTGCTGCCATCATCCTGCAATGTGCTGAAAGACAGAGGGAGATGATCGGTTGTGACAGAAAAAAGTGATCAAAAGAAAATGAAACGAGTCAAACGTGGTGACGGAGTGACTGAGACACCGAGAGGGTGACAGGAGCGGGAGAATCGTGGAGAGGAGCTGACGGAAACAGAGGATAAAGGAGGAAATGAGATGGAGGACGGTGAAAGGAAGACAGACAGAGGTTGGGCGAGGTGTGAGTAATGTTGTCTCCGCGCTGTCACCATAATGAGACTCAGGCTTGTTTTATGGACGCCATCCTGCAACTCCCAGCAACTTCTCTGTTGGTAACAACTCAGATTAATGGACATACACTCGCACACATTCATGAGCACACACAGGGGCAGGGGCAAACAGTGGAAGGATTTCAGTGTGCATAATGATTAGTAAAAGAACGGCAATAAAGCTCTGGTTATCGGTAGAGGGTCATTTGCATGCAGAGCTGGTTGAAAGGATGCAGAAGATCAAGACAAAGGTTGAATGCGTAGCATGCTATTGTATGTCCTTGGCAGAGTGTGAGGAATGGTCAGGCACAAAGCTGGGTCGCTCCTTACTTAAGGCCATATTTACCTCCCCGAAGGAGGTTATGTTTTTGCTGGAATATGTTTGTTTGTCTATTTGTTAGCAAGATTACAGAATAACTACTGGATGTATTTACATGAAAATTTTACCAGAGGCGTGGTTTGGTCCAAAGAAGAAGCCATTACATTTTGGTGGTGATATAGATATTTGTCTGGATGCAAAAAATTCCCAAAATTTAAAAAAAAAAAAAATCTCATGAGTTAATATTGGGCAGAGTTTTAAAAAAATCATATCTCTTACATTTCTTAATGGATTTGCTCCCAAATTTTCAGGATAATATGGGATCCATGTCTCTATCATCAAGGTAAATTTCATCGGGATCTGATCCAGATTGACAACACAAAAAAACATTGAACTTAATGATGGGAAATCCCATTGACGACATGGTTACACTGATTATTATTAACATGTATATATATGTATATATATATATATATATATATATATATATATATATATATATATATATATATATATATATATATATATATATATATATATATACACATATATATATATATATATACACATATATATATACATATGTGTGTGTGTGTGTGTATGTTAAGCTTCATATAGCTTAGAACAGATATACTACAGAGAAGCATATTGTATGTGAATACTTAGTTATGAGATGGATGTTTATGAATAGAGAAGTGTTCATTGAAATAAGTATGTTTATGAATATACTGTATATATAATGAATACGCTCATCTTTTCTGAAGTGCTTACTTATTATTAGTGTGTTTTGTGTGTTCTCTCGGAGGTTTATATGAAGAATGGGATTGTGCTTGAAGAGATTTATTTGTCTATGAGGATTTACTGTAGTTTGTAAAATGGGGCTATTGGCCATGCATTTATATTGTTTCCATGAATAATGACAGCTGATAATGAATCATAATTTTATTCAGTGTTGGATCTCATTTGTAAGGAAGGGGCAGGAGTAGATAAGCTCTTTGCTTCATTCTGTCCTTCTCAAACTGGTTGCTGTGTTGACATACATGTGTTTGTACTTGTAGTTGTTTGGTGTAAGAATGAATTGTTTTGTTTTGACTTTGTTGTTTTTGTTGTTTTTGAAGTTAAAGAAAGAAAGAAAATGAAAAAAGACAGAAAGAAAGAAAGAAAATGAAAAAAGACAGAAAGAAAGAAAGAAAGAAAGAATGAAAGAAAGAAAATGAAAAAAGACAGAAAGAAAGAAAGAAAGAAAGAAAGAAAGAAAGAAAGAAAGAAAGAAAGAAAGAAAGAAGAAAAAAGACAGAAAGAAAGCTACCCTAACAGTCATAAAAAATGAATATATGAACCTGATTTAAAACAAAACATGGCCTCTTGAAGATTTTGGACACATGAGCCATGTAGCGTGGCTACGAGTGAATCTCTCCGGCTAATTAGAATATCTATTACAAGCAGAGCAAATGGAGTTTCTCAGTCCACCTTTATCTTCAGTCTTCTCTTTACCTTCATTGAGTGCCTGTCTATATGCAGTTTGTCACATGGGACCACACACTTCGCCTCGTCCGTCTTATCTTTCCTCCCATGTGTCAAGTCGATGAGACTGGAAGTCGTGAGCTTTGTGCACTCCGCCATCAGACTTGGCAAGCTCCCTGCCCTGCAAAGCCGTTGCATACAGAATTGAGTTTGGCAGTGTCAGCTACGTGGTTTATTTCCAAGACTACATGGTTATCCTACCACTTTCAAATTATCAGGATTAAAAACTGCTGTTTGACAGCCCTGTGTGAGTAAAACAGTCCCAGTCCAAATATCCAGGAAGCCGGTGAAGCAACAAAGCTCCCAAAATGTCTGAAACAACAACATCCCGCCTTGGGACGTTCCAGCGTGGATTCAACCTCTTATACTGTGCTTCTAATCCCACAGGATAAGCGTCTGATACACTGACCCACATATCCCTCGGTGGTTTGTCCAGCTTTGTTTTCTGTTGTATAAACTAAATCAAGTTAAAGCTCTGTTTAAACTAAAAAGTGGCTTTTTCAAAGTTGCATACCCATGAGGCCTGAGCACTTTTGTTGGAATATGAGAAGAGGATGAAAGTAGACTATACATACCATAGAGGCAGAAATTAATCCTCCATTCTCAGCATTCATCAGTATTCAGCACAGAGCAGAAGAGCCTAAGCTGCAGCTCTCTGTAACCATCAGCAGAAGGCTGTGGTTGTGCTGGGCAGGTCCCAGGTGTGACGGGCTGAAGGTGTATGAATACAAAACAGCTCTGTGAGAGAGAAGACGCCATCAGCAAAATCTGAGCCTGGATAAATCAGGATGAGGGAGAACAAATGCACGAGTGCAAAACAGAAACAGAGTGATTCAGAAAAGAGCCCCCTTGGTCAGCATGTACTCACAGGCCACTTCATTAGGTACACAAATTCAGCTGCAGGTTAATGCAAATAGCTAATCAACCAATCACATGGCAGAGACAAAAAGGTGATTTAAGGGACTTTGAATGTAGCATGGTTGATGGTGCCAGACTGGCTGGTCTGAGTGTTTAAGAAACTGACTGAGATGTGTCTGGACAATCTCAAGGTTTGAGAATGGTCTTAAAAAGAGAAATTATCCAGTGGAGCTAAATCCAGGCCCAAATTGTAATTTGAAAAAAAAAAAAAAAATTGAAACTGTAATTTCAATTATTGTCCTTGAATTAAAAACAACAAGAACACTTAATTGAATTAAGAATAAATGTATGATTTTCTTTCAGTTTCAATATACTTTTGATTCAGCTCTGTAATTATTTATGTCAACTATTTTATTTTCATTTTTTACTCTAAAATATATTTAACACGTGATGTGTCGTTCTTTTCAGTTGCAGGATTCTTTTTTTTCAGATTCAAATCATATCTTTTTGGTTTCAGATTGCTTTTTTTCCACTTGCAGATCATATTTTATCAGTTTCAAACCTTTGGCCGTGTTCTGGCGTGGCCTCGACTGAGAAGGGTGTGGGATTGTGAGTGACAGCATAGCAAAGCTTCCTCGAATGATGTTGCCCTCAGGAAACGTGGGCACTTTGATAGATATGACACAACACCTTCTCTCCACTGTATTCTCTTGATACCTGTAAATAAAGTGACGTTAGGACAAACAGACCTTTTACAAGCAATTCTACACAACTCTTGGTAAGTATTGATATATGAAACTGTAAAATATGCCACATTGTTAAATTTAACACCCAAAGAAATGAACTTTCCCAATTCCACACAAGTTCAAATTTTATTTTTTATTTTTACATATTTTTTTTATTTTCAAATTACAATACTTTGGCCTGGATTTAGCTCTATAGAAGTGAAAAAACAGAAAGGCAACAGGGTGCCTCTCCTGTTAGCCAAAACTAGAAACTGTGGTTACACACATGACAGCTCGATGGGCAGTTCAATAAAAGGATATATTTCACTAGTCCATCTGGGAATCAGCCCTGGGATTGGCAGAACCTTTTAAACTCACATCCAAAATGACACTGGACAATCATTTTGCCAATTGCATTCAACATGGACCGATCAGATAGTGAAGTAGGCAGAGCTATTAGAGTTGAGCAGGGATTTTGGAGAAATGAGGTTTGTACCTGCTGGCAATTAAATGTATTTGACTCTACGTGAAGTGTGCAGCTGAAGGACAGACAAGACACACGAGAGAGCTCAACGTCCTGATGTGAAGGGTTTAGTTCAGAGGTGAGAAATAATAAAATGCCCATCAGTGATCAATGGAAACATCAGATCAGCCCAGACTGGTGGCTGATGGATGATTCACACACTGACAGTGGCATATGCACGCTGTTTCAACAGGATGTCCTTGTTAAGCTGCGGATGAAAACAGAGTGAGTCCTCATGAATGCCTCTTATTGGGGTTAGAACAAGCCCGTGGCTCCCTCTGACCATGCGAAATTGTGCTTTTCTAGTCTCTTTGACTACTAAAGCAGCTTTACACCACAGGTCACATCTACACATTCACACCCATTCACTCACTGATGGAGTTTCTACATCAGTTGTCCATCAGAATCAACTAACACATTCATACCCATTTACACGCCACTGACACAGCAGTGGGAGCAACTTGAGGTTAAGTGTCTTACCCAAGGACACATTGCCATGTGACAGACAGCTGGGCTCGAACCAGCAACCTTCTGTTTAACAATTATGTGACTACATTGTTGTTATATTATATAATAACTCTAGAGAGATCAACAAAATTAAATACATGGTAGTTCCTGCAAACAGCACATGTTTATTTGTATGCTGTGGACCTGCTCTGCTCCATGTGCTCTGTCCTGCATCAACCATCAACAGAAATGACATCATTAAACATCAATTCATACTTTTAGACCAGTTAAACCCATTTGTTCAGCTAGATGCTGCTTTATTAACCAACATCAGTCCTCTCCAGATTATATTCATTATAGATATTAATGTTAATATTAGAATGATCTCTCTATCGATGGTTGTATTGATTATACATCCATAGTAACTATTTTTACAACCACATAGACATGAGGTCCCTCTTGAAAATGAGATGCCACATCTCAAGGGGCTTACCTTTAATGAATTTATATTCAACAAATACGGCACTGAACAAATAAAGACTGGTGGTTCATAAAAAGATGGTTATGCACTGTATAAACTCTCATAACTATGCCATAAATCCAGACGTCCATCTTGTGTTTTGTTTTGTGTTGACTGGCATTACTGCAGCTACACTTCCCGCATCAACTTGTGTTACCATTATCACTGTGCTGTGCAGAGCACTGACATTTATCCAATAATATTAAGGGGACATACGACTGATAATGATGTTTATGTTCTCATCAGTGAATCACGTGAGTCATTAGTTCTCTTTAAATCTGCTGCCTCACTCCGACCTTTAAATACCTTTGTGTTGAATTGATTCACTTATGGCTGCATTATGTTTCATCTTTCATCTTATTGATCTTTCTGTAGTTATTTGTAAATCCCCTCTGTTAGAGACTCGGAGGACAAAAAGCTGAGAAAATGTGAATAGATTTTTAACAATCTCAAATCTGACAGAGTTGTGTTTAAATTTGTATTCAGCTGGTTTGGAGTAGTGAAGGTTTGAAATGTCGGGTTCAGTCAAAGGTTTCCAGTTAATAAAACGTGGAGTTGATGTGATTTGCAAAGCAGCTGTGGGGCATGTGTGTGTCTGTATATTCATATATGGCCAGCAGAGTGAGATAAGGAATGAAGGAGTGGATTATAGTAAGCAGAAGTAAACAGAAGGGAGGGATGTATACATATACTGTATATTAAGAGGCAGTGCTGGAAGAGTATGGATGCCCTTACATGGCGAGGTCTCCAGCAGTCTGGATGGAGAGTCAATAGAGATTATTGCAGAAGAGGGAACCATGTAGAGAGAAGGATGGAGAAGAAAGTGGATGGTGTCATAGGGAAGTAAAAAAAAAAAAGTAAGGGAAGATAAATTCTTCCCAATAAAAATCTTCATACATTAGTTTATCAGAGAGCAAGATACGGAGGCATTCACAGCAGTCGCAACTTCACGCAACAGTCTGAGCTTGCAAGCGGTGAGGATGAGAAAATACACGGCTTGTCGGTGACTCTGGTAAGTGCTGAAACTTACAAACAGTGATTTAAAGAAAGTCTTCCTCTTGTCTTATGAACTTAACACACTGATTTATACAAGCATCTATCTCCGCTTTCATGCACATTCGATGAAATACCATGGGCTTAAGAGGGAACAGATCTGTGGCATAATAAGCTGTCATGGGTGAATGTTAATTGAAAAATGCATGAACAGATCATTAGAAAGCACTGGCTCGACTCCTGCTCTATCTCCGCTGGTTCTAATCACTCTAAAACTTTATTTCTCCTCTTCTAGTCCTAATTTCTCCTCCTCCTGACCTATTTCTGCTCTCATAGACACCTCAGAGGTTCATGATTGAAAGTCTTATGGGGTACAATTCATAACTACTATTTATAGAGTCTTTCAGAGGCCATAGTCCAGACACAAGTTTCAAATGCTGTACAGGTAAGAACACTTGGCAGTTATTTAAGGTCATAAAACAATGAACACGTGATTCGTTTATGAAACAGATCATTGTTATGGTCTTATTTAAATCAAAACTCGCATTGATGAGGTTGCTATTCTGCAGTTGTCGGCAATACCTGAAAACTTCAGCCGCAGAAAATGTGAAAGATCAATTCTGATATTGTGTTGGAAGCAGTCTCATCTGTGTCAAAGCCACTGCCAAAAGCTTTTGAAATGTTTTTTCTCCTGAATTAGATTTTTTCTTTGGTGAAAACTGATGAATGAAAAAGAGTAAAAAGCAAGTCTGAGTCTGGGAAGGCGAATAAAAGCAGGAACAAGGGACAAAGAATGACACGTTTGCAGAGCTTTGACAAGTTGTTCTGATGGAGTATGCTGCTCCATTTCACACGGCTACTTGATTCTTCTTGTTGCTGTTGTTTTATGGTCAAGGACGTGACCATTTTTCAAAAAAAAAAAAAAAGCAGAGGAGCTGGTGGTGCAATATCAGGGTTTGTTTGACCGATTTGTTTCACAGAGATTCCATTGTATCCTCCATTTTCAAGCCCTCAGTGCAGTTATAGCCATGCCGGAGCATTTATGTTCCTTTTGTCCATACAGCTATACAGTCTATCTGTAGAACAGATGTCCTGCCTGCTTAACAGGTTTTTTCTTGATACTGAAACTTTTGCTAAATGTTGCAAAGTGCCGTTCTCCCGCAAGATTTATGTAGAATGCTAGAAATAAATATTGGTTGAGATTAAAGTGAAATGTCAAGGTTTTAGGCCGAGCAGTTATAATTTCTTTTAGGAAAAATATCTCAAGATTGCTTGGCAAGACTTCAGATCAAGAACAAATTTACATTCTGACTTAAGGGTAAACAAATTGGACCTTGGAGGTCAGACAGCAAAGGCTTGGTCATTGCTTTTCATACCCATGCCTTATTGTGTGAGGTAATTGTGTCTCATGGATATCTCTTCCTAATGAGTGCAATTTCTTAAGTGTGTACGGAATTTCTTGCAACCCCATGAAAATGTCCACTCTAGCTTAAGAACTGATTCGATTATAGATGTCATAGGTCAAAGACCAAGGCTATTGGGCCTCATATTGATCCCTTGGTTAGTGCTCAAGAGCACTTGCAGAGATTTATCTGATCTTTGTCTGTGTAGGTCCTCAGTCATCCATGTTGTGGTTATCCAACAATGATCAAAAAGTCAACTGGACTCGCTCAGATTCTTGAAGACGTTTCGCCTCTTCTCCAAAAGGCTTCTTCATTTCTTGGAGTTCATTCTTTTGTCTCTTCAGTTCTTTTAATTAATATACTGTGTCTTTTTTTCTCATTTTTATCTCGAAATGATATTATACTATCTTTTTTTTTTTTGCCAATTTAATGTCTTTACTAGCTTTGTTTTTAACTCTGTAAAGCACTCAGAATTGTTGTATGTATGAATGTTGCTCTATAAATAAAGTTGCCTTGCCTTGTTTGTTGTTGGTCTTGCACTTAATTATTGTGCATATTTTTTTGTATGTTCCTGTCTGTTTGTTCAATTGCTTTCATAAACCTATATCTTTAAAAATGATATATGAACTAGAAAAGCACTCCGAGAGCGCAGACCTCCGCCAAACAGCTCAGTTACAGCAGTGGCTTTTCCGCTCCGATTGGGCAGCCGAGTCTCCGCTCATGTCTGTCCATGTGGAGAACGCTGCGTTTCATTTACATGGGAACTGGGAAGAGGGAAGTGTGATTGACGTTGGAGGTGAACGATTTTAGGAGAAGACATAATTGCGATTTTTCTGGCAGATATTGCGATTTCAATTCGATTCACGATTTTCGTCAAATCAAGCTTCAGTGCATATTCACAATGTGTACAGTAACATTTACAAACATGACAGAAAATCACATCGTACCATCATACATGAAAAACTATTACTCTAAGACAAGGATGAAAACTAAAGGTAAGAATTGCTTCCAAATGTAATTATTAACAAGAAACATGCATGTACACTGTTTAAAGTCCTTGACCAATAACAGTTTTTACAAATGAAGCACTAAAAGAGCCGTCTTTGACTGTCTTAACTTAAAAAAAAATGTAGTGCGAAGAAAACTTGAGTTATATTAAGTTAAAAATGTTAAATAAAATGCAAAAAAAACAATGTTAAATAAGTAATGATAAGAAATACAAAATTCAGCAATTCCAATAATGGAAAAAAGTGAGCCACGCGAAACCAGTATGTTAACCTTTGAAGGTTTTGGACATGAGAGCTGACATGTGACAACATTGCCACTAGAAAATAGTTGATACAGCAGATCTTGGGTCAGTCAGGAGCACAGCAAAAAAATTGCAGCTTTGGTGATCACATGATCACATTGTCTGAAATCACGATTTCAATCAGAAAACGATAAATCGTCCAGCCCTAATTGACATGATCTCTGAGTTACCAGCATTCCAGTTACAATGTCGGAAAAAACGTGCCGATCTACCAGCCTATTGTTAGCCGTTGTGTCAGCAGTAGTCCTCCACTGGCATTGCAAGGGAAGCTAGGAAATGTAGTGACATAGGCTTGAAAAACGTTTGCGTCAGTTTCCATTTAAACTACAATTCCCATAATGACGTAAATGAATGGGATTTGCCATTATAAATTTAAATGCTCTTTTTGTGACGTCAGTCTGGATCGGATCAGCACCAAAATGTACTGGCTTCTTCCTTGGGCCAAACCACACCTCTGATAAAATTTTCAGCAAAATCCATCCCGTAGTTTATGCGTAATCTTGCTAAAAGAAAAACAGACAGACCCTGGTGGAAACATAACCTCCTTGTTGGAGGTAATAAACTTATCATAACAACAGTTGTTATGAAGGTCAAGGGCAATTCTTCTTCACCCACCACTGAACTTTCACTTCTTGCAAACATACAACTCCTGGAGGCTTAAAACTGGCAGATGGTGCTTCTACTTTTCTTGGACATGTCAACATCTGCACCTCAGCCAAACTCTCCATGTTTCGTGAAGAGTTGGCTTTTAAGTTCTGGGATATTCAATGTGCAAATGAGTTTATTGTGTACCTTTCCATCTCCGTCTTATCTTCTCCTGCACATGTTTAAAGAAAGGAAGGATGTAGGTTTCGGGAGGGAAAGAGTTATGAAGTGTGACACAATGAAAAACAGGACGAAAAAAAGAAAATGGAGAGAGGTTTTGAGATGTTAAAAAGTGGCGAATAATGAAAAAGTGATGAGCCAAGCACTGCCCTCAGAGAGTCATATTTAGCGAGCAGATGACACAAGAAATTCTGTGTGTTGATTAAATATTAAAGCAGCGAGAGGGGGAAAGACATGACGTCCCCTCTTCTTCTCTCTTTATCTCACTCTCTCTCCCTCTGTTCTCATCTCTTCTTCTCAGATGCTCGAGTGAAGGGAGGGAGAAGATAACTGAGAAAGTGAGAAATGACAGGAGCAGAAAAGAGGGGGAAAGAAAGTAGATGAAGGGTGTGCGGAGCGATTTTGGCAGCTTCAGCGTTTGATGTAGCAGAGTCATTAAAAGTGGGCGAGTCATCCCAGCTCCATGTGGGAGCCCATTACACTAGATTGGCTTATAGTGGGGATGTAGGACTCTTTTTTACAACAGCAATGCCTCCCTCTCATTCTCTCTGGAGTGAACAAATTGGTTGAGCTGACTCCCTCTTTTTCTTCTCCCTCCTCCATTGAGATTACTAAAGAACTTAAAACAGAATGATCAAGTACTATCAAGCTTCAAACCATACAGAAGGGCAGTGTAATGGTGTGAAAATGTAAAATTAGGTTACACATATTCAACCGGATGTTGACCTGATTGTGTTGTCGCAGGTTATCGTCAAATGTTGGGGGTGAATATGAACTTCAGGGCTGACATAAAATCTTGCAATGTGACATAATCAAGAGCTCCCTTAGAGTTAGTTTACACAGAAGCACCACAATGAAGCTCCGTCATTCTAACAACTACAGGCATTCATATGGACTCCGTAAAGACATGATATTTGTGTCAATTCACGTTGCAACGCAACTCTGGATGCGTGCAAGGGAGCATGACACGGTGTGTGCTTCACATACACATGCAGGTAGACACACACACTCGCAGCACTTCGAGACTGAGTCTGCGTGCTTTCTCTCTCCAATATTACGCCACTGATTCTTCCTCTGCTGAGGGTCAACCCATGAAAGTCACAGTTTAGGCGAAGTGCTAGAGGGTCTTTAAACAGCAGCGTGACAAGACTTGCAGGTCAGACTTTTTCATCCATCCTCTGTCTTGTTTGACACCCTCAGTCGGTGTCAAAGACATAAACCCTTACACCAACCAATAGGGTAACCCGGCTAATACTATGACATGTCTTTGTATCATCATTAATCACAAAAATGTAAGAATTTTCCCAACTAAATCTGTTTTTCCTTTAAGATTTTTTTTTTTTTAACATACAGCAAAGGTATCATAGTTGACACACATTAGTATGTTTAGGTGTCCCTGACGTAAGACTTTCATGGTCAAATCTTGATGGTCAGAATTTTCCAATTGCAAACTAATGGTCAAATTATTTATTTGTCAGCATTTATAATCCACAATGTCTTTTTCAAGATAAAGCACAAAGCATAAAGCACAAAATTGAACTCTTTGTTTCCTTGACTTGGAACAATCATATATTTTTCTATATTTCTTGACAGCTATCACCAAAACCTGACAATTACTATTTTCAACAAATGCGACTTACTACAAACAGGGGCTGACCAATTAAGGAAAAATATGGAATTGTGATAATTTTGAGCTTTTGTATATTCCAATACTGCATTCGATACCATGTCTTGTAACAAAGAGGATGACAAATTTATGCTCATAATTTTTTTCTTGGTGAAATACATTACGTTTAGTACTAAACTACAATTACAGCATTTAATTAATAATCTCCATCCATCCATTATTACTGCTGATGTCTTTTGGGCTCAAGAACCCATTATAGCTGACATTCAGAAAGAGACAAAATACACATTGGACTGGACACCAGCCAATCACAGTCAACCATTCACACGCTAAACATTGGGAGACTAAACAAACACCAAACAAGAACGTCTGACTGACATGAGATGAACCAGCAACCTTCTTGCTGTAAGGCATGAGCACTGCCTGTTGCAAATAGAATTTTGACACATATTTTACCTTAAAGAAAAATTGCTCCTACTACCATTTGTCAAGGGCTGTGAGCTATATTGGTGTTTTATTGAAGTATCATTAATTGTTCAGCCCTGCCACACAGTTTGGGGCCTTTACTGTGGTTGCTAAGAGAGGAGGAGGATGACTGAAATACAGCAGCAGCTTACGGGGCAACATTACTTTCCACGCTGAGGTCAATACCCATTCATACATGGACAAGAAACATAACAACTGCTGATTACTTAATTTGGGATTAATAAACTTCTATCTAATTTTTACCTCAGTGAACTGCATGTGTCACTCTGACATTACCCTGGATTTTACTTGCTGGTCAAATAGTTTCCACTCCCTCACCTCTTCACTGACTGCTGGCAATCTACAATCAATCTTCCTGCTGTGAGGGCCAAATGTGAACGAACAGGAAGGGACAATGCCTGGTTTGGTTACAGGCTTGGCATCCCCAATGCTTCCTAGCTTGTATAACCTCAAACGTAATTGGCTTTCAGGTTCTGAAAAATACGGAACTGAGTCCTTATAGAAGCAGGTTTTGATCTCTGTCTCAAGAGGCAGAGAGAAAGACAAAGAACAGAGATGAAAAAAGAACTGAGAGACTCTTGGGCTTCATTTCTCCTTCGGGTGTCAGATGCATGTTCACACATAAAAGGAGGACTTAGCTCAAATACGATCACATCTCTGACACGTGCAGAGACACACTGACACACAAAACACACTCTGTGATTGAAGCTGAGCAGGTCTGCATCTCCAAGTACTTCTCCAATATATAGATGCAGAAACACCCTTGTAGTCATAATGCTTTCACATGTGTCCCACAAACCTGCGCATTAGAGCTATTTCTAGCTTCTATTCATACTCAGAGCTCTGGTGTTACAGTCTATTCCCCAGATCCTCACCCTCACACATTTCTTTATATCAGCTTAACAAGGTGTAGGACCTTGAAAATGTCATCATAATGGCGCTTAAGAGCCTGGTTAACCTATGTCCCACAGACCTGTTTCACAAGAAACAACTGGTTGGATCCCAAGGGACTCAGAATGCAGTGCTGTATGTACAGTTTGTACAGTTACTGTACACACAGTATTTGACATTCAAGACTGACATGCACAGTTAAGAGAAAAATAAATGTGGACAAAATCTGCTGTATCTATTAGTTTACAGCAGCCTTTCCCAAAGTTTGGGTTGACAGCCTGTTTTTACAGGGTTGCAGGCTGTCAGAATAAAAACACTGACATGACTGTGAGTAGTAACTCACAGTAAATTTATGTAACCCAGCTTATTGACATCTGCACACGCCCCTCCGAGCAATGGAGACAGCATTACTTGTCATGACACCAGTGACACTAAAGCTGTGTTCACACACCAAACCTGAATTTCAGGTTTGTCGTGCAACAGATTGTGTTGCACGACACAGTTTGTGTGAGTGATCTGACACAAGAAAATTCACGGCAAATTTCACATGAGCAACGTGAATTTTGACTCCTTAACCATAGTTGAAATTAACCAAAAATTCCCCTGAAGCCATGGAGCAACAGCCAATCAGCATCAAGAGTTAACAGAGACCAGGATGGCATCACAGTAATCCTACCCATATCTTAAAATAAGAAAAAATGGCTCAAAAGTATATTTTACAGAAGTAAATTAATTAGCTTTTAGTATCTAAATTTGCACAACATAATATATGATGAAAATATGTCAGGCTTAAATATATATATGTATAGGGAGCCTCCTGGCGGCAGAATTTGACATACTATGCCTTTAAAGGAACACTCCAACATTTTTGTTGTTTTCATGTCTTGCCTCACTCTCAAGTCCATGACAAGCAGGTAGACACCATTCTTTTGACTGTGCATCCAGTAACAAGGAAGAGACAGACAAGGCTCACCCACTGTTAGTTAGCTTAGCTCAACTAGCTCATGGGTAGCACTTTAGCCTGCCTCTGCCTACAGTCACCAGCTAACTCTAAACGGTCCTGTTTGCTAGTCATATTTTTTTCATTGACCGTGTTATGTTACGTTATCTATTTTTAGTCTAAGATTAGCACTTTATGCAGTTTTTGATAGAAATACTTACAAAACTAAGCTGCGGGGCGCATGCGCAAGCCACCGCGGAAGTGCGTCTCAGCAGGTCAACAAACCAAAGCCTCCGTTTACAAGTAGAAGAAGACTGGTACTAAGGATTATGGCCGACTTTATAAAAGAGGCTTAGTACGATTTCTTCTTGACTGATGGTGAAGCTCCACAACCTTACCTATTTGAACCAGAATATACAGAGGAGGAAGCTGAGCATGCACGAAGAGAAGCTGAAGTGAAACAGTTAGTTTTGTACGTATTTCTTTTGAAAATTACATAAAGTGCTTATCTTAGAGTAAAATAGATAACGTACTATTACGCGGTCAATTAATAAAAATACAGCAAGCACACAGGACCGTTTAGAGTTATCCAATGACTGTAGGCAGAGGCTGGCTACCCATATGCCCCCAGTGTTTGAGCTAAGCTAACTAGCGGTGGGCGAGCTCTGCCCGTCTCTTCCTTGTTACTGGATGCACAGTCAAAAGAATGGTGTCTATCTGCTTGTCATGGACTCGGGAGTGAGGCAAGACAATGAAAAAAACAAAAATGTTGAAGTTTTCCTTTAAGAGAAATCAGGTGCCACAACAAAAAATGAAAAAAAAAAAATATATAAATATTCTAATCCGTTGCTGTCAGGCACAAACCTCGATATCCATAACTGCTACTTTTAAGGAAATGAAAAAGAAACACTTTACTGTTGAATGAATAAATAGTGTATTGTCCTAATAACAATTTTTGTACTTAAATTTGGTGAAATGTTTTTTAAACCCACTTAATAACAAGAAAGGTGACCAATAGCACTGTTTTATGAGGAAAAAAAAATACTAGAAACAGAGATAGCAGGTTTGTGCTCGACAGTGAAGATATTAATGTGTTCATATGTTGTCCCTGCACTGCTGGTTTACCCCATGATGAATGTGGTTTAAGTACCCTGGCATCGTCTGAACATCACTCGCTCATTAACCTCGTGGTTGCAGCTCTATTAAGATGGAGGACATCCATTTAGCCCAGCTTGGCCACACACACACAAACATAACTGTGTGAAAACACACAGATGCACAGTTGAACAGGAGGAATCATGCTGGGAATACAAACACGGACATAAGAAATAACAAGCATAAACACAAACACAGGCGCACAACCCAACACACCACATTAACATGCATGCTGGGAGGCTGTCATATACGGTCACACACACTGGTGCACATGATCAGATATTCATATCCTGCAGACATTATGGCAATGCTGGGAATCTTTTTGTGAGCTAAACAATACACATGATGGTAGAATTCGGAGTTCAGTTCCAATGAAGTTGGGACACTGTTTAAAATATAAATAAAACAGATTATAAAATTATATTCACTCATTTTTATTTTGATGCCTGCAACATGTTCCAAAAAAGCTGGGACGGGGCAACAAAAATTGTGGAATGCTTAAACAAAAACAGTTTGGAACATTCAACAGGTGAACAGGTTAACTGGAAACAGGCAAGTGTCATGATTTGGTATAAAGAAGAATGCCTGAAAGACTCCGTTGTTCACAAGCAAGCATGGGTCGAGGTTCACCACTTTGTGAACAACTGAATGAGCAAGTAATTCAACAGTTGAAGAATGTTTCTCAATGTACAGTTTTAACAAATTTAGGGATTTCATTATCTACAGTCTATAATACCATCACAAGATTCACAGAATCCAGCAAGGCTGATAACAAACACTGTGACCTTCAATCCCTCATGCAACACTGCATTAAAAATCCTTTCAGTAAACTATGTGGGTTCGGAAACATCTCAGAAAACCAGTGTCAGTTAGAACAGTTTGTTGCTACATCTACAAGTGCAGAATTAAAACTACCATGCAAAGCCAAATATCAACAACACAGAAAAGCCACCAGTTTCTCTGGGCCTGAGCTCATCTGAGATGAACTGACACTAAGTGTGCTGTGGTCTGAAGAGTCCACAAAAGCAGAAAAGGACCATCCTGATTATCAGTGCAAAGTCCAAAAACCAGCATCTGTGATGGTATGGGGGTGTGTTAGAGCCCATGGCATGGGTAACTTGCTCATCTGTGAAGGCACCATTAATGCTGCAAGGTACAAACAAAGGTTTTGGAGCAACATATGCTGCCATCCAGACACATCCTGCATGTGTTACAACAACGTGCCTTCATAGCCAGACCGGCCGGACCTGTGTCCCACTGAAAATGCGTGCTGCATTTGAGCGTAAAATACAACAACAGAGTCCCTGAAATGTTGAGCAAATGAAGTCGTACATCAAGCAAGCATGGGAAAGAATTCCAGCCACAAAGCTTCAAAAATTAGTGTCCTCAGCATTGTTAAAAAGAAAAGTGATGTAACACAGTGGTAAACATGATCCTGTCCCAGCTTTTTTGGAACGTGTTGTAGACATCAAAGTCAAAATGAGTGAATATTTGGAAAAAATACATCAGTTAGACTGTCAAATATCTTGTCTTTGCAGTGTATTCAAACAAACATAGGAAAAAAGATTTGCAAACCACTGTATTCTGTTTTTATTTGTTTGACACGACGTCCCAACATCATTTGAATTGGGGTTTGTACACAAACTCAAGCACCAGCACACACAGGCACCATTTCTTCATGAATCCCTGCAGCTAAAAAAGAGCACATTTTAAAGGGACTATTTACCATAGGAGGCACACAAAGTGTACCCAGGGATGCCACTGGGAGCTCAGTATTTAACATCTCTATCGCTGTAATACCCCTCACTCACACACACACACATTCATGCCCACAGAACATGTGTAGCCGTGCCTATGGGAGCTTTGTATGTAACATCTCTATTACCTCTCAGCAGTATAATGCCGCTCTGCACATGCCACGCTGTCTAATCCGGTTAGGCGTGTCGTGGCTGAGGTTTTCTTTCTAAGCAAACAGTGAGTTTATACAGCCACATAAAGACTTCAACAAGGATTAGACACTTTTAACCATTTACAGGATTACTGGGGTATTGAACGCAGCCCTCCCTCAGAGCACAAATCCACTGGAGGTTTGGTGTCTCCAATGTTTGTAATTGAAAGCTCAGCCGTCCCTTGGAGCGTATTATTACCACACTATTGAATACCTGTTAGTTTTTGGTTTGGTGGTGAATCGTACGCATTGAATCAGCTGTTTATTCATGAAAGATTGATTGTTTTTTTCTAGCTGTTGATGTGTTTATACCTGTGATTGTGCGGACCCTCTCAATGGCATGAATGTTGTAAATAAGTCGTAGTGCAAAGAGTCTATGCAAATCTTCTAGAACACAAACTCTAAAACCTTCAGCTGTTTCTTGGGGCTGAGACTCTCAGTTCTGTCGATTGATTTGTGGGAGTTTCAGGAACATGTTTGCATATTTTCCACATTCAAAATGCTTCCACTATCCACCAAGGCAGTCCAAACAGGACCATGGGTACAGGAGACAAGGCATTAAGGACAGAAGAGTCCAATGTAAATGAGGTAGCTCTGGGCGATGTTGGTATTTTGGCGAAAACAGGGACTTAAACAGCTTGTCAAGAGAGGAAATGATTAATCACCACAGCCTTTGGCTAATATTCCAGTTGTGGGGAGCACACGGTGGCTACGTGGATGTACAAGTAAGAAGTAGAGTGCGTATGGCATCAGTTCTGTTTAAGGCCTCACAGCCATCATTTCTAGACCTAATGAATGGTATTATTAATGTGTGACTGTTGTTTTATCACAGACATGTTTCATTCCAGCAGGATCGTAAACCTTCATGGTCACATCAGCTGTTCATTCAAGCCATCTAATACTAACCTGCATAGAGCCTCTAAAAATGGTCCACAGAAGGTCGTAGTGTCTAAAGCTTCAAGCCCAGCGAAAGAATGATGGTCATCCGGTAGATAAATTATACCTACAGGCCAAGTGTAATTGGTGAGTTTGGGAAAGGCTGATGTAAGTATTCATTTTGATCAGCAGATCACAGATTTTAATAAATATAAGTCATAAATACCAATTCATAAGAAAGTAATACTTTATTAATCCCCAAGGGGATATTCAGTTGTTTCATTTGCTTTTTTTTTTTTTACACAGTATAGCAGTAGGAAAATCAAATGAAGACATTAAAATAGATAACAGCACAAAAAAATAAGTAGAAATAAAAATTAAGAAAGCAGATTGCAACATGCAGAATCAGCTATTAACGTTCTTATGAATGAAAAAATAAATAGAATAAGTTAAAGTGAGACAAGGACAAGGACAAGGAATTTAAGCTATTAACATTAACAATATTCACAATACGACTCTGATATGACAGCACTGTTATGGTGAATGATGGGTCTCAAATGCGATTCAAAGATTGAAGATTGATCGATTTCATTAAACTTGTCACAAATGTCTAACTGGATAGAAGGATGTGGTTGTTGGATTTTGAAGGTCACAGAAAAAAGTAAATTCATTGAGTCTAATGGCGGGTAATGTCTGTCAAAAAAGCTGCTGACAGATTTTTTAAGAAGATGGAAATAATGAAGTGTGTCTGATTAATCAGTGACATTAATTGGCTACTTTTGGTTGACTTTACTCAAGGCTTTTTTGTATTGGCTTGTTTCTGTGGCTGTAGTTTCTTATAAATTAACTACTGATTAGCATATTTAATACACAAACCCCAAAACAAAACAAATAAAACCAGAATACAATCATTTGCAAATCTGATGCAACATATATGCAACTAAATATAAAAGATAAAATATTCAAATTGATTAACTTCACTGTGTTGAATACTGGGAAAGTTGAAGAGTGCTAAAAAAGCACCTGTTTGGAGCACTTCAAAATTGAGCAGGTTGATTAAAAAAAGGTGAGCATCCCTGAAATGGCTCACAAGCAAGAATGGAGCAAGTTTCAGCACTTTGTAAACAACAGGGTGGACAAATAGTCCAACAGCTTGAGAACGTTTCTCAACATGCTGTTTCAAGGAATTTCAGGATTTCAACATCTTCAGTCCATTATATCTTCAAAAGATGCAGAGAATCCTGAGAAATCTCTGAATGCCAGAGACAAGGCTAAGAAACAACATTAATTGCTAGTGACCGTCGAAGTTTAAACTCTATCATGCAAAGCAAAAGCCAATCAAAAAAACACCCAGAAAAACTGCCGGCTACTCTGGGCTGATTTTTGGCATGTCTTTAAACCCCTCTGTTTCAGCCCTGACCAGAACAGGCTATTTTCGTACGGCCATGCTTATTTCAGCAGGACAATGCCAAGCTACATTCTACACTTGCTAAAACAGCATGGCTTCGTAGTCTAAGAGTGAAGGTACCAGACTGACCTGCCTGCAGTCCAGACCTGCCACCAATTGAAAATGTGTGGCAAATTAGGAAGCGCAAAATTCGACGATGGAGACCCTGGATTGTTGAGCAGCTGAAGTCGTACATCAAGCAAGAATGCAAACAGATTTTACGCATGGTTTACGCAATGTCCCAGCTACATTGGAAATAGGCTATAAAAACCAAAAACAAACTTTCACAGTGAGCACACTTTCTGTTTCATGGGGTGCTTTATCTATTCTCTAACAAACAGCAGGTTAAGTTCATCTCTGTCCCTTTTCAGCCATTTTGTTGGTGTCGACAGTGCAGTTCTTACTGACATTTTTCATCCCAAGTCTCTTTCAGTGAAGGTATTTCGTAACACCGGACATTCTTGACATTCTATCAAGTATCATTCATGCAAGAGATGCCGAAGCCCTCGTGTGACTCTCTGCATCCATCTTCTGTGATATCTTATGTATCTGTTACTGACAGGAGCTTCTGCTTTGAGAGCAGAGCAGCAGTGCCCTCCCTCTGTACTGTTTTCAATAGTAAAGGTGTCATTAGTAAATTAGCAGCTTGGTTGATTGATATTGTAATGGGCTAATCAATATGGCTGCATTCCCCTCTGGTTACTGATGCAGAGACTGCAGAACCTGCCAAGATTCCTTCTCTCTCTCTACCTCCTGTTAGCTCTCTCTCTTTCTCAATCTCCTTGCTGTTTATTAAGCTATTTTTCATTTTGCTGACTGCATTACTGCCGTATCTCTCCTAAAATGCCCCCACTGTGTAGCTGCCACCCTTCAGTCTCTGGATCCCTGGAGTTTAGACTTTAGAGTATCGAATTTTACACAAACTGATAAAACAAACAAAGGGTAAAAACTCCTCTGGGCTTTCTGAAACATCTCATCTGCTACCAAAAGAGCCCTGAATGACAGGCAACAAAATCACATCAAGACATTTCCAAGTACAAGAGAGGACACAAAAACATTTTAAATGATAGATGAGTGAAATAAAAAGCTTAAGAAGACAATAAACCAGCCCGAAGCTGCACCCATTTACTTCCAAAGACTTTTATTTTACAGATTTGCTGGTTTTGGTGTGATTGTATTTTGTACAGCACAAACTGCAGCTGGGAAGGAAAATATTTGGTGCACTGTAAGATATTTATGCTATCAAAAATATAGATTGAATCAATTGATATTGCTCTCATGGAAAATCAGATTTAACTTGAATGCTCCATATGGGACATTTTAATGTAGCTATAGCAAAATACATTGTTAAAATGCACTCCCTTAAGAAGAGTGACGTCAGGCAACCCTGCTATGTGTCCAGACTAACTGGAAAGTAACTGCAAACTTCACACAAAAGGCCCTGCCTACGCCAGGGATCAAACCGGCGACCTTCTTGCTGTGAGGCACGTGCACTACCTGCAGCCCGTCCCTGCTTTGGTTGCAGGCAGCAGGAGCCTATCTAATCCCTATCTAATCACAGGGACAACATGTAAAGACAAACAAACAATCACACAAACACACGGACATGGACAATTAAGGTTGGGTAGACACATAAAGATTATTGGGCTGTTTTTGTCCCGACTTTCCCCTTCCCAACCAAGGACAGCAAACACCAGATTATTTTATGTCTTATAAGATTATCTTAAAAGATTATCCTGTGGTCTGAGGTGTGTTGAGCGTGAATTTGTCCTGATTATCGGCTCCAAAATGGGTCAACAATCATAAAAATTAAAGTTGTTCGATATTCACAACCAAAATGTTTGTGTGTGTGGGGAAAGCCAATGACTCCCGAGTCATGACTCTGTGAATTGTGAAGTGTAACAGAATGCAGTCAATCAAAAAAACGAGCTGACTGAGGAACAAGGAAGCAGGCGTAAATAAAGTTTGGTGGCCCTCAGAAATGGAGGGCCAACTCGTGGAGCTGTGGGAAGCCCGAGAATGTCTATTTAACATCTCTGCCAAGTCATACCACAATCAAAACGACAAGGACAAGGGTTGACAAGAAATCGCCAGTGCCATTCTTCTCTGTTAGATCATGTTTGATCACGTGGGACTTCTGTCTTGGAGGACTAGATTCTAGATCAGTGGTCGAACAGAATCGTTATGTGTGTGGTGTGCTGGGTTGAGATTATCGGAGCACACCACACGCAGTACAATTAGGGGAACCCTTTTGTCAATGACAAAATTGTACAAGAGCTGACGTGACATTCCTGTTGGCGTGTGCAGTAAGAAAACGCAGCCATCACATAAATAGTAAGTGAATCCACATTATAAATGAGCCAAAGAAAGGCACAGATGCTCTTATAGAGAACAGGAGGCGGGCACTTCCTGCCTCGAGTCCTCTCCAGATCAACAACCCATAGAGAAGAGATAACGTAATAACTAAAGCTCACCTTGGCAACCGCATCTAAAGGAGCTGCTCGTGCACGATGAATATTATGTCCTGCACTCATAAAAGGGAATACATGCATAGATATAAGACAGACGTATGCAGCAGTGGAAGGAGATTTGGAACCATGGAGGCAGAGGAGGAAGAGGAGGGGTGGGAACTGAAGGACCCCCCTGAGAGGCGTATTTCACAGCGGTGGCTTCCTCGCAGTGTTTTGCTAACTGCAGCAGTCGCTTGTTGGCACATTGCATAGACAACAGCCCACACAACACAACACAAACACACATAGATCTACTGAATGTCGCCTCATGCAAGGTGACGTGCACAGCTATCTTCTCCGCTGTTATCATAACCCGCACAAACACACACACACACACACAAAACAGCCTGTTTACTCAAAGTCCATTATGATGAATTACATTCCAAGCATTTGAAGACTGTAATCTTGTCTTAAAGCATAATCAAACTAAAATCACATCAAAACATTCCCTGTATTATAATGTCCTTATCCAGACAGCTGCCACATCAAATATTCAGCCCACCCTGTGCTTTGGCAAACTGCTTTTATGGAGTTTGAGGATCTGATTAGGGTGGTTACCAAGCACTCAAAATGTGCTTTTAAGCGGGGTACACACATAAGGATTTTCTAAATCTGAGGAGTGTTTTATCTGTTAGAGATCCCACACATTAAGATAAATAATCCGGCATTGAAAAGTTTTTATCGTACGATTCTGTCCCACCACTGATCTAGAGTCTGGTCCTCCAAGCCAGAAATCTCACATGATCAAATGTGATCTATCCAGAACGAAGAAGAAGAAGAAACATAGCAACAACTGGAAAACACCGCATGAAACATGGAAGAGGACATACGAGAAGAGGGAATGATGGTGGTCTTGGGACTATTTTTGACGGAAAAATCCTGAACAAAAAAACAGAAAAGACTGTGAAACAAATCCTGGAGACAGTGTGAACACGTGAGCTGGTCCTCCATTTCTGAGGTCCACCGAAATGTAGGTTTCAGGTCAGCCATGCTTGTTTTTATTTATGCCTGCTTCCTTGTTGGCAACATTGTGTTTCACATCACGATTCATGGAGTCATGACTCGGGAGTCGTCGGCTTTCCCACACACATAAGATTTTGGGCCGTAAATGTTGAACAAGTTTAACATTTACGATTGTCGGCCTGACCCATTTCAGAGCCCATTATTGGGACAAATTTACTCTGAACACACCTCAGACCACAGGATAATCTTATAACACATAAAATAATCTGGCGTTTGCCATTCTTGGTCGGAAGAGAGAAAGTCAGGACAAAAACAGCCCAATAATCTTTATGTGTGTGCTCTGCTTTATTCTGATGCTTGGTTCCACATCATAAGCAATATGAGTTGCCAATCAAGCAAGCCCATTCAATTGCTGGTTCATGCAAACAGCTAATCAACCAATTACATAGCAGCACCTCAGTACATTTAGGCATGTAGGCATAGTCAATATGACCCGCTGAAGTTCAAACCAAACATCAGAATGGAGAAGAAAGGCGATTTAAAGGACTCTGGATGTGGTTTGAGTATGCCAGGAACTTCTGATCTACTGAGATTTTCAGGCACAAGTACTCTAGGGGTGACAGAGAACGGTCTGAAATGAGAAAATATTCAGTGAGAGGCAGCAGAAGACCACACTAGGCTGAACTTCTGTCTCCTGAGGACATAAAAACTGAGGCTGTAATTTATCCAAAGTAATCAGATCTGAACAGCCGAAGAAAGGAAAAATGTTGCCATGGTGAAAAAGGGAACTGAGTCTACTGTTACCTGTGGTCACGAGCTGGGGCTTGTGACCGAAAGAACAAGAGGAGGCTCAGACATCTAATCAGGATGCCTCCTGGATGCCTCCTTGGTGAGGTTTTCAGGGCAAGTCCTACCAGATCTGGGAAGACCTAAGACACGCTGGAGGGAAGACACGCAGCTGGCCTGGGAACACCTCGGGATCCCCCGGGAAGAGTGATGAAGTGGCCGAGGAGAAGGAAGCTTCTCTGCTTAGGCTGCTGCCCCTGCGACCCGACCACGGATAAGCGGAAGAAGACGGTACAGTATGGTATGACTTCATGGTTCTGGTTGTATTATTGAGATGAAAAGACGTGATGTTACAAATGTGACACTGTACTGTTTTGAGTGGAAGCTGGGATCAGTTTTCTAAAATATCTTTGACTTTTTATAATTTACATCTAAATGGGGATTATCTGGTAATAGCATAAAACTCAAGCTGCAGAAAGCGCGCCACACTCTCCTATTTTTCCATTTCTTCTAGCTGCTGTGGTGAAGTTCTCACTGAGACGGTGCATGAAAAATCCAAACTGAGTATTCCTGCGCAACATGAGCCTTAAATATTCCATCTTCCTCCCAGTGGTCGGTGAAAACACACTGTTAATGTGCCCAATTTACCGGCACTTTCTACAAGCCCCCCGTCATAAAAAGGAGTGAGGTCGAGTTATGTAACTTTGCATCACTTTCCAGCAGCTTCTGACTTCACACCCTCTCCTCATCCTCCCCGCTCTGCCTGCTCCTCATCCCTTTATCCCCTCAGCCTCGCTCTCTGTGTCCGTCACTCTCTGTGTCTCTCCTGTTTGTTCTCTTTCTCTGGCTCTTTGGCTCACGCTCAGTGTTTCACTTCCTCCCTCCATCCCCTCCTTTCTTCACGCCTCATCGCCACCACAAATCTGTCATGGCTCCGCTCTGCCTTGACTCCTCTTGACTGTGTCTCCCCTTCGCATCCTCTTTTTGATGCATCTCCTTCATCTTTCCTCCCTGTAATCTCCATCTGCCCTTCCTTCCCTCCTCTGCTCAGCTCAGACGTTACACACTATGGACTGTATAAATTTTCTCCAACAATGACAGGGAGGATGGGACACACCATCCTTCCCCTCCTGCCATGTTCAAACCTCATCTTCAGCTAACATGTTACACTTCATTGTGTTCACTGGAGATAATAAACCAATCTTCACAAAGTCCAACGTTAACATTCTTTCAGTTTATGCCACAAGATATGTTAAAAAAAACAACTGTATGTAATAGGAATATTGCTGAGGTAGAAAAGTACTTCAACCTGTCATCTGTATAAACTTTCAAACAAACTTGCAATAAATTTATGCTGACCGACAACAAAAGTGCTAAAACACATAACTAACTAGAAGTTCTCTGAGAGCACAAACTCTTGACAATGTTGACAAATTATCTTAAAAATTCTTGGATCTGGATCTAGCTTTGCATAACCACCAAAATCAAATCACTTCCTCCTGGTGCTATGACCAGTATTCCCCCAAAATTGCATCCAAATCCATTGAACATCTGTTGAGTTACTGCCAAAAATGTGTCAACTTCCACTTCTCACATGTTAGCAAATCCTTTAAACAAACCCTGGATCCACATCCAGATTTGGATCACCACAAAAATGTAACAAAATGTCAACTGTTCTGATAAAGAGCTCATATTTCGTCTAGACTCTGGTTCATATATCTGACTTAAAGGATAAGTTCGTTTTTTTGACACCTGGACCTTATTTTTAGGATTAAATACGCTCGTAGACTCACCCAGACAGTTTTGGCAGAGCTCGGAGCCATTTTCGAGCAATTTAGATCCATTGGACGACGTTTTTTTCTCATGCCATAGTAGCAGACGGGGCCAGAAATCAAAGCCCCTAAATTAGACATTATCTGCTGCGAAACTCACTCCTCCTCTGTTGCCATTGCCGTGCAATGTCCACAACAACAACACCAGTTAGCCCCCATTCGCGGACGTGCAGTGGTTGCTTGTTCTCTGGCCAGCTGTTCGGCTCATTCCCTCTGCATCCTCCTTTCAAATAGCTCCTCGTCGGTATATTCTGGCTCAAAACGATACGGGCATCCATTATACTCAAAGTCGTCGTCAGACACTTCTACATCGGATAAATATTCCGCCATGTTGCACAAAAATAGCCGTGTAGCCGTGTAGCCTAGCAACAACAGCGGCTCTACTCAGCTGCGCTCTTGCGGTGCATGTCTGTGATGTCACCAAAAGTTACCCATCCTTGTAAAGCCCCGGATGACCATAACAACGAAGTTGAGCTGACATGGTGATAACACTGGCCATTCATTTATAAAATGTAGCTGAAATGAGCGAGTTTCGCAGCAGATAAAGTCTAATTTAGGGGCTTTGATTTCTGGCCCTGTCTGCTACTATGGCATGAGAGAAAAACGCAATCGGATGGATCTAAATTGCTTGAAAAACGGCTCCGAGCTCCGCCAAAATTGTCTGGGTGAGTCTACGAGCGTATTTAATCCTAAAAATAAGGTCCAGGTGTCAAAAAACTGAACTTATCCTTTAATGACAGCTACCATATGTTCACAATCATGGATGTTAAAATAAAAGTCTAGTTTTCAGAAACCGAGTACCCCTGATCCATCTGTATTCTCTCTCTGTCTGAAACACACTGGTAAAGCTGCCAGGCTTTACCAGGCTCCCTTCCTTATGTGGGCACATTCCATTTTGATTGGCTGACCAGTCCACTCTGTTGTAAGTGTTTGGTTCAGCACTGCTCTGGGTCATATTGTCACCAACTCTGCATTCATTCTGCTGTTTCTGCTCTGCTCTTGGCTTGCTAAAGCGAGCCAATGTGTTTTAACTGCAGAAGAAACTATAAACATCACACTAGTAGGTTTATTTGGGGGGTTATGAGCAGCTACTGGTGCCTTAAATATGGCGAAAAAGAGAAGTCCTGATGCTTCAGACTTCTTTTTCTTGTTCATCAAAGAACAAACCCCGATTCTAGTAAAGTTAGGATGTTGTGTAAATAAAAACAAAACACAAAAACATTTAGATTTTGAATTTCTTGCTTGCCAGGTTAAGGTTAATGAATGCTCAAGAAACGACCAAACAGCACCATTAAGAAAATAATTCTTATAGTGTAGTTTTTTAGCTGTTATATTTCTGGTCTTTATATTTACAATAATGCACATACTGCTTTTTTTACATACTTAGCCTGTGTTCTATTTATCACTGCTGTCCCCCTTTGCTGCTGTATCACTGCAAATTTCCCCGTGTGGAACGAATAAAGGTTCATTCTGCTTTATTCTAACAATGCTGAGAGGCGCACAGGTTTTGGAGCAACATATGATGATATACAAGTGACGTCTTTTCAAGGGGACGTCTCTGCTGATTTCAGCAAGACCATGCCAAGCCAGTGTGGCTTTGTAGTAAAAGAGTGCAGGTACTAGACTAACCTGCCTGCAGTCCAGACCTGTATCACATTAAAAATGTGTGGCGCCATACAAAGTGCAAAATATGTCAGTAGAGAGCAGCTGAAGCAACTGAAGTCATACATCAAGCAAATTTTTCTGACAAAGCTTCAACAGTTAGAGTCCTCAGTTTGCAAACACTTATTGAGTGTTGTTAAAAGTAAAGGTGATATAACACAGTGGTGACCATGCTCCTTTCCCAACTTTGACAGAATGTGTTGTAGGCATCAAATTCAAAATGAGTAAATATTCAAAAAATAATAAATAAAGTTTATTAGTTTGAATATTAAAAATTATGTCAGTGTATTTAATCAACGTCCCAACTTCATTGGAATTTTGGTTTGTACACCATCACACACCAGAGGAATGTTTTACACACTAAAATGTATGAAAATAAAGCAAAAGAACATCATTGTTATGTCAAGGATGCTGAGATGGAATTACTCCATGGTCAGTATGAGCACATACATGATAACATGGACGAGGCTATGATGAGTGAATGGAAACTGTGCCGTTAGGCTCTTCTCTGACTGATTGAATGTTTCAGGAGTTTGATTATGACGTCTGCCCTCTTGACTTTCACTCTAATGGGCAGTTACAAAACAGAAGCCTCTGTGGCTGATGGAAACTCCATTTTAGTGTCTTGTATTGTCTTCAAGAGCAAATTCAGTAATTGGAAGAAAAGCACTTAATGTCCCAGCATTCAGACAGTCTAAAACCATTTAGTGCTTAAAAGTCATTTTGTACTACAGTGGTTTTGTTGGGCAGTATATGATTAATCAGACAAAGAAGAGGCAGCACCGTGAAAACGCTCTTCAGATGTAAACCTTCACAGCCTCTTTATTTGCCTCTGAGTCTCTTTGTGAAAATTAGTTTTGGCTGAAAATTCTTTTCTTTCTTTATTAGTTTGCAGATTCTGCTCTGATTCTTTCTGAAGAGAACATTTGTAAGATATATCCATGCAGGGAAAACAGACTTTGAGCTTAATTGTGGCTCTGTGCAAGAGGGAAATCAGCTCATTTGGAACAACTGCTGATTAGATTTGGGGCCCAGGAACAACAAGAATTTGGCCCTCCACTTAAGTAATTATTTACCTTTTCCACTCCTTTTAGAATGAGCAGAGACACCAGTTACTTATGAATGTCAGGCATTCTGATGCCATTTTAGTGCCAAAAGATTTTCAACAAATTTTTTAAAGAGGGAAAAATCAAGCTCAAAGTTCACTGCTGTTTCCTCCTAAATATCAGGGCTGGTGTTTTTATTAACTTCAGCCAGACAACAACATTTTTACAAGTTTATAAAACAGATCCAGCCATGTCAATCTTCCCATCTCAGCCAGCTGCCTCCAGAAGTCCCCTCCACCTCTTTGGGGCGTGGAGTTGAATTGGAGCACAAGAGATCTGAGATGTACGAGGGTGCTTGTCCATGAAGTGCTCTAAAATGTTAGATCTAAAATCTTAAAATTGATTCTAAATTGACTGGCAGCCAGTGGAGTGAAGATAAAACCCGGGGGACGTGAGCTCTTTGCCTGGTGCAAGTTAAAAGCCTTGCAGCTGCAGTCTTAAGGTGCAGACGGTGAAGGTAAAGGGGGTTTAGATCAGAGGGGCAACAAGATATAAATATATTTTACTAGTCCTTCTGGGCAACAGCACATAGAAAGTGTTGTGGAATGGGCAGAACCTTCAAAAGCATATCCTGTGGGTGACTGGATGATCATCCTGTCAATCAAATTCATTACAGACATTTCAGAAGTTGTAGGGGGAGGTTGCTTCTGCCACAGTGGTAAAGTAAAAAATGTGAGTAGAACAAACTCTCACTGAATCACTTCTGAAGTGGAGCAAAGTATGCTAATCTCTGTACTCTCGTAGCTCCCATCTCATGTGCTGCATTCGATTGTGCTCTGAACTCGAAAAGATTCAACCTCCGAATCGGAAAAGTGCAATTGAACAGCCCTTCAGCTTGGGACCCTGACTCTGAGGATTTAGGGCAAGATCAGAGCAGTCTGAGTCAGTCGGAATGACGTCATCGCAAGATCCCGTCGCACACCGTGAGCAGTAAACAGAGTCACTTTGTCCTATGTGTCGTCTAATTTAGCCTTTGTGTTACTAAAAGTGTAGAATTACTTTGTACTGACTTTTCCTATTGCCACCCCATTAATTTGTGATTTTAGAAAGCTCTGTGCGCATATGTAGTCGAGCTGAAAAAACACAGGAACAGTAATGTTACCGAAGTGTGTTCGAAATATTGTATGCCCTACGTGGAATATTGTTTTTCCCATATTTAAACTGCAGTAGTCTATAATTATAATACTTGACACTAATGCTGTAGTTCCTAATCCAGAAACCTGCAGTTATAACACATGAAAGTAATAATAACTGCACTTATCTATCGTTAACAGTTTCTAATGTTTCTAACGGTTGCACAGTCAGTTTGCATGCTGGTGCATTCAGGTCATACTTACAGCATAAGGTGTTTCTTTTTCTCTCTCTCTTTCAAGTATGTAATATATACGAAAGCAAGCATCAGTTTATTGCGGCGGGCCATGTTTTCCGATGAAATGCAATGAAATGCTTTCACCTCGGAATTCGGAATCTTTCTCAGAACCTGCACTAGTACTAAATGAATCATTACAAACTCTCCACTAAACAGAATTTTACAGCTTGATGCAAGCCTCTTATTATTTTAGCAGGTAGGCAGAGCTGAAGCCATGTCTGCATCCTTTTTTTTAAGGTTATCTTTCTGAGTTCTGAGTGCAGTCAAACGCAGCATTACTACCTCCTACCTCACAGTTATTGTAGACTGGAGCTTGGCTTTGATCTGCTTGATCACAGATATCGAATCAGGTGGATCTAGCTGCACTGCGAGGTTAATGCCTTACATAAGTGCACCTGACTTGTGCAAGTGACTACCTCAAGTGGACAGTGCCTCAGGTTTGGTACATGAACAACTGTTTGATGTCACAATTATGGCTAAAAACCATTTAGTTGCTCCTGAACAGCCCTAAAATATTTTGCTCATATGCTAAAAATGCTGTTAGCTAAATGATGTAGGGCTTAGTCTTCACCAGGGTTCTCCAGATTAATATCACCCTGTGTGTTTTTTTCATTTGAATTTTATTTACCCCATTTGCATTGTGCTCTAATGCCCTCTGTCAAAAAGTTTTCTTCCCTCTAAACACCCCTCCCTCTCTTTCTATTGCCTCAATCCTGTCTTTCCAACACGGCTGCTTTTTTATCATGTGCCAGGTCTGTCAGCGTCTTGTCAGCCTCTTACTTCTGCCTTTCCATCTTCCTCAATCCCCTTTCCATTTCCTTGAACATTTGGAAACTTTCACTTGCCTCCACATCTCCTCACGTCCTCTTCGCGTTTGCTTTCATTCCCCCGAGCTACGCATCAGATACTCAGACAGTCATCGTTTTCTGTCTCCCCGTCCTCTCCCTCTGTGTCCATCCCTCTCTCTCTCTGAGGGAATCTGTGCTGCAGTGATCAGCCTCTGACAGAAATGGATTTGGATGTCTGCTTGGCACTTCCGTGATGTGTGCTCGGGAGTCTGGTGGACATTTTATTGTCAGTCAAGTTTTCCCTCAAACTACTTAGTTCCTGCTACATGATCTCATCAATCCTGTTGAGTTCTTGTTAGAAAACAAGTCAAAGATGGGACAAAGTTTATCATAATTTAACAGAAATGCTCTTCTGTGATTCCACAGACACTGTCAGATCTCCAACACAAATTAATCAAGATCACTTTCCTTCATTTCACAATTTTCTATAGACTTTCTGTCAAGGAAACTAAAATCAAGGCAGAGGAACTCACTATAAACTTGATCGTTTTGCCTCAGATGGGTTGGAATCCGTACTTAGCTGGAGCAGGTTCCTGCTTCCAGATTAGTCTTTTATGTCTCCTAAAGCTGGGATCAGACTACACGACTTAAAGGGATATGCAAATACATTTTTTTTGTTTCTTGTCTTGCCCCACTCCCAAGTCCATGACAAGCAGATTGACACCATTCTTTCAACTGCGTGTGCAGTAACAAGGAAGAAACGGCAGAGCTTGCCCACCATGAATTAGCTTAGCTCAAACACTCGGAGTAAATGTGTAGTGTTAGCCTACCTCCTACAGCCATCAGATAAACTATTCAGCAACTCTAAAAGGTCCTGTGTGCTTGTTGTGACTCATTTTTTTTTTTACCGCGTTATGTTATATTGTCTGTTTTTACAAAGAAAAAAAGAAAAATACAAAGAAATACATATGATACTAGACCACAGGGCTCATGCTCAAACCACCACGAACATGCTTTGTTTTATTGACCTACTTACAAGCACGTCTGCGGTGGTTTGAGCATGTGCCTGTGGTTTAGTTTCGTATGTATCTATTAAGAAAATGACATAGAGTCTAATTTGAGTCTAAAAATAGATAACGTAACATAAAGTGTTAAAAGTCACAACAAGCACAAAGGACCATTTAGAGTTGCTGAAGAGTTTATCTGATGACTGCAGGCAGAGACCGGCTAATGCTACCCATTGACTCCCAGTGTTTGAGCTAAGCTAATTAGTGGTGGGCGAGCTCTGCCTGTTTCTTCCTTGTTACTGCACGCACAGATGAAAGAATGATGTCTATCTGCTTGTCATGGACTCGGGAGTGAGGCAAGACATGAAAACAAAAAAGAAAAAAAACTATGTTGCTGTGTTGGCTGAATTGGCTGTTGTGTCTTGTGTAGTGTGTCTTAATGACCAATAACAGACCAGCCTGGAATGCCACACGTCTCCGCGACTTTTGTCCTGCCTCCTACGATTTGTTTCTTCCTGCCGGAGACATTGACCAGTGAGAACACAGAGAGCTCTGCATGTGCAACGATCATGGATGTAAACAAACCGAGGTTGATGCCTTGAGACCTGCTTAAAAGCTACAAATCAGAGGAAAAGTCTGCAAATCTGTGAATACAACATGCTGTGCTTTTGATGTGTAGAAGAGGAGCTACAGACTGTAAAAAGGGGAGAAACAGAGGATTCAAGATGGTGAGTGACTAAGCAAACTAACATCATTCAACAAAGCAAATACAAGAGTAAATACAGTGTTTGTTTGTGGTCTTAGGTGTTGACCGTCATTACCAATAAAAAAAAAATGTATAGTCTGACATTGGCATAATATTGCTTTGTCACTGAGCTGATACAAATAACACATCATCCACACCTCCTGCCTTCCCCCCTGCGCTCCTAATGAGCTTTTAAAGGCCTTATTCCATTTCTCTACCCATGTCTCCACCTTTTTCCTCATTTGTCCTCACTTCTTTAATTCTTATAGCCTCAGCAGCTGTAATTAAGGAAGCTCACACTACTTCATTAGCTCAGAAGTCCTGCTGAAGTCATTTACACTTCAACAGTCATGATGGTCAAGGTCGAGGGACACAGAAAGCAGTAGGGGAAAACTACAGAGGGGGTGTTGGATCGAGAAAGTTATTTAACAGCTGGAGACAGTTAAGGGAGAGTCAGGAAGGGACCAACTATGGTGTGAGGACGGCCGGACATAAATTCAGACACAGAGGGGTTGGAGTGCAATGAGACGGGGAGAAGTGAACTAGAGTCGACTAAAGCTGTGGGCAGAAAACTTACAACTTGGCTGAAGAATATGATTGTTAGACGAGCGACGCAGAAAGGAAACATAAGACAACATGTAGACTCAGGGCGCATTCACACAGAGATGTGTCACTGGTAAAATAAATTCTTTTCATTGTAAAAGCATGTTTACCAGGCGTCTTACTCTAACATTGTGCAACGCAGTTTTCCAGCTTTGAAACATTTTCAACTTTTCAGCAGAGACCATTGAGTATTCATTTAAATGATTATTCTAAAAATCATGATCATAAGATACAACTCTGGTTTCCAATGTCAAGACACAGGTAAGAATGGCTATATATTGTAAATATGAACTTAAAAATCTGGTTGACATGAAAAATGCTTAAATTTAAATGCTTCAGTTCAACTTAATTAATGAAAAAAGAAAATAAATCATTAAAGGAATCAGAATAATTCAGTTCAACACCTCAAAACCAGCAATTTGTCGACAAAAGAATATATTGACAATCCTATAAATTATAATAATTTAATCAACATTATTAAGATAGACCTTAATAACTGGAGCATTATTGAAATACCTGATTTTGTTTGCATGTTTTATGCTGTTAGCGTTTAATATAGAGTGTTTAAAAATGAAGATCCTCAGCTGATGTCACTGAAACAGTTTGAGCCGTGACGTCAGGTTTAAAATGAAGATGAGGTTGAGATCTTACACCAACCAGTATCTAATCATGGATCAAGGTAATAATAAATATGAACCCCACCTCTCTGTCTGTCTTTCTGGTTAAGAGGTTTTTGTTTTCCAGTTTTACTGAAGACAACTGATCATGTTTATAGCCAAAATAAAACCCAGAAATCAGATTACAATGCCCAGTTTGGTAATAAACAATTTTAAAGCAGTTAAGTCCACAGATTTTGAACAAATTGATCAAATAATTAAATTGATGTGACTTCCATTTGGCCACTTATTGATGCTATTTTTCGTTAAATGAAAGTAACCAACCCATTATGTGGCATGTTAAAAATAAACCTGAGGAAACAACAGTTTAACGGATACTAACGCCATATGTTAAAAGAAAGCCTGGGCACATCAATATCTTTGATAAACACAAAATCACACAAACACAGAGTTAGAGTCACTCCAGGACTTCATTCTTAGGCTTATTAAAGCTGCATTATAAACACAACTTTTTGGCTTTAATTTGGTCATCTTAAAATGTAAATCAGACTAAAATCTACATGCTCTGTAATGAATTTAATCAAAAATAACGAGGCCTACTGAAAATGACTTAAACTCACTTTTCAGATGGATTATTGTGTTTCATTGTTTATCACCACTGATATGAATTACTTAATGTTGTTTTCTCTCACTCGGTGAGTGGAACTGCCCAGTCCGTTGCACAAATTGTGGCATCAATGCATACTCTGTAAAATTCAAAATATCCTTATATTAAGATAAGTGAGTAAGATGCAGGAATATCATTGTTTATACTTGCTTTAAGGTCATAAGGAGCCTGAGTATGTTTTTGGTAGAAATAAATTTCATTTTTACCCTTTAAACCAATTAATGCCTGAAGACAAGATTAAAAACATAACAATGATTATTAGGAATTATGCTTTATTATTGAATTTTCTGAAATAAAGTAAAATAAAGCTCTGATGGAACATTGAGGGTTTACACAAAGCAATGCACAAGTCTCACACAGAATTTGATATTGAAAAATGTCCAACTACATTCTGACAAGTTTAATAAACTACGTCATGATAATTGCTGATACCAAATGAACTTCCACTTCATTAAAAAGTTTATGAGATTGTTGCACAGCTGAGCAAGCCTCAGCAGTCTGCGGTAAATAAAGTGTGATGATCGTCTTTGGTGTGGTACATGGCAGGCTGGTGTAAGGAAGCTTCATTAATTTGAGACTAAAGACTGATGATGCTCTGTTGAGTTACCAAATTTACTTTACATAATTATACACCTCACTACCCTAATCCCACTTTAACCCCTGGATATGAGGGAGATTGCTGCTTCCCCTCTGCACAGAGTAAACACTCGGTCTGTCGGGGTTTGATAGGCGTGTTGATTCATTTCCAGGATAAAGTCATTTACCTGCCCGCTGAGGAAATATTTCACTTTGAACACTGCTGCTGGTTTCCCAGGATACTTATTTATAGAGTCCATTCTTAATTTGAAGTCTTTTAACATGATAACTATACATATTTTTTATATATGTATATAATATTTTACTCCAACAATAAGAGCATAATCACTGAGGACAGATGCAACTGTAGTTGGAATATTTGGGGCCAAATAACAATAAAAATGGTCTTTATGTTTTTTTAAATTAACAGCTCTTCAGTGTCAATGCTAAATCCAGCAGGGCCTGTTGTAATTAGTGTTATAATTGCAGCTCAAAGCAGCAGGCTGAGATAAAATGTTAGAAATTTTGTAATATTAAGCAAAAGAAGCTTTGAATATTCATTTCTGAACACATGGCTTTGATCGCTAAAGTCATGTCGGCTTTATGAATGCTTCTCTTGATGTTAAATTGTAATAAATCTTCTACTGCAAGATGTTTTCCTTATTTACTCTTCACTGAAGTTTGTGTGCCATCTGTGTTTGAATGTGGAAACCTCACCAGTACAGCTGGTTAGATATTTGGCCAAAGGCAACCACATATGATCTTGGAGGCATCATTTCCAAAATCTGTCCCAAAGCTCATTATTTTAAAGTGAAATTGGAGTCAGGCCACGTGGTAGGAACAGTTCACACTGCAAAAACTCAAATCTTTGGCAGTTAATTTGTCTAATTTTGAAGTCTAATGATGTCACTACACTTTCTGTTAGCCAAAAATGCCTTACATATCCAGCTAACCACCTTACTTTATTAAAAAAAAAAAAAAAAAGTGAAGCCTGAATTGCTTGTAATAAGTAAAAATATCTGCCAATGAGACAAGACACATTTTGCTAGTATGATGTCCTGGAAATTGTACAGTCTTGGCTGGTCTATCACAGGAATTTTCTAATACCTGCCCACCTTCATGAGATCCCGACAATGATGTGATAAACAATAATAATATAATATTAATGATAATAATAATCCTTACCTCTCTTTAAGACCAGATTCAAAGCCCATCTGTTAAAACTCTCCTACTCCCTCTGATCTTTTGCACTGTCTATTGTATTGTTTGTTTGTTTTTAAACCTCTTTTATACCTGTTTTAATGAAGTTTTTATTCATATTTTTTGGTAAAGTGACCTTAAGTATCATGAAAGGTGCCCTTAAATAAATTTATTATTAAAAATGTAACCTGTACTACTTACATTTCACTTGACATATAAATAAAAAATAAATTAGAAAGGAAAATGCCACTATGTAGAGAAACAAAAACGTATTTGAACTCTCAATGGCTTGAAGTTGGCTGATAACTTGCTGGAACTCTTCTGGCATTTGGCTGGGAGGGGAAAACTGAAGCAGCTGAATCTGTATGTGCAATCTCAAGTAGCTATTATATCTGAATTTACCCTCAAGGAGTAACATTTTGCTTGTTTCACTGGCAGATATTTTAAGAAAATACAATTCAAAGCCTTATATTTGCTTTTTAATCCTTGTTATAAGATCTGGACTTATCAAATGAAAATGACATTTGAGTAAGTACTATGGAAATTTTGACTTTAAATGAGAAAAACACACCTCTTAGATCTGGGTTTTTGCAGTGCAAAAGAGGTCAAAGCACCACTTTGGGCTCTGGCTGGGTGCATAGTGATGTAGCATACTGAGTAATAGTACTTATGTTAAATAGACCTATCACAGTGCAGTTACGTAAAAGTGTCACAACAACTCGAGACATTCACATTAATTCTGTAAGGCAACTTCTGTGCCAATTCATGTTGCAACTATATAGATATATACAAACAAGGGCAGAGACACACTTGAGGCGCTCCTGTCTCCTGTTGATTCCTCATGCCTCCCTCTCTTCACGCCTCAGTTCCTACCTCTGGAGACGGAACAAATGGGAGATTTTCTCCTTTCTACCTCCTGATCAACTGTTAATATCCTTCAGCTTTTCATATTCAATTCCACTCATTAAAAACACAGTTCAAATGAAGTCTGGAGATTGTGTCAAACTGAATACAACAATTTGCAAATCCTTGTAGCTATATTCAATTGAAAACACTACAAAGACAAGATATTTAATGTTTGACCTAATATACTTAATTACTCTGTTGCAAATTTTCACTCATTTTGAATTTGATGCCTGCAACATGTTCCAAAAAAGTTGGGACAGAAGCAACAATCGACTGAAAAACTTGTGGAATGCTCAAAAAGACCTGTTTAGAACATTCAACTGGTGAACAGGTTAATTGAAAACAGGTGAGTGCCATGATTTGGCAGAAAATGTGCAACTCCAAAAGACACAGTTGTTCACAAGCAAAGACGGGTCGAGGTTCCAGCAGTTTAAGAACAATGTTCCTCAACATGCAGTTGCAAGGAAGTTGCTGATTTCATCATCTACAGTCCATAATGTTGTCAAAAGATTCAGAGAATTAAGGGGAATCTCTGCATGGCAAGGCCAAAAGCCAACACTGAATGCTTGTGACCTTCCATCCCTCAGGCAGCACTGCATTAAAACCCAATAACATACCGTAAAGGATATTATCACGTGGGCTCAGGAACACTTCAGAAAACCAGTTTTTCACTACATCTACAAGTGCAAGTTAAAACTCTACCATGCCAAGCCAAACTATGGCTTTACACACTGCTGGCTTCTCTGGTCCTGAGCTCAATTGAGACGGACTGACACAAAAAACAGAAGTGTGCTGCGGTCTGATGACTCCACATTTCAAATTGTTTCTGGAAATCATGGACATCATGTCCTCTGAGCTAAAGAGGAAAAGGACCATCTGGTTGTTATCAGCACAAAGTTCAAAAGCCAGCATCTGTGATGGTATAGGGGTGTGTTAGTGCCCATGGCATGGGTAACTCACACATCTGTGAAGGCACCATTAATGCTGAAATGTACAGGTATTGGAGCAACATATGCTGCCATCCAAGACGCCTTTTTCACAAACATCCCTGCTTATTTCAACAAGACAGTGTGCATGTGTTACAACAGAGTGGCTTCGTAGAGTGCAGACTGGCCTACCTGCAGTCCAGACCCCCACTGAAAGTGTGTGGCGCAGGGGATTCAACTCCTGACCATCCATTAGCAGGATAACAAACTCTTCTGCACCTCTACATCAGCTCACAAAGAAGGAGTGTCAGTGTTTGTATGATCTTACCTTTGCGCTCACACTCTCCTGGGTTAATAGCATTTGCTAACACCTTGGCCGACCACCAGCAGAGCGGTTAATGAGCACCTGCAGGACGAAAAGAAGACAAAAAGAAGTCAGTGAGAGGAAGCTTAAATAAGTACAGGCAGAGCACAACAGATGGGTCTTGAGTTTGGACATAAATACTGGGACGCTGTCCATGAAATGTGTGTCCTGCACATTCGTTACAAAACTGAGAAGTTAAGAGAGTTTTAGACTTTATGTTCTCACACTGAATGATGATGAACGTTTTCTGCCTTCTTTATGGATTGAACAGGAGGAGGACGGCAGATGTATGGAGGTAAGATGGATGGTTGAATGTCAGCTGTCCGCTTTCTGTTGGGGTTATCCAAGGAGGCAGCTGAAACACCGCTGAAAGAAATGGGTTTAGGACGATAAGCTCCGAGACTCACATCAGTCATCACCCAACTTTGTTTTTGCTAAATCACCCAATTACTCAAATGGAGTACGCTCTCAAATAAATGTACCTGCAAATCCCAATATGGCTGTTTTCTATATGATTGATGATTGATTATTGGCTTCAGTAGCCAGCCTTGGTGGATGATAAAAGCAAAGAGGAGAGGGTCAGTCTTTTTGCTTCACAAACATAAAATATTGATGTTTATTCAAGCAACAGCAGCAGTTTATTTGAAAAAACAAAGACTCCGGAGTGAGAGTTGTTAAATTTGGCTTCTTTATTACTGTACTTTGGGCCGGAGCCCAGCTGCCCTGAGGTTTCATACCAGCTGGCAAACTTTGAGGCAGAAAATAAAACAATCTGTTTTCTTTGTCTTCATTTCCACTGGAACTGCTCATTAGTAAATGATAGAGTTATACTTGTGCTGGGCGGCCCCGTCTGTGTATTGCACACACTCGGTTTACACAGCGTTTCCCTCTCATGGGCAGAACTGTGGGCAACACAGTCACATCTACAGCTACACAAGCGCTGTTGTAGAGCATGAGACAGGCGTAGGGACAAGGAGAGTGGAGTCGATGCCCCATTTTAGGTGAGATCCCCGCGACCCGGAAGGGAGAAGTGGTATAGATAACGGATGGAGATTATAATTCTACTGGAGCACTAAGAACTGCCTTTGTTGTTTTTTTGTTTTACTTCTTCCTACACCCTTTTCAAACGGAGTCTGGTTTTGAAGGATTAATGGTAATAGAAAAAAAAATGCTGTAATACCTATTTGCATTTACTTACTATTTCATTTTATCTTGTTGTATATGTAGAAATGTATACATATATATGTATTTTTTCCATTCAAGTTCCAAAACTAGAATAGCACTCAAAGAGCGCAGACCTCCCCCAAGGTGATCTGGATCAGTCCCAAAATTTAATCAGTTCTTCCATATCCCATTTCCAACAATTCCTGAAAATTTCATCCAAATCCGTTCAAAACTTTTCAAGTTATTTTGAACACAAACAAACAAACAGACAGACAGACAGACAGATAAACGCCGGCAAAAACATAACCTCTTTGGCGGAGGTAAAAAGTTTTATCTACAGGGAAAACCTCCAAGATCAAGGAGATGGTCTTTGACTTCAGGGGGTCCTCGTTCCAGCCAATCACAATCAGAGGGAAGATCATTGAAGGCATGCAAACCTACAGTACTTAGGTGTGCCCCTTGACAGCAAGCTCGACTGATCTATGAACACAGATGTACTGGAAGGGGCAGAGCCAGCTCCTCTTCCTCAGGAGGCTCATATCTTTTGATGTATGCAGTCAAATGCCACAGATGTTTTATCAATCAGTGGTCCCCAGTGTTCTGTTCGATGCTGCTGTCTGGTGGGGTGGCAACATGACTGATAGGAACACCAGGAGGCAGATGAAGAAGGTCGGCTCTGTGCTTGGCAGGAGATTGGACTCAGTTTGTGGAGAGACAGCACAGTGCAGGCCATCCTGGACAATAGTAACCATCCCCTCCACAACAGTCTGGAGGAACAGAGAAGCAGCAGCAGTGGGAGACTCATCTCACTGCACTGCAGGACTGAGAGGTTCAGGAGATCCTTCATCCCCACAGCCATCAGCCTGAACATCACACTGAACAAAGGCAGTAGATCATGACCTGGACTGTTCATTAGCACTACCACTGCTACTGGATTATTGAATTCCCTAAAGGAGATCAATAAGGTATCTATCTATTTATCTATCTAGACATGGTCAATATAATCTATTATCATATTATACTTTATGAAATAAATACTGAAACAAAACACTAGTTGACTCTTCAGATACCAGCTGTTGTCCTTTCCCAAAGGTACAGAACAGTGTCCTGATAGTACTCAGAGTATATTTTAACTGTCAAACTTTATACTTCATGCGTACATTCATACAAGGCTATTGCTGCATGTATTTAAGTAAAATGTTATCAAAGTAACCGTGCTTTTGTGTCAGAACAGTATTTTTGTTCTCTTTCCACCACTGCTGACAGCTTCAAATCTGACTGTTACCTTTCTTGCATGTCATTCCCCAACCCTCTCTCCCCTGTTTCCAGCTCTATCCACTGTCCTCTGTCAAATGAAGACATAAATGTCCACATGTTCATGAAAGTTAAGCTTCAAAATCTCTGACTCTTTACCAATGAGAAAATATAAAAGCTTATTCAAATATCCATCTCCTTGTCTTCTTTTCATCAAGGCTGCCAGGACTATGTCTTTAAACCAGCTCTACAGATTCTGCTCCAGTCTCTTATCAAATCAAACAGCGATAGTTTTCTGGATAAAAAAAGGAAATTAATGCTGACATCAGATAGTGAGCAATTCTTCACGCACTGAAAGCCTAAAACAGCAAAGTCAACGGAGGGTAATCTCAAATCTGAGCCGGTGCTGATCTTCATCTTTTCTCTCCTGTGTTTTTAAAACTTAACATCCTGAGGGAGTCAGTCATGCTTAGCTTCACTTGAGATCAGATCGAGTTTGACTCCTCCTCTATGGGATAAAATGTCAAAGCTGGCGGGACGTCAGGTTAACGGACCTGTGTCCAATAAATGAGAGAGCTGTGAGTCCCTGTCACCTTTGTTTACAGACTCTGTATTAATGACTGACTTCATAAATCCTGCTGGCAGAACATTATTCTGTCCATCTTCATTCTTCATATGACAAGACAACTCTGTTCGTGCCAACCTGAAATAAATATACCTACAACAGACGGATGAAGAGTAAGGTCTAAAGTTAACTGAACATTTATTTAGCGTTTGGACGACACCCAAAAATGAAACAGTCAGGACCCAGTGTCCAATACGTGGATAAAGGCCAACATTTATTAGGAATTAATAATAATTTCCTCTAAAGGGGATTTTCTTTTTAATTTAATTTGCACTTTTAACCCTTTCACTATCACTAGGTTCAATGATTTTGACCTTTTATTGAATGTTTTCCTTTCCAAAAATATAGATTATGGATCTCTTAGTAAAATTTGAACCCTTTCAGTACCACTATGAATAGACAATGCTCACTAAAGTTTACATCAAAAAATGAAATATTTCCTGAAATAAAAGGTCCACAGGGGATGTTTTTTTTCTGGATTTCAAAGTCTTGGACATGTCGGTAATTAAGATTGTTATTAGTTTGAATGCATTCTTTTCAGTGCAGGGTCAGATTTTGATTTGAAATACAACATATAACACCCAGTCGGTGTTATGGGCTGGAGATCATTAAGTACCAGGCCATACAGAAACAACACCAATGACTTTGGCTAATGTCTTTACACTCAGGCTCTCTGTCTCGATCGGCGCTGCAGCGATCAAAAAAGTAAATCCTGAGATAGAATACTTGAGCTAATACACTCCTCCACCTGTGCTCTGGACGTGGTTGTAAAGATATTGGACTCTGCACGATGTGTGCAACAGGAGGACAGCTAAGACACTCAGCTTGTTTACCTATTTCTTTCAAAACTCAAATTAAAGATTTAAGTCCGCAGTCAAAATTTTGAGTTCTAACCAAATAAATTTTTTCTCATCAAACAACAATAACCAAAAGGAGAATAACAGAAACCTGTTTTTAACCTGTCCACATTGATTTTTACATAAATCCCACCTTTGATTCGGTAAGTAGCCAATCACAATGCAGTATTTTGTATTTGTACATGGTTGGCCATTTTAAATTCCCAGGGCTCAGACCCCCATTTGGCCACGTCTTTGCCCAGACAAGTCACGCCCCCCTGGGGTGTGACTACAGCCACCTTGGAGGTCAAGCCACACTATTTGGGAAACACTCCCCCTTCTCTACACTATCAATAAAGGCCAAACATGCCCCCAACCTCTCACTTGAATGAATAGAATTATCAGATCAGCATTGACTGGTGAATAAGTGATAAAACACACAACGTCAGCACCATGTGAATGACGTTTTTATAGCACATTCCTCTGTACTCAGAAGGTGAAGTGGTTTAAATAGTTACCATGTCAACTGGTGTCCTTCAGCTGACTTCAAAGTTCAAGATTCAAGATTCAAGATTTCTATATTGTCATTCAACTACATACCAACAGTACGCAGCAGAAAGAAATTACGTTGCACCTGGCTCAAGATGCTTAGAACGGGATAAATAATATTTACATAACGATAAGAGTTTTTATGTACAATGAGGTAGTTTTGAAATGTTCCAGTCATAGTCATTCCAGTATAGCAGTATGTAATTTCAAGTACAGTATACAAGTACAGTATATGCACATACACACAATCACACACTTATATGTATATATCTATATCTATATATATGTATCTATCTATCTATCTATCTATCTATCTATCTATGCACGCACATGCACCTATACAAAACACTTACACACACAGACATCCACATATATACATATGTACATATATACAGTATACACTCACATACGCATCTGTATACATACAAATAAAGTGTCTAACATCATAAAGATCAGAGCATTAGACTGAAGTATGTAACATTACATAACATTACTTAATTTCTAAATGTTGTTGTTAAGCACCTGATGAAGACAAAATAAGTCCTCGTGAATGTCTCTTTTCAGGGGTTTGAAAACAAGACTATGGCTCCCCGTGATTCTTTGTTACTGTGAGTTACAGTATGAACTACACGTATAATTGTCCTCATAGTGTCCCCCTCATGAAGGCTGGTCCACGACTTTATTTGATTGTATAGAGCCAGACTTTGATACAAACAAGGTTGTGGACCACTACAATACAGCACACTATAAAGAAATTAAAACAAAAATGATCTTCTTACAATAGTTTCAAACTCACAAAAACATACTCTATGATCAAAACTTTACCACTGGGATCAGTCTTTATGAATCAGCCCGTCTTGAAGCGCTCCCGTATATCAGTTTTTCCGTCTTATCACTCGTCTGTGTAATTTGTCCCATTAGGATTCTGTCCCTGTAATCCCCCGCTGTCGTCACAGGTGGATGCTTCCCTCCACTTTTCACGCATGGAACAAGATAAGAAGTTTGGGAGCGTCCTCATCTCTATTTTCAAACACTCCGCTGGCTCCGAGGTGCTCAGTGAACAATCAAGATTTAGCGCAGATAGCGTCGCCCCTGCCTGGATTTATCATGATTACCATCCAAAAAGCTTGTTTTTCTAATGGGAGATGGAATTAATTTTCACACACCCCCCCCATTGAGCAGAACAGAGTGAAGCAGGGCAGGTCGGTTGGCTGCGAGAATATAAATAAAAATACTCTTCTGAGACTGAGATGAGGGAGATGGTGACAGGAGACAAGAACCTGGGAGACTCAAAAGGAGGCATGGGAAAACAGAGTGATTGAGATGTGAGGCTGAGATTAGAGGAGACAATCAGACAGGCAGGCCCAGCGTAAGGCTTCTTTAAATTGTGTATTGCTGATTTTTCTTGTTTCCTCCATTTTGCTTTCTCCTGTCTTTGTTGGGAGGAATGTTGTCTTACTGCGTGACTCTCCTTTCACGCCCCTTACATACAGGCTCTTTTATCGAATTGACAGAGCAGCTTTCCCTCCACCATCATCTCTCTTTGTCTCTCATTCATTCAGCGCTCATTAAAATTTTTTTCCAGCTTAACATCGAACACAATTCTCTGCATGTCTCCGTCTTTCTCTCTGTTTCTTTTTCTGCCATCTTCTTTAAATTCAGTTTGACTCAGTCCACTCCATCGAAGTGAATAATTGCTAAACAGCACTAATGAAGGACACTACTCAATGGAAAGGGAATAATACACTGGCATATTCATTATTTCAGTAAGTATGATTTGTTTTTGTTTTTTTTCTGTTCCTCAGGATGTAAATATTTGTCTTTGAAGGCTCACTATGACAACTTTCTGCCCTGAAATGCCTGAAATAATCTAAACTAGGCCTGCCTGGGGGGAGTTAAACAAAGGTTGCTCTAACACCTAACACAATTGCATTGCATTTGGCCGTGGAGCTTCATGGTCTGAACTTTTGTCATATGACCTTTCAAATCCAAAAGTTCACTCTTGGATCTCAGACCACACTTCAGCAAAGTTTGAAGAAAATCATTCAAAGCTCGTCTGAGACATTACATCCAAAAAAGAAAAGATGACCACAAAGATTCATTATCCTGACCTTTGACCTGTTAGATGTTCAAGAGTCGAGATAGACATTTGTACCGTGCCAAAACCAGAATCAGAATAGTTTTTTATTGCCAAGTATGCGACACATACAAGGAATTTAACTCTGGCAGTTGTTTTCTCTAGTACAACGGAAGTAAAGAAATAAAAGTGAATATAAAAATGGAGAATAAAATTAAATAAAATTAAGACGAAATATAAATGAAAATGATTCTTAACAAATGCAGTGCATATACAGAAAAGAATCAGAATCAGAATTTGTAATAACTGCCAAGTACAATTGAACATACAAGGACTCTGACTTCGTAAACTGGTGCAAAAACAATGAACATATAATTAGAATGAAAATAAAAATAAGGGTCAAGAGGAATAAAATGAAGTATAAAAATTGGTAGAAAATAGTGACAAATTTACTTGGGTATATATCAAAAGTATACAAAGTGCAAAGTTCTTGGTAAAATACTTATAGAGCTCTTGAGATGATTTGTCCATAGGATCACATTAACAAGAGCCACTATGAAGGCACTGGATGATATATATATAAATTTATATTTATATATATATATCAAGCTTGGAGTTATGGGTCAAAAAAGGAGCCACAAATCTGATTTGAACCTGAGTCTCCTGCTTTAAAGACAAAGACCTTTATATATTAACAACCAGGCCAATTGTGTCCCTGAATTTTTTGTCAAAGTTTTAATGTGTACTCGTTAGCCTATCCTTCACACCAAACCCTTGAGACCTTTTAGTTCAATATGTTTGTCCTGTCCAATGTTTTGCTCCAACCTCATTATTTTTATTACAGTATAAAACCATGGGTAATGCTCCAAGTGCACTAAATTAGCAGTCGAATAAACACCTAGCTGTCCTTTTACCCTGAAATCACAGCTGCTAATCTCTGCTCAAAGATGAACTCAGTTGAAGGTTTTTAAGATCTCTCTGGACGTGAATGGTTTCCCATTTGTTTGTTGGTTCACATTGATTTGAACCATTGAAAAGCCATTGCCAGACCAGGTCAGAGGTCAATGACAACCACTAGATTTGACCAGCATGACAAATAGACACATAAAACTGAACAATAGTCGACCAACACTGCTCAAACAATCTAGAACACTGATTTGTATGAACAGGAAGCTGCATTGTTAAGGAGAAAGTTTGTACATCATCATTGACTGGAGGATCCATATCATTGAGGCCTTTGCTGTTCAGTGACCATGATTATTCAATGTATCAAACCAAAACCTCTGAGGAGAACAAGAAACTGCTTCATCAGCATCTCAGTGTCCCAGTGCAACCCTTTGAGGATGCAGAATCTGATATGTTGCTAGAGTAAGTCAAAGGTAACAAAAGGAGTTTAACAATAATGACATTTTAAAAAATCCCCAAATGATGTGCCTTGTGGTTCTCAAATGGAGTGCTGGGGCACTCCATTTGAGAGACCCTAAAACAACCAAGCACAAAACAGCAGGTTGTTTGATGCAAAAAGGCATGGCACACATAGAACGTCTTAATCAAGTGTCCGGCAGAGCGTACAGGAACATCTTTGTCAAAACTGGGGGCACCTCCCAAGGTGGTGGAGAATGGCCAAGCCTGGATTTTGTGGGACTCAAGATACAGGTTGTCAAACTGAAAATGGCTGAACACATCTGATACAGTTGTGGTGAATAAACTCCAGCAGAAGACAGTAGTAGTAGAAAAAAGCAGTCCCATGAAATAGCAACATCTGGAAAAGGAGCAAAAGGGGTCAAGAAACACCAGGGGCTGAAAGAGGAACTGGAGTTAAATGGGAGAAGTGCAGAACACGGTGGTCTCCATGGAAGCAACATCAGAGATATCTGTCCAGAAAAGTGCAACAGCAACAGCCATGGCACTGTGGAGAGCCCAGGCCCCTGGTGGAGGATCTGAGCCTGAAAGCTAAACAGCCGCAAACTGTGATGTTCTGTGTGTTCTGACACCTTCTGTCAGAACCAGCATTAAGTTCTTCATCAATCTAAGCAACAGTAGCTCGTCTGTTCGTTCTGACCACATGGACCAGCCTTGATTCCCTATCATCAATGCATCAATGACCCTTGGACCACTAGAGACCAGGAACACCCTACAAAAGCTGCAGTTTTGGAGATGCTCTGACCTAGTAGTCCAGCCATCACACTTTGGCCCTTGTCAAACTTGCTCAAATCTTTACGCTTGTCCATTTTTCCTACTTCTAACATCAATTTTGAGAACAAAGTGTTCACTTGCTGCCTGAAATATTCCACCCACTACCTCTTAATATAAAAAACATCTTTCAATCAATCAAACTCTAATTGTGTGCAAGATTCTTTGTAAAGCACTTTTCTCACAAAATCTTGTAGAGTGCTTCACATAAAAAGAAAAAAAAAATGAAATAAAAATAATGAAATTGAAAAGAGAAGATTGAATACAATAAAAATACAAGACCCTACCCACCTTCTCTAGCCACATACAGCACACACACTCACTTACGCCCACACACAGACATTTTTCCTGAATTAAAAATGACAAAACACAGGAGCTAAGACTAACATAACAAAACAATAATAAATAAATAAATAAATAAATAAATAAATAAATAAATAAAACAAAATCATGGTAAGAAATGAGATGAAAATACTACAGGAAAAAATGAATAAATAAACAAATAAATACATTTTGAACTAATAATATGCTAAAATGTGATAGCCAAACACCAAACGTGTAATAAAATCTGCTTAAGTAGGATAATGAAAAAAACTGATTAATGAGAATACAATTCCAAAACATTAAATCTGAACTGAAATGGTGAAATAAAACAGATTAAGAGGATTAAAATAAAATAAATAAATAAATATAATCAGCTAAAAGCCAGACTAAAACAATAGGTTTTTCTGATGCATGACTAAATCATATATGTTGAACGCTAACCGTTGGCCAAGCAGACTGGATTAGCTTGTTTTTGATAAACGATGTATGGATTAATTCGCATCACCTTGAGTTTTTAAAGTGAGCACCTCATTACTGTGCATGTAAACATAACGATTTTAGACACAAAACTTAGGGGGAGGTTTTCTGACGCTCTACAACCACAAAAACTCCCAAGAAGCACACTAACACCATCAGGATCTCTATCTTGGGGCATGAAGATGGATTGTTTCCATGGATTATTTACTAAAGAGTTTTGAATAATGCATGCATGTGCAGTACAGTAAGTATGAAGAAGCAGCTCCAGAGGGAGCGATAGAACTCAGAAATATCAGGAAGCTTTGAAAAAGAGCAGGGGAACAGAAAAGCTGCTTCTTATGCATCATTAGTCTTCTGCTCTACACTGAACATTCATACACTGAATATTCACAGGTGTGTGTGTGAGTTAAATCCAGCGCGTGTGTGTGTAGACTTCATTAAATTGCTCACCTTTGCTCACCATCTCCTGACTCGAGAGAAGACCAAAGCAGCAGAGATAAACGGCTGATCTCTAACTGACTGAATGTGTTTGAGATCAAAAGCAAAGTCAGACGGACCTCGCTCTTCGTCCTTGTTTTTCTCTAAACTTGTTTTTCTATTTTTATTCATACTTTCTTCCTTTAAGTCTTTAATTACTCGTCAGAAAACTTCCTCTGCGACTCTGATTTCATCCATTTTTGTATCTTAATATCCTGACTCTGAGCAGGTACACCTTTTCACCTCCTCATTCACCCCTTCCTCCTCCAAAGCTCTTATTTTCTCCCTCCCACCTCCTCATTTCCTCCCCTCTGGCAGCATATGGCCCGAGATCCATATGAGGAGGCTCCCTCTGGACAGGAAGTCGTGCGAGTCGTGTTGTGGACAGAGGGAGCAGTAAAAAAACATTGAGGGAGAGGTGGCGGAGAGGGGGTTTAGTCATGACTGGGGAAAGGATGGAGGGACGAGAGGGATGCTAGAACCGACAGAAACAAAGCTGAGGGAGGATGGTGGAAAGAGGAAAGGTCGACGTACGTGAGAGGATGCACAAGACTATTTAATGCATGCCAGAGCTGCCCTAAATGTGCAGCTTTGGTAATTAACAAAACAATTTTTATGTCTCTGTGATGGTTAACACACCAGTATAGAGAAGCTCTTTCACCAAAATTAGGGATGCATGATATTATCAGTATGATATCAGTATTGACAGATACTGGCCTAAAAAGTTAAATATCAGTATTGGCTGATACTGACATTTTTGCTGACATCTACAGCCAGTATATCAGCCATACATCAGTTAAACATTGGCAATAATATCAGCAAAATACACCAATGTACCATGATGCTTCATCTTATCAACACTGCATGGGTAGATTTAAAACCCAAGAGTTTCATTTTTTTATGAGTAAAATGTATTTTTTTCTTGTTTTACTTTGTTCCTCACAAAAATAGACTGTCACACTGAAAGCAACAAGTCAATTTTCATATAGTAAAGACTTCATGAAAAATATCTGTATCATTATCAGTGATAATGAATTCAGAAATTTTGGTAAATAGGATATTGGTAAAGATCCAATATTGTGCATTCCTAACCAAAATAATATTTCTATTGCTAAAATATAATTATCATTGATATCCATGAATTTTCAAATTTACTGTTTTACAGAAAACAGATAAAAATTGTGAAGTGCATTATTAATCATTGATTAAAATGTCATATTATAGTTACTTACTTACATTCCTGAACATAAAAAAATAGTTTAAGTAGTTGATTTAATGGTAGAATGTTATGCTTAATGTACGTGTGTATATCGGGCAGACATTAGAACCCAATATGGAGTCAAACTGTCTATACTGGTTGTATTTAAAACCCAGTATTTATATGTTTAAAGATGCCCTAATTTTTCATATCTCTGGTTCATACATTCATTTGAAAGATTTGAAGACTATGCTCATATTCACTAGTGTTTAAAAAATGACTAGTTTTCATTTACTGTACCCCTGATCCAGCTGTATTCTCACTCTTTCTGAGATGCTCTGTTGGAGCTTCTGCTGCTTTAGACAATGGATGCCACATTGGTAGGTCTGGCCCAGTCACTGACCCTGCTGCACTTTTTCTCCCCAGAACACACACTCTCTTTTTCTCTCAGGAGCACACAAACACGAGAATGCATGCCGATTAATTTGATAATCTCATGATAGTGCAGCAGCAGAATTTCACCTCTTGTGTGGCACATATGAACATAAAAACGCTTTGATAAGTCAGTCTCACCACAACCAAGACATCTGCTCAGAACATTATTTGTTTTCTTGGTGAATAAAATGTCTCATGATTAGGGCCAACAGCAGCATTAGTGCTTCTTACCTGCAGAGGTGGTGGAGAACAAGCATCTATCAGGCTAAAAAAGTTTTCAAATGAGTCCAAACACTAAAAATGAGAGATTTAGTCTGTTTTAAAGTTTGGCAACATGATTTCATCCAACAAATATGTAGCACAGTGATCAGGCTGCAGCATTGGGAGCATTGGGGCTTCAAATGTGGGGTTATGCTGGTGTTTAGAAGAAGGAACATTGATTAACATTGATCTAATCTATTTCTCTTTCAGCCTCTAAATCCCCTCACTTCCCCACTACCTATTTTGACCTGTACCTGCAAATTTGAATGATTAATGTATTTGCCTGCACATTTTGGTACTCAACCCAGTGCAGGACTCTTGGGAGAGGCAGAAATCCTCATACCTGGACTTCCTGTCTCGTACATATTAGTACTCTAGCACACAAAGAAGACATGTTATCATACCGCATGACATACAAACTCAATGAGCATAGTTTGAGTTCCTCAATGAATAATTTGGGCACTGATCTGCATGTTCAGTACATCTTCAGATTTTAAAATGTGGGAGTCTTTGTTAGTTTACAGAGGCAACTTTGAGATTAAACTAAGACCTGAGTAAATGCTTTTGTGTTTTGTGGAGGAAAAAAAAAAGGCTAAAACTACAAAGGGTGAAAACTACTAACTTGCAAGTGGAACTAAAAACCTCTTTTTTGTCCTAAGATGGAGCCCAAATGTAAGTTGCTGTCAGTATTTCCACTGGGATGTAAACAGGTAACACACAGAATAAGTAAAGATCAGTCAGGTTGTGCATATTACCCACGCACAAACACACACACAAACAGCAACTAATCGTCTCTCATTGTATCGATCCGCCCATCAGCAATGCTTCACAGGGTCACTGGCTCCCATTACATCTAACAGATCTCATCAACATCTGTACAAACTGCTCCTTGCATCTGGCTCGTGCTGGCTACCCTCACACTCACCCTCAGTCAATCACATATTTGGTATTGGCTTAAGAGCAAAATTACTCATCCACAGTCCACAGAGGGGTCTTATTAAGCCAGGGTCATTGGCTGGCGAGGCGTAGGAAGTCTGTGTCATCATCTGACACACGCTTTGGTATAAACATTACACTGAGAGGTGGGTTTTTATCGGACAGGGTTTGAATCATCCTCACCACAGAAGTCCTTCTCTACCTTCCTGTCTTTACAAAATCTGAGGGGTGTGTGTGCTGTACTGTGGTTCTGTCTTTCATTATTACTTTTGACAGGCCCACATAAAAAACCCACATAGCGTTCACCCCTATTAAAATAAACAAACAGCATCATGTATCATGAACTTATGGGCAGTTGTGGTAGATAAGAGCAACCTGTTATGCCATTTTTTCTGCACTTTAACATCACTTTACAAAAAAAGAAAAATTGCCTAAAGCTGTGGTTGTAAATGTCAATTTATGTACTTCAATGATCCCAAGAGAAAATTAAAGTGTTTAAGAACCTGACAGTGATTGTCCACTTTTTCTCAAGCGCCAGTTTTGAAATCAATGCCTTCATTAACGTTTAGAAAAATTCCAGTACCACTTTTTTAAACCTTGAACCAAGTCAATCACAGAACACTTGTGACTGTCAGAACCACTTAATTTAGTACAATAACAGGACTTCAGTAATCTGTATGTAATATAGCATAGGTAATAAACTGTATATAGATCCATCCATCCATTATCTACACTGCTTATCTGTTTTGGGGATGCAAGGGCTGGAGCCTATCCCAGCTGACATTAGGCAAGAGGTAGGGTACACCCTGAACGAGTTTCCAGTCAATCCCAGGGCCACATAGAGAGACATACAACCATTACTGCTCAAACTCAAACGCAATTTTAAGTCACCAATCGACCTAATGGGAATGTTCTAGGTATGCGAGACGAAGCCCGCGTGCCCAGAGAGAATCCACACATGCATGAAAACTCCACACAGAAAGGCCCTACTCAAAACAGGGATGGAACCAGCACCCTTCTTGCTGTGAGGCTCGTGCACTACCTGCTGCTCTCTTTAAGCTAAGACTAAATTTTCAAGGATTTGACTGCACCCAGAGTATAATTAACTCTGCCAATGCTAACATTATGCCAACACCAAAAATTGAACTTGTGTGAATTTGCTGTGAAGGTCACTCAAAGGTCAAAGTAAAGTACATAAATACTAATTTCTCCATTAAGTGTTAGTGTGTAAAAACAGAAATTAGTAGTAATCAGTGTTTTTAATCCTTTTTGATATCCACATATGATCTGTAATCAGGCAGACCCATCTGACTGGACCTTTCATCAGGGCTTTCATTTCAGAAAGCCTCTAAAACTGCTGTCATATGCAATGGACCTAACTGGTAAAATGGGCAAAGCAAACACAACGTCCTGTTGTTCAAAGTGGTGAGTCCTGATGTCCGTATTTAAAACAACAAGCCAAAGTTGGCAAAGGCCCACATCACATGACAGGTTGCGGTGGAATCAGAATTTGACCGTTTGTTTTGCCTTTTTGTTTATCCCGGATAAATACAGGAGCGAACCTCTTCTAAATATATTGGAAATTATTTTACCAGTTTGTGACCTGATCCCGCTGCAGCACTCTCACCTGAACAGCTAATGTGAGGAGAGCAGTGCGTTGCTGGCTGAAGGATACGTAGGCCCTTTGTTTCTTCATAAAATAGTTCTAAACACAGGGGCTTGGTCAAGGAAAAGTAATAGTTTAGCAATGTATGAGTTTAGTCATTCCAATGTTGTGTTTTTTGTCTAGTTTAAAGTGCCATGTATCGCTTGTGTGCGCGGCTAACTCCCCTCGGGGACAAAGTTGTTTTATTGGCTATCGTATTTTACTAGTAACCTTGCATAGCAGCTTGATCCACCTGATTCAATGTCTGTAATCAGGCAGATCCATCCTGCCAAGCTTCAGCCTACAACAAATGTGAGCGTCCCAAAGTGGGATGGCCCAATCTGCGTCCTTTAGAACAGGAAGATAAACAAGCCAAGAGTGAACTGACAGCAGGAACCAACTATTGCGACAGAGACTAGCATAGATGCTAACAGCTTTAATAGCAGATTCATCAGATCTGGACAGCATTTCTTTATAAGACAAAACACAGATATCAACACTACAGACTTTCCAATAGCAAAAATGTTTTCGCTTCTCTTCCGACATGTTTTGATGAGATTTTGTTTTACAAAGTGGCTCACGTTCTGTAGCACAGTAATACCTGCCAACATTATCTGCTTGTCGTTCAATAAATGTGTTTGATGGAACGATTGATCAATCACCTGCTGAATATGCTCCTGAAAGGTTCTGCCTCCCAAACATTTACAAGTGGCTGTTTCCCAGATGGACTAGTGAAATACATTGGATGTCTAGTTTGTGTGCCAGGTTAATTTACCAGTGCCATGGGCCTCAAACAACCCCACTTAAAAAAAGAAAAATAATAATAATAACATAGCTACCACTTAAAGTCCATTCAATGGCTTTTTCACACTGGATGCATTTCACCAACATGAAAGCTCTGGGGCATAGGTTTTTTTCATTTTAGCCGGCATGTTATCAAGTCGAAGCTTTCAGATTGCTTTTTTTTCTCTTTTGCTGAAAATCTCAAGGAGTTTTTGCATTTTTATCACAACCTGCATGCTTATCTTGTCTAAAATAGATGGGAAAATTATAAGTAGAGAGCCATATTTATCTTGTTTTGGTGAGTAAGTATGTCCACAAGGATATAATTTTTGGCTGATAGGATGAAAATGGTTCACTTATTTCCCATCTGTGCCTGTCAAGGTGAAACCTCTGCAATTCCTTTGGAGAAACTTACATTGTTTTAACAGAAAGCTCTAATGCTGAAGATTTTCGGGGTTGTTTATTTTCTCAATCACGCTACTTGTGGAGGAATGTATTGTGGGTCTTCCTAAATATTCCATTGATGTTCCCTTTTCAATCTATTTCCCAGATTCTCTTGTCCCTTTGCTGGATTGCTGTCACTGGTAATTTGTGTTGTTGAAAGTGTTTCAATCATTAATTAAAGGGTGTAAAATTAGAGCTTAATGGGACCAAGGTGTTGGGTGTTCCTCCTCTCCAGGCGTTGACAGATGGTGGCAGGTTAAAGAGTCGTTTCACATCCTGCAGCAGCCAGCTTGCAATTTTTTTGGTCGCCATTACCCTGTGCATGGTGGGCCAATTCACCCAGAGCGCCAAAGACATCTGTTCTTACAAAGGAACACATATTTCCACTGTCCTGGGCAAACCTCAGAGCTGAAAGTCTTTGGGTGGCAAAGTTTCAAAAATGCTGGCTCAGAAATCCTCTGATCACCCTGAGCAAGTCATTGAACCCAATCATTCCAACAGAATTTACTGAACATTATCTCAACAAGAAAATGTTGTTCAGAGAAGATGGAAACACGATGTAATGAGCTGATAACTCAGGCTGTATCACAACAATAACATCAGGTAATGTATGCTCACAGACAAAAGCTTTACACATTTTCTTCAGCATAATCGTCAACAATCCTCACACCTGTTCTTCTTAGTGTTTTGTCACATTCACACACTTCATTGAGAAATACCATCTGCACAAGCTAACATCTGTTTCAAGGTTTCTTCTGGCATCTCTTCAGAAAAGAGCACAAACCTCTGCCAAGGCATTTCCAACATTGTCGGGCCAAGCGAATTTGTTGCTAAGTCAACAAATTCTTTTTCAGAAAAAATGTGTCTGCATCCAGATTTAGATCACCACCAAAATTTTGTTGCTTCTCTCTTATGCCAAGACCAACATTCCTTAAAAATGCCATCAAAGTCTGCCAAGGACTTTTTGAGTTATCAGAAAAAAACCTGCCTTATTTCGTAACATGAACAAATTGTTAAAACTGTTATTAGATCAGCATCCGGATTTGGATCATCACCAAAATTGTATCGCTTCTTTCTTGTGCCATGACCAACAGCCTTAAAAAGGTTAGCAAAGTCTGTCAAATACTTTTTAAGTTATTTCCAAAACTGTGAGAATAAAACTGCCTTATTTTGTAGCGTTTAAACTGTTATTGCATCAACATCCGAATTCAAATCACCACCAAAATTGTATCACTACTTACTTGTGCCTTGACTAACATACTCTGAAAATGTTATCAAAACCTGTTTGGAGATTATTGAGTAATTTGTGAAAATGTGAAAAACACTGCCCTTTGTTGCCGTGTTAAAAAAAAAAACCAACAACTCCTGGATCCGCATCTACATTCAGACAGACAACCACCAAAACTGTAGCACTTCTTACTTGTGTCATGACCAACATTTTCTGTAACTGTCATTGAAATCCATTGATAAAGAGGGCATATAAAACCTGAAAAAGCCTAATGGGCTCTTTAAAAATGGTGGGAAGTATATAAAGTCTTACAAGGAATACAAATATTCAAGATGTAAATTTTGGCATGCGATAAGATAAAACTACTCTTTCTTTTCTTATTTAGCATTTAATCTTGTTTCAAATCTGAGATTTCTCTCCTCTTTTGCTTCATACTTCAGACTCACAAAGGCTTTCACGAGCCACCCGTTACTCGTCACAGTCCCACTTGCTGTGTGAAATCAGTCTAATTACTCCTCCACCTGCAGAAGCACAGATCATCTTTCACAGCTCTAAGACGTTACCTCTGCTGTGCTGCCAAAAGTCCAAACACCAACATTCAATCATAAATGTACACATACAGACTTTAAGCCTTGAAATATGGTAAATAGATAGACTTAATGCATGTTGTAGCAGACTAAATTTATGAGCGGGGCCTAATGGACACATCCATAAACATATGCACAAGCTTGGTGCGAACGCCAACACACACTGAGACGACATGTGGTAGCTTTGTTGCCTGGAAACAAAAGAGAAAGCATTTCTCAGAAGGAAGTGATGAGAAGATATGGAAATTTTGGAAAGAAAAAGGAGAGAAAAGAGAGGGGGATAAAAGACAAATTAAAAAAAAAAAAGACAAAAGAATGATCTGAATCCACAAAAATGGGCTGAAATATTAAACATGTGCAAGCGAGCTCTCAGAAGTTTGTTTTAAAGCTCATTATGGTGACAGAAAAACAGAGTGAGGAGAAGAGACATGGCTGTGCTGTCACTAGTGATGTGGACTTGAAAGAAGCATTTTTATCCTTCATTTGCATGTCATCTTCGCCCAATTTGGAAGTGAATACAAAAATAAGTGCACTTCTTTCAGATCATTTAATAAATTCTAAGATACATTAAGTTGGTCTAATAGGAAAACAAGTTAATATAAATAAGCAGACTGCTTTAAAGTACTTCCAGCAGTCGCTCTTGCTGCCTAAATTTTGTTTTATTCGGCTAAGATGATAGAATATTATTTTCAGTTAATGGAGAAAATTAAACATCAAATTTATCTTGTAGCCCAAGACATAAGAAGGAAATTTTATTGCTTTTATGGTCCTTTTAGTGCTTCTCCTAAGACAACATCATCATAATTTCAATCTTATTATAGACACTTAAGTTTTCAAGAGTGGTTGCCAAATCAGTTGCGACTAGGATGTTGGCAACAACAAATAACAACATGTTAAGTCTAAGGATAACATGGTTGATCTATTCTTCTCAAAAAAAGTTTGAAAATGTCATCCTTTCTCCCCTTTCATAATAGCAATTGGCATTTTTTCTGGATCACTGGAAAGCCTGATTAGTCACCTTTACAATGAGGTACAACTTGTAAGGATTGTGCATTTGGGGAATGAGTTGTGTTGCTCATTCCCTGTAGTTTAGTTTCGTATGCATTTCTTTCATAAATTACATAAAGTGCTAATCTTATTCTGAAAATAGATTACATAACATAACACGACACAGTTGCTGAAGAGTTTATCTGATGACTGTAGGCAGAGGCAGGCTAACACTAACTAATTAGGCTAACACTAACTAAGCTAATTAGCAGTGGGAGGTCTCTGTCTGTCTCTTCCTTGTTATTGGACGCACAGTGGTAAGTATGGTGTCTATCTGCTTGTCATAGACTCGGGAGTGAGGCAAGACACGAAAACCACAAAAATGTTGTCATATCCCTTTAAACCAACACTGTAGTTTTTCACCTTAATATAATATTTCTAGAGTCATTGTGATGGTACATCACCTTACCACAGGTTGAATGACAACTCTGTCATGGTCTGAGGGGGTCTTTATCACCTACATTGACACTATGTAACTTTGAGGTAGATGGTAGGAACACTTCCACACTAAAAAACTACAAATTCGTACAGCTTTGACTGCTTTACGGCATACGTCACTTCCCCCTCCTTCCGATTTGTTCAAAAGACGGAAGCCGAGGCGAAAGCTCAACGTTTCTTCACTCGTCTGGATTGTATTCTAGGATCTGATGTGCTGACTAACCAGTGTTTAAGCCCTGTGGAGGGCAGCAATATGCCTTAGCTAAGTCAAGTCTGCCCGAAATAAAAAGAAGAAGAAGAAGAAGAAAGCTAAATGTAGAGTTGCTAAAAGTGGCAAAAAACCCTTTGAAAAGAAAAGTTTAATCTCAGGAGACGTAAAAAGAAAGTGGGAGAGTAACAAGCTAAATGCCCGGACAGGGATAAACATTGGCCCGGCGTTCACTCGCTGGCGTGAGCTGAAAGACGAGGAGGGATGTCCGACCGATGCTGATCTGGTCCTGTTACTGGACTTATAAGTACATGTTGCTAACAACTGACAGCTGATGCTTGAAAAGTGATTTATTTGAAAAGAAACATGATCAGACTGTACCTTATCAGTCCACATGGTCTATTTGTCTCTCGGGACGTCCTGTCGGCTCGCTTCCCCTCCCTCTGTATGTCAACAAATGCACGTTGGTGTGAGGCACTCTGTTTTACGACAGTGTAGTTACACTCAACGTCCATAGAGGCCACTAGAGAGCAGAAAGCTGGAATCTTACATAGTGGGGCTTTAAGTGTTAAAGCACCCATGGAGAAGGACTCTTGATGAAGCATTGTGCCTCTTCCTCTTGTTAAGACAATATTCAAACACCATAAATTTTAAATGACTGCAAAGATTCCCTGCAGTAGTCTAGATCTGATCCAGCACAGAACCTGCTGATGGCTGGATTTGGATCGCACAACACACATCAACTGCCAAACAGTATAGATTTATCGTTTGTTGAATGTGCTGTAAATTGTTTTTGACAAATGAGTGGATTTGACTGATTTCTCCCTGAATGAGATTCAGAGCTGTGGTTTTGTATGGATCCACTTCACTGTGCCAGTTTTACAATATTAGATAATTGTGCTCAATGGAGCGCAAACACACAACATATTTAACTTTGGAGTGGATGAAAATCACACACACACGATCGAGCTCATTATTAGACTTCACAAACATGCACACCCATGGGAGACATTACAGAGCATCTCCTTTAGCCCTGACCTTTAACACCAGTCTCCACATTAATAAGGCCTTCTCCCTACACCTCAAGTCCACGCTGTGAGAAAGTAATTCTCAAGGGCCCAAGGCAGGAGCCCGAGGGGTGATCTCTTTCTCTGCCTGCTGCTCTTCTCCCATCCTGACCGCGTTACCCTGGGTGTCAGTGCTCTTTGATTGGGTCGGAGCTTCTAGGCTCGCTAATTGGCTATTTGGCTCGACAGATGACTTTTAATTTATTTGGACGGCTGGTAATTGGAAGCCTTGGAAGCCACAGCTCACAAGCTCAACGAGAAATACCAAAGGGAGGAGAACAAAGGAGAAGATAAGAATAATTATGTGGAGGGTATTTGTGCTTAAAGGCAGCGGTTTGATTCCTCAGTGGTTACAGGAAGCCCATGGGCCACATGTTGGTCACTATTTACAGATACAGAGACACTGAGTAAAGGTCCAGTCATGCCACCAAAGTGTGAATTTACAACCCAGCAAGAAAAAAGTTTACAAAAGATGCTCTGAAGTGAAACACATAATAAGAGAAGCTAAAACAAATTATTAGAAAATACAACAAACAGACAAAAGCAAACACGCCCCAAAATAATTAAAAACATAACAATAAAACACAAGAACAAATCAGATACAGACAAAAACTAATTAATAAAACAATAACAAAAGAAAAACTAAAAACACATCAACAATTAAAAAAAAAACATCAGCGAATAAATAAAATAATATCCACACAAATTAGAAAACATTAAATTCACAGAAATTAAAAAAGTACAAAAAATACAACAAAACAACACATCAGGAACACAACAAAAACAAATCTGAATTTAACATAATTAACATACCACAACAAAACTTAACGAAACATAGCAAAAAAACTCACATCAAAAAATGAACAAAAATACCATATTAAAAAGTAGATAAGAATATTCTCAGAATAAGAACTAAGAACACAAACATAATAAAAAATAACAAGCTGTAAAGAGAAAAAATGTTAATACAAAACAACAAATCAACAACACAAGAAAAATGAGACACTTCAAATTAAGTAAAAATAATGACAAGAAAACACAAGGTGAAAGAAAAGGCACACAACGACAAATTTGAATGACCATTACAACAACGAAAACACTAGAAAAAAAAAAGACTGAAAAACAAGAATACCCTCTGGCTGGGCATGATCCCAACAGTGAAGCCCCTCTTTCATTTCCCAATATTTTGTAAAAAAAAGTTTGATTGGATATGTTGAATACATGCTAATTACCACATTTCTTTGGTTGTTAGCATGTACTAGCATGTACACTCACCTGTGTTTAGCAGTCATACTACTAGTTAAGTGGTATGAAGGGCTTCAAAAACAGCCAAAGACTAGTTAAAAATACTGCACTGACATGACAAATGTGAACTCTCCCTGAAAACACGCACACACACACATGAATCCAGAGACTCAAGCACACACAGTGGAAGATTAGCCCTACGCACGCTACAGGACAATCCGCTCTGAGGTGCTTAAACTTTCTCATTACACGTATACATCCGGATTTCTCTCCACACGCAGACACGTGAGAGGGAGACAGGGATGAGTGACGAAAAAGAAAAAGGTAGAAACCAAGTGCGTTAAGACGTGGTTTGAAAGACGGGACAGGAGTGATAAAAAAATGAGGTGAAATAAAGGATACAAAAAAAGAGGAGGTGAGTGTCAAACAGGAGGGAGCCATAAACACTTTGAAGCTGAAGACGTGTGTGTGTGTCGTCCTGGCATGTATGTGTGTGTGTGTGGTGTCACCCTGACATACAAAGGAGATTGGGAGCTAATCAGGCATATGGCAGGTGCAGCACAAGGGGAATAATAATGGGCTCAAACACACATAAATAATAAACTTTGACACATGCACAGATGCAGACTGTACTGCTACATGCTGACACACAATAAAGACTGATATCAGAGACACAACAATATGAGGACACGCACACACACTTCATTAAGACCAGGTTTATCAAGGACAAAGGGATAAACTTCACATATGTTCCTCCTATCATCCACATACGACGAGACGATTTAATACATGAGCAAGGAAGGCAGATTTTAACATCACAACAAGTAGAACATCCTGATAAATTCAGAGTTTTAGGTGGCATAAACAAATGCATAGTGGGAGTATAATTAAGGACACCTTTACAGGATCAAAAGAACAAAATAATAAGCCATGAGCTTGTTCCCCTAAAAAGTGGATCCATATCAGGTGCACTGGCTCAGCTGGTTACTATGCTGAAAGGCCCAGTTGAGGGTGGCCATGTTTGTATTGGTTTGACTTCACAGATGCATGATGACTGCCATGTGTCCCCTGTGCAGATTTAGATCTCAGCTGTGTTAAAGGTCTAGAACAGATGTGACGCAGGGGCAGTGCAGCTGTATCAGCCTGATTCAATGTCTGTGATCAGACAGATCCATCTTGCCAAACTCGAATCTACAACAATTGTGAGTGACCCAAAGCAGGAAGGTCCAATCAGCATGCTTTAGGAAGAGGTGGGAGCTACAAGCAAGACGACAGCAGGAAGTGACTGTTTGTACTGAGATTAGCATAGATGCTAACAGCTTTGGTAGCAGTTTTATCAGATATAGACCACATTCCTTTATTAAATGAAAAACAAATTACAAAACTACATTACTCCACTTCCAACAAGTTTGATCTACGAAGTGGCTCATGTTCTGTCCTTTACACTGCGGCAGTAGTGCCCTCCTTCTAGATCATCTGATTGGACCGTTGTGAATGTGATTGATGGAACAATCATCCAATTATCCGCTGGATTTGCTTTTGAAAGGTTCTGCTAATTCCCAAACACTTTTTATGGGCTCTCTCAGGTAGTTACATTCAGCCTGAGCTTTTTTACACCCTCTAGTGGTGTCCCCCAATAACACATGTCCCAAACAGGCAAGTATGTAAAAAAAAACAAAAAAAACAACTCATGATGCTATCAGATGTAAAAGCAAACCTTCAGGGACAAACAGCAAATATGTCTCCAGCCTAAAGCTGCTCTTGCCTAATGCACACCTAAAGATCAAGCCAAAACTCCAAAAGCACACAATATTTATATTATGGAGCCAAAAGCAGCCTCTTTAACGCTTATAACCTCCAAAAAAGAGATTATGTTTTTACAGCAATTGTCCTTTTGTTTGTATATTTGTCTGTCTGTGAACAAGATAACCCAAAAAAATTCTCAAGTTTTCTCAATTACTTTTTTTTTTTTATGGCTTTGCATGCGTGATCAGTTTTCCACATTTTATAACCAATGTCTTGGTAGAGGTTTCTGCTCTCAGATCAGATAAAAAAGCTTCAGAGTAAGTGTAATACTCATTAAGTATTTGCAGCTATATTTGGATTTCTTTCTGGTCATTTGTCAAAGCTGATACCACAGTGTAACAAATCAACATTAAATAAATATTTTCAGCAAACAGGACCTGAAGAGTTAAAAGATCTTTTTTTTTTTTTAATGTTTCATTCTTTTGCCAAAAATATATGGGTTAGTATCATATCTTCATCCTTTGCCTTTGCTGTTCTGTATGTTTACATTCATTACTAAGCAAGTGCAGGTGAGCCCAGCCACCCTCCTGAGGAATCTCATTTCAACTGCTTGAATCTGCAGTCTCATTATTTCAGTCATTACCCAGAGCTCATGACCAAAGGTGAGGGTTGGAAAGAAGATTAAGCGGAAAACTGGGAGCTTTTCCTTTTGATTTAACTCCCTTTGTACCACAACAGCTCTGTACAAAGGCTGCAACACTGCAGATGCTGCACCAATCAGCTTATCCACCTATTGGCTCATTTTACCCTCACTTGTGAACAAGACCCCGAGTGACTTGAACTCCTTTACTTGGGGCAAGAACCCAATCCCCAACTGGAGGGTAGGAAGTTAAAGATGACCCTTGATCACGCTGTCTCACATGAACCTCTACTTCTCCTTTGCCGCCATCCAGTTGAAATCCAGCCCCTTTCTGACCTCTGTTTTGTATTTATGTTTATAATTTCTGACATTTCATATATTCCTCCAGTTTCCTTCTTTGTTGTTTTTTCTTAAACTTTGCTGATCAATTGGAAACCCATTTCATCACTGCCCACATGTTCACAGCCAGTTCTGCACATTTGATCCATATCCTTAGGCGAGAACAGAACTAAAGATGAAATAAATGCTTAGTAGAGACAGAAGGCTACACCCGAGTCTGTAATCATATCCCATGTTAAGAATAAATGAGCCTTTAGTTTGACTCACAGTTGCAAAAATGAAACTCAAAACACTGAATGGATAATCAAACATTTTCACCATGTTCTCTCATGAAAACTAAGGAGGGATTTGAGCTGCCTGATTCGATATCTGTCAGTTGAAGTATGACAGATAATATAACCTCAGGGCTGAAATATTTATCTTTGCTAGGCAACACCTTCACATCTATTTGTTTCACTGATGTGCTCATGCAGATTATAAATCCTGAATATCATGTGTTTTGTGTTTGAAAAGTCATATAAAATATCCTTCCATCAAAGCAGTGGTTGCACAAGATTTTGTTGCTTTAATCATTTGATTTCTCTCCTCTCTCCCTCCACATATTCACAACAACAAACAAATATGAGTCATGACCCATGACTCAAAGTTGGTTTGAACAAACCCACAGCAGCACAGCGTTGCCATACCAACTGTGAGGCTGGCACCAGATTGGTGTTTCCATAGAGCCACCAGTCCCCCAGTCCCACCCACTGACTCTGGACGCTCATGTCAACAAATAAGTTGATATGAAAACAAAGCCAATACAGCGTTATGCTCAGGGCAAACAATGTGTCGTCAATTAGAATAAGAAAAGAATAACAGATCAGTGTTAAGTGACAATATTTAGCTTTTTCAAGTTTTTTATGCCCATTGATGTGTTTAAATATCTCCTCTGTGCGACTGAGTACTTACATGCACGAAGCAAAAAAGCCTGCAGCATCTGGACTTCTCTCTCCTCCTTTTTTAAAGGGCAGGAAGCTGCCCGAAACAGCTTGTTCGCCTGGACTCCCAAAATAGACACACAAACCCCAATTCCAGTGAAGTTGGGACACTGTGTAAAACTGAAATTAAAACGAAACAGATAATTTGCAAATACTTTTTGACCTATATTCAACTGAATACACTACAAAGACAAGATATGCCATGTTAGAACAAATAAACTTCTTTTTTTCTTACAAATATTCACTTATTTTGAATTCTGTTTCCTTAACAGGGGCGAAAAAAGACTTGGAAAATTGAGGCATGCTCAATAAATGCCTGATTAGACCATTTCACAGGTGAACAGGTTAATTGGAAAAAGGTAAGTGTCATGATTGGGTAAAAAAGAAGCATTACTAAAGGACTCAGTTGTTCATAAGCAAGGATGGAGCGGCGGTCACCACTTTGTAAACAACTGTGTTAGCAAATAATCCAACAGTTTAAGAACTTTTCTCAATGTACAATTGCAAGGAAATAAGGGATTTCACAATCTACAGTCCATAATATCAAAAGATCCAGAGAATCCAGAGAAATATACCTACAAGCAGCAAGGCTGAAAACTAACAATGAATGCCAGTGACCCTCCATCACTAAGTTCTAATAATAAAAATACCTTTATTCGTATGGCTCTTTTAAAAACAGATTTACAAAGTGCTTTGACAAACAGGCTGGAACATACAGACAGCAAAGCACAAGAGCTTAAGCACAAAAAGAAGTAAACAACCAAAAAGCTCAATTTAAATCAAAGAACCCTTACAGACAAACACAATAATTTTAGACACTAGCAAGTGAAATCTTTGAAGTGGACCCAGACAATACAAGAACCATGCAACATAAAATGAGACCATGAGGACCAACATAAAAGCTAAAAACATAAAATCAGTAAGAAAAAGAAAAGGCAATAAACAGGGGGTGAAAGCAGAAAACTTAGGCTGCACAGCATGAAAAAAAAACCTCACTCTGTAAAGGATGTTCCAAACAAGTGCTAGTTAAAACTCTACCATGCAAAGCTAAAGCCTTACATCAACATAACCCAGAAACACGCCAGCTTCTCTGAGCCCGAGCTAGTCTGGACTGAGGCAAAGTGGAAAAGTCTGTGGTGGTCTGAAGAGTCCATGTTTCAAATTGTTGCTGGAAATCATGGATGTTGTGTCCTCTAGGCTAAAGAGGAAAGGGACTTTCCAGACTAATCAGCACAAAGTTCAAAAGACAACATCTGTGATATATTCGAGATGTGCTAGTGCCCATGGCATGGGTAAACTGCACATCTGTGAAGGCACCATTAATGCTGAAAGGTATATACAGGTTTTGGAGTAACATCGTCTTCTTTGGGGACGTTCCTTCTTATTTCAGCAAGACAATGCCAAGTCACATTCTGCCCATGTTACAACAGCTTGGCTTGTAGAGAGTGTAAACGTGTTGCACATTATGAAGCAGAAAATACAACAATGGACACCCCAGACTGTTGAACAACTGAAGTCGAACATCAAGCAAGAATGGAAAAGAATTCCACCTACAAAGCTTCAACAATTAGTGTCCTCGGCTCCCAAATGCTGGTTGGCTACCTTTACATGAGAGCTTTAATTCCCCTTTAATTCAGAACAAAACTTAAATTTTCTTTAAAAAGATTAAAAATGACCTTGTAAACACAGAATTCCGAATGAAAATGACCATTCCGAAATAAACTTAATTCCGAAATAAGTGGCTGGTTTATTTTGATTTTAAATCTGAATTTAATAATTCCTAGATCATGTATACGTTCATTCCAATTTAAATTAATTCCAGTCGTTTTGCACATGCTTGTTTCCCTTGAACTGTCACGATGATGCACAAATTCAGTGCTGACAGGAACAGGATGGCCACCCAAAGCAAGCGATGAACTCGAGCCGAGATAATTTATTTAACTAGAGCCTTAGAAGATTTGGAAATAATGAAAAGAGTGGATGGATGTAAGTATAAAAATGCGGACCTTTTTAAAGATGTAGCGTCCAAGTTGGACGAAGTTTCCCTGACAGAGACGCTGGAGACACTGAACTGGAGTTTGCTTTCTTCTGGTAGGCGTAAATATGTCATGTCCGCCCCCTGTCCAATCAGAACCATTCCCAACCCCCAGGCCTTAAGTGGAATTAAATAAAGGCAAATAATTGTGTTTTCCATGTAAACCTCAATTTGGAATTACTATTTCCATGTAAACGTGAAAGAGAATACATTAATTCAGAATTATTTAATTCTGAATACTTAATTCCAAATTAAAAAATATCATGTAACCGTGGCCACTGAGTGTTTTGAGAGAAAAGGTGATGTAACACAGAGGTAAACATTCCCCTGCCCCAACTTCAATGGTATTGAGGTTTGCTGAAGCAGAAAAAGAAAAGAAAAATTACTAAACATCCCAGCTGGGGGGCCCTGTCTCCTAGGTTTTGACACTGCAAACCTCCTGTGGGACAATTAGCAGCCAAAGGAGAGCAGAACGAGTCTCATTAACATCCACTTTATAACTGGCTCCCATCGTGTTCGGGATTTGAAAATGGCCGCTTCCCTTCATGTTGCCCCCTGAACACTACAAACACCTTCAGCCATTAAACAGATTCTCTGTAAAAGTTTATTCTGGGCACATTCATGGGTGTAATTTGGAGGCACACTCATTAGGCAGAGTCGCCTGTTTGTGCACATAATTGAATTTCTTGTGCTCCAAAAGCGAGAGGAAAAGGAGCCTCTTCAATACATTTACTGAGAAGCTTTGGAGTGAACAGCATTCTCTCATTTGGCTTATATTTCTGGCTTTCATTTGGGATCCACATTATCATCCACAGGCTGGAAACGCTGCTGTGAAAACACCAGCAGCAAAACTCATATTTGTACTCTGCATAATTCTGTACCACATCGCCCATTTGCTTACATTATTTAGATATATCTCAGCTACTACAGCTTTCATGCCTTCTTTACTCTACTTTCATCCCCCTAACATCCTCTCTCTTATCCCCCATCCTCACCTTGACAAACACAATATGACACATTCAACTGGACACATTGAAACGGGGCCTCCACATTCTGCTCATATATGCAGGTGACAAATCAGAAGTTTGCTGGAGGCAGAAAAGAGAAGCCGCCATGTGCTTCAGTAGACCTCAGATGGGCCTGCAGCACCTGGCGTTTGACCTCTGAGGGAGAAAATGCCCTTTCCTAAAAGCTCTACAGAAAATATTGAAATAAAAAAAGTCACTTCAGTGCTCCTGCGTGGTGCCCTCTAACCTCCCTCCTGGTTTCGTGTCTGTGTGAAAGACTGCACGCATGTAAAACTGCACGCATATGTGTGCAACTAGCCAGCATGCAGACAGATATACCAACATAACAGCACTGAGCATCTTCATACTCACAACAGTCATTGGCCACTTCATTAGGTACATCATGCTCGCACTGGGTTGGACCCTCTTTTGCTTTCAGAGCTGTCTGCATTCTTCAAAGCATTGATTCAACAAGGAGAGATTTGTCGGAGATTTTGATTCATATTAAAGGGATAACCAACATTTTTTTTTTGTTTGTTTTCATGTCTTGCCTCACGCCCGAGTCCAGTCTGTGCATGCAGTATCAAGGAAGAGATAGGCAGAACTTGATCACTGCTAATCAGCTTAGCACAAACACTGGGAGTCAATGGGAAGTGTTAGCCTGCCTCTGTCTACAGTACAGATTAACTCTTCAGCAACTCTAAATGGAGTTTAGAGAGACTAAGATTAGCACTTTATGTAACTTTTGAATAAAATACATCTCTTTCAAAGTCAGCCATAATCCTTAGTACTTATCTTCTTCTACTCAAAAACAGAGGCTACCCATTGACTCCCAGTGTTTGAGCTAAGCTAATTCACAGTGGGTGAGCTCTGCCGGTCTCTTCCTTGTTACTGCACACACAGTCAAAAGAATCGTATCTATCTGCTTGTCATGGACTAGGGAGTGAGGCAAGACCCAAAAACAAAACAAAAAAAAAAGTTGGCGTATCCCTTTAACATGATAGCATCACACAGCTGCTTCAGATCCGTCAGCTGCATAACAAATCTCATAGCAAATGTTATGCATGTTTACTGTAGGTAAAGAAAGTAAACTCTGAAATGCAACAGGATTTTTGTGAACCTATTCAAGGATGCATGTTTTGGGCTTGTTTTATCAGCCTGGTTGCTTATTTCAGTAGAAATATCTGGCAACATTGTATTTGAGCTGTAGATATAAGGTGTGTGTCTGTCCTGCAGGGATCTAAAGGGAGCCGTATCAAGCTAATAAGGCATCGTATGGTGATTTAAGAGAAGACTCTCGGGCCTCCCAGGCTAATTATCCTGGTCTCAGTATGTCTAAACCTTTCCTTTTCCTCTCTGTCAAGTGCTCCGAGTCTCTCCTTCCGTTTGGTGCTTCTGGCCATTTTCCCTCATTACTTCAGACTATTTCCATTTCCCTGCTGCGTCTGAGATCTCTCTTATTTTACTCTTTGCTTTTGTGCTTAATTCCCCACACAGGCTTTGTTCTCCACCTCTGTGATCTAGCACCTCTTAACCTTTTTCTGAAAGTTTGTTTTGCTTATTATACCTCCAAGGGACTACAGGAATTTAATTTGTTACCAGTCAGACTGTGTGTGTGTCTGAAATGCACATTTTGTTATAGCCTACAGGCTGGTCAAACTGAGCTTTGAGGGATTTTTGCTGCTGCAAAGAAGAAAGGCCTCAGTCTAAGATTCCTTGTAATTACCTCCCAAATGTTAAACATATAAATCTCAGAGTCCATCATGTGCATCATGCAAACATGCAGGACCAATACAGCAGTAGTATCCCCTCACCCCAATCTGCATTGACAACGTAGCACTGTCAGGGTTAATATCAACAACTCTAAAGTGTCTGTATGGATCCACACCACAAAGTGTGGTTTTCAAATTTTTAGCAGCACTTCAACCTTCATCAAGTGTAATTGTTGACTCTATTTTGAGTTAAAATGTTACATTTTCAACACTAAACAGTGTGACTTTTGATCAGCACTTCTTTGTAGTGTTAGGTGTGCACTCTCTCAAAGTATTTTTAACTACTTGTAAGTGTTAACTCCATATTAACACTGCAATGCTTTATTTATTTTCAGGATATTAATGGGAAAATGCAATAAAGATACTATGAGCATATTAAAAAAAATTCACTGCAGTTTTCCTGATTTTGGGCTTGTGGCATCTGTTAATGTGTCCAATGATGGGGTAAGGACAGGTTGATTGACTCTAAAAATGTCGCTTACATGTTCAGAGGTCAAAGTGAAAAGTTCAGAGTAAAAGATCCCACAGTGACACTGATGGATTTGATGTTCATGTTTTTGACACCAGCTCTCTTTCAGCTGAGAGAAAATTTTATGGGATTTGACTCCATCCAGAGCAATTCTGCCCGCTCAGCTTTTCCCGCTGGGTTTTAGGATTTTAATCACAAGGGGTCGAAACAAAATGGCACAAAAACAGCTTTGCATTTGCTGCTGTAACTGAGCTTAACAAGCTGTAGCCATATATGCACCTTACAATCACTGCAGTTGTTCATGTTAATATTAGAACTACCGTAAATACCTTCACAACCATACAGACATGAGGACCCTCAAAAACGAGAAGCCACATCTCAACAGGCTAACCTTTAATACTTTTATATTTAACATGAGAACTTGGATGTATGTACGTGTATTTATGTGTTTATGTGTTTTTTATTTGTATATATGCATATATGGGTATCTATACATTGAAGAGTTTGTCTTCAGCCTACTATATTGTAAAGTGCCTTGAGATAACACTTGTTATGAATTTGTGCTGTACAAATAAAGATTGATTGATTATATTTGCAAATATACTTTATTTTATTTATTTATTAAAGCCTTAATTTGATTTAACTCTGGCTTTATTCATGAAATTGCTGACTTGTACAGTTTAATGACATTATTAGTTGATATATTGCTCTTGCCTTGATCTGAGAAACTCAACAAATTTTATAATTTTTTTTTTTTTTAAGGTTTTATCAGGGTTTGGCATTTTAATTATGGTTTAGTGTCTCTTAATTCTCCTCTTTTGTTCAGCTGTGTGTTACATCTCTTTTGAGGTGTCTGTGTTGTGATGGATTATTGTGTCTCTCTGGCTCCAAAACAAATTTATCCACGGGTACAAATAAAGTAACCTGAACCTGAACCCGATGTCTGATTGCTCTGAAAAATGGAAAAGATTGCTTAGACTCGCTCTTTTGGCTGTGATTGGAGTAACTTAAGAGATGAATTGATGCATTAAAACACTTATACATGATTAATTTGTTTTTTACATTTGTCTTTTTTTATTTCTTACAATTAATCATTTTTTACATAAAAAGCATCGTTCAAGTAGCCAACAGAATGAGGTTTAATCTATTGTTAGTACATGCATCCACCACACAGACCCTCATTTTCTGTTCTTCTTCCTGCATTCATGCTGCTGTATGCATGCAACGTTGCTGACCATCGGCTCTGAACATGAATATTAATGCACGGTATTAGTATTACAAGCATTCCACCATTACTACGCCTGTGTCTGCACCACAAACATTCACGTCTCTCTTGCTTCTAACACTCCACACTCTGTCTTCACTGAACCCCCCCATCTCTTCAATCCATCATCCCTTCACTCTCACTCTCTCTATCATTGTCTCCACACATCCTCTGCTAATTCATGTTCCCAGAATCCCTTGCTTCTCCATCCCCCCTCTGTTTTCCTTTGCCTGTCCACTCCCTGCGGTCCCCATTACAGAGAAGAACAGAGGATGGTTCTCTTCCTCAGGGCAGAAAGGATCATGTGATGGTAAACTTTGGACCTCAGAACAAAAGGTCGGGCACAAACGCACATGACGATACTCTCTGTGAGCAGAAAGCATCTAAAATGTGCATTATTTTATCTGAAGATGTGGAATAAGTGACTTGGCACCTGATGGCAAATAGTAGATTTAAATAAAATAGAAATAAAACTGACTCTATTTGACATTGAAAAGGCTTTTTTTTTTTTTTTTTTTACTATTTTCTAGGTCTTAGTAGTCAGGGTATGGTAAAGATAACACTAAGAGCCCATTTGCACCTGAATGTGTGTACTGATATGTGTAGATAGATGTAGGCGCAGTAAAAGCCCAGGTACATACTCTCCATTTTCCCCATCCATGTGTCCATTGTGTGTGCTAGTGTGTCCTTGTGTGTAATAAAGATAGGAGGCTTCATTAATACCGGTCATTAACACGCCTTAAGGGCTGAGCCAGCAAGAACACACAGCCGAGTTAAATGAGACACCAAAATGGACACTCTTCCTCTCTCCTTTTCTTTCTTTTATTATTGTAATGTCTCTCTTTCTCTTGCTCACACCCATCCCTCTCATTTATCTCTGCTCCTCTCACTGCACTTTTCCATCTGCGGAGCTGATTTTCCTCTAATGTAAGATGGAGTTAGTGAAGAGAAATGAAGAGGGAAGGAATAGCTGAGAGAGCAGGGGGGGCGTAATGGGAAGGAAGGAGGTGATAACCAAGAACAGAGCAGGAAAAAGGGAATTATAGGATGAAACCAGATATGAGAAAATCACAGATGGGTTAAAGAAACAGGCAAAAGAGGAAAGAGGTAATTGAAAAGAAGAGAAACAAAGTTGGGAGAGAAGAAAATAGCTAAGCTCTATTGGAAAGACAGGCTTAAAACAAATAAAAGTAAGCATTTAAGCAATACTTCAGGATTTTTTAAGGGAGGTTTTATGGCTTGAACATTGGCTACAGCAACAGGTATCAGTGCTGCATCTGTACAGAAAGAGTTGGCATGGAAGTTAAATCTACATATTGCTCATCATGGGAAAGACTTTTAGGTGAAAACGAGCCACTAAACAGCACAGGGTGAACGTGCATGGTATCAAATATATTGACAACTCATTTTTTTCCTCTACTAACTCGCTTGTTTCAGCAGTTACTACACTATAGCCTTGCAGTGCAGATGGATCCCCCCTGATTCATTGTCTGAAATCACGCAGATCTATCTTGCCAAGCTCCAAGCTCCAACAACTTCATGGCCAAAAGCCGGCCCAATCAGAAAAGAGAGGTGGAAACTGAAGACGTGATGACGGCTTCTGGATGCGGCAATATCTGCAGTTATATCAGAATTGGACTTAATTTCTTCTTTAAAAGCGGAGAAAAGAACGTCACTTAAAGCTTCTCTTATGGGAAATCATGTTTTTGCTATTCTCCCAACTGAGAATCACTGCTGGGAAACTGGGAGAGGATGCAGAAATCCAGATAATGCTGGTTGGTCTATGGAAGTCATGGTTACTCAACGATACCTGGTGAAATATGCTCTCCTCAGAATTACTGGGAGAACAAAGTGGGGATTGTTGTTGAAAAGGTTCATGCCACATATAAGTGGTAAAGGATACATCTGTGTGGTATAATTTAATGTCAGATGATAGTCTAAGGACTAAACCGTAGTTGAAGCTAATGGCTAACATCAGGGTCTAGCTGCTCGGCCGTACTGTGGCTCTATATGATCGGTCTATGATGAGTGTGACTGGCAGAACGATCGCCCAATCACCAGCTGCAGTTGTTTTTGAAGGTTCTGCATCTGTAAACATTTTTGGGCTCTTCTCCAGATGGACTAGAGAAATATTTCTGTGGTGGATATATGGAACTGTCCATCTGGAGTGTCAGGTTAACTACACTACACACTTCAAAAATCTCAAACTATCCCTTTAGGAGTACGTGCAAGCTATTGAATGAGGGTATTCTTCTCATATTCAGATGGGGCCAATGCTGGTCATATAACAAACATACCAACAAGGGGTGTGACATGTAGGTACTATCACTACTTTAACAGCTTTTACTGAGAGAGCATTTCAGTTAAAACATTTTTTTAGTCTTTTTTCTTTTTTTGTTTTTTTTACAGCAACTTTTTAGCCAAATCAGCCTCAAATAAAGTAAGGAGCAGGTAAGGTGTAGGTGAGCATTGATGCATTCAGTTTAAAGAAATGTATGAATTGAGAGGGCAGGAAAAGAGGCTTGTATTAAACTACCCAAGGGTCCATCAGTTTTTGCTCTGTGTGTATGAAAAACGCTGGTGCTACATTTTCTGTCCAATTAGCCATGGCAGTAATTTAATGCTATCAGGCATGTTGAAACAGTCAAGACAACCTGCAGAGGTTTAATCAGAGGATCAAAATGCGTAAGAAAGGTGATTTAAGTGACTTTGAATGTGGCATGGACGTTGATGAAGTATTTAGGAACAGCTGTTCTACTGGGATTTTCACTTATAATCACGTCAAAGGTTTATAAAGAATGGTCCCACAAAGATTAAATATCCAGTAAGTGGCAGATCTTTGGGCAAGAATGCCATATTTGTACTAGTCAGGGGAGAATTGCCAGAGTGGTTTTGGATGATTGAAAGGAAACAGCAACTCAAATAATCATTTGTTGCAACTTGGTGTGCTGAAGATCATTTCTGAAAGCACATCATGTTGAATCAGACACTGCTGTCAGCCAAGAACAGGAAACTGAGGCTCCAGTTTGTATGAGGACAACAGAAGATTGGAAAAATGTTGGCTGCTCTACGGAGTCTGGATTTCTTCTGCAACACTCAGATGGTAGGGTCAACAACATGAAAGCATGGATCCATCTTGCTTTGTATCAGCAGTTCAGGTTACTGGTGGTTGTGTTATCATCTCAAACTTGTTTCTGAAACATGACAAAAAGTTCATTGTACTCCAGTGGCATCCACAGTCACCAGATCTCAATCCAATGGTGCACCTTTGGGGGCTGGAACTGGAGATCTGAGGCCACTATGTGACTCAATCATGCCAATATGGACCTAAATCTCCAATGAATTCTTCCTGCACTTTGTTGAATCCACGCTAAAAATAGTCAAGGCACAGTTCATCTCTGATCCGTTAGTCCAACTACAGGTGTACACCTTTTCTCCTGCACTTCTTCAATCACAAAGTTTAGCCTAGAAAGTTTTGTTTCAACTTTCCCCTCAGTGGAAGAAGGAGGAGCAGAGGGCTCTGGGAGGAAGGAGGAACAGAAAGCCGATGAGATCAGGGCCTGAGATGACAGGACGAGGGGAAGCCTTTGGTCCCCGTGCGGGCAGAAGACAGACGAGAGGGGGGGATAAACAGAGGAAGATGATAGAGGAGGGCCCGGCCTTCGGGGAGTAGTGTAATCTGAAAGCAAGAGACCAGAGGCTGGAAGGGCCAGCTGATGAAATCTGACAGAAAGAAGGAGCACGAAGGAAAGAAGAGGCAAAGGGATGCAAGGAGACCAATAAGAGCCTGTGATGGATCATTAAAAAAGCATGCCGCGGCTGTTTTCCTCGCCCGTTTCTCGTGTAGGATTGTGTTTTCTCTGAGGAAACTATTTCTTAGTGAATTTCCTCATCGTGATGTTTTTTTTTTCATCCCCTCGTTCAAACATGCACTACAAGCTGCTATGTCTTACACTTAAATCCTTTTTTTAACCAGCAGAAGAATATCAGTGAGGATCATTGCTCTTGAGATAAACTACAAGACAACTGAAACTGATCTGATATCTCAATGCACACCAGAAAAAATGTAATCATATGTGGTTACACACAAAAAACTGAGTGTATTTCCTTATTGGTTGCATCTTGAAATTTGGAAATGCAACACAAGCTTGCAGAAATAGAGTTTAATACGATAGGAAGTAAAAAATGTTTAATGCTCAAGTTTATCAAACAACCTGCCCAAAACTAATCAAAAGACTTCTTATTACCCAGTCCAAACTTAACATCAGCTCACAATTTCAATTATTAGCATTTGCAGCAGGGAAACAGATGATATGCTGGATTTTTAACCATAACCCTTTTCCTTTCTCTTTCCTGTATATCATTTCCTACTCTCTTGTCCCTGTTTTGAACTCCAGCCTCAAACATAAATTAAAAAAAATCTTCTAGCATCTACAATTTTAAAAAGTATAATCGATTAAAGAGTCTATGAGTGAAGTAGCATCACCCAGTTCACACATTACGTGATTTTTTAAAAATTTTTTGACAAGGATAGTCGGGAGGCATGGATACCATTTTGAAGCCAGCCCTCAATTTTGAAAACCTGAGGATTCAACACGGTGTATGAGTGAAGGGTCAATTTCATAAAGCATCAAGTGAACCCTAGTTTGCTTCTTTGGAAAGTTGAATTGATTTGGGGAGGTGTGAAATCCCCCCAAACTCTGGTGTGGACCAAAGAACCACATTCTGGTCAGCTTAAAAAAGGGGGGGGGGGTCTTGGTTGGCTTCCAAGTAAATTCAGTTTGTAGAAATTGACATTTTAGCGTCATCAAGCGTTCAGATTTTAGAATAAGCCTGTCCGTTACCAAAACATCACATCACTAAGCGACGAGAACTGGTGAAGACCAAAAAGCAATAAAATAAATAAAATAATTAGATAATTCAATATTTGGTATTTTTGATTAGGACTGAAGTTTATTAAATGATTTGAGGAAAAAAAAGTACAAAAAATATTAATCTTTGTGTTTTTATAGCAGCTTTTGGAAGAGGACTTTTATGTCCTCTGGTTACCTCAAAGGGTCGTAAATTACAAATCTGACACTGCAAAAAAAAAAAAAAAAAAACAATGCATGAAAATCAATTTTGTTACTAATCTTATTTATATTTAAGCCTGATCTTTGAAAAAAATCCTCAGCCCTCCAACATTTATTATATTGATAATAACTCATTTTTCGTGCATTTTTTTTTCATAGAAACCTATATCATGTAATCAAATTGGCATTTAAAGGGTTAAAATAAAATAAATAATTAAATATTTGGTATTTTTGATCAGAACTGAAGTTGATTGAATGATCTGAGCAAAAAAAGTACAAAAAATATTAATCTGTTATTCTTTTACAGCAGCTTTGGGAGAGGACTTTTATGTCCTCTGATTACCTCAAAGGATAGTAAATTTGGCCCCAGTTAACCTTTGACCTCTGAAAAGAATCAAGCTTTGAATTTTAAGACTTCTCATGAAAAACACTTTCCTACAAAAAATCATTCCACACTGAGTAACAATGCCAAGATTATGGCCATAAGTCGAACAAAAAATTGCCTGAAAGGACAAAAAAGTTCTTGTTTACCCACAAGGGTTAAAAGAATTAGAATGAAATAACAATGGGAACTGGTCATGAGAAGAAGAACCAGAGTAAAACTCAAATTGATCAAATGTAAATGGAACCCAACTGCAGTTGTCAATCCATCCATCTAGTTTTTTTTTTACATCGCTTATCCCTTTTGGGGTCACATGGGGCTGGAGCTACTTGGGCGAGAGACAGGGTGCACCCTGAATTGGTTGCCAGCCTATCACAGGTCCACATAGAGAGATGGACAACTATTCACTCTCACACTCATAACTAAGGGCAATTTGAAGTCACCAATTAACCTAATGCCATCTGTAATTGTCGGTGATAACCATAAAGTTGCCAGAAAGTGCAGAGCATTGATAATGCTGCTCCTAAATAAACACTAAAGATTTAGACAGAGAACTTTTGACTGACCTCCGGGTTCAATAAACTGTTTAAAGTTTGGTTTTATGAACTCTTCTCATCCTAACGCTCCTCTCTAGTATAACTGTATTCATGAATGTTTATGTGCCTCACAATCTAATTCTGACAATATTGCAGTTTAAGTCTGGATGTTGGTTGTGTTTCTATAGGATACTGGCTCTGTGTCTTTCAATATGCTGTACCCACTCATTCAGTTATGGTGTATAGGGTTATGAGTGTATGAGATAAAGAGATGTGGAGGGTTACGGAGCTGAAATGACTTTCTCTGTGCTGTTACATTGAAGGATGCAGGACCTTGTTAAAGAATATCGAACTCCAAAGGCAAAGTTTCTCCAACTCTCCATCTGCTGCTCAGTCCAAAGGCCAGAGAGTCAGCCTGGCAGACTGGGAACTGGTCCAGCACCAAGAGATAATCACACACACTCCCATCCACACATACACACCATAATCCGGTGTTTGTTATGTCGTAGGTGATAGGTTTCGCCTGGTGGGCCCACAGACTCAGAGTCCATATTAGATCTGGATGGCTGATCTTCCTCACCAATTTGCTGGACATCTGTCTCTCTCTCTTTTGCTCACTCATCCCTGATTTCCAGCCTCTATCTCTGACTATCTCCGTGAGCCTTTATCCTATTCTCTGTCCGCACATTTTTAAAACCATGCCAGGAGGGCCAGAATTCTTTCCCCAGGAAGCTGTGGGAGGTTGACAACGTTAGTTCAACCACTTAGGCAACAATACAGAAATTATGATAATATGACTGATTGAAATTTGGTGATGGAAAGGGAGAATCTAGAGACTGTATGTTATCAGAGCACACAGTTATGATTTCATAAAACAGCAATACAGAGGTGAATGTCATCTGCAAATAAGCATCAAATCTGTGACTGCAAATGACTCTACTTAATAGAAAAAAAATAAAACCAGGCATAGAAAGGTGCCCTGAGGGACTACAAATCTAATCAGTAGAGACATACAAAAGTCAAATTATAAAGTCAAGATAGCAAGACGGAACAGTGTAACGTACTCTTGTGTGAGGCTGCTTCAACACAACAGTACAATAGACACTTCAACAGGAGAGCATCTGGTGTAACACTAATGAACAATGAACACGTGGTGCCAACAAAACAGGATTTACAAAGAAAGCATTCCATCTGAATATTTTGATCACTATTTTGTTGGATATATTAATTCAATATCACTGCACTGGTATTCTCACTTTCGCTGTCCAAAGACAAGGACATGTCAAAGAGGGATTCTTGCACCTTGTTTATACAAATACGTAAATTTCTCCTTTTTTCCACAGTCCAGTAAAGCCGTACTCTCCTCCATCTCCTTACAATCTTTACAACTTTATTGCTTCCTGCTTGGTGCTCTGAGTCTGCTTTTATTGGCTGTTGACTACCATTGCATCTTTTAACAGCACAATTTGCACTGGACAAGACTAAAGACGTCTGACAATATTAAACATGTTTGATTATGTCGTAAGGCCATGAATGGAGAAAGACTGCCCTAAAACCGGGAGAATCATATCGTAAGCCCACCCTGGAATCTGGACTTTAAAATCACAGGGAAAGCTTTTAGGTGTAAGGCCAGCATAAGAGGGCTTCATCAATACCTTCATTATTGATGGATAGAGCCCTTTCCCATCTTTATTCCTTCTGGGATCACAGGGGGGCTGGAGCCAATCCAAGCTAACATTAGTCTAGGGATGGGGTACAACCTAGACTGGTCACCACCCAATACAGGCCTGACACACTGTGCGGTCTTTCACACACCCACACTTTAGAGCAATTTTTAAGTGGTGTTTACACTGCTGTGTTTTTGGCCGAATCCGAAGAGTTTTCATTGCGTTTTAGCCTCCCGTTTACATGAGAACGGTGCCTGGAGCGCCTGAATCCGCAAACTTTTGAAACCAGGGTCCAAAGCGGAGAGTTTTCAAAACGCATCGCCACCCGGTCTCATGTAAACAGGATTCATCGTTTCAGGGGGAAACGCTGACGTCACTGCATGTGCAGTACTCTTTCACATGAAGGCTGTGTGCGCATACAAGGAACAACAACAGCTTCGGCCGTCTCCCAAGTAACATGTGTGCTGCTTCCAGTGCTCGGTTTGTTATCCAGACAAAACTATGCAGACAGTTTTGTTGTCCCAACACATTTGTTGTCCAGACAAGAGACTCCTGCGTCATCGTGCGTCCACTCACCATTGTTGTTTGTGGAAAGTTTTTCTTCTTCATAAGTGTGTTGTAACAGCGCTGTTTCTCTGCAAGCCTTCATCACCATCTACTGGACTGCCATGCACGCTACAGTGTTTTCAGTCGTTCTCGAGTCTCCGTCTGAACGCAGATCGTTTTTGAAGACGCAAAGGAAAAACCTTTGCGTTTCAGGTGAGAGCGTCTCCATGTAAACAGGGCCTTAGAGTCACTAAAAACCAAACAAGCATGTTTTTGGTCTATGGAGGGAAACAAGAGTACATGGAGAAGACCCATACGTGCACGGGGGGAAACTTGCAAACAGCACTACCTGCTGCACAGCACAGCTCTCAGTTATGATTGTTCACAGAAAAAAACACCATATTTAAAGACGCCACATCAACATAACCTGGCAAATCAGATGGACTGTTCATCATATTTCACTAGTCCATTTGGGAAAGAGCCTATGGAAAGTGTTTGGATAGGGTTTAACCTTTCTGAAGCATATCCGGCAGATGATTGGATGATCATTCTGTCAATCAGCATTTACTTAGGCCCAATCAAATAATGTCGTAGGCAGGAGCTACTGTGCTGCAAAACATGAGCCACTTCATAAAAACAAACTTGTCAAAATATGTTACAAGTATAATATATCCTTACTATAGAGAAGTTTGTTGGGTTATTTGTTTATCATGTAATTAAGAAATGTGGTCAAGATTTGATAGAACCACTACTAAAGCTGAAGCTTCATATTGCTGCTGTAGTTATAATTAGAATTATAATAATAAAATCACTCTACTTTCTAGGTAAGTTGAGACATTTTTTTCCTTCTGTTTGCGTTCACACTGGTCATATTCTGTACCTTGGCCCACATTTTGATTGTGTTGGTTGTAGTCGCATGCCCAGATGAACGCTGTTTCACTCTGACTACATTTTGTCCTGAGAGGCTTTTGTTCTCATAATTTGTTTCAGCATAATAAGATGATGATGATGGTGGTAATTATAATTTATGATGAGTTAGCAGCATCTCCAGATTCATAAGCTGATGATGACTGATGATTGCAAATGTTCAGTAATCCTTAAACACAAACACTGACTTGACCATTTATTAATATGAGGCCACAGGAGTGTATGATAAATAATGATTCATGCATTAGATGGTGATGAGTCATGCATTAGTCATTGGCTAATCAAGCAGACGCTGTGTTCACTCATTACACCATGTAATCACACATTTTCTTAATGAATTAACATCATGGGGGAGATTTTTCTATTTTTCCAATCCATCCAGTCAGTATGTGTTTTCTTGGTTTACCAGGGAGACATTCTGCTAAAATGTCCACATACAAACTTTATCTTGAACATTTTAAACAGGAAAATGGTCAAAAAAAAAATCTGTTTTGTGCTCACACTTCCTTGAAATCCAACACTGACCCTAAAATCCATGATTAAGTGCAGCAGCATTAATGTTTTCACTTTTAGTTCTTTAGCTTTTGTACCATGACAAATTACTTTATCAGATGTAACAAGTCAATTCTCAGTCAGTCTGTGAAGTTAATTCCAGCACATTTTATCTCATCGTTGCAGAGAGAAAGGACTAGATTTCCATCAGTGCATGGGTGCTGCAAAAACAATGACTCCACACCGGGAGTGAATAATGCATTTCATTGTTGCTAACAAAAGAAGAAGAGAGGTGTCTGATCACGTTGTTAGGCATGGGTCGGACTACATTATTCTGTTCTATGGCTTTAACACTTGGGGTGTGTTCGAAAAGTCAAGAAAACTCCTCCCTAAATCCTTTCCTATCCACTTTACCTTAACCCTGATGGAAAACATCACAGGGCCAAGGAAAGGAGGGAATAAGAGGAGAGGAAAGGAGAACTGCAGTAAAAGAGGAATTTGACTGCACTTTCACTTTGGTGTCATAGTTATGTGACATGATTTCTTGTGACGTAGGTAAGCCATGACAAACTACAATGTTCCGAAAATGAACTACAAGAAGTGTCTTTGTCCTCTGCTTTACCTCACAGCGTTGTTTTGTGTCAGCTTCACCTGTTAGCATTAACAATCCATGATCAGAGGATTTACCTGTGACAGGTGTTTTGTCCTTTGACCATGCATTGTGTGTTTTCTGCTCACAGCTGTGAGTTTAGGTGAGAGCATCTATAAATGTTGACATCTTTGACAGGCACTTAACACCTGAAGTCTGCTAACACATGCAGAATGTTTCAGAAGCACTATTCTCCCTGTTTTATTCACATATATCATTGTAAAATGCCTTATTTGTCCTTCTTTTATTGTTTTTTAATAAACATTGTTAGAGACCCCATTGTTCTGTCTTATTATTGGCATGATTTACTTCATAAATTAACCCCTTGACACCTGAATTTATATACAATTACATTAAAAAAAATAATAATTTGTGTTTTTGCTTTCAAGCAGATGCTAAATTAAGGGGAGATTGTTAATTTGAGTCTAGCACACAGAATAGATAAAAAATTAGGTATGCAAATTAGCAACAACAGGCATTTAGGGAACAGATAGTAGGATAGTAATAACACATTTTCTCATCTCAGGTATAAGATTCATTGCATATTTTGCAACAAACAACAAACAGTTCAGCTGTCTTTGCATTTATGAACATTGCACTTTGAACAATGCACTATGAACAGTGTCTGTGTGGCTTTCAGCAGCCGTATCAACAGAACCATTATGGCCTTATGTCGCTAATTTGGGACAAACAGAAACCTTCAAATAACTTCAAAAATATCCATCACAGATAGTCTATACTGATACTTTAGCTGTAAAAGCAAACAATAAGCTAGAGGGTATTTTTTATCTTAGAACTACTTATCTCAAAAATGGACAGTTCCTCTCTTTTGGCTGTGCATATGCGGTAGTAAAACCGGAAGTGTCTCTTGCTTCAGCTGGATGTAGTTCCGATTTTGAAGGGTCCCCCAAGAAACAAACTCTTGCAAAAGGTTCCTAGGTGCGTATTGAATACCCATTAACCAGAATTGGAGAAACACATACACTATCTTAGATGCGTTCTGAATAGAAGGGGTTTGAGGGGAATGCACAACAGTAGGCGCCAAGGGGTTAAGGTGGATGGAAATCTGGGAATTAATATATAATATTAAAGTAGGAAACAAGTACAATTGTATGTTTAATAATCAACAACATTGTGGAGCAAAATAAAGTCTTTAAAGTAAGTGATTTGTAGATTACATCATGTCATTGTTTATCTGTCCATTACCAAAAGGAAATGAGAAAAAGGTAACTCCCAAGTCTCCGAGGATCAAGGGAGCAAGTAAGAACTGACCATCACAGTCGGTACACGTGTTCATTTCTGCGGTAAAAATGTATAAATTCTCCTGGGGATGTTCTGTTGCTTCCTAAAGCAGATACTGAAGCAACTGCAGTTTTATATACCTCCATATCGACATTATTTCCCAACACTGGTGACTGACATCTGACAGCACAGGTTTGTCTTCACCTGCCCCTAAAAATAACTTTTCCTTCTCTAAATCTTGAAGTCATGACAATTTCAGGCTAGGAGGCCAAATTCATCTCACCCTGCTGGTCAATTTCTTCAATTTTTCACTCACTGCACAATGTCACGTCTTCGATCCTGACATCCCCACAAGCACGCAGTAAAACCTTTGCTTCTCCCACCTAAAGGTCAGAACTCGAAATAAGCAGCAGGTCTCCACTTAACAAAAGCACAAATTCATGTTTCAAAAATCCGCCTCTCCAGAAAACCTGCGTCACGTCTCCAGGACTGTTCAGGGGGCTGAAAATGTCGAGAGGCAATTTTCTCCTGACCTTTCCCCTGGTGTCATGTTGTGCTCACTTTTATTAAAAGTACCACATCACACTGTGAGAGCATCAATAATTAACAAGGATTAATTCAGTGTCTTCTTGTGATAACCACCCAGCCTGTGTGAGTGTCTCTGACCTACTTCCATCTCCATTGTTTGGACAGGAGTGGTCGCATTAGGATCCTTCATCTCTTGTGTTGTAAATTAATCTTTTCTTCTTTCATTTTTCAGGAACAAACACCCCAGATTAGCATCACTACTTTCTATTTTTTTGATAATGAAAAATAGGTATGATTATTCTGTCACATTTGTCCTCTATAATGAAAAACTGTGTTTGTAACAGGCTTATGAAACATGTTATCTTCTTTCAATGGTTACAACATGCTCCTGATGGTGTTCCTGGAGGAGAGAAAAAGAGTTACCTAACAATGGCTTTTTAAAGTTGACACAGACAAATTATGAGCATTCTGCAACTAAAGAGCTCACCTTTAGATGACCTGCCACAGACTGCAGTTTCCAAAAAAACATCAGATGTTAAATTCATGATTTAAAACACTGATGTTGCAGCTTAATTATCCATCAGTGAAGCCTTTTGCTTCAGTAAGACCACATCATATTTTGTCTGTTACCATGGTCGCTGTATCAGATTTGTCAGTCGTGAAGGTATAAAATCATGCAGTAACAGATATAACTGTGACTGCACTCTTGTACCCAACTTCTCAGCAGGGTCAACACTGTAGATAATGAACAAATATCTCCATAATGAAGTTGGTTTGGTAGCTGAGGAGCTACAAGCTGACTTTCTGGGGCAGGGTTACAGCAGTTGGAAGCGAAGTTGAAGGGGTTGGCGCCCCATGCCTCTGGTGCCTCAGGGTGTAGGGTTTGCATCCTTGCACCCTTAAACTTCATCCCACATAAATACCTACGAATGAAGTAAAGTTAATGCTGGTGATGATGATGAATGGCGAAGTGCTGACCAGTGTTGCCAGATTTTTCTACTAAAATAAGCAACCAGGTTGACAAAAACAAGCCCAAAACAAGTGACCTTCAGCTACATTTTTACCTCCGCCAAGGAGGTTATGTTTTTGCCGGCGTTTATCTGTCTGTCTGTCTGTTTGTTTGTTTGTGTTCGAAATAACTTGAAAAGTTCTGAATGGATTTGGATGAAATTTTCAGGAATTGATGGAAATGGGATATGGAAGAATTGATTCAATTTTGGGACTGATCCGGATCACCTTGGCGGAGGTCTGTGCTCTCTAAGTGCTTTTCTAGTTTCTAATGTGATACATTACGTCTTCGTTTTTAAGATAAGTCTACAGAAAGCACTTTTTTGGGCTGTCAAGCGATTAAAATTATTAATCAGATTAATCACAGGGTTGCTATGGATTAATTTCAATTAATTATGATTTATAATCATTTATTTTTAATCTATGGATGTGGTTAGTTGCAAACTGGACGATATGTTAACCAAAGTGTTAGCAGGAGCCCCGACTGACACATGCTTCGCTTTAATGTGGTACTTTAAGCTGGAGTGTGCACATGACGGTATGACAGTCCACGATTCCATATTGCGTTTTTTTGTATTCAAATTTCCCACAGAGATGGCCACCCTGCTGTTTAGGGTCTTCCAATTCGAGTTGGTTGGTTCTGCCAGATCAACTGCTCATTTGTGTGGCAGCATGTGACGGTAAGTCTACTTGGACAAACTGCCGAAATGCGTTGCCAGAGAAGTTTCACGGATTTTAAGTCATTCTGGGTTAATTGGGTTAAAATTTTTAATCAGATCATGATCATGGATTAATCCAAATTAATTCATTCAATTTGACAGCCCTAGTTTTTTTTTTATTGTCATCTACAGTACATTACATTTCAATTTCACAGTGATGTTTTTCTTATTGAGCTCTTAACTTACTTATTCAACAACCTTTTATTTGGAGGTGGAACATCTTTCTCTTTGTACAGAAGTGAAGTGAGGGGCTACTGTTATTTATATCTCTGGTATCACTTAACAGTCTGTCTAACCTTGATTTTTGTAGCCAACGGACATCGTCAGGCTTTTATCCAAGTTTTATGGTGATCCTCTACAGCTTTATTATGGTGAAAAGAGTGATAGCTGCATTAGAAGTAAATTTAATTTTGACTATAAGGATTAGCTTTTGGTGGAAACATCATTTTGCCTCTTTTTACAGTAAAATTTACATTTGTGTTTGGAGTGGGACAAAATGGTTTGTGTAACTTCTGAATTGAGTTTATATTGGTAGTACAGTGTGCATCAGATCCCTCCTGGGTTTGGGGGCACAACAAGCCAGAATGAGCGACTGCACTTTTGGAACAAGCCCAAAAAAACGCAGCCTACAACTGCCAATATTTACAAGTAACTTTAAAAAACAAAAAAGAAGCCCAAAATCGCTTATAATAAGAAGACCTGGCAACTATGGTGCTCCCAAACCTGATGTCAACTGTAAGAAAATTTAAGTGTTACAAGGTCTTAAGATGTAAGAATAGGGTTTTAGAGACAATCTTAAAAGGTATAAGGTTAAAAATTTAAACTATTAGCATACAGTATATTCAGCAGTTGATGTATTAACAGGCCTGTGCCCATCCTTTGCAGTAAATCTTCATTCCTATGATTTTATAAATCCATATTTTTCTTTGTTTATTGTGACATGACTGACAAGTGAAACGTAAATCCCTCAGGTTTCACAGGAAGTATGTATCCTGTGTCGCTCTCGTCATTTGACAACCATCTGTGAGGTATCAGTCATCTCGGATCATCACTGCTGGCTGTACCGAAGCCTGATAAGTCAAACACAGCCTGAGTGTGACAGCCTGTCAGGCCTCTGGCGGTATCAGTCCAGCAGTCACTGAGCAGCACAACAATATGCACAACGCTTTATCTGACACACACAGAGCATCGCTATTTTATTTACACTCGCAGCTTTGTCATCCTCTTCCAACACCTGCTTTTGACACATTTTCCCTCAACCTCGCTCAACAGCTGGAGTGGTTTGAGTATCAGCTCGCCAGATGTTAGACCAGCGGCTAATTGTGCTTCTAAAATCAAACCGAGCAAATCTGGTGAGCTGAGGTGCTTTTAGAGTGAAATAAATCCCTCCTGCAGGTGTATTAGCATGGATTAAAAGTCATTTATGTTAGAGGGACCTTCGTGTGAAACTTTTGAGTGTTTTTACGTTGATCTAAGTGAGATGAAGGTTCAAATTTGCATTTTTCATTAGAGGAGGAGGACTTTGCTCCTAACTCCTCAAAGATTTTCCTTTACTGCAGGTCAGACTACATTCACATGCTGATGTTAGAGGCTGCATAGGTGTCCATTGGTTCTAATTACTCTTGAAGACATTTACACACCAGTGATGGAGCATTTGGAGAGAATTGGGGTTAAGACTCCCTCTGAAGGAAATATCAACATGTAACTGCAAGATCCCATCCCTGAATTTGTTGGACAACCAACTTTGGTGACACTTAGGTCCCACGTTTACAATGATGTCTATTTTGCTGTTTATCCCACTTCGTACCCATTTTGCACCATGAACTACGATCATTTAACTAGACTTCAGATGAGACAGGAGTCAAAGTTCTGGATTCACAAGACCATCCATGTTGTTGCCTTCACCTTTGGAAATCTGGAGTAACAGAACCACTGCTCCTTCAACCCAAAAGGAGTAAGTTAAGGTAGTTCAGGACCTAAAAAGAATACCTCATAGTTCCCTCACAGACAGAAGAGGAAGTAAACAATACTGCACGTTGTATTGGAGCTCCTCTACACAGTTATTTTAGTGTTCTGAGACTAAACCACAGAGAGGAAGAAATGGGAAAAAGACACCGGAGAGTTTTGAGTATCTGGTAAGTTCACCTCAAATATCTAACATTTTTCTTTGGCTGTAGCGTGAACTAAGTCACCCAGCACAATGGTGAGCTGGGTACTGGTATGTTTTTGTGGCTTATTAGCAGTGATTAAATGTGTTTTTCACTAGAGAAAATATATAGTACTTCACAGAAGAATTATTGGAGCACCTACGAGAAGAGAAGAGGAGTGGGTGTGCGACAGTACCAGGAAAAAAGACGAGTAAAGCCAGGCAGGTTCGGTGATAATTACCCAGACATCGCCCTGAAACTCTCTATATTGCTGAAAATACTCAGTCAGCCATCTAAATCATTAAACTCAGGTGTTCCAATCACTTCCACGGCCAGAGGTGTATAAAATTAAGCACCTAGATATGTAGAGTACTTCAACAAACATTTGTGAAAGAATAGATCGCTCTCAGGAGCTCAGAGAATTCCAGCATGGTACCGTGACAGGAGGCCACCTGAGCAGTAAGCCCAGCCATGAAATTTCCTCGCTACTATTCCACAGTCAACTGTTAGTGGTGTTATAACAAAGTGAAAGAGATTGGGAATGCCAGCAACTCAGACCTCCCAACTTCATGTGGCCTTTAGATTAGCTTAAGAGCAATGCGTAAAGAGCTTCATGGCATGGGTTTCCATGGCCGAACAGCTTCCTTACATCACTAAGTGCAGTGGTATAAAGCGCACCGCTGGACTCTAGAGCAGAGGAGACGTGTTCTCTGGAGTGACCAATCATGCCTCTCTGTCTGGCAATGAATCTGGGTTTGACGGTTGCCAGGAGAACAGCACTTGTCTGACTGCATTGTGCCAAGTGAAAAGTTTGGTGGAGGGGGGATTATGGTGTGGGGGTGTTTTTCAGGAGTTGGATTCAGCCCTTTAGTTCCAGTCAAAGGAACTCTTAATGCTTCAGCACACCAAGATATTTAGTTTCACAATTTCATGCTCCCAACTTTCTGGGAACAGTTTGGGGATGACTCCTTCCTGTTACCCAACCCTTACCCTAGACCTGGATGAGGGAGTTTGGTGTGGAGAAACTTGACTGGCCTGCACAGAGTCCTGACCTCAACCCTATAGAACACTTTTGGGATGAATTAAAGCAGAGACTGTGAGCCAGGCCTTCTCGTCCAACATTAGCCTCTGACCACACAAATGCACTTCTGGTAGAATGGTCAAAGAGTTACAGCTGCACAGGGTGGGCCAACATCATATTAAACCCTATGGATTAAGAATGGGATGACACTCACGTTCATATGTGTGAAGGACGGCGAGCGAATACTTTTGGCAATATAGTGAACTTAGAGAGATGGGGGATCGTGAGTCTTTTTAATGTTGATTGATTGATATCCTTCAATAATCAAATCCTTAGTGATACTGTTGTAGGTTATTTCCTGTTGTTTGTTGGAAAGAAGCAGAATGAAACGCTTTAAAACACGACTGCTATGTGAAATCTTTTACAGTCCTAGCTTAAACATGTTACGGTGTGCACACATGAATGTGTCCTTGAGCTATCTCCATTAACCACTGTCTCTGTTTTCCACACATGCTAAAGCCTCCAGCTCTTTTTAATGATTCTGCAGAGGTAATAAGTGTGATTTGTCATTTCACAGATGCAGCTCTCTGGCCAAGAGGGCTGCAGAAGCGCCTACACACGTTCTCACAGAGCACCCAAACACACATAACGCGCATCTCCATCATCTCCAGCCTCCACGCTTGGTGCAGACAGGAGCCGAGCCTGGTGTCTTGTCTGCCTGCACAAGTACCCTCTCTCCTTTTTCTTTCTGTCTCTCTTTCTCTCTGGGGCGGCACAACAAGAAGATTCTGCTGCTAGTTAGATGGATAGCAGTGACCCTGAAGGAGGAGGAGGAGGAGGTGACTCCAGGAAGGGGAGAACAAATGAGACACTGTGAGAGTTGGTGAGAGAGAAATAAGGAGTGGGAGGTATAAAAATACTAAAAAAGATCACAGAAAGAGAGGACTGGGTTTGCTTTTTCCTCTGAGACAACATTGAGAAAGAACAAAAGGGGACAGTGAACCATGTTGCCCAAAAAGTGTGATGCTGAAGAAGTTTGTCAACTCCTGTTCTTCGGCAGATGTTAAGTTTTAGAAGTCCGGTGTCAGCAATCATTGTCCTCAAATGTCAGTAGCCTCTAGGTTAGTTTTCATGCCCCATGTGTTGTGATGGGTCTGAAATACAGTGTGTCCAAATTTAGAAAACCATCTGGTTTAAATGGGACCAAATGAGGCATCTTTGTCCTCCAATAACAGCTTAAAAATAAGTAACTTTTATCTGCTGCTGCATAAAACTAATAATACAGCAAGTTCAAATTGCTGCCATTATCTGATAGTCCAAGTTTGTCCCTTAGAGGAATAAGACATTTTTTTTTTTTTTTTTAGTATCTTGCCTCACTCCTGAGTCCATGACAAGCAGACAGACACCATTCTTTCAACTGTGCGTGCAGTAATAAGGAAGATATGGACAGAGATCGCCCACTGCTAATTAGCTTAGCTCAAAAACTGGGAGTAAATGGGCAGCGTTAGCCTGCCTCTACCTTAAGTCATCAGATAAACTCTTCAGCAACTCTAAACTTGTGTGCTTGTTGTGACTTTCTTTTACTGCGTTATTTTACTTTATCTATTTTTGAAAGAAGTAAGTGCCCTAGATGGCATAAGCCTGACGCCAAGCACAACTGTTAGAAATCTTGGGGTTCTATTCGATCAGGATCTATCCTTTAACTCTCACATAAAGCAAATTTCAAAAACAGCCTTTTTTCATCTTCGTAACATCGCTAAAATTAGGCCTATCCTGTGTCAGAGCAATGCTGAAAGCTAGTCCATGCTTTTGTTACCTCTAGACTGGACTACTGTAATTCTCTTCTTTCAGGCTGTCCCAGTAAGTCGCTTAAGACGCTTCAGCTGGTTCAAAATGCTGCAGCACGTGTGCTGACTAGAACTAGGAGAAGAGACCACATTACTCCAGTATTAGCCTCTCTGCACTGGCTTCCCATTAAATATAGAATAGAATTCAAGATTCTTCTTCTCACCTATAAAGCTCTCAGTGGACAGGCACCAGTTTACCTCAAAGAGCTTGTAGTGCCGTACAACCCCTCTAGAACATTACGCTCCCAAAATGCTGGCCTGCTCGTGGTGCCATCAGTCTCTAGAAGTAGTATGGGAGGTAGAGCCTTCAGTTATCAGGCTCCTCTTCTCTGGAACCATTTACCGACCACGGTTCGGGAGGCAGACACCCTCTCTACCTTTAAGGCTAGACTTAAAACATTCCTCTTTGATAAAGCTTTCAGTTAGGGACCAGCTCATAGTCCATAGTTTAGACATATAGTTAAGATGCAATAGGCTTAGACTACCGGGGGGATCTGGCACATTGGGCTCTATCCCTCTCTCTCTCACACTCTCTCTCCATATCTGCCTCTGCCCCTTTCTGTTTGCTCCTGTACTCGTCTCTGGCTCTTGTCTTTTAGGTGGTCTGGGATCCTTGGTGGAGACTGCCTGCTGCTGTGGAGTCACGAAGCCTCAATAACTACAATTACAGACATAACACATATTTGGCCATCTCACTCCAGTTCATAATCATTATAGCTGTTAATGTTGATATTAACATGATCTTTCTATCCATGGTTGATACATCTATAGTAACTATCTTTAGCTCCACATGGACATGAGATCCCTCCTGAAAATGAGGTGTCACATCTCAAGAGGTCTACCACTAATACATTTTTACTTAACGGAGACAAATATGGTAGGGATGCACTTGTGGTCTGGGCACCCATGAGTTCATCACTACCATAAATTCTTACTTCCAGTAAGACTTTTATTGATTATACTTCTATAAATTTTTCACCACAACCACACAGACATGAGGACCCTCCTCTAATAAATTTGTTTGCTGCAGAAACAAATTTGACGACGACAGGTCTATGATTGGTCCATTGATCTGTCACTAGCTTTAGTTCTTACTTTAGTCCACTTGTCTCCACTTACCTCCCTCCCTTTGCCCACACACCCAACACAGCATCGTGTGGATTTGCTGTTCATCATGAGACTGGGGTCCACATTCAAGATTTCCTGCTGCTTAACAGAAGGTTTTTTCTTGCCGCCATGATGGAGGGATTCATGATTGGCTATATGGATTCATGTTGGGTGTTGGATGTATATATTTGTATATATATGTATATGTGTATTTTTATATGTATATATGTATCTATGCATATATGTGTATCCATAATATGAAGAGCTTTGTGCTCTATTGTAAAGTGTCTTGAGATAACACTTGTTATGAATTGGCGCTATACAAATAAAGATTGATTGATTGATTGATTGAAGTACATAAAAAACAAAAATGCAGGGTGCATGTGCAAAAACCACCATAGACTTCCTTTTTTTGTTGACCTACTTAGAAGCATGTCCTCGGTGGTTTGCACATGCACCTTGGGGTATAATTTTGTATGTATTTCTTTCGAAAAATTACATGAAGTGCTAATTTTAACGTAACATGACGCGTAAAAAAAATTGTTCCAACAACCACACAGGAACATTTAGAGTTGCTCAGAAGTTTATCTGTAGGCAAAAGCAGGCTAACGTTACCTACTGACTCCCAGTGTTTGAGCTAAGCTAATTCATGTTGGAAGAATGGTGTCTATCTGCTTGTCATGGACTTGGGAGTGAGGCAAGACACAAAACAAAGTAATGTTGGCGTATCCCTTTAATATATCCCACAGATGTGTTTAGTGAATGGAGACATTGGAGACATCAGACTGGCAGTTAAAGGGTTAAGGGTGAAGTCTGAGGCTATGGCTCTCTGCCAGAAAAAGCTGGACTGCTCAAAGAGACTCCAAATGAAGGAGTTCAAGTATCTCGGGGTCTTGTTTGAGTGGGAGGGTAAAATGGACTGAGAGATGCAGCATCTTCAGTACTACTCCGCCTTTGTTCCAATCCTTACCGATGGTCATGCGCTCTGATGACCAAAAAAATGAGATCCTGGATACAAGCTGTTGAGATGAAGTTCCTCAGGAGGGTGGCTGGGCTCAACCTTGGCAATAGGGTGAGGAGCTCTGACATCCGGAGGAAACTCGAAGTACAGTCACTGCTCCTTCGCATTGAAAGAGGTTAGTTGAGGTGGTTCGGGCATCTAATTAGGTTGCCTCCTGGATGCCTTACTCTAGAGGTTTTCTAGGAAAGACCAACTGGAAGGAGACCCTGGGGCAGATTTACAACTTGTTGGAGGGATTGTTTATCCCAACTGGCCTATGAATGCCTTGGAATCCCTGAGGAGGAACTGGGAAATGTGGCAAAAGAGAGGGGAGACTGGGCTGATCTGCTTGGCGTCCTGCTTTCAACTGTGACGTCTGGAACATGGTATAAGATGGATGGATGGATGGATGGATGGATGAATGGAATCAAAATTTTTACTAATCTTGGACAGTTCCAAGTCTCTGTGTTAAAACTTAACCACTGCAAAAACTCAGATCTTGTCCAGTGTGTTTGTCTAATTTCAGGTTAAAAATATCGAAAGCACTTACTTTGATTTTTATAAACTTGACAAGTCCAGATAAATATTTTACTACAAGGAGTAAAAGGCAAAAAAAGTAAGGCATTGAATTGCTTGTAATAATAAGAAAATATCTGCCAATGAAACAAGCAAAGTTTTCCTGATTGAGAGGCTTAAATTCAGCTTGAATAATTACTCTAGATAGAACATTTAATTTTAAAAAACCCTTCAAGGTAAATTTGGCTCATCTCTTTGGAAGATGATTTTATTTATCACAAGCAGCTTAAGCCTTATATTTAATTCTGATATCTGCAAACAAGATGTTAATCCAGACATGTTTTTGGACTAGAAATTACTTAAATACTCTCACCTCGATCTGAGTACTCACTTTACTGTGATCCCACAGCTCTGTAAAGTCATACTGTAGCTTATTACCCAGCACCCACCAAAGGACAGGTTGAAATATATGTGATTAGGTAAAGAAAGGAGGGGGTGGTGTAATAACTGGTTGGTCAGATCAGAGTCATGAGTCTACCCTGTATGATACACAGAATAACAGGAAAGTAAAGAGAAGACAGAAAGTGCACGAGGTGAATCACAGTACAAATCCCAGTTGGATAGATGAATCATCACTGAATAGTTGAGAAAGGAGGAGAACCATGAGGGGAAACAAAGAGGAGGAGGTCAGAACATGAAATACACCAGAAAGAAACAAGAGAAGGGATGAAAAAGTAATAAAACGACATCAGTGGGAAATGAGAGAAAGACGGCAGCTTTGAAAGAAACAAAGTTCTGACGAGATCCCAAAACCTCACTTATATCCCGATATCCCACTTAAGAGTTAGAAAATCTACCTCCATCTGACCCAGGCTCTGCACATACAAGCTCCAGGTAGTGACAATGCTGATGCTACCTCCCCTCCCATGGTTAGTCACAGGTCCTCCAACCGAATTAGGCAACTGATGAGCAGCAAGAGCCAAGACATCGCTGGGGCCATCAGTGGACCTCCTATCATAGGTGTTTAATCCTTTGAGAATTCTAAGAGGTTGGATAGTGAACTCTGCCATCCCAAAGCCACCAACTTTAGAGTTAAAGGGATGATTCTCTGTTTTTGAAGTGGGGTTGCTCAAGGTCTTTGGCACTATTTAATGTAATTGCCAATAAAGGAACTGCTGATACATCGCAGAAAATGGTGCCACTGAAAGCCTCTTAATTATCCCACTTTAGGGTGAAACTATGTTGGCTCATCTCGATGCTACATAAAGATTATTTAAAGCATTTCTATTTTTCTCTACAAAGCTCCTGTGTTTGGAACTATTTCATGACGCAACATATAGGAACCCAAACAGCATTGTCATTGTCAGACCCAAGCTCTGGAAATGCAAGCTCCAGGTTGTGACATGGTGTGGGGAAACTAAACGGGAGGGGTTGAGAAGAGATAAGCTAAGTGAAAAATAAAGTTATTTAGATTAATATAGAAAGAACGACAATAAGACACAGAGCAGGAGTTTTGGGTTAGCAGTTATAGGTCAGAATAGAATAGAATAGGTCAAAATGAGACATCAAATGAGAAACCCTTTGAACTTTTATAAGAAATTATCTTTGTACCATTGCTCATGGTGCGTTCCAGTTGTACTGAGAAGTCAGGATTTCCAAGTTCCAAGTGGGAAATTTCAGCAGGAGCGCCTCCTGAAGTCTAAATCCAAAGTTGGAAAGTTGGAGAATCCTCGCCATTCCCCAGGTTGACAATCGAAGATGGCTGCCCCAGGTGTAATGGTGCGTCCAGTTGATCTCAGAACTGGGATACTCCTAGTTGCAAATTAGTCACTGGAAATGTCCCCTTTGGTTGGAATTTATCACTTCAAAGTCAGATATCTTCAGCTAGCCCAACTTTACCAGGATGAATTTTCAATCCCATCTTTCTAGTTCCGATGTAAATGGAATGGTAATAAGACTTTCTCAATATAAGAGAGTTAAAGCTTTGTTTCTTTTTTAAACTGATACAACCATATATCCAACCATTTATCCAACCATACATGAGGTACGGATCTTAAATAATGAGACTGTGCTTATGAGGATAAAACCACATAGTTCACAGTCACACAGTGTTGAGGTTGTGTATTCACGCACAGCTGCTGTGAGTAGTAGTAATAAAGTACTTTCTAATCTAATCTAATCTAAGTTTACAATAATCAACTTCCTTAGTCCTTCCTACTGACTGAAGTACACGTGTTTTTGCCAAATTATCAGAAATTAATGGTGTACAAGTTGACTTCAAATCTTTTGTGAAATTAAACAAAACAGCAGCCATATCTTTTGTTACATTAATTGAGTTTTATGGAGAACACTGCATGTTGCATGCATGTGTTATTGAATGGCAAAAGGATTAGTAGAGAGGATGTTCAAGAAGATGAACCTCCTGGCTGCCCATTCACATCTAAAAGATTCTGAAAACATTCAACAAATTTAACAAGATGGTCGACGACTTAATTAATGAAATGATCAAATATCTTCACTGATAGGAAGAAAGTTCAGGAAATTTTGCATGAAAATTTGAGCATGACCAACGTGTGTGCCAAAGTTTTCCCAAAACCTCTGAATCCTGATCAAAATGTAAAACACAAGAAATTTTTAGGGGGAAATTTGGGAAAATATTGAGTAAAACCCACGTTTTTTAGAAGGAATGATCACATGTGATGAAACTTTAATCTTTTAACACCATCTTGAGACAAAACTGCAGTCAATGTCTAGAAAACACCATCGTCACCAAGGAAAAAGAAAGCACGACAAAGTCAAAATTCAAGGCCATGTTGGTTGTTTTCTTTGACAATAAGGGTATCATTTGGAGGAGTGGGCTGCAGAAGGGTCCACACTGAGTCAACACTTTTACTAACAGGTTTTAGAAAAACTATGAGAAAAAGTCTGAAGAAAGACACCATAGCTGGGGAGAAACGGTTTCATTCTTCATCAAAACAATGCTCCAGCTCACACTGTGCTCTCGGTAAAGTAGCTTCTGAGCCATAAACAAATTACAGTGCTTGATCATCCTCCATATTTACCTGCTCTAGCACCATGTGACCCTTTTTCTGAGATCAACTCTGTGCTTAAAGAAACACATTTTGTGCCTGTGTCAGAAGTTAAGAAAAGAACAACAGGGGTTCTGAAATGACTGTCTGATCAGTGGCAGATCTGATTACAGCAGTGTGTTGATGCAGAAGGGGAGGAGACTGAAGGAGGAAGACTCTGAAAATGTTTATATTAATAAAATTGTTTTACAGCTTTAGTCTCGCTCTATAATGGCCATATCTCGTACAGAGAAGAGAGGCATTGACTGTATTTTTAATACATTATGACTGATTTCTTTGACATTTCCCTCTCTGACTGCATTTCTTCCACTCTGACATTAACTCCCACAGGCATTGGCTGTTGCCAGAGTTTCTGTCAGATTTCATTTTGACTTGTCTTGAAAAAACTTCCCAGAACATAAAACTCACAAGATGATGGCTCCAAATGAATAAAACCGCCAAGAAGTGCAAGAGAAAAGTTTTGTTTCTGAGTGCACACCATTGGATATATTTTGGAAGACCAGGTGATTGAGAAAAAGGAAGAAAATTTGCTCAAATTCAGTTAATTTCACCAACAGTTAGTGCTTTTCATCTGAACTGTTCTTTTTTTAGCTTCTAGATTCTCAGTACTTGTGTTACAAAACAATCCAAATAATTCTGAGAAACAGGAAAAAATGATATCGAACTCAAGAGTTGTGAAATCACTCACAGACTACTTCATTTGGTTCAGACAGTCAGCTGCTTTTTCACACAATCATATTATAAAAACATAACAAAACTAAATACACATTTTTATCCCCACTTTCCAACTTTATCCGCTAGACACACAAATGTGTCTGGAACAGAGATGGCCCTGTCTACACGTCGATATTGCACACAGAAGCAAGATGGTGGATTTTTGACTTGACAGAACAGAACCTAAAAAAACTGTTACTCAGGAAGGCTGTGGCCTAAGAAGCCCAAAGTGTGCCAAGAAGATAGCCCCCACCCCAGGACAACATCCCCACCAGCCTGAACTACTGATACAAGGCAGTATGGATCTTTCTTTAATGCATTATTATCCAATTGAGACAAGGTCACATTTTACTTATTTGTCCCAATTGGTGAGCCTGTTCATATTGTGGCCAGTGTGGTCTTCTGCTGCTGTAGCTCATCTGCTTTATTGGGATAGGGAAAAAAATAAATAAAAATGCTGAAAACACGAAAATAACAATGACCAGATTTGACTTGCACAGGGTCTCTCAGAACAACCCGATAAAGACCTTGTGTTGGCTGATACTAGGGCTGAACGATATGGACAAAATTACATATCTCGGTATTCATGCCAGATTTCTCGATATCGATGCGATACGATATGACTACGGGTTCGGTGAAAACCAAGCATTTTTCAGAAAAATAAAAACATTATTATGCAAAAGAATGTGGAAAGTGCAGTTTTAGTGTGGGGGAAATCTATATCGTTTATGTTGTTGCTTTTCGGTATTAATATCTTGAATGTTCATATCTCGATATCCATACGATAACGATATATTGTTCAGCCCTAGCTGATACCAGTCAGCCTTTTTTGTGATTTTTAACGTTTTTCCTAAATTATTTCCTGACCCAATCAAGGCTTTTACATTAATCCTTGACTCAAGGAAATGTGCCTGAACACAGCCCTGTCGGATTTTCTATTTAAATTCACACCGCCTTCTTCAAGGGCACCTTGCTTTTACCTGGGGATTACCACATTGCAAACAAGACCACATGGTCACCTCTTTAATGGTTCAGTCAGGGCTTGAACTGGCCACCCTCCAGTCCTCGGACTGAGCTTCTGCCGCCCTTCTTTTTTTGTTGTTTTTAATGAACATCTTCATTGGTCATGGTTGTCAAGATACAGGGAACAATAAAGATTCAAAGATAGTCTGATAAATGGCAGAACAATGCTCTATAAATGCAGAAGCATGCCGTCTGGTCCTGTTGCAGAAACTCAACAAAGCCGAACAAAGGAATAAAGTTTAAGTGAGGACACTGACGGGACAGGAGGGACAGCACGCTCTGTCTCTAGTGATCTGCAAAATGCCATCAGATATCACACAATGAAGCACACAACAGTGAAAAGGGAAGGCGTGTTTTATCTTTTGCTTTAGGGAAAAATAAAGCTTTCGGAGGACGAGTTCAAACCCTCAATGCAACCCAAAAAAACTGAGACAGTAACCTCCGGATAAGGGTTTCCGCCCTCAGCGACCCCTCGCAGATAACAATGGGGCAGAATGAAGGGAATCACGAAATGCACCTGAGACGGAGACAGTGAAAGAAACAGAGAACCAGAGGACAGGTGCAGGAAGAGGAAAATGACAGAGAAAGAGGAAGCGAGACAGGGACATAACAAAAAGGTTATCAGTGTGACAAAGTGAAGTAAATGAAAAGAGACAACAGAGAGCGTGAAGAGGGGAGAAGTCGGGATATCGAGGAGCACAGAAATAGAAGAAACGAAAAGACGAGCAGCATGACAGGAGCAGGAAACAGAGATCTGAGAGAAGGTCTGCTGTGTGGCCTCGGTCTATCGGGGCAAATCCTCAGCTTCTGTCCCATCTTGTCTTTGGCATTAAAAGCGATTTGGATTGTGAGTGGGACAAGTTGACATGGATAAACACTAGTTAGACGTGCCAAGGGCCAGTAAGTAAAGTGCATGGAAACTAGAATTCAAAGTGAAATGAAAGAAAACTGAAGTAAAGCAGAATCACAGATACACAGTAATTGACAGTTTATGTCTGTCAATTCCTGTGTAGTCAAGGCTGTTGCTGTTTTAACCAATATAGTAGTGCAGCAAATTTTGGTAAGCCTGGTCTACTGGTCCTCTCCACTAAAACCCTTATGGGATTTTTCACTTTTTTTTTGGAAAACTAACAAATCAAATTGAGATTTATTGTCATTCTGTTAATACCAAGGTAACAACAAAACGAGAAGGCGTTTCTCCAGAATCACAACAAATTCATTTTCATTCATTCATACATCCCACTTTAAAATAAAAGAATTTTGCAGGGTAACTAAAATGCCATGACATGATAAAAGTAGTACGCACTGAATAAATAGGTTTAAAATGCTCTGACTGAAAAGACAGATAGATAAAGTACCACAGTTAAAAAATAGTGCAAGTAAGACCGGTGCAGAGATTTAAGACACTGGTGTATTTAACAGCCGGACAGCTTTTGGCAGGAAGCTGTTCAGCAGCCTGGTGGTGAAGCATCTTTTGTTGCGGGCAATGCTTCTGGGAGGTTGGGAGCTAAAAGGAGATGTTGAGAGGGTGTGAGGGGTCCCTGACAATTTTCTGGGCCCTGTTCCTGCAGCAGCTCAGGAATATGTCCTGAACAGAGGGAAGTGAGGCTCCGATGACCTTCTCTGCTAATTTCACAACTCTCTACGGGGCCTACCTCGCGCTTTTAACAAATCTAAAAAAAACAAAAAAAGACAAACAGGATTCTATCCAGATCACCACCAAAATTCACCAATTCTTCCTTGTGCCATGACCAACTTTCCCTGAAAGTTTCATAAAAATCCACTGGGAAATTATGGAGCTATTATCAAAAATGTGGAGTACTGCCTGATCTCACTATGTTAACGAATCATTAAAAAAAAAAAAAAAAAACTGGGTCTGCATCTTAATTCATATCAACACCAAAATTGAATCATTACTTCCTTATCTGATGAACACTACTCCTTGAAAATGTCATCAAACTCCATAGAGCGCTCTTTGATTTATTAGTAAATATGTGAAAAACTCACAATATTAAAAAAACATTCAAATAATTCCTGGATCCACATCCATGCTCAGATTCCCAACAAAATTACACTACTTATTTTTTGTGCCATTACTGACATTCCCTGAAAATTTCATCAAATTCTGTTTTTCACTTGTTGAGTTACCCTGTTTACAAACTAACAAAGGCCAGCAAAAACATAACATCCTTGGCAAACGTAAAAAAAAAAAAAAAAATGTTAAAAATCTTGAAGCTTGTAATAAGACAATATATAACAGTATGCAATACCTTAGGCAAAAATATTTTTTAATCAATTATGATTCAAGAACTCATGATTTTAAATTTATTTGAATTTTTTTGATAACGCAGTGTAGTGCAAACAAACTTCACATTTGGGGTCCAGAGCAGAAAAAGTTAGAACATCTCTGCTGAAAAGGATTCACAGTACAACTATTAAAGTTTAATGAAGTCTGATTTAGCTCTTCAATCAATAATCACACAGATCAATCAAAGCCACTAAATCTTTAAATATTCTTCAAGAAGGAGAAAAGAACACTAGAAGTAAAGATTGTTGCACTGTGTTGTCATCAGCAGATTGTGACTCCGTCTTTAATGAGATTTATCCAACAAACAAGAGGCACAGAAAGTAAAGTGACTCTTTCTAAACTCTCACAGTCCCTCAGCTTAACAAACACACAGACTTCTGCGGTTGAGTTTCCACAGTGAGTGGAGCTGTCAGGGTCCCAAACACAAGCCAACCATAGACACTAAAACAAGTCCGCTTTGAAAACTCCAGAGTTAAGAGCCACCGGAGCAGCAGGGGGAACAAGGAAAAGCTCCTCTGGGAGACAAAGAGAGAGGAGTGTGAAGGGATGCCAGGCTGATGAGAAATTAAAGAGTGGAGAGACAAATAAATAAGAGAGAATTCGAAAAAACACACAAGACGGGAGAAGAAAACCATGGATACAAGAGTAAAAGATGAGGTTGAGTGGTAGAGGAGATGAAGGAAAAGGATTTGATGGTTTGTTTTAGGAGCACAGTTTTGAAGAGTGAACAGAAGAGGAAAGAGAGGTCTTATTTTGGCAGTCACAAGTTTACAAGGTCGCTGTCCTGTGAGGCTTAAGCAGGGTAAATTTTGAGGAACTTGAATAAGTTGATCATATTGCATGTGGTGTGCCAATAATCTCAACACAGCGCATCACCGATCTAGAATCTAGTCCTCCAAGACAGAAATCTCACTTGACCTAACATGATCTAACAAAAATGAAGAAGAAGAAACATAGCAACAACCGGTCGACACAACACGCAACATGGAAGAGGGCAGACTAGAAGAGGGAATGATGGTGGTCTTGGGACTATTTTTGATGGAAAAATCCAGGATTAAAAAAACAAAAAGACTGTGGAGAAATCCTGGAGACAGCGTGAACAGGTGAGCTGGTCCTCCATTTCTGAGGTCCTCTGAACTTTATGTTTAAGGTCGGCCATGCTTGCTTCATTTACACCTGCTTCCTTGTTCCTCAGTCAGCTCGCTTCTTGATTGGCTGCATTCTGTTCTACATCACAATTCACGAGTGAGTCGTCAGCTTTCCCCACGCATGAATATTTTTGGTCGTAAATATTGCACAAGTTTAATATTTACGATTATTGGCCCCAACCCGTTTCAGAGCCAATTATCAAGACAAATTCACTCTTAACACATCTCAGACCACAGGATAATCTTATAGGATAACCTTGTAAGACAGAAGATAATCTGGCGTTTGCCATCCTTGGTCGGGAAGGGGGAAAGTGCATGCATGGGTTCTCTCCGGGCACTCCAACTTCCTCCAACAGACCAAAAACATTCTCATTAGGTTGACTGGTGACTCCAAACTACCCTAGTATGAACTTGAATGGTTGTCAATCTCTCTATGCGGCCCTGTGATTGGATGGTGACTGGTTCAGGGTGTACTCCGCCTCTTGCCCAAAGTCAGCTGGGATAGGCTCCAGCCCCACTGCAACCCCAAAAGGGATAAGTGGTGTAGATAATGGATGAATGAAACCTGTTAAGAGGTTTGGAAGCTGGCAGTGATCGCAATGCTAATGTTAGTCTCACTCTGCTTGATATTGTCAGTAAATGCTACTTTAGCCTTTCGGTTGTAGCAATATTCAGCCAAATCCTAACCCAATTCATTCCCCTGTGGTTTACTTGCATTGCTTGGACCGTGCTTGGTTGGATTGGTGTCACACCCACTTCAAACCAAAATCTGGTTAGCTTGGAAAACAAACTGAAACCCCCGTTTTTTGGTGGACAAAAGTTTGGTTCTTTGGTCTGCACCAGAGCTTGTGAGCTTTCACACCACCTCAAACAAACCGAACTTTTTAGAGAGTAGGAAAGAGCTTTTTTGGTCCAGACCAGGGGCGTCCAAACTTTTTACATCCTGGGCCACATGAAGAGAAATACATGGACAACTGAGCCACTTGCTGCACCTCACTTTTAGTGTATTTAAGTTAAAGTTTTAGGGTTTTAGAGGTGGGTTATCACCTGTCAAGGGGCCCTTGTAACCCTGGGCTATCACTGGATTCACACCTGGTCAGGGTGAGAATGACCTTCTGAGCAGCAGAGATGGGAGACAACGATAAGATAAGATAAGATAATACTGTACTTTCTGATTACTCAGAAATTTGTCACATCACATCTGACACAAAACAAGAGTAAACTACAAGAATGTTGGCGCTTGAAGATAAATACTGCAGTGTACTTTGTAAATGAGACCTTTTGAGAAGTAAATATGGCAGAAAATGTGCATGATTGATAGTAGTTGCTGCTGTAATCCAATTGTCTATTCATTCAACTATTTCAGGGGCCAATTCAAAATGGGTAGCGGGCCGCATTTGGCCCTGTTGCCATAGTTTGGACACCCCTGGTCTGGACAAACCTGTTAGGTGTGAGTTGACCCTTAATGAACATGATAGTGGAGTAAAAAGCCTCTGAAAAGATCTTAAAATGGGTTTTCAATGAAGTCGGTTTCGAGAGAAGTTAATGTAAAACAATCTTCATATTTACAGAATTTGAGATTTGAGTGTAATTATGTTAGATTCATCTCACTCCTGATTTGATCGTTTGCTTGATATTGTAGAAAAAGATATTTAATTTGGTTGAGTAGTCACTGTATTTGTTCAGGTTGCAATACGGTAGAAATGGGACAAGTTGTTTGCTCTGTGAAGGTGCAATTACAGATAATGTCCTAATTTTCACTCTGCTTTTAAATGTGTCAAGCAGTCCCTCTTTTTCTTACTGAGTTTTATACATTTTTATGCAGCCACATCAGTTTCTTTGTGCCACAGTCCTCCCTTAAATTTCTCTTTCCTCTCATTCACCCTCAGTCTGTCTGTCCCCTCTCTCTCAATCAATTCCCTCCTTCTCCCATCCTCTACATCCCCTGTGATGGAGCAAACCCTTTAATAATACACAAGCTCGTCCGTCTCTCTTGGCAACGGCAGCAGATTCCTACAGGATTCAATCACGGCAGCACTAATGAGATTAGCATGCTTAATGCACAAGGCTCTCCCTCTCTCCATTTCGGCTCTGCCTCCATCCCAATAGACGCCACAAATTTACAAAAGGGGAACCCAGAACTCAAGGGTCCATTGCTGGGTGGCTGAACCACGGCGCCCTCACCTCCACCCGGGCCGCGCCACAAGGGGCTCGACAAAGAGGGAACAACCCAGGTGAAAGGGACACAGTGAGCGAGCCAAGCGGGCATTTCCTGCTTATAAAACTTGGCCCGTGACGAGTGTGCGCAGGGGGACAGATTCATGGGGAGGGTCTGGCAGGCATCCACAGCATTTCCCTGTGTCCTGGCAGAACCTGGCAGGGCAGAGCAGACTGGCAGGATGGGGATGGAGACAGTGGGAGAAAAAAAAAAAAAAAACTGGCTGGATTGAAGCATGGAGGGATGAAGAGGTGATGAAACAGATTAGCGCGACCTCCTGGGGGCTTATTGTGGAGCAAGCCTCGTCAAATCATGGACCACAGTTCTCCAAATGCTGGCTTTCGGGGCAAACACACACATTTGCAGCTCATACACGAACAACTGCTTTTATTCAATTTGACTCGCGACAATTGCAACAGTGGGTAAACTAAAAATGATGCATCACAAGCATTAGAAGCAAGCTGTGATGAATGCAGCAGTCGAACCAATACACTCACATAAAGATAAAAAGACTAACAGAGTGAACAAGTGGCATCATTACCACAAGCTTGTTTTCCTGTTTGAGATCTAAGGGGTACTGCAAATAAGTGGAAGCAATCTTTTACTCCTTTGATTGATTTTTTGGTCAAATTAGCTGATTTGTTAATCCATCAGTGAATGAAAGATGCATTACCCAGAGGTCTCTAAGACTTCTATTTAACGCAAAGATGTATGGCTCAGAAGTTCTCAACTATCTCTCATTAAGGTTAAATCAATCAAGGGTTTCAAGAGCTAGCATTTGAGCAGAAACAACCAGAGGCATTGGAGGATCTTTAAAGCTACAGTTAAAGGGATACAGCAACATTTTTTTAGTTTTCGTGTCTTGCCTCACGCCCGAGTCCATGACAAGCAGATAGACACCATTCATTCAACTGTGTGTGCAGTAACAAGAAAGACATGGGCAGAGCTTGCTCACCGCTAATTAGCTCAAGCGCTGTGAGTCAATGGGTAGTGTTACCCTGGTTCTACCTTCAGTCATCAGATAAACTCTTCAGCAGCTTTAAAAAGTCCTGTGTCCTTGTTGTGACTAGTCTTTTTTTTCTTATTTTTTTTACTATGTTATGTTATCTATTTTTAGACAAAGATTTTGTTTTTTTGTCAACCTACTTACAAGCACGTCCGTGGTGGTTTGTGCATGCACCCTGTGGTTTGTTGGGATACATTTTATTTCTTCTCAAGGTCTTGGACCGAACCTTTCAATTCTTCCATTTATCTTTTAGGTTTTCCATGAGTCTTTTAAGTTTGCTATGCATATTTAGGTTTCCTACCTATATCTATTTATCTATATATTTAAGTCTTATATGTATACACGCTTACCACATTTGAATATACATGACACAGAGAAAGTTCAGTTCTTTCAGAGCAAGAAACAAGAGAGCCACAGAAGCAAATAACTGACCACTGCATGCTCTTGTCGAAAGTTAGCTGTTTCCATTGAAGGACACTACATGAACATACACAACACTTGTAAACATGTATGAGTCTATATAACTGAGAGAAGAATCTTTATCCAAGTGTGTCAGTCCACCAGGACTGTGCAACGGCCGTATGATAAACCATCCAGATAATCCCCAGTCATGTATCTAGTCCTGTCATGTCTCTACTTTGTTTCCAGCATCTGATGGACATCTCATACTATCATACACATAATGCAGTTTTGGATTCCTTTCAATCCAAACATCTCCACAAGAGAGCAAAGGACCAAAGAGCATGTGGCCCAAAGAACCCAGGAAACAGCCACTGGTCACACCTCCAGGGGGAAACTAGGCCAGAGACTCGCCCAGGTCATTTATACATAGTGGTCAACTTGGGCCCTGTAGGTTAAGCTCTCCCCCTCCTAGTCAACACTTTTGGTGCATTCCAGTCGACCGCTGAACTGGGATAGTCCGAGCTGCAAATTTGATAATGGAATTTCCCACTTGGAAGATGGACTTCCAACAGCTTCCACCCCGGCATTACCCATTCTAAACTGGGACGCATCAAGCTGGAAAGTGACATAATTCCCACTCCTCTCTTCCCAGTTCTGATGTACATGGGGTACACCATTAGAACTGTACAAGCCTTTCAGAGAAGTGGCAAAATGTCTTCAAGAACCTGAAACAAGTTGCCACTTTGATCAGCACTGGACAATCATGACCTGGATGACTGAGACATGACATGGTTTGCTGTTCAGTGAATCCACCTGGTGAAGCGGGTCGATCACTGCTTGACATTTTCAGTTTTCTGGTTTGGTTGAGAGCCCCTGAATTACATAATAGTTCAAGATTGTCAAAAACTGCTGAGTAGGTGGTCATTCTAAGCTATTTTTGCCAAGAGATGGCCTCGAAACAGTCGAGGTCTAGGAATTTTTCCTCTCATAAGATACTCTGTAATCAGGATTTTGATGCTCTCACACACACACACCCCATCAAATATACCAAAGCCTCCTGCAAATGCCCACACTGAGGATTTTACTTCCACAATGCCCCTTCATGGTCACCCACAAACTCATCAAAAAATCCACTTCGAAGCGCTTCAAATGATTTTATGCTTAATTTTCAAGCATTCAGACACTTTCCCCCACACATGCATCCCTCCACACACAAAGTGATAAACTTAAAGAGATAAATCATGATGTGTGCCCCTCAAGGTGAAGACTGAGTAAACTAACCTCTGGCTCTGGGAGGAAGAACCATTTAATCAAGTCACGTCAGATCACAGTCGCACGCTGAATACTGAAGAGAAGAGACTGATCACACTCATCTGCCCTGCAGTTCACACATGAGCAGAGTGAAAGGCTCCTGATGAGGAAAACTGTCTAATTAAGTTTGTTTTTTTCCATCACATAAATTTCTCCTCAGATATTTCAGTGAAATGATCGCCTCCACCAGATGTCTTAGACATAAAATAGTTTCATTGAAGTTAATGTGGTAGTAAATCTCAGTCTCTGTTGGAGTAATGGCCAACATTATGAGGATACATGTTGTTATAATATTTATAACATGGGGTAAAAATCCTAAATGCCTCATTTGCTTATCCAAATTACCCTTGTGAATGAGTCAAGTGAAGATGGGACATGAACATTCTTAGAATCAAAAATCGGAAAAGCATTAAGTCCAAGTGTCCAGTGGCGGGGTCAGATCTTTATTGAATTGGTGTTCATATTCCCTGTGGACATGGAGCAATTCACTTAAGCACTGTCAGGCTGTGCCGACCTATTTGCTGATTTAAAAGCCAATAACACAACTTTGATGATGCCATATAATGCTTTTCAGGTTGCCCTTTATTGTGTTTAACAATTAGGAGTACTAAGCAGAAACCAAAAACTCCTGTTTACCTGTTTACAGTGCCAGTAGCTGCCTTTAATGGCTTGTTCCACCAGCTCCACCAAATAGTCCTACAGTTTGACATTTTCCATTGATTCTTCAACAGTTCAGGCCCTTTGGCTGACCAATAGAGCGGTGTATGGATGATGTATTTTTGCAGGCCAATCAGAAAACATCACACTGGTTATGTTGACTTAAAGCCTATGGGATTTGTCAATGTGTTCTTGGATCATTGCTGATCTGAAGGTCTGTAGCGAACAAAAAAAAAAAAAAAAAAAATGAAATTAAAATGTGTTGCTAATCATGATTATTTTGACAAACAATCCTAACTTTCAGGATTTTTTAAGCATAAATGTAATCTGGAAGACTAAAAAGCTATTATTAAGCCACCATGGAGCAACAATATGGTGGTTTGACTTCGAAGTAGCTTCCACACTTCCACTGTCCATGCCGTAATCACTTTTTTGAGAATTTCCTCTTAAATCTAATGGCCTGATCAAGTTGATACCCATGGCTGTGGCTATGATGCATGTATTATCACTTATTAAAGAAGGATCAAAATGGCTGCATTAGAGCCCCTGGTCATTTTTAAGGGGCTTGTTAGCAGGCCATTAGCATTACCATCCTTTAAGAACACAATTACACTTTAAAATTAAAAAGTGGGGCAATGTCAGATGCATTTTTTATTGTAGATTGAAATGTTCAAATCTTGTATGTATGTGTTCATCACAGACTTTTAATCAGCTATTTTTTCCAGAAATTGATATTCTATAGTCCCAGCCTTTCAGCTGTGGGAACCGGTAGAGCTAAAATGTTAATTCACTTCCCCATTTTTGGACTCATTTCTGAAGTGCTCAATTGTAAACGTACTATAGCATTCATTCAAGAAATAATATTAAAATATCACATCTTTTAACTTTATAAAATAAAGATTAAGTCTTTTATGTATGTATGACCCAAATCCAGATATGTATCTGGATTTGGGATGCAAAATATTATCGGTATGATATCAATATCAGCAGATATTGGCCTAAAAAATGTTGAATATTATAATTGGCCAATATTTAAATTTTGCAGATACTTACAGCCGATGTAATGGCCATATATCCCATATAGCAGAAGTAATATTGGCAATATTAACAATATTTCTTCTCCTTCTCATCACTGCATGGATACATTCAACAATCAAGAGTTTCGTATTTTCAAAAGGTAAATATTGTTTTCTTGTTAAACATCTGTTTGTTACTAAAAAACTGTCACACTGAAAGCAACAAGTCAATTTTGGTAAAGTGAAGACTCAGCTCTGCACAGTAATGCATTTGGAAACATTGCCATATCAGATATTGCCAAAAATCCAATATTGTGCATCCCTAATCTTGAAAAAAATTTAATTTTTTGAAGTTCAATGCTTTACAGTAACATATTTGTTATATATATATATATATATATATATATATAGATATATATATATATATATATATATATATATATATATATATATATATATATATATATATATGTATATATATATGTTTTTATAACAGTTGAAATATGTACTAAAGCTGTACATATTTCAACTGTTTTTTGTTATGAATACAATAGATAAAGTGCAAAAAAAAAAAAAAAAAAATCTTGGTGGAAGATTGCATGAACCAATATATGCAGAGGTTGAAACAAAATAAAATAAATTGGTTTGAGCTGGCAAAAACTCCCACCCTGGCTTCATTACACTCGGGAGCTGAAAGATCTGCTTGATTTCAAATTTTCAGAGCACAAAATTTACCACAGAAACACAAGAGAGAAAATGAAGTGGCCATAGAAATGTAAACTCTTGTTATTTCAAGTTGATTCAAAATGTGATGTTCAGCTAGGACATTTTAAGATCCTCTTAAAAACTGAAGAAGGAAACATAAAAAACAAGCTTTAGACATAACAACATTCCTGAACCCTGAGCTGCTCATACTGAAAAAATCTCATTGACTGATGTAAAACCCCAGTGAATGGAGTCAAAGCTTCTCAATTTTATGGCCAAATAGCTTTAGGGGCACGGAGGCTAATACTGTAAAGTTCCTCTGGTGAAAGCTAAAACTGTCCAAGAGACACACTTATCAGAGGAGGATGCTGTGAGACTCAAGGAAATAACATCGACTTAGTGAAATGATCCTGCACACATCGCTCCAGATGAACAGACACAGCCAGTTTCAGTTAAACCACTTGAAGGTCCATTATCCTAACACTCACGCCTCCAGAGCAAATACACAACTTACAGAGTCCCACTTACAAACCTCAGTTTTAATGAAGTTGGGACATCGTTTAAAACAAAAAAAAAGAAAGAAAGAAAGAAACAGAATAAAATGATTTGCATATCTCTTTTGACTGAATACACTACAAAGAAAAGATACATCATGTTCAAACTAACAAACGTCTTAGTATTTTCACTCATTTTAAATTTGATGCCCACAACATGTTCCAAAAAGGCTGAGACAGGCCAAAAACAGCCATAAAACACATGTTTGGGACATTCCACAGGTAAACAGGTTAACTGTAAACAGGTGAGTGTCATGATTGGGTGTAAAGGGAGCATCACTGAAAGGCTCAGCCACTAAAAGCCAGTATCTGTGAAGGGATGTGGGTGGGTTAAAAACCATACCATGGGAATCTAGAGAAAACTCTGCACGATGGAAAACTTTCATGAGTTAACACAGTATGTGCTACAAGGACATGTGCAAGTTAAACTCTACCATGCAGTGTTAATTTTGACAGCACTTTTTAATTTAGTTTTAGTCTTTCGCCTAAAATATATTTTTTTGTTTTAATCATAATTTAGTCATCTAAATTGTCTTAATTTTAGTCGTTTTAGTTGATTAAGTCTACCTTAAATTTGGTTGACTAAAAACTAAATTAACTAAAGTGTAAGGCATTTTTTATGTTTCCTTGAATTTCTGAAGTCATGTTCGACACTTGGATGAAATGAAACATCTAATAACCCTTTATTGAATGCTAGTAAAGTTTGAATGTATATATGAACAGAAACAAATTGAACTTTTGTGTGAATGCAATCACCTTTATTTAGGCTACCTGGCAGAGCATCTCAGTTACAATACCAGAACTGACAACAAACAGTGAACCTGCTCTACATGAGTATATCAATTCATAAAGAGGGTCGCTCTGATTGGATCGCTCCACAACTTATCCCACCACCACTAAGCTAAGGCAGTTGTGATTGGATGTCCCTCTTAACCCATCCAACCTTTCCTCACAACCAAAGTAGCTGTGATTGGATATATTCCTAACTTGTCCCTACTTTCTAATACATGACTGTGACTGCCTGAATTTAAATGGCAGCAAATAAAAATGATTGTGCATCCTTAAAAAAAAATTAGGCATGGCAACATTATGGTACATTAGAATTTATCATTTAGCTTAACTGTTCATTTATGATATTTTTTCTGAATGCAATAACTCTTCAGAACTGTCTGCATAATTTATAACACAGTAATATCTTTGTTTCTATTGTTTGTTGAGCTTACCACCTTACTGCTTATGATATGAATATTAATAGATAGCTTCAAGCCACAAATAAAGCATGGACTCTCAATGAACTTCTCACATTACTTTGACTGCTAGATAATTAGTGTTGATTTAACATAACTCATGTCTGTTTGTTCCTCAAGAGACACTGAACAACTAAATAACATTGGATTTGAGTTTAAAATACTATTAAAATTTATTTTGAGAACTATATGTGAATAAAACTGCTACAACTCCCAGCAAAGCAGCCTACACTTGACCAGTGTCCACTTTAATGACCTGCCATTTGGCATACAAGTCAAGTGTGAGGCCAAAGTAAAATCGGCCAGTGGTTATTTTTTTGTTGAGGAAATTGGTCAGAGGTCAAACAAAATACAGATGTCTAAAAACTCTGAGCACACCCTTTGGCAAGTTTGTCTGCAAAATGAGACATTAAATCAAATTCTAGGAAATAATGTTTCTTTTTGTAACAAAGTTTGGTTCATTTTAATCACATTTTCTCTCAAAACTTCACATGAGAACAGAGTGGGCACCAACAGGTCAACATCACATCTGCTAATATGAGTAAAATAACTGAAAAAAAAATCAATTTCAAACTTTATGATCCTTGTTGTTTATCGACCTTTTGCAAGTGAATTGCAAATCCTTTTCGATCTATATCCAAACGAACAGCAAAAAAATACATATTCAGTGTTGGAACTAATAAACACTGTATATGTTTTATCACAAATATTCACTCATTTTGAATTAGATGCCCCTGTCCCAGCTTTTTTGGAATGTGTTGTAAGCATGAAATTCAAAGTGAGTGAATATTTGCTAAAAATCAATGAAGTTTATCAGTTTGACCATTAAATATTTTGTCTTTGTGGTGTGTTCAATCAAAACTGGGCTGTAAACGATTTGCAGATCATTGTATTCTGTTTTCATGTACATTTTATTGATTGCCCAAAGTCATTGGAATTGAAATATAAATGTCCTTGCCCTGAACTTTAAGCTACATGTCTCACCATAATTATCCAGTGCTGTGTAGTGGACTATTCTAACAAAGGAATAGATGACTGCAAGTCATTTTATGAGGCTTTTCCAAAGCAAATGGGCTATCGCTAATGCTAACCATTGGTTCTGGAAATATTGTAAGCCTAAGAATTCCTCCACAGCTTTTTCTCCCTCGGTACCCTTTCCCCCAAAACCACGCTCCAGCCATGCATATGGATCAGCGCCTGCTGCTATGGAAACAGAGATCCTGCTCTGCCGGCCAGGTTACTCTGGCCAAAATTGGTACCATTCCAGAAAAAAACCCTTCACATTTCACTGCTCTGCACACTGAAATGCCACAGGACACTGTCAAGTGCTCTCACTGAAAAGAGCGTCAGTGGGTGAGCCATCAGCCAAGCCTGGCTGCCCTGTCACACCCGGGCCAAAGCGTTGGAATTATTGGCAACATCATGCCTCACCAGCAGTGAATGGGAGTTACAATGACAGCTATCTGCTCTTCACTGTAAGGGTTTTTTTGTACCTGAGAGAACGGTGTGAATTGACTCACTCACCTCTGCTTTGGTGGATGAACTGAACTCCGGAGCAGCAGGAAGGAAGTCCTGCCGGTATGTGGACCAGCTGGGAAGAGCTTCAGATGAGCCTCCTTGATCCAGATGATTTGATTCTCACATATGCCTTCAGGTGTGTACTTTAAATGATATATCCTCCACTATATTTCCCAAAAGATTTTTCAAACTGTAGTCCTCTTTGCAGTCCACACTGTGCGAGATGTGGTCCAATTGGATGTGAAATCCCAGCGTTCACTCACGCAGGGAGGCAGATGTTATCCTGGTGGTTTGCTCTTTCTCCACAGGTGGAAACGAGAAGTCTCAGAAGTAGAGCTAAAGGGGGAGGAAGGGAGAAAAGGTGTTAGGAAAACTTTAAATTACATTTGATTCAGAGAAACATGCAAGGAGAGAGCGTGTCAGAGCGGAGGACACAGATAAAGATCAAATCAATTCCAAACTTAAATTAATCAGACGGACTTGATTAGGAGCACACGCCAAGTGCCCTTCTCCTGATTGGAAAATTGTGTTTGGTCAAATACTCTCTAATATTTATTGGCAAAAAGTCCGTTTCCAGATTATAACCTGATAGTTTGTGATTATGTATGCAGGAGCTGTATCTGTGCGCCTGATAAAGAGACGGAGGAGACTGGCTCACCTTTGAGATAAGGTTGCAACTTTCCCATTTAAAAGGAAGTGACTTAAAGATTACTGAGAACAAAGAAGAATTGGACACCCAACAAGTTATTAATAAGCCTCATCGTCACATCCAGGTGGTCTTTTTTTGTGGATTAGAGAAATGTAACTTGGAATAAAAACTTCCTAAATGAAGCTTAGAGCGAAAGTTCAAGATGGACTCAGTCATCCATTGCTTCATTTTAAGTCACCTCTCATTTCCTGACAATCCTGCACCATCAATTCAAATCAGCAGCTGATTAGGGGCATACACTCACTCAAGCACTGAGCCAACTAGAGTCTGCCTTAACCTGTCTGGTCAATCATCCTGTCATTGTCATATTTTTCAATTCTATTAGATAAGATTAGATAGAACTTTATTAATCCCTTGGGAAGACTCCCTCAGGGAAATTAAGATTCCAGCAGCATAGCAAGCACACAGGGTAGAAAAGCACACAAGTATCAGGAAAGTAAAAAAGTAAAAACAATTTTCAAACATAAATATAAATAAAAATCTGGCTACTGGCTACTGCTCCTTCCCGTCCTCTGTCTTCCTGATACTCCACCTCCCCCCAAAGTGAGGAGTTGTACAGTCTGATGGCCTGAGGGACAAAAGAGTTTTTCAGTCTGTTCTGAACTTGGGGAGTCCAGTCAGTTAAATCACAGGGATTAAAGCAAAAAATAATCTTTTGACTAATTTTTTTCAAAAACAAATAAATTATCCGACCATCAACCCACCATACCACACAAGTAAGAGCCTTTTTTCTGCCTATCAGTCACTTCCCACAGGTTTTCATGTGAAAAGGAGTACACTGTGTACATGCCCCTAGCCAAAGGGCATGTACACAGTGTACTGTCCTCTAAAAAAAAACATTTAAGTTATTAAAAGACTATCAACTACACTACTAAGATTCATGACCAACAGCACTTTAAAGGAAGAGGGTGATTCTGAACATATTTTCTGTTAGTGTGCTTGTATGTTTTCTATCTATTCAATAAAACACATTTTGAAAGACTTAACTCAGATATAATGTAGTCATACAAATATTCGACCATCTCCATCATTTTTAGTGCAGGTTATTTTTCTTTACTTTGAACAGCCATATCACTCTATAGAAAAACAAAACTCTCAGCAGCACCAGTGGTGGTTGTTGCACCAGGCAGGGAGGAGGTGGCAGCTTTGTGTGCATCCTACAATTTCTTTTTGTTGCAAACCACGCACATGCTCACACCCAGCAATTAAAGTTTTTTGCACCACATACAGACAGGCTTTCCATCCTCCCCCACGTCATTTAACCAAGCCGGCGGTTTTGTCAATGGTCAAAACGCCAGAGCCTTCGAGAACAAACATTGCGTCCATGCTAGTGTACTAAATTAGCATTACCTGAAAACCACTCAAAGTAAAAACTGGATGCAACATCGGGGGAGTAGAGACTTTGCCTGTCCAAAAAAAATTAAACAAAGAAGAAGCCGGCAGCTTACTTACGGTTTATTGCTCCGCTAATTTGAATGGGGATACAAACAGTGATAAAGTGCTGAGCACCACGAGTGTGTTCAGTGTGAATGACTGTCATTATTCGTTTAATGTTACGGCTCTTCTCAAATTTCCAAGAGTTATCAGACCAAACTGATTAAATTCAACATCAGTTTAATATCATGATTAGATTGGATAGCCTTAATGGGACCCCAACAACAACAACAAAAAACGTGTAGTTTTTTTTCTCCTCTCGACGGGGAACTTTAATCCATGAAATCATGTCTTGCTCTTCCACAATTGGTGTTTGTGTCGTACGATCTCAGCACCCGTACTCGTATCCTCCTCCATCCCTGGCACCTCCTTCAACCCTTCAGTGCTCAAGTCCAGCTCCTTAGAAGTGTAACTACTCAACTCATCCTGCAGGCCTCATCAGCACTTCAGTCTTTTTCATCAGGGATCCTGCAAGATGCTTTGAAGCTTGCTGTATCCCTCAGCACCATCACCAGTTTCTAGACTCCAAGGGTGGTGTCCCCTGAGACTGATCTCTCAATTTGTCCCAGAACCCCTGAAGTACATGAAGACATCAAGATGGAGTCTAATCGCCAAAGAGATGCTAATCGCCAAGAAATTGCACATTTTTACTTCATCTAAACTTGAAAAGTTTATGATTTTTCACTCAAATTTGGTCTCTCCCGATTAAAATACATATATGAATTCTACATTTACACATCTCGTTAGAGGAAGTCAAATTGTATTTGATTATAAATACTCATTCTTATAGTGATCATCTATAAACTTAATCTTGCATCCATTTTCTGTAACACATATCCCTGTCAAGGTTATGCTGGGCCAGGGCCTATTCAGCTGGCACTTGGCGAGGCACACAGACTCAGCGGGAGACAGGAGCGCTGCAAGTGCAAATGTCTCGAGGTGTAAATATGATGGAGCTGCTTTTGCATAAAGGCACAGTGAACGAGGCTACAGTTTGGTGCATGATGAAGATGCTCACTGGCACCCTGGCGTGCTCCTCTTGGGAAATGAAAACTCCAAAAAAAACCTAGCCATTATGATACAGCTAGGTAGAACTTATTGTCAGGAGTGATTAAGTGCATAGGTGTGCTTGAACCAGCCTGGGACCCATTCATGGGGCCTATCAGGGACCCATACAGGCAGCCCTGCTTGTGTTATGACCGACATTTGCCTGTGCTTTTGTCTTAAGCTAAGGGTTGCTTGGTTCTTTTAACATCGTTCTTTAGAGGATGGAAACCACCACTGTCAAAATAATTCACCCACATGTGGACTGGACTCTTGCTATTTGAAGAATAATATTTCTATGTTGTATGAGATGGAAGACTTCACCCTGCAGTCCCATTTATACCATCTATCCTGACAGTTCTGATCCCAAAAAAAATCTGTTACTGGCCATTTGTTACAAAGCCTGCATGAATCCATACTGCAAAAGCTCTTTGAAAATAGTCCAAGAACACAGGCAGGCACTGGCCCGTGTCATTCAATTGGCCACAAACACAAACATACATCTGCTTGGCAGACAAAAGCAGAGGAGGAAAAGCACAAGGCAGACCGAAATGTCAGAGCACACTGACTCAGGTCATGAAAAAGTCATCGGGTATTAAGGGGCGGGGCAACAGAGGCATGCTAGAGATAATGGTTTCAAGAGAGAGAGAGAGCTGCAGATCTTTCTTTTTCTTCAATAGTGTGTAAATCCTTAAGCTTTAGGTAAAGGTTAGAGGAGAGGGGGTTAGATGGAGGATGTGTTTGTAGGAGAGACTGTGAAAGAATAAAGGGTAGGATGAAGGGAAGAATCAGTATGGCAGACGGAGAAAATAATGGAGTTAAATGTCAGAGGGAGGAGGTTACTGGCTGCGACCTTATGCAGATGATGCACTTGAAAATGTGAAGGAAGGCGTGGAAATGTTGACGAACAGGACTGAGAGGAATATAAAAATTGTGTCTTTAGTTTGACCCTGAATCTGAGAATAAAGGTGCCTTAAAAAAGAAACTGAACAGAAAACAAAGCTTTATCAGGGCCCACACTGTGAAGCGAATATAAAGAACTGAGGGCATATTGAGGGAGAAAGTTGTTAATGAGTGCGAGGTGACAGAAAGTGTAGGAGGGGAAACCAGGCCAGCTGTCTCTGAACTGGAGCACAGGAGGGAGGGGTGCGTAGATTCAGGCCAAAATAAATGGGTGAAAATGATGTTTTGATCTGCTGCAGTGCCCAACATTGAGCTTCAGGCCATAATCTGTCAAGTGGGAAAGAGAGAAGAAGAAAAACGATGCTGGAGAGGGAGGGTGGAGACAGTGGACAGTTAAGGACAGGATGGAGAAACGTAAATGGAGTCTGAGGATGAATGAAGAGATGGAGGATTTGGAAGTAAGGGCAGGCGAGCAGATGGACTGTAATGAAGATGGATCCACTCAGAGGGATATTTAATTATTTACAAAGAAGAGATAAGGTATTAGGGCCACATGTGTGCACCAGTCCACATCCAAATGAGACACTGAAGAAGTGAAGGGGTAGTTAGGTGCACCAAGAAAACAAATATTCAAAATATAATATTTAGACATGGGTAAAAGATTTATTTTACTGTACTGCACCATGCACTCTCTGGCCACTTTATGAGGCACACCTTGTGAAGTTGGATGCCCTCCTGCCTCAAACAGTGGATACAGATACAACCAACTCTTGGCAGACAGTAATTCTTCCACTTTAGCTGTGCATGGCTGTTATCGCTAGTGCTTGAACAGGGCTGGCCTTATCATATGCCCAAATGACTGCATAATGGCATTTTAGTACAACAGTAACAGTAAATGGCCTTGAGAGTATATAGTGCTTTTCTAGCAGCACCTGAGCAACTTGGTGTTGAGTGTCTTGCCCAAGGATACATAAACATGTGACAACCAGAGCTGGGCTCAAACCCTCAACCCTTCGATTGATCGTAGAGTTTACTACTAGACTAAACCACCAATGCCTATATGTCTCTTATTTTGTGATCCACTTGACAAAAAATCAAAGGCACCGGGACAGAGGAGACAGAATGCAGAGTTGTTGACAACATGGGGCTTCGCAGTGCTGAAGAGACCAATTACCACAGAGGAGACAAACCAGAGCGGACTAAATCCACAAGAGGGAAAGGGTCTTAAAGTGTCAGGGGCTCTAACAGAGTGTCTCAGACAGACTGAGAATACAGCTGGATCAGGATAATTAGAAGGCTTTTTGAACATTAGAGATGGTGAGCATACATTTCATCAAAATTGATTTGGATATGACCGAAAAAACTTGAGGCAAAATGGTCTCTTTAAGGTGTATTTTAGAGCTTTTTTCCTGTTTTGAGATGAACAGTGGACAGAGGGAAAGCTCAAGCCTAGATAATGATATGAGGGAGGTGTGGGGGCAAAGGTTGGATTTGAACCTGGGCTTCCTGCTTGGGGAACTATGGCTTCTAAAAATGTGGTACAAACCTTCTCCAAGCCTTTAGCACACATGCATAAGGTTTACATTAATGATCACACTCAATTGACCCTTTGTCAAGCTCCACCTTTTAAAGGAAGTGAGGTTCAAACAAGCCCCACCCTTCTTAGTAACTGTTACTAGGTCAGACATAATCATAATCAGTGAAAATTACTTACTTATTGATTAACTTGGATTACTGTTAATTACTTTGATACTTTTTAATAAATAGAGACAATAAATAAAGACAAACGGCAGTATATATTGTTACTGGTGAGTGACCTGTTGCAGTCTAACATCAACTGTTCACATCAACAGAAATACTTTATTATTTCCATTAAATTTTCCTAGAACAGCAAAAATTGTCAGTATCTAATTGTTTTTCTCTTACCTTTGAATGTAGTTACTTTATAATTCCCAATGCTGAAGTAGCAAATAAAGATAACAATTTCCCCACAATGCATTAAAATGGATGTTCTAACACAATAATTTTGAATAAGTCACCTGGCAACTACTGCTTTGTAAAGGGATTCTCTGATTCTGATTGGCTGGTCAGTTAACCTATCAGAAACTTGACAAATGGTCAAATTATAGTAATTTTGAAGAGATGTCAAGGCAAATGTTCTTGTAATAAATTCAGACTTTATCTAAAGTATGCAATATCATTCATGAAATATATGGATGTATATGTTTTGTAAATGGTATGTAGATACAGAGTGTTTGGGACAGATGAAGGCCATCTTTGGAGCTATAAGTGGACACTGTCACTAAACGTGAGCTGTATTTTAAAAGCTGCTTTTATTTCATTTCTTTTTATTGCTAGAGCCACATGGCCTCATCAGGATTCTTCAAACAGACTGTTATGTTTCATTGTTCAGCCTTCAGCAAAACTGATTATTGAAACAGAAATGATGAAAATTTTCAGTGCCGTTTTCTATAGATGAAGGACGACCCAACAACAGAATAAAAATTCCAAAGCCTGAAAAATTCATGCAGAAAACAAAATGGAATAATACATTATCAGTTTATGCTTGTTTCATTTTTTATTTCCAGCACAAACGGTTCATCAGTTCACAGAGTTTTGATCTTTTTGTCTGATGCTATTTTTTGTCTTTACAGTGGAGAAAAAAATAGCATCTCTCCCTCATTTTGTAGCTCAGTCTCAAGGCTTATTAGCGTATTTGGAGGATGAATAGAGGGAGAGAGATCAGTCTTCTGTGATTTGTGAACTCACAAACAGACTAATGGGAGACCTTGTCCTAACTTTATCCTCTGCTGTGCATACTAATTGGGTTTGGAGAATAATTTTGCTCTGTAATTCGACTACTAATTGTAGCAGGCAAAAGCGGCACCTCTCGCTGAACTGAACTCTGTGTGCAGTGGGTCAAAGTTGGACCCCGTGATCATTCTATAGACAATTATAGATGTTAATGATGGACCTTTAAGGTAATGAACTTCCAATTATGCTTATTTCCATAAAGATTTTACTAATGAATCGTCCATTTATCTTTCTGTGTGATCTGATTGTTGATGTTTCTACCAAATTAAAGTTCCTGTCAGTGATGCTCTGCCTTCAAAGATCCCACACCTAGAATAAAAAGAAATACGAGCAGATGCTTATAGTAATTCTTAAAGTCATTAAAGGGCTTCTTATTTAATATGCTAAAGACTCTTAAACTGAGACTAAAGGGTACCTCAAAAACACATCCTACCACATGATACATACAAAGAAAACCAATCTTTTAAAGGGATATGCCAAAAATGTTTTTGTTTTCATATCTTGCCTCACCATGGCAAGCAGATAGACACCATTCTTTCGACTGTGCGTGCAGTAACAAGGAAGAGATGGACAGAGCTCCCATCGCTAATTAGCTGAACTCAAACACTGGGAGTCAACGGGTAGCCTGCCTCTGCCTACAGTCATCAGATACTCTAAACTGTCCTGTGTGCTTGTTGTGACTCTTTTTTTTAACCACATAATGTTAGGTTATCTATTTTTAGACTGAGATTGTTATTTTCCAAAGAAATATATATGCAATTAATTACGTGCTAAGCTAAATCGCGGATGTGCTAGTAAGTAGATCAACAAAACAAAGCATGTCCGCGGTGATTTGCGCATGCATCCTGATGTTTAGTTCTGTCTGTATTTATTTCGAAAGTTTCATAAAGTTCTAGAGTAAGTCTAAAAATAGATGATGAAAATAATGTGGTCAAAAAAAAATAAAAAAACGAGTCACAACAAGCACACAAGGACTCAGGAGTTAGGAAAGACGCAAAATTAAAAAAAAAAAAAAAGTGTCTCAACTCTTATAAGAAAATGACAATCATTAGCACCTAGTTTGGTAAAACTGGTTAATCATACTCCTGTATCCTACAAAATCCCTCACTGTGTTCAAGTCTACCAAAAACTGATGCTAGTTTGAAGTCAAATAACATTGGCACCAACTTTTTACATTCTTAGCAGCTTGTCAAAGCTAGCCATTACATCAACTGGCATCTTTCAACATCTCAGGAGCTTTGCTGCTGGAAGGACATCTGACTATGAGGACACAACTTGTATTTGGTGCCCTTAAGCAGATGATTGATTTGTCTTTATCTCTGCAACTGATTAGTCTCTCTAGCGTGAAATCACGACTGGTCGTACATGGCATTCGAGTCGCCTCTCAGTGCATATTTATTCAGACAGAGCTGATTAAGCACGCTCACTCATTTGCAAGAGGCAATTGAGCATTTCCTCTGGAACCCTGGGCTAGATTAAGTGCCATTCTCTGAGGAGAACATTCAGAGTCAACATCTCCCGTGCTGATTCCCCACATGATGTTTGTTTTAGGGGCGAATGAGCATGTTTGTGTGTTGGTTTATCTATCTGGGTGATGAAGTCTGTGGTGAATCCATGTGTGTTTTTCTCTGCTCATCGACAAACCAAGCAGAAAGCATGAAGAGTGGAAGAATCTCGACAGGCCCGTTAAACTATGGGCAGCGGCGGTGACAGGCATCTAGGTAGCGTGGCGGTCATTCGAATGTCATCCACACACCCACTCAAAGAACAGAGCAGGAGAGGGGCTGGTGAGAGCAGAGGCAAGAATACAGAGTGTCAGAGTGAAAAACAGGGAGAGGAAGGGATGAGAGTGGTAGAGGGCGTGGGAGCAGAGAGAAGAAATGGTCATTAGGAGGAAACAAAGTCATAAGCCTGCAGAGAGATGAGAGAAGCTGAGGAAAAGCAGCACGGCTCGGGCGCAGATGAAAGAAAGGGAGAGATAGTCAGGGCCAGCGGGGAGGAGAAGAAAGCAGTGAGGATGTGCATTAGAGAGATATAATTTTAAAAAATGAGCAAAAGTGAGAGAAAAAGAAGAAGTGGAAGGAGAGGAGTAGACTTTGTGGTTGCTAGGGACAACAGACTTAATAGGAAAACATGCAGTCAGCCACTCAATCCCCCCACCTCTCCATCTCCCTCCTCACTTTGTGGTTCTGCTTTTGATCCTCCTTCACCTTTAAAGCCTCCACTCTCCTCTTTTACATCGTACTCCTTCTGTTAATGTGTCAATTCTTCTTCTCTACCTGCTTTAGGTGCAGTAGGACTTTTTACAAACCTGAGAGACGTCATGGTATTAGCTGAAGACAAGTGCCACCACAGGCTAGTGGGCAGAACAGTGGTCCAAGCTTGCTTTTAGTGGATTTGGATTGGTTGAGGTGAAGCTGGAAAATGGTTGAGTTTTCACATTGCATTTTGTGAGGCGGATAAAATGTTGTGTAGTATAACCACCAGCCACAAGCTGAAGCTGTAGAAGCAATCTTTGTTCTTTCCATCTGACCCATTGTTGCATATGACCCAGAACCACAAGCACTGAGGAACAACCAAAGACTGTAAAAGAAGGGATGACGCCTTAGAAGCATTTGGATCGCTGTTGATGCCCCAGATGTGTTATAGTTTTAGACTGAAGCTGTGTTTTTAAAACCAGGCTGCAAAGATGTGTATTAAGACCACACCAAAACATCTAAAATCATTAAAATGTCATTTTTCTGCAGCCACCCCCAAGTGGACACTCGGGGTACTACCAGTTCTGGCACTTTGCATGGGCCTCCATTTACAGCCCAGAGGTTGGATTTAGTTGTATTCAGGCTACATCAGATGGCACTGGCATAACGACCAGAGCAATGTGTAACCATATTCTTCACAGACTTTTAGATGTAAATGTGTTAAGAGGAACAGAGGCTGGCGATGCAATGCTCATGTTGTCCATACTATGCCTGATATTGTCTATTGACGTGGTGTTAGCTTGCTTCCAGTTGTTCTATATAGCAAATGCAAACCTAAATACACTGATTTTGGGTTTGCTTAACTGAACATATTCATGGGATGTATTTCACATTCATCAGGGAAGTTTTCTATAGAAAATAACTGGGAAAGACAGGACTTTTTTGATAAAAACTGGAAGTCAATTGCATGAATCTTTTGTCCGTCAAATTCATTTTAACCAGTCAAAGACTTGAGTTTGCTTCTCACTTTTGGCACAACAAAACTGTGCCTGATCTTATTGATTGTTTCAGCTAGAAGCTTTGCAAGATGGATCTGCCTGATGAAAGATATGGAATCTGGCTAATCCAGCTGCTTTGCAGGGGTATGCGCTCACACCCTCATTGAACCGAACTCTGGTTGACTTGGAAGACAACCAAGACCACTGATTTCAAAAGGGACCAGAGTGCAGTTCTTTGGTTGGCCACAAACCAATGTGACACCAACCAAAATCAAATGAACTCTACAAAAAGTTAACTAGAGTTTATTGAGCGAGTACCAAAGGTGTTGGGGGTGTAAGTGAAAAAAATGAATTTTTAGCCGGGGTAAAGGTGCCAGAGGGACTCTGAGGGGAAAATGCATCAGACAAGGTGATGACATGCAATCCTTGCTCTCTGTCAAGCAGTCCCTGAATGTTTACTTAGCAAGTTGAAATGAAAAAAAAACTGTAAGGTCTGTTTTAACAAGTTTTCTCCCTCTTCATGTAAACCTTCCCAATGAAATAAAAACTTTTGTTTACTGTGTTGATAATACACTTTAGTCATACAGAAATGAGGCCTAAGTTCAAAACAGCAAGTACCTTAAGCAGCACAGGAGGAGGTGGAACATTTCTTTATGTCGTCTTTCCTGATGGATGGCTGATTTGCTGCATAGTGATTCACATCATACATGTGGCCATCGGTGTATGTTTGTCCTCCTCCTCAGCCTCATCTTTCATGGTCAGATTAGCTCCTTCACTTGTTGCCAAATTTCTACCCTGCCAGCTGTTTGGACTCTCAGTCTCCTTACTCTGTGACTTCCAACCATCCTTTTCTCCCCCATTACCACTTTTGGCTCACTTTCGGCTCTCTTTTCCCGTGAACTTGAGGGATTGGGGTGGGCTTAAAGGATAATACTGGTTTAGTATAATCAGGGTCTTATAATCGTACGTGAAGCTAATTTTCTCATGGTGGTATGGCAGCATTTTCTTAGAGAATGGGGTGATATTTCAGGGGTGAGTTGGGCACAGTTTAGTAAATATCCTAAAATTTGAAACAATAAGGTACAGTCAGTAGAGTCTGCATGTTTAATGCTACTCTCAGGGTCAAATTCACATTAAAATCTCTGCTCTGATAGTTTTCTTCTTTTTTTTTTAACCTGTTAAAAAGTACCGAAACAAGTTTTAAAGTACCCTTTTAAGTAATCTTAGATAATACAGGGTTAATCTCTTCAAGGAAACATAGTAGGTGTTTTGGTCTGAACTCTTTACAGCGATATCCTAGTTCATACTAAGATATATTCTCTCTTTTTTATTAAGTTACCTTTGACAGCTACTTAACAACTTAAACAAATGAGATATAAATTTGACTTTTAAAATAAAACTACCAAGTCTAGGTTGGCATACCATTGGGGGCATTTTGGTCTCAGTTTTTTTTTCTGTTTTTTTTCTTTTTTGCCTTGTTCGTAGTCCATATTATGAAAGACTTTTTTTTTTTTCATCAAGGTAGAAGGTAGTGCACATGCCTCACAGCAAGACGGTTGCTGGTTTGAAACCCCATGTCTGCCAGGGCCTTTTGGTTTGGAGTCTGCATGCTCTCTCCATGCATAAGTAGGTCCAGCATCCTGCGTCCTCCAAACAAACATGTTTGTTAGGCTAATTGGTGACTCTCAATTGCCCATAGGTGTTGCTGAGCTTGTGAATTGTTGTCAGTCTCTTTACATGGCCTTGCAATTGGCTAGCGATCAGTCCACAGTATATCATGCCTCGTGCCCAATGTCAGCTAGGACAGGAAGAGCCGGGCAGAGCTTGCCCACTGCTAATTAGCTTAGCTCAAACACTGGTAGTCAATGGGTAGTGTTAGCCTGTCTCTTTGTGTCTATCTGCTTGTGATGGACTCGGGAGTGAGGCAAGACATGAAAATAACAATAATGTTGGCGTATTCCCTTAAATGAAACAGAAACAGCTGTGAAGGAGGATTTAAACTGGGTGAGAAACAGCCAAACTCTGCTACCAAGGTGAGGTGGTGGAAGACAAGTCACAAGACACATTTAATTATGCCACATCAACAATGCATCTCTCAGGCAAGGATTTCAAAGCAGACTGGGGTTTCAAGATGTGCTGTTTAAGCTCTTTTGAAGAAGCACAAATAAATATGCATCGTTGAGGACCATAGACTCAGTGGGAAACAATGCAGCAAATGACAGACACTGGTACACCCATCTACTGTCCAGGGAAGTCTGGCCAGAAGTGGTCTTCATGGAAGAATTCAGGCCAAAATGACACACCGCTGATGTGGAAGCAAGGCCAAGTGACTTGACTCTGCATGAAATCACAAAAACTGGGGTGCAGATAACTAGCAGCAGTTTCTCTGAACTGATGAGTCAAATTTAGCCATATTTGGCTGTAGCTGGAAGCAGTTTGTTTTCTGACGGGCTGAGTGGAACTATGATTAGTGGGAGCATGGTTAAGGTACCAAATAAATTAGTGTGTATTTTTGCAGAAGGAATTGATGATTTGGTCAGGATTAATGGTGGTTACGACGTCAAATTTATTCTGCAGCAGGATAAGGACCCGAAAACATTCAGACTTAACTGGACTGAACTGGTCGACCAATCAGAACTGATTGGACCCAGGTTGAGAAGGAGGTCTTACAGTGATAGGAGCTCCAACTGAGCATGTCAGACAGAGTAAGAATAAAGGTGGATCAGAGTTACTCAGTGTATGACAGGAAAGTGTTTGGAACATTTTTGATTGTGAACATACTCTAGCAGTCATTGAAACTCAATATATGAACCTGAATTAAGGCAAAAAAATGAGCTTTTTAGACCAAGTCAGAACTTATGCTTGATTTTAAACAGTTGTACTAAATTGAGGCACTGTGTTTTCTCTCTGAAGGTTTTACTCTGATATAATTCCTACTCACTGTGTTTTTTTTTTTAATTTCTATTATTTCATTACAGGTTTCAATAAAGAAACCAAAATTCTTTCTTTGTAACGTGAATGCAGGAAAAAAAATGATTACAGTAGTCTTGTTTGCAAAGCAATTATTCCTGTGGATCCATCCATTTGTTGTGGGTCATTAAACGTAGAGAACGTGCTGGTGCGTGCAAACTATCAGCGTTGTTTAGATGAACCATGTGTGTTAATGGTCCAGAGCGAGCCTTGTATCATCTTAACAGCCTCTGGGTTCTTTCATAGGAGCGTATCTGCAGTGTTATCAGGACTGTTTTTATTCGGCTCAGGATGGTGGGAATAATTTAACACACACATACAGAGCATTTCGGTGTAGGATGGCTGCTGCACCATTTTAATACAACTGCCCCCCTGATGCCTCTAAAAGACTCGCATACACAAACATGCATACCTTTAGCTACCGCACAGACTCATCGTCAGCTGTGGTGTTCACACCTTAACGAGAAAAACAGCCAGTCAGCCAAGAAGATTCATGTTGTTATATCATTAAAACTGCAGCTCATAAAATTAAAAACAAAATGAAGGAGTCCAGGAGGATTAAGACAAACAGATGTTCCCTGCAAACTGTAGTCCATACCCATCTCCTCTGAAAAACTGATCTTTGATTTTAATGTGAAATTCTTAAAAAGGATGTCAAACTATTCATTTTACAACTGTTATCTTCCAAAAGCTAATGCAACTTGGGATGGAGCTCAACTTTCGGATGATGTAATAGGCCTTGCTTTAAAGGACATTGAAGATTTCCCATTATTTAGTCAAGTCTTGACACTTTTTTCTTTACTTTTACCAGTTTTTATTTATATTCCCATCTCTAACTGTGTTTTTTGGATTGATACATCAAATCAACTTTTGGGGTTATTCTAAAACACAGTTCTCCAAGCCCTCATTGGCCAAATCCTACAAGCATGTGGATTTGACACATAAGCAAATAGATGCAATTTATGTTCTTAACTTTTAGGTTCATTATGTGGCAGAGTGTCATGATAATTGTGTGACCTATAACCATGCTTTGTAGAAGGCAAGAGACTTTGAAGTCAACAAAACAAACCACTTCCACGTATTTATTTTAAAAAATTCATTAAGTGCTAATCTTAGTCTCAAATAAAGAGAACAACAGTCACAACAAGCACACAACACCTTTTAGACTTGCTGAAGAGTTTATCTGATGACTGTGGGCAGAGGCAGGCTAACGCTACCCATTGACTCCCAGTGTTGAAGCAAAGCTAATTCGGTGGGCGAGCTCTGCCCTTCTTTTTCTTGTTACTGCACGCACAGTCAAAAGAATGGTGTCTATCTGCTAGTCATGGACTTGGGAGTGAGGCAAGACATGAAACCAAAGTTAAAAAATGTTTGCATATCCCTTTAAATACAGTAAGTGAAATGATAAAAGAGCCCAAAGAATAAAGCAAAACAAAAATTAAAAAGTTTGAACTCTTGACCTCGGACATATTGCATAGGTTAATGCTGATGGCCCTTTAATTTTTGCATTTTCAAAATCTCACTCTGTCCTTTGTCTCAGTATGAGTCTCATCACAGACTAAACTGGACTTACTTTACTTTGACACTTCATCAAGTCCATGGAGATAACTACACCATTATCACATTTTTAAGTGTCGACCCTCTGACCAAATAAAAGTAATGGCCAGTCAGGGCTGAAGATGTGACTCCTTAATGAGCCCAACAGTCAGTCAGCCCAGCAGACCCCCCCCCCCCCCCCCCCCCCCCATCATCCATCCCAATCCCCCTCTATTAAAAGACCCTCTCACCCCAGAGCCATTAACCAGTGCACCATCACTGCCCAGTCAGACCTGCCTCATTATTACAGGATCAACTGCTGTCAGCCTGGATTGATGGAGATGGAGGGACAAAGGAAATACTCCGCTGGAGGAGAGGAGGCATCTTTATAAATACTAACACAGAGGGAGGGAGGAAGGCTAATGGAAGGTTGTTGCAGCTAATTTTAAAAGCTGGAAGTCGGAAGTGGCCTCCCATTAAGGATTTGACCTCTGTTTATGTTTGGTTATAGTACATTACTTTTGCCACTTTGGTCAGTGAGTTAAATAACTTCATCAATCTTCGAAACTGTTTATATTTTGTCTTGAAAAGTTTCAGTGCCCTAACTACACATTTTATGCCTGCATACTAAGGGTGTGTAATGGCAAAATTCTGGTGATAAGGTATGTATCATGATAAAGGCATGACAATACAAGATATCATGATACATTGCAGTTTTGTAAGCAAGATGATATATCATGATTTTTTAACTTGAACTCCCAATTTCCTGACTTTATTTGCATAAAAAAATTCTAATCAGTGTTCTTTCTATATATTGTGGTCTCTTCAACAGCCAGAGAGTTCATTGTCTTTCCCAATGACTGAAATAATAACAATTAGTGTAAAAAGATAAGAGTCAAATAGACGAATCCCTGCTGCACACCAGTGGCCATAGGCTGAATTGCAATAGAAAACAAACATCTCAAATTTCTATGAATATTAAAAAATTTGCCGAAATGAAACTTTTCATAATTTAGGGTTGACATTTCAGTATATCATGATACACTGCAATACTGTATGCAAGAAGATGTTATGATTTTTCTTAAAGTCAATTTTTTAAGCTTTCGATTTCATGCATAGAAACACAGTTTCTAATCAGTGTAATTTATGTTAACTGTGGTTTCTGCAACAGCAACAAATCTTGTTCTGTCCAATGAAACAGAAATAAATACAATTAATGTAACAAAGATGGAGAGTCAAATGGACGAACCCCTGCTGCCTACTAGTGGCCAGAGTCTGAACTGCAATACCAAACAAAAGTCTCAAATTTCTGTAAATCACCAAAGAAGCAGATATCACCATAACATGCTAGTTCTGTGTCCTAGTGATGGAAACTGTAAGTTCTCAGGGAGCAAAAACCTCCAGCAAGCTGTTATGTCGGGTGACTTTTTGTCAAAATTTGGGAAGACAGCCCCATCTTGCACTGTTGAGAAAATCCTTTAAAGTATTCCTGGATCCACATCCTGTTCAGATCACCACCCAAATCAAAACATTTCCCTCTGGTGTTATTACCAACATTCCCTGAAATAACATCAAAATCTGTTCAATACTTATTGAGAAATGAGCAAAATGTGGAAGACTGCCTTTTTCACAAGTCATTCATAAAATTCCTGGATCCACGTTCGTATTTGTATCACGACTACAATAAAATCACTTCTCCCTTATGTGATTACCAACATTCCCTTAAACTTTCATTAGAATCTGTTGAATACTTATTAAGTGATAAACAAAATTCGGTAAAAAACAGATTTCTAACATAAACAAATCATTTAAAAAATCCTGGATACACAACCGCACTTGGATCACAACTAAAATCAAATCACTTCTCTTTTTCAATGAACAACATTCCCCGATAATTTCATCAAAATCTGTTGAATACTCATTGATTTTTAAGCCAAAATGCAGAAGACTGCCTTTTCCATAATGTTAACAAACCCTTTAAAGAATTCTTGGTTCCACATCTGTATTTGGATAACAACTAAAATCAAGTCACTTCTCCCTTACGTAATTACCAACCTTCCCTGAAAATGTCATCAGAATTTGTTAGATACTTATTGATTTATCAGCCAAAACGCAGGAAACTGGATTTTACGTAACATTAACAAATCATCCAAAAAATTCCTGGTTCCATTTCCAGATCTTGGCTAAAATCAAATCACCTCTCTTTTATGTGATTACCAACGTTACCTGAAAATGTCCTCAAAATCTGTTTAATAGTTACTGAGTTATAAACAAAGATGTAAAAAAACTTTCTCGTAACGTTAAAAAATCCTTTAAAAAAATCCTGGATCCACATCCTGTTTCAGATCACTACGAAACCCAAATAACTTCTTTTTCATGTGATAACTACCATTCTCTGAAAATGTCATCAAATGTGTCCATTACCTTGTGAGTTTCTTGCTAACAGACAAACAAACAAACGCCAGTAAAAACACAAGCTCCCTAGTGGAGGTTATAATAGCAGTAAATGTATACAGAGAATGAGACCCACATTGGCCACCAATGACAGCACTAAATTACAAAAAAAAAATTTTACAGCATTTCTAAAACTTCCTGACCAATAAATGTTCAACATTACAATAAATATATAGATACAGTACAGTGCCACACAGTTCTGTAATATATTGGTGTATCAGTATTTTCCTACACCCCTACTATCCACACTATTAAAAGTCTTTACCTCAACACCATTAACCAGTGAGTCAGACCTGCCTCATTATCTCAGGATCAACTGCTGACAGCCTGGATTGATGGAGATGGAAGGACAAAAGAAATACTCAGCTGGAGAAAAGGAAGTGTGTTTTAATTATGCTAAGAGAGAGTGATGGGAACAGGCTAATGGTAAGAAGCATGGGGAATTCCTGATGTCAGAAGTCAATATTCTCTTTGTTTTAAGAGATGGAGCTTTTTGGACCATTGTGGCATTAGTTGTACCACATCAGCATACCTGTCAAGTTTTGGATTTAACAATAAGGGAAATTTTCCAGCTCCTGCTGCAAGCCATCCCACCACCCCAAACAAGCTCCAATATCCCTTTTTCTTCTTCGGTTATTACGGCGATTGACATCCATCATTCTGGTGCACTACCACCCCATTCTCGCAAGGCTAGTAACAGAGTTCAGTTTGGAGAGGCAGAGGAATGTTTTTTTTTTATTATTATTATTATATTAATATAATATGGGAGATTTGCAGGAGAAGACTAATACAGAAGGACGGTGGGAAAGAGGGGTAAAATACAGTAGCTTCCAGGCCAAAACGGGCGACATATCAGCTATGCATCATATAACCTCATAGGTATGAAATTGAATTAGCCCAACCTTTACATTTTTCCTGAACAGAACCAAATAGTTTTGATGTGAAAGACAAAGTGCTGACATTTAACCAAGCTTCAATCATTGTTCAACCTTAATCACACTTCAACTATTTAGAATATTTAGACTTACTTACTGGTATTAATGGCAACACTGACACAAGATGTGTACTCGACAACTAAACTTTGAATTGCAGAGCCACCACTGTTCTGGACTCCCTAGTTAAAACTCAGAATTTCTCCCTAACAAGCAAGAGTCAGTCAGCTCATCAGTTTGGCCCTTGCTCCCCAACCCTGTCCTCAGTATTGAAAGACCCTCTCACCCCATCACCATTAACCACGGCACCATTCCTGCCCAGTTAGACCTGCCTCATTATTACAGGATCAACTGCTGGCAGCCTGGATTGATGATGATAGAAGGACAGAGAGAAATACTCCTCTTAATGAATAGTAAAAACAGAGGACAGGAAAGAGGCTGAGGGAAGGACACACAGACAAATTAGAGCCAGAAGTAAACAGTTTCTTGTACGGATTGAAGTTTTTTTTTTTTCAGTCATCCAAGGGAGAAGTTTCTAACCACTGGGCCGGGGACGGTAACTGGACCGTAGCTCATCGGGTAAAGGGTCAAAGAGGAACACAAATAATCAGTTTACTCTTTTTTGGATAACTGAGACTGAACGGTGTTGGCCAAATCCTTTCACATCTGCCTCTACGGCTTGACTTGTGCAGACTTTACACTCAGGCCCTGTTTACACAGAGACGCTATCACCTGAAATGCAAAGGTTTTTCCTTTGCGTCTTCAAAAACGATCTGCGTTCAGACGGAGACTCGAGAATGACTGAAAACGCTGTAGCGTGCATGCCAGTCTAGTAGATGGCGATGTAGGTGTGCAGAGAAACAGCGCTGTTACAACACACGTACAAAGAAGAAAATCTTTTCACAAACAACAATGGCGAGTGGAAACATGAAGACGCAAGAGTTTCTTGTCTGGACAACAAATCTGTCGGGACAACAAATGTGTCTGGATAGTTTTTTCTGGATAACAAACCGAGCACGGTAAGCATCACACATGCTAATTGGTAGACGGCCGAAGCTGCTGTTGTTTCTGGTATGCGCGCACAGCCTTCATGTGAAAGAGTACTACGCATGCGTAGACATCAGCTTTTCCCCCTGAAACGATGAATCCTGTTTAGATGAGGCCAGGTGGCGATGCGTTTTGAAAACTCTGTGCCTTGGACCCTGGTTTCAAAAGTTGGCGGATTCAAGCACTCCGGGCACTGGTCTCATGTAAACGGGAAGCTAAAAGGCAATCAAAACTCTTCGGATATGGCCGTAAACGGAGTCGTGTAAACAGGGCCTCAGGCTCTCTGTCTCTGCACTGCTGTGATGAACAAATAAGTACAACCAGAGATGAATTGAAACAGTTCTATACCTGTGCTTGTGCACTCTTCCGCTTGCACGCTGGACATAGTTACAAATATATTTAACTCTGTACAATTTGAAAAGTTGAGCACTCATCTTCCACAAGTAATAACATACCCATTAGTAGGGCCCTGAATCAGGGAATTGGACCTTAAAAGTGGAATTTAATATAAACACAGAATATCACAGAAATGGTATGCATTTTACGTAAAAGCTTTTTTTTTTCAGAATAAAAAAGAACATATCTCCTGGAAAATGCTCGGAGGGGGTCACAAATGATGGGGATAATGCACGCTTCACTTCCCCTCCCTGGCCATCTGTTCAATATATTGAACAGATGGACCGTTCAATATATTTCACTTGCAAGCCATTTCAGAAAACAAACCCTCGCCAAAACATGTCGGAAGTGGAACGAAAGTATCTTTACCATAGAGTTTAGTATTGTTCATATACATCTTTCGTTTGAAAAGGAAATGTGGTCCAGATTTGATAAAACTGCTTTTAAAGCTGTTAGCATCAATGCTGATGCCCGTACAAGTAGTCATTTCCTCACTAGTAGCTCCAACCTTGTCCTGCTCTAAAGGACTCTGATAGGGCCCTCCTGCTTTGGGACACTCACAATTGTTGTAGACTAGAGCTTGGCAAGATGGATCTGCCAAATTACAGACATTGAATCAGGAAGGGTTCAGCTGCTGCAAAAGGGTACTGTTTTCCCTGATCACATGGAGACGGCCAGAGTTATCTAGAATATGCATTTTTCATGACCTATAATGCTGTTTACATGTTGAAAGGCGATTTAAAAATATTTGTGTGTGTGCCAGACTTTAGGAAACACTGGAAAGGTAGAGGTCAGGAGGATGAACGGGATGCTCAGTACTGAACCATCCAAAGCCAGATCACTGCACAGACACATAAGTTGCAGAAAGAAGTTTGTTGTCCCTGTCCACAGACCTGCTGTAGACGCTCTACTTATAGCTGTATTGAATTGGACAGACAATAGAAAGACGCTATCACACATGACCAGCTCTTGTTTGTCGTTGTTACATTGATCTAAGTCATAGATTTGCCATAGTGCTCTGTCAGGACCAATTAAAGAGGGGTCACAGAAACCTCCTGATGGGAGAAAACAGAAATCAATGTGGGAGGACACTCGCACAAAAGTCACCGAGTCACACGATGCTGTCATGGTCTATAGAATACTTTCCTTTGCTTTTCTTAACAGCAGGGGTATTACCTTTAAACTTTCATTTTTATTCATTTGGCGTCATCCCCTTGATGTACTTTTCTTAATTATTCAACTACCTGCTGCCTTGTTCTTGTCCTACTGTAAGGCTCCTAACTTTTCTTTGGACAATAAAGGATTCTTTAAAAACGATACTGTATCTCACCTAAGTCGTCTGATTTAGAATAATCCTGTTGATAAAAACCATCACACAGGTACTGAGATATTAACATAAATTCAAAGTTTTAGGACTTTTGGACCCCTGTGCAGCACTGGGGATGCTAATTAAACCACTAACAGTACTTGACAGGATATCACTTGTATGTCAAAACACAGTAATATTGAAGAATGCCTCCTTAAATACAGACAGTATAAGATGTATTTATAATTATTTTTCATAATTCTGCTGTTTAAAAATAAGGGGCAATAAATTCATCATCATCAAGTAATCATTATGTAACGTGCTTACATAAGCATATTAGTGTTATTAGTTTTTTTGCCAGCAATTGTCTGTTGGTTTGTATGTTTGTCCATCTGTTTGTAAGTAAGACAACTCAAAAAGTTCCAACCAAACTGTTCAGGGGATGTTGGTCGTGGCCCAAGGGAAAAGTTCTTTGTTTTTGGTGGTGATCCGAATTCATACATGGATCCGGGAATTTCTCAAAGGATTTGTCAACATTGTGAGATTACACATTACACATGTCTAACAGTAACTCAGCTATGAATGTTGTAAATACTTTGGCAGATGCTTGTGCTTCTCTCAGCACATCTTGGATCACAACCAGCTAACAATTTCGGTCAATGTTTTGGGGCTGTAAATCAATCAAAGGTATTTACATTATAAGCACATTAACACAAACATTCAGAGGTAAAGACTGGAGCACCTGACTGCATTAATCTGTTATTTTCTCCTGTCTTTTTTTTTCCCTTTAAAATGGGGTTCTCTTGAACTGTAACCAAACATGTCTTCTCATCTGTTGGTGCATCAGATTGAAAATGAACTGAGTTTTAGGTAAGTAAATAAATAAATAAAACTTGGTAAAACAGTTGTTGTTGCCGTTTAAGATATGTCATAGCTCTTTTTGTGTCGCCTTTTAAACTTGAATATATTTTTGTATTTTTTCGTTATTGTAGAGCTGACTCAAGAGGCAAAGTACAAACAAAAATTCAAATGTACCAGTACAAATCGCAAGAAAAATCTATCTCACAAATAATATCCACCTATGCTAGGGGAGTCTGGCTACAGCAGTTGGTAACACAGTTTAAAAGGATTAGCATTCCCTTGCCTCTGGAGCCTCGAGGCATAGGGTTTGCACCGTTGTGTCCTTAAATGTCATCACACGTAAACACCTACAAATGAAATAGGGTTGACGTTACTGGTGGTGCAGACAAGTCGATGACTTGATCTCAAGGAGAGCATCCCATAAGTTTGTGATGTCATATGTAACTACTAATCTGCAAGGAATCTTTGTGAATATGCTGCTTTAATTAAACCAAATGTATTTAAATAAAGCACGTTAAATCAGAATCAGAATCAGAATCAGAAATACTTTATTAACCCCCAAGGGGAAATTCGGTAAAAATAGTACATAGGTAGGAATTCAAATGGGAAACCTTATGAAAATTGAAAGAATTCTGACTGCAACTTTGTCTTTCAAGCAAGAAAGAATGAATTAAGAGAAGTTTTGTAGAAAATTCCGAAAAATAAATGAAGCAGAGCGACAAGAGGAGCGAGCCGAGTGAAGCGAAAAGTGGTGAATTCAAAGAGAGGTGTGTAATCTCCTTGGCAATGCACCTTTTCATAAATTGGGGCCATATTCCTTTGAGGGAAAGAGGCAGATAGCGGAGTGAGAGGAACATGCAGGATAAGAGAAAGAAGATGGAAGACAGCAACATGAAACATAACTAGTTCAGAGTGGCATATGTGCAGATGTGTGAAAAGAAGCCCATCGCTCCTTGTCTCATCTCTTCAGATTTTCTGTATTTAATCCTCGTCTTACTCATCAGCCTTGTTTCCACTTCCTTTCTCTTCTTCTTTTCTGAAACGCTTTTACATTATCAGGCAGGCTCAAATAAAATCCTCTTTCTCTGCCTCTCAGCCTCTCTCCTGCTTTACATCTTTCCCAACATTTGAGCGGCATTGGTTGCATAAAATCCGCCTTTTCATCCTGTTGAGTCATCTGTTTTGATGTTCTCTGAGGTCGCCTAAATGGCTGTGTGTCTCTACGTCAGCCTCTTACAGACGAACAAATCTCCCTCCGTCCTCTCCAGTGTTTCTTTGTGCCCCTCCGTCTCCATCAATCCAGACTGCCAGCAGTTGATCCTGTAATAATGAGGCGGGTCTAGCTGGGCAGGGACGGCGTCGGGGTTTAATGGTGATGGGGTGAGAGGGTCTTTAAATAGAGGGGGGTTGGGGTAGACAATGAGGGGCATTCTGTTGGGCTCATTTAGAAGACTGTTCTCAGTCCCAACAGTCCAATACAGGTACATGGTGGCCCTATGTTTGCAGTATTTCAATTAAACATTTACAAGTTACTGTCCTGAATTTAGAATTTCAGCTTAGAGAAGAATTTGCATATTGAAGACCCTTGGAATTAGTTTGTTGGAAAATAACATTTTACATTTTACATTTTTTCAAACTTATATACATGCACAATCTATAATATGTGTATATGTACGTACACATATTAGGGATGCAGTAGTTGTTGAAATCAGGAAATCAGAGTCGATGCCAATACCCCCAAATAAAAATCAAAACCAATGTTTCCACAATTTCTTCTGTTGGCATATATTCCCACAAAACTAAGTTTTTCTTTCATGTTTGGTCATGAAAACAGATAAGAGTGTATCTAAGAGACCAATTTCTTCTGCCAGATAAAAGGATCTTCTCTGAATCAAAAGTTAGGCATGTAAGATGTGGGCATCAAATTAGTTCCACAACACTGAAATATCTATAACTAAACATCCCTTCATCACAGATTCATTCGCCCATGTTTGATGTCATTTAAAAGCACAGATATCTGCCTTGACCAAATGATATACTGATGCCAATGTTCCTATAAATGTATGTTTTGTTTTTTTTTGCAAGACATGGAATTTGAACAGCTGGGATTGTTTTTAATTAACTATATTTATACATCATCACTTTAATTTCAACAAAAAACTGTAAGTAGAATATTCGTTAATCAGTAAACGCTCTTGGGTGCCTGGTCAAGGATTATTGTGCCCTCTCTTTGGGTGTTAAGTTTCTTCATGTTCCATGAAATATTTTTCCTTTACTGAGCAATGTTGATCTGAATAACACCAGAACCACTTGTGCTTTCTCCTCTTAGGTTCTTTTTGTGCTTTGGTTTATTCTGTCTTTTGTGTGTTTGTGAGGGTTCTTTGATTTAAATTGAGCTTTTTGTTGGTTTGCTTCTTTTGTGCTTCAACTCTTGTGCTTTTATTCCTTAATTTCCTGTCAGTTTGTCAAAGCACTTTGTAAACTTTTGTTTTAAAAAATGCTGTAAAAATAAAATTATCATTTATACTACTACTTTAGTCTTAAATGGTAGTTTTAAAGTTGGTCTTAGCGTGGTTTTTCACTTTTGGTATTAGCTTAACTTGGCAAGACTCAGAGCCAATTGTATAGCTAGCTCAATCTGTGGCCTTTTGTAATGGTAAAGAACTTTTTCCTCTTCCCCAAGCTCAAGGGGACCCGTTTTGAAGATGTGGACGACATCAAAAAGGCCGTGACGATGGAGCTGCGGAGGATCCCGGAAGAATCCTTCCAGGAGTGCATGAAAACGTGGCAGAGAAGGATGGGAAAATGCATTAGACTCCAGGGGGATGGATTCTAAATAAATCTTTTATGACACCAGTCCTTGAACTTTTCTGACACACCTCGTATGCGTATGTTTTTGTGGGTATAGATGTATTGTTATATGTGTAAATACATCTACAGATCTAGCTGCATCAATTTTCCCCTCCCAGCCAGCAGCCTGCCAACTACCAGCCAGTTACCAGTCACTGAAAGTCCTCCACCTCTCTGGGGGTGTGCCCAAATTTCACTGAAAACAAGCTGCTCTTACGAAAAGCACATACCCTCAACCTTTTCCTAGGTTATTTAGAGCAAACTTGACAACCTTAATTCACACAAACATGACCTAAGAAGTTCAGTATATGTCTGTCAGGGTCCCATCATGAACCTGCCATGACTAGCCATGACCCCATCAGGGGAAAGTGGGTAACTGCATCTGTATGTAGTATATCTATAAAATAAAGAGTAAGGCTTCAGCCTGCTCGATTGCAGTAGGAGTTAAACTTTAGTCCAGCTTTGAATTCATCAGTTAAATATTTACAAGCACTGTCAACATACATTCAAAACAACTCGTGCTCTGGAGTTGTGCCATGCAGAAATAAAAATCTGAGCATGCACCTGGCATTTGGCTGCTGTAAGATGAACATTGTGAAAAGCTGACTCTAAAAGTTCTATAAATTGAATGGTTGATATAACTCCAAAACGCAATTAATTAGGCTCTGAAAAGCATCTGTTGGATCTGATTTTTGCTGAAATTTGATGGCAGAGGTAACCCTTGTGCATATTCAATGTAAAGTAAGGTGCGCCGTTTGCCAATTAGTGTGTGCATGGTGCTACACTGGCTCTTGGTATAATGCACTCAGATAATATCAGAGCAAAGCTACAAGACAAGGAATAATGAAGGAGAAATATGTAGATTTCTGTAAGCAAGAGACGATAAAATAAAATGGCTACTGTGCAGAAAGCCATTAAGCCACTTTGTATCTGTACACGGCTCTTTGTTTGTGCCGTCTCTCATTAAGATAATACATGGATACATTTATTTTTTTTATTAACCTTGTATTTATTTTCACATACATCACTATGACATGGTTCCTGGCCAATTAGGGCTGCTGCCTGGGGTGGGAGTTGGCATGGAAACCCCACACAGCAGGCCAAGAAGTCAGCGGGGGGCAGGGAATTGTGGGCGAACAGAATATAAATACCGCAGAGACTGAAAACAAAAACAACAACAAGAACATAAAGCTAAACTGAGTCAAACAGCATATGGCAGCCCTCGCAGCGTGGAGTAGGTGGACACACGGAGGAGATCACCACAGGGTTTGAAGGAGGAACAAGAAGCAATGGAGACCCCTCACTTCCCCGTCCATCCCCCTGAACAACAGAGAGACTGTGTGGAGCATAAGAAGGGATGAAGAAGACTCACAGTTCAGTGTTCTAGTGGGACTTCACTGTGCAGTGAAGCTGGTTTTAAGGAGAAGTCACAATTTTAAATTTGTAACCAATTTAAAATACAAATGTGTGAAATTGGCCCAGTTTAACTCAAGAGATACCTGAACTGTTAAGTACTCATTCAGTGGTGCTGAATTGCTCACTGCACACAGATACAAAGCAAATGTGAGTTGTTTTTCTTTTTTTTTTAATTCATTTTCCCTAAAAAAGAATGAATTAGTTACACCTTGCCAGTACCAGATTGTACCTCTGTGGCATAAATTCATCAAAGTGCTGGAAAAATTCATCTGAGATTTTGGTCTATATTAACACAATAGCATCATACATTTGCTGCAAATGTATCAGCTGCACATCCATGACGTGAATCTCCCATTCCACTACATCCCAAAGATGCACTATTGGATTGAGATCTGGTGACTGTGGAGATCATTAGAGTACAGTGCACTAATTTTCATGCTCAAGAAACCAGTTTGAGATGATTAGAGCTTTGTGACGTGGAGCATTGTCCTGTTGGATGTAGCCATCAGAGGATGATACACTGTGATCATAAAGGGATGGACTGTGTTTTGCCAAGAAGGTAGATGTTGGCCTGAGGTTGGCACCAGAGCTTCTAAATCCAGTGCATGGTTTTACTTACTAAAACACATCTAGAAAGGGCCCTTAGTGGGTCTTTCAGAGGGTCAGCCATTTCTTTGTGCAGCCATGTCTCTATTTGTCAGTGAATGTGAGACTAAGACACTTTGAAATTACTGACAATTAAAAAGCTGGTGCTGCAGCTCCACATAACGTCCACTGGTAACAGTTTCATGGCCAAACTTCCATTTTTCCTATATGTCAGTCATGTAACAAAAATCATCCATTCTAATAAAAGCCTTTGAGTTGAACAGCATTATGGTGCATTACATTGGGGGATTAAAAACAATTCAGCCTTCACATTCAATCATAAAAACAAGGCCACAGCCGGCTGCTGATTAGCTTAGCATAGCACAAAGGCTATCAACATGGGTAAATGTTCTGTCAGACTGATCAGATGATGTCGAAAATCATCTACCTCTCCTCTGCTCAGTGCCGTTGAAATTATTAAAAATTAAAAAGCTGGTATTGCATCTCCATTTAATGTCCAATGGTTGCAGCTTCATGGTCAAACTTCTTTTTTTCATATGTGTCAGTCATGCAACTAAAATTATTCATTTGAGTTTAACAGCATTATGGTGCATTACACTGGGAGATTAAAAACAATGCAGCCCTCACAGTCAGTCATGAAAACAAGTCTCCTGCCAGCTGCTGATTAGCTTAGCATAGCACATGGGAAAATGTTCTGTCAGATTGCTTCTGTGATGTCTAAAATCATCTACCTCTCTCTCTCTGCTCAGTACTTTTATCTCTTTTACTGTACATTTTCTACTGTCCGGGGCAGACTAATCCATAACACTTGGGGATGAAACACAATTCCCATTATCTCCACTCTCTTCACGTGTACAGTTACACCTACATGATCAATGACTGCACCCTCACTCTCCTGGCTTCATTTTCATGCTGTTGTTTGATGCTTTTGTGATGTTTCCTTTGCATAACGCTCATTAAAAAGCCCGATTGTTTGCTGATTGGCCACAGCACGCTTCCAGCCCGTTTAATCATTCATCCGCATGACCTGTTGTTAATGGGGTTGGCCCACCCAATGATACGCTTCGGTTATCGTAACAGGAGCCCGCACCCGTTTTTCAATCAGTGAGCTGGTGGAGAGCCGGTTTCACTAACAGGTGACATATGGAAAATGTGATCGAATCATTTAAACATCATCAGTGAGCGAGGAGGACCGTGACAGCATGACAGATTGCGGTAAATAAATCTGCTTTTCAACGTGCAGCTGCACATCGCCATACTCTGGTATGTATATCAGTTCACTTAGAATGAATAAACCCTTCGAGACCTTATAAAGCAGTGATCATCTTCTGGCAAGTGGGCCACATCACATCAGGTCCCCCATAGCTTCCAATCTGGCCCCCAGAACATAATCAAGTTCGAAAAATGTGAGGTGGCAAAGTATGTTGTGGTTTTGATGGTATATTTCTGTTGCTACATCCCTAAAACTCGACCATCGTCTTTATTGTATGGGCTATATACTGTTATTATGAACCTAACCCCAAAAACAATTTTCATTAAAATAGTTTCATAACAAATGACTTTGTTTGATCTGACAACTGAAAGCCATTGTTAGCCAGTATTCAACCATGGATCAAGTTAAGCTAAGGACACAATACAAGATTTCTGTCAGATTTTATCCTTGATTCCTAGTTGACCCTTTGCCAAGTCCCTCCCACAAACAGCTACTGTCCAATCCAAAGTTAGAAACCTTAACTAAGCACGAGAGGCCTGTCAAGCTTTCAGCAGAAAGCAGCATGCCTAAGCGGTGCGCATACGGGACTAGCAAGTCCGACAGTCAATATCCAAGAAGTTCGGAGGTTAGTGTTGATTTTTCTGCCTTCCTCAAGCCCAAAGCACAAGAAGAAAAATGCGTGTGGTGTGGATAAAGCACAAGAACACCTACGTTTGTTCTAAAGTAAGGTGCTAACTAATGGTAGCTAACCATGGCTCTGTGTGTTAGGTAAGATAACATTAGCAAACAAATAGTAGGTAACTTCTGTCAAACCACTGTGTAATATTTAAGCAAAAGAAATAGTATACTAGTAACAGATAGAGATTATTTCTAACATACTGATATCTTTTAGCATTTTGTGAATGGATGCCCTAGAAATGGGCAAACACAATTATAATGAAAACTAACTTAACATTAATTTAAATTTAAACAATATAGATCAACTTACCCTGCTGCACAAGAACATTGTTGTTCTTGTATGTGATTGTTTTGAACGTGAAGTGTCAACACATGGGGTGCTGCATTGAGATCTGTGAGCTTTCCCCCTTTTTAAAAATCCTCTTCATTTGGACTCTGCCAACATTTGATTTGGTGAATGTATCTCTCAAAAGGAAACTGGAGACCTTGCTGTCAGCTTCTTACTGATGTCTCTGAAGAATTTGTCCAGAAAATTGCAGATATTTCCTTGGGAATATACAGATACCACGAAAAACTCCATATTTCTCATACTAGGAGGGAAAGTTTGATAGGCGTAGCAACAGTAACCAAGGGGGGTGGGGCTTAGCAAAGGGTCAATTAGGCAAAGTCTGCAGCAGTCTGCAGTAGTTGGGGACAGTTGGTAAAGCTGGTTGACTATCCGGACACCATCAGATAGCATGAACTGATTATCCACCCGACTGTGAATGTATGTGGCCAACAGTCAATGAAAAAGGGAGGGTGGGATACAGAGGTCGGGATATAGCAAAGTACCAAAACAATGATGGCGAACAATGAAAGAGGGAGAGTGGTGACTTCCTTTTCCCTTTCTTCCTACTCCTCCTCTACAAAAAGTTTTATAGAGCGTTGCAGGGATGATGAATTTTTACAGGCCAACCTTGCATTGATTCCTGCCACTGAATCACATTCTCAAGAAGTTCTTCTTTTCTTACTCCAGTTCATAAAGATAACCCTGTGCATCCACATTAAAAAGAACACCATCGTCACAACATTTTTTATTTTTTTTTAATCTCTTGCCTCATTCCTGAGTCAATGATAAGCAGATAGACGCCATTCTTTTGACTGTGTGTGCAGAAACAAGGAAGAGATGGAGAAAGCTTACCCACTGCTAATTAGCTTAACTCAAAGACTGGGAGTCAGTGGGTAGCATTAGCCTGCCTCTGGCTTCAGTCATCAGATAAACTCTTCAGCAACTCTAAATTGTCCTGTGTGCTTGTTGTGACTCTTTTTTTTTTTTTTTTTTTACCACATTATGTTAGGCTACCTATTTTTAGACTGAGATTGTAATTTTCCAAAGAAATACAAATGAAAACCACCGCAGACGTGCTTGAAGGTAGGTCAACAAAACAAAGCATGTCTGCGGTGGTTAGCGCATGTGCCCTGCAGTTTAGTTTCTCTGTATTTCTTGGGAGTTTACCTGATAACTGTAGGCAGAGGCAGGCTAACGCTGCCCATTGACTCCCAATGTTCAAGCTAAGCTAATAAGCGATGGACGAACTGTGCCCATCTCTTCCTTGTTACTGCACACACAGTCAAAAGAATGGTGTCTATCTGCTTGTAACGGACTCGGGAGAGAGGCAAGACACAAACAGGAAAAAACCTTGGTGTATCCCTTGAAGTCAAAATCACTCATATTTGGTTCAGTATTAGTTTCCTCTGCTGTTGTTGTGTCTTCTTGAGTCTACAGAGAAAAACAGCAGATTGGCAGAATCAATACACACAGGTGGAAGAACACAGAGCCATTTGCTACATCATAATATAGTGCCAAACACAGAGACTTTGGGAAGAAAAATAAAGCATCCTGAACTTATTTGTCCAATAGTACATTCAACCCAGCATAGTTTTATGGCTCATTTTTAAGTGAAGCTCACGCAGTTACGCTGAATAACTGTACCCAACAACGTCAGTATACCTTACCAGTGGTTTCATGTCATTCTCCTTAATGCTGCAACACTGCTGGGAGCCCTTTCAGCCACTCTACTGACTATGGTCAAGTAAGTCATACACAGGCCACATTAAAATACTGAACTATCCCTTTAAGTCTTACAAGAGCTTACAACATTGTTAAGACAACACAGAGTCAGTGGGTGTGTATATCCCCCCATCTGATGCTGTGTGATACTTAGTAGGCATGTCTTTTAACCCCAGGTAGAGCACCTCAGCCTTGTGTTTTGTTACTCTTTAGTATTTTGTTTTTTCATACCTCATACACTTGTTTCACTTGATTTGAAGCAGAAATATAAATCTGCATCATTTTCTCTTTTGTTCCTCTCTGCATGTAATATCTAAAATTGAATAGACTGTACACAGCTATCCACTTTAGCTAAGCAATATTACTAAGGATTCATTCCAGCCTTGCCATAAAATCCCATGAAGCACATGTTATGAGTGTGACATTGGTTGCCGTGGTTACTCATGTGGTAACCAGGCAGCTAATAAGACAGACTCCCATCTGTCCCCGTTCCTTTATTTTTATTCTCTAACATGAAAATGTGTCACTGTGCACACCTGCATCAATAACAGTTATGCTAAAACCATTACAGCTCAAACAGGGCTGTTTGCTGTCATTATGGGATGCTTCATTGAGGATGGCAGTTGTTCATGCTCTGTTTGGGTTTTATTAGATATTTAGGCTTATTATATAGCCCGATGCATAATCTCAGTCTTTGTCAGGATGGCCGACATTAGTTTTCAAATGAAACATTTTTTGAAAGCAAGTCAGACTTGTCTTCATGGACATACACACTGTGACATGTTTGGACCATGCCAAAGAGAAACTAAACTCCAATGATTTGGATGAGAGGCATCTGGCTGGGAGTGGGACATACAAAACACATTCATGCTCTTCTTCATGCCCTTCCTAAGCTTTAACATCATACAATCAAAGGTACTTTTATATATTTAAGTGTTAATAACATCAAAACTATCAAATGTACGGCTTCAATTTCCCCCTCCCAGCCAAATACCAGTCAAGTTCCAACCAGTTACCAGCTACTAGTAGTCAGAATGAGGACTTTTTTTGTTTGTTTTTGTCTTCAGTTTCTGTACATAGTGGCATTTTCCATGCAAAGAGGAATTTTCATAGTTGTAGGGGATCTCATGATGACCATTAAGGAGGGCACATCGGAGCACTTTCCAGAATGACCAGCCAAGACTCTGCCAAGGATTTAGGGGAAATTTAAGTTTCTCCATCTGTAGACCCACGACAAGCTATCTGAAGAAAAAACAACATTAAATGTTCATGCAGTTCACAAATGGTCACATTTTATCAACTTCAATTAAGGGAATAAATCTTTAATTGCTGTTATAGGTGAATGAACTATACTTCTAACAAGAATTGGTCAGATTGGATGTGTCTATAGTTTCCAGCATACTTCTATGGCTGCTGCTTTTTCAACTAAGTTTAAGTCTTTTATTTACTCCTTCACATTTGAATAAAATAATAATTTCATATGGACCAAGAGAAGACACAAGGGAGTATGTTATTCATAAGAGTTTGAGAAAAAGAAGTATAATTCTGGATTTCGGCAAACCAAAATGACAGCTCTGATTGGTCGATCCACAAGGTCTTTGATTTTTTAAATTATTATTATTATTATTATTATTATTATTATTATTATTATTATTATTAGCTTAATTTAGGTTTCTTTGTTCTTATTTTTGTTAGGTTAAGTTTGTTTGCACATACTCTCTCTTTGTTCTCTGTTTATGTAAAGCACTTTGTATTACCTATGCATGAAAAGTTCTATACAAACTAAGTCTGAGTGATTGGTTGATAACTACATTTAGCAAAAGCTTGTTGACATGCAACAAGGAGGAATGCTAATGTTAGCCTCAATCTGCCAACACAATCATTATTTCCACTTGAGCTTGCTAACTGTTGTTGATTCTGAAATAGCTGGCCAAAATTTACCCAGATTGTAATCCTTGTTTAGTCCTGGTTTGGTTCTGACTGCTCAAAGCAAACTGGACTCTGGTGCACTTAAAAATAAATTGAGACCCAAGACTTAAAGCAGAACAGGGATCTTTGGTTCACACCATCCAAACAAATTTTTCCAACAAACCAGAGTTTGTTTGAACCAAACTAATAAAAAGAAACAATGGGTTTGAAAGCAACCTTAATGTCTCTGTATAGATAACTCCATCTGTGTGGTAGATTTCAAGCAGCACTGGTAGCTGAGGAAGAGGACTTTGCTTTAATTGACACTGGAAAGATCCCATTTTCCTTCTCAAGCTTTTTTAGTTAACACACTGAATTTTACACATTAAATGCAGAAAGGACCTACAACATTACAGTGGACACCTTTCCCACCCTAACATGTCAGTCTGCAAAGTGGATTTGTAGAGTTTGGGGGGTTGGAGAAAAGTTTTGTGGGAGTGAAATTGGAGCCTTGCTATCATAAATGGCCTTAATCCACTAGTCCTCTGTGGACGGAACGGACAGATAACAGCGTGTGCTGGATTCACTGTCGTTTTCTGGAAGCAGAGCCTCCAGGTTTCCTGTGAAAGCTCTGCACCTTGAAAAGCCTGTTTGCTGTGCTCTTTAGCTACACCAAGTTTCTTTTTCTAACAAGTTATTTGATTTAAACAAAGACTTTAGTGTAGGTGTCCCATTAATCCTAATGTTTAATTCTGCTCCCAGTTAATTATACTTAAGGTCCTAGATTAATTCCATTTGTCTTGGTCATGTCAGAGCAAATTAGCTGCATGTAGTCTTACCTTGTTTTTGTTATTCTGCTGGTGTCAAAGTCACACTAGAAATTGTACGAGGTGACTCGCCTGCTGTGTGGAAGTTAATAACATGGATATTTGGCCATTTATCTGTAACCAGTGGAGCCTGCAGAGAGCTGCATTTCAGCCAACTAAAGTTAATTAGAGGGTCCTTTGGCTGAGAAAATTACTATTTGACTGAAGTTTTACAAAACTGTCAACTACATTAAAAAAACTACATCCTACACAACTACACTTATTAAACCTATATCATGATTTATCGCTGGTGCCTGTACCAAAGGGCTTCTAGTATATCCTGCATTCATGTGCTTTGCAAGGTTAAATATTGACCATTTGTACGTGACATCACTCTCCGATCCATTTTGTCTGGATGGCAAAAACGACGTCATCTGTCATGTAACTTAATGGACTTTTACACAAAAAAAATCAAAACGTCCTCTCGGTGAACTTAAACTTACAAATACATCCATCCATGATCTGTACCATTTCGGGGTCATGGGGGTGGAGTCTATCCCAGCTGACATTAGGCAAAGGGGGCGTACATGCTGAACCAGTCACCAGCCAGTCACAGGGCCATATAGAGAGACGGACAACCATACACTTACACTCATACTTAAGGGCGATATGGAGTGAACAATTAACCTAATGGGCATGTTTCTGGTCTGTGGCAGGAACCCAGGGCGCCTGAAAAAAAACCAAAAAAACATGCCAACACAGGGATCGAACAAGCAACCTTCTTGCTGTGAGGCAAGTGCACTACCTGCTGCACCACCATGCTGCCCTTAAGTCTACACATCAAATTATATTTATCTACTGCTGTGTAGTGGACCAGTCTAACAAGACTTTAAATGCTAGTGTTTGTATCTATGGGTCATTTTATGGGGCTTAAACAGTCATATGCAGCAGAAGCAGTTTGTGGGCTAATGCTAATGTAAGCAGTTGTTAAGGAAACGATAATTTTAACATGGCTGTGTCTTTATCCACTTTCAGTGGCTGAAAGCTGGCTGGGAATTGGCTGGAAGTGACATGTTAGCCAAGTTTTCTGTTATTTTTGCACATTTATGTCTTTTGTCTTGTCCTTCCTGTTATATTTTAAAATCACTGACCCTTGTCTCTGTTTCCTGTCAGCCCTGCCCCAATCTTGTCTCACCTGCCTCCTGATTGTTTAACCCCACCTGTTTCCCATCATCCCTCATTACCTCTTGTATTTAACCTCATGTCTCCCACTGTCTCGTCACCAGTTTGTTGTACCTCACTGTCCTCATCCCAGCATTCTTCATGGTTTGTCGAGCCGTGTATAACCTTATCTGTTTTCCTGACCTTGCCTTTGTTGCCTCTGCTGACTCCTGCCTGCTCTCTGTTCCTGTTTTTTGCCTCACATCTTTGGACACTGTTGCCTTGATGACTGCCTAACTGTGTACCGACCCCTGCCTGTTTATTATTTAACCTTTTGCCTCTTTGACCCTGGTTTTGGCGTTGTGCATTTGTGTCTGACCCATCTGTGCTACGTTCATGACAGGGAGTTGGCTGGTAATTGGCTGGAATTGGCTGGAAGTTGGCTGGGAGTGGATATTAAAATGATTGTTAAAAGCTTCAAATACAGCCATGGTTACACCCAGCATTGATGTTTGCATTTTAAAAGGAAGTTATGTTCTTCCTACTTTCAGAAAAATCCTTGATGTAAGATTTTCAATGAAAAGGATGAATGATGAGAAGTGATGCATAAGAACATCTGTGAAGCTGTTGCAACTGCACACTTGTGTAATCAGCTGATGTATGAGTCTCTAACGAGGAAGTATGGAGAGGAGAGTCAATGGTTTATCAACAGATGTAAGAGCAACTGCTTGATTTAACATACAAATTACTCAAATTAAACTATTAATAGAAGTATGTAACCGAAATCAAATTAACTGAAGCTGAGAAGTTTTCTGACTCCAACTGCATCCACAAAATAATCCTAAACAACCCATACTGGATCAGTTTTAAATGAGACTGTCCTCCTCTTACTGAAAACTTTTTTGAGATACTTGTAAAGAAGGATTTCAATTAAGACAGTAGGCTGGGCTGCGATAACCCTGATGCCATCATTGTTACCTCATCAGGGCCTCTTTCTAGTCTTGATAAAGCTCTGTCTTAGCATTAGATGATGCCATAAAAGTTTTCCCAAACAGAGAAAGACTCCTGAAAGATTTACTGAACTTAATGGGGGAAACTGAGGGAGTGAAGCTTAAGTAAGATTGATAAGAAGTTTTGTGTAGATATTGTGTGATATTTGGTCACTAATAGGCCTGCAAGTGATTAAAGCTGCTGTAAAATGTCTGGGCTTGATTCCTTTTACAAAGATCTTTATGGCAAGGTAAAACTTCAATAAGGATTAACCTGACACAATGAAATGATTGACCCTGGACTTGCACCAAATGGTCACCACTCAAATTATGGTTGCATTCAGAAGTGCCTCGATGGAGCAGGAACCAACTAGCACTGGCCAATTTTCATTAAATAACCATGATCGGTAGATCTGATTAAATTCTCTTAGTCATCTAATCACCTTTGGTCAGTGGCTGATGGAGGTTCAGTATGAGCTGTGTGGTGAATATTAAAGACTGAATAAGTTGCAAACTAAGGCCTGGCACCTTTTTTTTCCCAACACCACTGCCAAATCATTAAGTTCTTAAACAGTGTCGCTGCCCAAATGGTGTCAGAATCAATATTTCATGAGAATAAAAACAGCATTCATAATATTTGCTCTCACCACCGCCCTTTCAATAAAGCTTTTGTTGCCTGTAATGCCTGTTTCAAAACACAAGAGGGCAACATTCAACATACTTAACTGAGAAGGCAGCGAGGTTCGGTATGTATGACATTTGGTGAGTGCTAGCAAAGACAAGCATCACAATCTTTGTTCAGTATGAGACATCTTAGCACCATTATCAGTTCCAGATGTAGGTCGCTAAAGTCAGCCAATAAATACAAATCACATCAGCATCATGAATCCAATCAATGTGCAACTTAGCACCTTCAACTGCCAGCATAGAAGTAACTCTGGCCCTGGCCCTGGTATAGCTACCTGACACACCAGATGGACTTTTCAACCTCTTTCTAACCCGTCCAGTATTTTTTGTGTAATCTTGCTAACAAACAGATAAACAAACAGACAAACAAACATACTCCGGCAAATACATAACCTCCTTGGTGGAGGTGATGAGTATCAATAAAGAAACCTGCGATCTTTGTCCTCGGGGGGAGATATCTAACCTGGCACACCAGATATACTGTTCAATATATTTCACTAGTCTATCTGAGAAAGAGCCAATAGAAAGTGTTTGGGAATGTGCAGAACCTTTCAAAGCATATCCCGGCAGGTGATTGGATGATCTTTCGGTCAATCACATTAGTTACAGGCCAGTCAGATAATGTAGTAGGCAGGCTCTACTGTAGCAGAGTTAAGGACAGAACATGAGCCACTTCGAATAAAAAACTCTCTGCAAAACATGTTAGAAAAGGAGCAAAAACATCCTCACCATAGAGAAGTTTGTAGTGTTGTTATTTGTTTCTCATTTAATAAAGAAATGTGGTCAAGATCTGATAAAACTACTACAGAAGCTGTTAGTTAGTGAGCTATGCTAAGCTCTGTCTGAGTAGTCACTTCCTGCTGTTGTCTTGCTTGTAGCTCCCACATCCTCTGCAAGTTACTTTTAAAAAGTAATGTTTGCTCGTTACTCGTTACCTCTTAATAAAGTAACTTGTTACTTTACTTAGTTACCCTCAATGGAAAGTAATTTCTTATGTTACTTTTATGTTACTTTTACATTGCTCAACTTTGGGAAGAAGCCCATATCTGTTCCTAAATGTGTAGGTCTACATATAGTTCTTCTACGGAGGACATAACAGGTATTTCTTTTGTGCTCCTTATTATACAAAATCATGTCACATACCGTGTGGAATGAGAGCTCATGTCTAGTGTTTCCATATTTTTCTTCTGAAATAAGCAACCAGCTGATAAAAACAAGCCCAAAACAAGCAACCTCCGGCTATTTCCTTTTCTAATGTGATATTTTACTTTTTTAAAAGTTAAATCTACATAAAGTGTGTTGTTATTTTCGTCTACTTTACACATTGCCAAGAACCATTCAAATAAAGAACGTCGCTTACAATAAGCAGACCTGGCAACTTTGGCTCTGACGCTTGCGTTATGTGCGTGAGTGTGTTTGGGGGCAGGCAGCGCCCTGGCACGATAACCAGGAAAAAACAAGCCCAAAAAACTGCGATCGATGCCCGCGACTCACGAGATTTGCTAGCGACTTTAGAAAGAAACAGGCCCAAAGACGCTTATAATAAGCAGATTTGGCAACACTGCTTGTGTCTGCGGGCAGCTGGGAAGGAAGCATCGGTGTCAGATCTGTCCGTGGGAAAAGTAACGTTGCTCTGCATTAAAAAAGGAATGACGTTACGTTACCACATTTTCAGTAGTAGTGCGTTACTTTACTTTTTACCCGAAAAAAGTTGCTTGTTACACACAACACTGGTTGTAGGTTGGAGCTTGCCAAGATGAATCTACCTGATCACAGGAACTGAATTAGGCAGATCCAGCTGCACTGCAAGGTTACTAGTGTAGAGCTTCCCTGACTAGCTACAATGGTTGCATTAAGTCTACTTTAATGAGATGAATATCACTTTAACAGTGTTTTCACTCGTTTTGGGAATAACTTCAGTCAGCAGGAGCTCAAGAATCTATATTTAACTCAGGCCTGACTACTCCAGCACATCACCTTAATGTATTCATTGTTATTGATCCCTCAATGCTGACCATGATAGCCCCCTCCCATGCTCCGTGACCATACTTTCACAGCGTTGCATCAGCCGTCTGGCCGCTCTCTCTGGAGAGCTCCAGACCACTCTCGACGACATGCTGGGTAAACACGGCTGTCACCCGCTGCGTGTGGACTCTGGCTCCCACACCGGAGCAAACAACAGTCACTCAGAGATGGTGACAGTTAATCGCTGAATCTCTCCTGAGCGCTGGAGGCCGCTCTGCCGCACTGCATCACACTCGAAGAAAAATCGAGGGCAGCAGAGAGTGTGCAGGAGGTGAGAGATCTGCCTTTGACCGCCACGTAAATAGTACCATGAAAGAAGCAAAAATAAACAACAAGGAGTCAGTGATCTATTCTTGTACATCACTTCCCTTACACAGCATTTCCCTCTTGCTCACATTCACAGCTGGTGTCATCATTTGTCTAACACACCAGAGGAAACACATACACACTCTAAAGTTAGCACAGATGTGCCTCCTGGGGACTCAGACCTTGATAAATACTCATGGATCCTGCCCGGACAATTGCTGTTTACAGGAGGGATATGTGCAGAGGGGTTGAAGAGGAGTAGCTGCAGCTCAAAACAAATCTGAGTCTGTGAAGGCAGCAGGTCCATCTGTCATTACATTTTCACAAGCTGCTGAAATAAGAATATATTTGTTTGTCACAAATGACGGAAATGTTCTTTATGAGGTCAAGTTCGTTTGGAAAGAGATGGGCAGAGGTCGCCCACCACTAATTAGCTTAGCTCAAACACTGGGAGTCAATGGGTAGTGTTAGCCTGCCTCTGCTTACAGTCGTCTGATCAACTCTTCAGCAACTCTTAACGGTCCTGTGTGCTCGTTGTGACTCGTTCTTTTACTGCGTTAAATTCCATTCTTCTACTATTATCTTATCTCCTTCTACTCGTAAACAGAGACTTTGTTTTATTGACCTACTTTCTTGGTGGTTTTCGCTAGAGATGTGCAGTTTGTGAAAGAGTCGAGTCTTTTGAAGAGCGCTTTTAAGTGAATGATGAGAACTGATTCACCGTTGTGAGTGAGCCTTTGTGTTTGCAAGCCATTCTTAAATCCAAATTGCCTGCAGATTCGGCTAACACTTCCCACTGGCTCCCAGTGTTTGAGCTAAGCTTATTAGCGGTGGGTGACCTCTGCCCGTCTCTTCCTTGTTACTGCACGCACAGTCAAAAGAATGGTGTCTATCTGCTTGTCATGGACTTAAGAGTGAGGCAAGGTATGAAAACAAAAAAAATGTAGGTGTATCCCTTTAAGCTTATTTAAGGCACCCTAACCCCCCTAAAAACTCACATGTATAGAAACATGTCAGGAGCTACATGTAGGCATTTAGAGAACACAAAGAAGAGTGAAAGGAAAAGCAGGTAGCCCACCCTGAGGCTCTTTGTTTTATACATGTGTGTTTCTTTGTGTCATTGTCCACAGGAGCGTGTCCTTATTGTTACTCTCTGTAAATGACAGCATCAGCTAAATGCAAATGTGATGTATGTGTTTTCTTCTCTGTGAGCGTGTACAGGAGTTCCTATTGTGCCTCAGAGAAAAGTGTCAGCACACATCCTGCTGAGCGGCCTCTGCGTGTGTTAAGAATGTGTGCATGGGGATTTATCGTGTGTATTGAGGGTCAGAGCATGTGCTGACTCCATCATAAAGTGGTAAGTGGAGAGGTTTGGAGCTGTTGGCAGTGCTTATATGTGAGTGGCTTACATGTCAAATAGCATCACATGCTTCGGAAAATAATGACGGTGATGTAATAATGATGAATGTTTTAGGGCCAGCAAGGAGGAGACACTGAGAAGTTCACTTGGTAAAGACTTTTCCTTGTGTGTGTGGGTTAATTTAGCATAAACCAAGCAGGTGGTAGTTCTGGTGGGTCGCATCTCCCTCACTGAGGAAATACCTCCAAGCGAGAGATAGTCATGAGGCTTAATAAGCTTAACCTTTGTGCTGAGGCCCCCAAAATCTTATCAAATGCTCCGTGAGGGATTTTGAACATTTAAACAGAGTTTAATGGGAATTCTACAAAACATCTCCAAATTAAAGTGTTCTCAAGTTGATAAAGCCCCAGTCACACATTCCCGTTTCTCATGGGGATTGTGCACGATTGTCATAATCCTGATGACACGTGCATTGGTTGTGGTGCATGCACTACTTGATCTGGATCAGCGTTGTATAGTCGTGGACAAACGCTGGGGAATGGGGAAGGGTCCCAACTGTTTTGAACTGTTCAAAACTGTCGTGGAGAATCGCCGCTCTCAGTATAGCGGGGTGGAAGCCTAATGCAGTCCTAAGGCGAACGGTATTAGTGTGGCATGTACCGGGCTAAATTGGGCTGATTGTGGCTCAATCCAGAAAGCTATATGAGGACAATTGACAGGGACGTATCCGTTTGTGCCCCAACTGTGTCCCATTCAAGGCAACGCAAGTGATGGGGCTCAACTGGGGCTTACATGACATAAACTGGGCTCGAACATGGCTGACGTCGTGTCATCAGGATGGAAATTCATGGAATCCTCGTCGTATCATTGTATTGACGTAACTGAAGTGGGACGAATGCCCCCAAGCCCTGTAGAAGCGTTACTGACGTTGTATTTACAGGCTGTGTCCGGGGGAGAGACAGTCATTTCTTCCCATATCACGCTGATCAAACCAGCCTTGCCAATCGTGTACAGTCGTGCACAATCGCCATGAGAAATGGGAATGTGTGACTGGGGCATTACAAAGATGAACCTCCAAATGTTCACATGCAATTTGGGCACTTTGGCTTCCTCCCACACACCAAAAACATGCTCATTAGGTTAATTGGTGACTCCATATTGCCCTTAGGTATGAGCATGAGTGTAAGGTTGTCTGTCTCTCTATGTGGCTCTGCGATTGGTTGGCGATTGATTCAAGGTGTACCCCGCCTCCCACCCAATGCCAGCCCCTGCAAACCCGAAAGGCATAGGCAATGTAGATAATGGATGGATGGACAAACTAATGAAATATCTTTTGATCAAATGATTAATAAAACACTTCATATTCAAGCATTTAAGGGAAGATCCTCTATTTTTAAGGTGCTTTGACTATGGCAGCCACAAGTCATCACTTAGCACGAGAACTCATTACACCAGTGCCCAGTTCTAACACTTTAAACAGAGTTCAGATGCTGATGATGAGGTCTGATCACTGGTTATCAGTTGTCAACAAATATTTGATGATGTAATTATTATTGATGTTTATTTTGTTACTTTTACTCTCAGAATTTCCACCATATCTGAAGTTTATTTCTAACACAAGTAGCCTAAGGTCCTTTGTGCCCTCTAATGGTGTCCTCCAGTAACACGCATCACATATGGGCAAGTATATAAACAAAAACACTAATGGTGCCAACAGATGCAAAAATCTGCGGTGCTGAGAAAAAATAGAGGTAGTTTTGTGGTTGATTGTCCCCAGTCATCATAGATAATTGGGCTTTTTTAGAGACTGTACATAAGCCTTAATGGTGACAAGTTGAAAATAGTTAAAAAACAAAACAAAAAAAAACACGATGAGACTAAAATAAAAGAAGCCATTGGTAGGACCAAACTAGACTACTGGTTTTACAAGGTAAATATAAAAAAAAGCAAGTACATCTCCAGATTAAACTGATTTCTTTGGCTTTTGCCATGGTGCTCTCTCGAATGACAGCTCAGACCCTCACTGAATCTTTTAAACTCTGTTATTTGGAAGATGACCCTGAGTTTTAACTTGATTTAACAACCTTTGAATATAAAAAGTTAAAGCATGTCATTGAAGAACACTAGGTCGCGCTCCACAAAAGTAAGGGAGCTGATCATTTTGACCTTGGGTAGCTTTTGGTTTTGTGAAATCATTTCTGTGGGCAAAGTAGAATAATGAAAGCATTGAAGATAAAACTAGGATGTTTGGAAATGCTGCAAAATGCTGGATTTAACAAGTCCAACATTTAACAGCACTTGAGAAATATTTGGAAAAAAAGGAAATACTCACAAGGGGACTTATGTCTTAATCTGTATCTTATAGATTTTTAACTTTTCCTTTCTAAAGTGGGGCACACACATAAAGATCATCGGGCTGTTTTTGTCCCGACTTTCCCCCATTGTGACCAAGGACAGCAAACACCGAATTATCTTATGTGTTATAAGATTATCCAATAAGATTATCCTGTGGTGTACGAAGAGTGAATTTGTCCTGACAACCATAAATATCAAACCTGTTCAATATTTGCAACCAAAAATCTTCATGTGTGTGGGGAAAACCGAAGACTCCCAAGTCATGACTCCATGAACTGTGATGTGGAACGGAAGGTAGCCAATCAAGAAGCGAGCTGACTGGGGAACAAGGAAGCAGGCGTAGATAAAAACAAGCACAGCTGACCTGAAACATTAAGTTCAGTGGACCCCAGAAATGGAGGACCAACTCACATGTTCACGCTGTCCCCAGGATTTTTCCACAGTCTTTCCTTTTATTTAGTTCGGGACTTTAATATCAAAAATAGTCCCAAAACAACCATCATTCACTCTTCTTGTATGTCCTCTGTGTTGTGTTTTCCAGTTGTTGCTATGTTTCTTTGTCTTCTTTTGTGTTAGATTAGTTTGAACGCAAGATTTCTGCCTTGGAGGACAAGATTCTAGAACGGTGGTGGGACAGAATTGTTATGTGTGTGGTGTGCTGTGTACGATACACAGTACAGATCAAAACTGTTCAATGTCTGATTTTTTTTCTTCATGTGTGGGGTCTCCAACAGAAAAAAACATCTCTTCAGATTTAGAAAATCCTTATGATTTTTTACCCCGCTTTAGTAACAGATTGTTCTTCTCAGGAACTATGGCCTATCAAATCAGGATCAAGCATTTACCTTCCTGCAACGGTTCCTCGATTTCAAGGTTAAAAAGTGTAGCTGAAAGTTGTTTTACACACACAATATCAGATGACATGTTGAAAAATAGCTCTTAAAATTTATGTGTTTGTCTAAGTGTGCAATGGAGAGAAAGAGGACAGCTGACGGAGGGTGTGAGGGAGCGCAGGGAGCTGAGGGTGACAGGTGGGAATGAGAGTTGGCAACTAACAGTTTTTCCCCTCCCGGTGCGACATGGGAGGATTACAGCAGCAATGTCAACACCCACACAAACACGACTCTGATGATACCGGCATTCTTCGGTGCCCAAATATGAGTCACCGCGTACACATTACCTCATCTCTCCATCCTAAACAAACCCACCCCTCAGACGGCTTGCTGACCCTCGGGTACGGCAGGAAAAACCCAGCCAGGCAGAGACGGAGACAATCAGCCAACGACAGACTGTTTGTGCACTCGGAGCTGGCATGACAAGCACGATGCGAGGCTGCGGCCAACTTGTCAACACACTGTGACCGGCTAGACTGATGGGAAACATGTCCAACACAGACGCTGTTTACGCTGGAGCGCACCACTGAGACCAAACAAGCTGAGGGTCAGGGAGGGTACACGTCAGCAAATAACAGCAACATGATGGCGTCCATGTGGGATGATATTAATGACAATAATGCTGTTTATTTCAATCAGAGAATTCAGACCGTTATCTTCTGCTGATGGCTTAAAATTCAGAAGGAATGAAGTTTGTTTTTATAATAAGTTTTGTATTTGATATGGTGTACTATCACCAGGGATTATTCTCCATGGGTTAAACAAACCTCAATTCCAATGAAGTTGGGACATTGTGTGAAATGTAAATAAAACATCATTAAATGATCTGCCAATCCATTACAACCCATTTTCAATTCAAAGACAAAATATGTAATGTTCAAACTTATAAACTTAATTGTTCTTTTCTTTTTTTTCCTGCAAATCTTCACTTATTTTGAATATGATGCCTGCAACATATTCCAAAAAGGCTGGAACAAGGGCAACAAGACTGAAAGTTGAAGAATGCTAAAAAAAACACTTATCTGGAACATTTCACAGGTGAAAAGGTTAATTGAAACAGATGAGTGTCATGATTGGGTATAAAAGGAGCGTCCCTGAAAGGCTCAGACATTCATAAGCAAGGATGGGGCCTTGCCACTTGCAACTTCACCACTTTTTGAACAACTGCGTGAACAAATAGTCCAACAGTCAAATAACTACTTTACTCAACGCCCAATTGCAAGGAATTTAACTTAATCATCTACAGTCCATAATATCATCAAAAGATTTAGAGAATCTGGAGAAAAATGTCAATGTGTTTTTGGAAATCTAGACATCTTGCCATCCAGGCTAAAGCGAAATAGGACCAACCACACTGTTATCAGCACCAGTGTTAATTTTGACAGCATTTTTTAATTCATTTTTAATTGTAATTTTTAATTCATGTGTTACAACAGTTCAGCTGCTAGACTGGCCTGCCTGCAGTCCGGACCTGTTTCCCATTGAGAATGTGTGGTGCATTATGAGGCATAAAGTACAACAACAGAGGCCCGGACTGTTGAGAACCCCAACTACAAAGTTTCAACAACGAGTGTCCTCAGTTCCCAGACGCTTATTGAGTGTTGGTTAAAGGAAAGGTGATGAAACACGGTGGTAAATATGCCCCTGTTTTATTAGAATGCTTGGATGGCATGAAATTCAATATGAATGAACATTTGCTTAAGTTTGTCAGTTTGATGTTCTAATATATTGTACTTGTAGTGCATTTAATTGAATATAGGTCGAAAAAGATTTGCAATTCATTTATGTTTTACACAATGTCCCAACTTTATCAAGTCACTTTGATTTATTGTAATTAGCCTGATTTTGTTGCTGATATGATTTTGAAATTTGAGCTTTAAAGATTTTTGACATGTGTAACAATTATTTTGGGCCCTATTCCAGTCTTTTGATTCGACACTTTTGAGTTGTTTTAGGTCAAAATTAATTCATAGAGGTACGAAGACAAGAGAGAAAAGAAAGGATCTCTGAGTTAAAGTAATGGTGCGTTGTTGTTTTGGTAAATGATTCAGATGATTTTTAAATCACAATGTCAGCTAATGAGGCTTTTAGTTATTTAAATCCAAATTTTTTTCCATGCAAATCTTCTTTAACGTCAGAGCTTACAAGAAAGAAATGTGTCTTGTATATTTAATAAGGCATGTTTGACTCCAGATGGATGGGACTGAAGGAAATTACACAGAAAATGGATGTTTGCCGACCTGGAATAAACTGAGATGGTCAGAGTTACTGTCATAAAGCAGTTGTTTACAGCGTGTGCAGCGCTGGGAACTACTGCTGCATTCAACAAGTGAGCTCCTGCTCTGCTCTGTAACCTCATAAATCACACTCCGCTGTGAGTTTGTGTGGTCCTTAAACTTAAGATATTATGAGGACCAAGAAATGTTGTCCATTTTTCTTGGCTTTAATGTGCTGCGTCATTCTCAGTTGAAGCGGTAATGATGAAAAAATTTGGGTGAATTATGGTGACATCAACGGACACTAACATTTGTCTTTTAAACAAGTATCCCTGTACAGTGTTTAGCAGATGAAGTGCATGGTTTGAATTTTATAACTGGAGAGCTGGAGGCATTGTAATCGTCTGGGCCTTTTTTGGAAGAAAATATTTAAAATCACATTAAAAGCTTTTCTTCAAATGTCTGCTCTGACTCAAAGATGAAAACAGTATGTTTTGGAGGCCATGTACCAAAGGTCATGGTGGTTGTTTCTCATTTTATGGCTTACCATTGAATGAAACACCCACAGAGCACTTTCCAAACCTGCAGTGAATGTGAAATCCACTCAAAGATAAAATAATTAAATTAAGTGGTCAGATGTAAGGGTCAAGGCTGTTGTGACCCATGCACATCACTTACTTCTCATCTTGATGAGTGTTTTAAAAGATAATCATCAAACTTTTCATTCACTTCCTCTCTGACTTGAAGATTGAATGATTGGACACGTCATTGGGACTAATGATCAACCCTTCATTTTTGTTATTTATTGCATTTTTTATAGATAGAAGTGGTCTTATACAATCATATGTATGTTCATAAGTATCAGGCACACTTAAAGATTTGATTGCAGTCCTGTAACTAGTTAATTTTAATGTGTATGCAGTCCTTCTGAAAACTATGCACAATGTGCACTTTATTTTCTACAGTTTATAAATCCACAGTTTATAAAAATGACTATCTCAAAAATTAATTGATGAGCACACTCAAAATAAATTTTCTGTGCATGAAAGGATTTTGTGAAAGTTTTTGCTTTTAAAATGTTGAGATCAAACCATAAAATTTCTGTATTTAGTAGGTGTGTGTTTAAAGGAAAATCATTTTGAGTTTTTTCCATGTGTTTTTGCACTTTTTTTTTTTTTTTAGCAATTTATATAGTGAGCATGGACTTCATATATAAATATTAACACAATTGGGATGTAAGGGTTGTATTGATGTATGGCAATACAAAATGCTCCAAAAAAACTGACACTATAGCATGTGAAAAGGTAAAAAAAAATGTTATGGTGAACATGTTCTATGGCAGGTAATGAAGAATTAATATATTTGAGAAGAAAAAAACGGCCCATGAACATAAACAATCCACAACATTGAAGATTTTCATGGTTGCTACTTTGGCCAGGTTACATTTACAAAAAGTTGTCCTGTAGAGTAATATAAAGGGAAAAAAAATCAGTTAACACAAAAACTATATATTGTCGCTGTTGGAGCAAAACCTCTTATCTTCATTCTTGATGATTTCCTTTTTTTTTTTATATAAAAGCCGATTGGTGAGCTTCCATGTTGGTGAGTGGGTCTTTATAAATGTTAGCACAAAAAAATAAAAATACTTGTATCAGCACATTACATTGTTTTCATTCAGCAGGGAGCACATTTTTTACTATTTCCTGAAATATTGACCTTGCAGTGCAGCTGGATCAGCCTGATCCAATGTCTGTAATCAGGCAGATTCATCTTGTCAAGCTTCAATCTACAAGGACTGTGACTGGTCCAAAGCTGCATGGACCAATCAGAGTCCACGAGCTACGAGCGAGACGACAGAAGGAAGTGGCTGATCTCACATAGATTAGCATAGATGCTAGCAGCATCACACGTAGTTTTATCAGATCTTGACTGCCTTTCTTTATTAAATGAAAGAAAATATATATGTATTCTATGTTTTATATTTTGCAGTAGCTCCTTCCAACTACATTATCTGATTGGCCCATCATGAATGTGATTGACGGAATGATTGTCCAATAAATCTGCCAGATATGTTTTGAAAGGTTTGAAAGGTAGCAAATTTGGAGATAAGAGGTTTGTGCCTGACCATGATGAGATACTAGTTGATCGCACTGAAAATATTTTTTTGCTCTGTGTTGGGATCATGAAATTTAGTTTTCTGTTTGGTTTTGAGTTTGGAAATATGAATATATATTATTTTAAAAGCTGGATATTTGTTGTTTTTGTTAAAATATAGTTTCTTTGGCGATTCTTTTGACTGTGTAGTTTTCTTTGTAATAATTTGTCTCACTGAATCTGAAAATAGCACTAAAGTGGCTCTTTTGGAAATTTTCCACAACCCATGCCATTAATGAAATATAACTTTAAAACCACCCCAGTCCTTCACTGTCCAGCAGGTACCTCAAGAAGGACATGAATAATCCTCTATGTCTCCATAAGTGGTTCTTCTACCTTCATTCATCTATAAAATGGTTAAAGAGCCCTTCAGTTCTAAAACGTCTTTTGATATCATCTCTGTGACTCACATGATTAGCAGCAGGACGTGGCTCCTAATGCATGGACTCATATACTGAAGTGCTCACATCCCGTTGATTTGATACTCTGAACATGTTCTGTTACCTGAAAATGTCTCTATTGTGCTGTGCAGATGTTTGGTTTCCTTATATTAAGCTCACTTGACTAAAAAAAGAAAATGCATTTATAACACATGTGAGCATAACACAAATCTAAACATGCATGACGTCAGGCTTCATCTTTTAACAATCCGATTGGTCGATTCATCAAACAGCTCGCCCTGACTCAATAAAACAACCGTCACCATCATCCGCCTCTGGACTGAGCTTTACTGCTGAGTGTGAGGAGAGCAGAGCATCACACAGGAGATGGATTTGTCCTAATGATGGATGAGCTCCTGGCAGTATCTTTATAAACCTTTGTTACCTCGTGTCGTAAAAATTTCATTGTTTTGCTCAACAGGAAGAGACAGTGGTCGGCACAATAAACAGAAGAGTTTAAAAGGACACCAGTAAAGTTTAAAGGTGGCAGCTATCAATCCATAACGTATTTTTCTCTGGACTTCACGTGTCACTTTACAGGGTTTTCTTACAGATATTTTAATGCTCATCAGCCAATTCTATTTTTTGGGGACCTGCATTTAAGTAAAGGTTGAGTATGTTGAAAAACACAATCTCCTTAAAGGGGAAGTTCAGGATTTATGAATCATACAACAACATGCTTGAACTATACCTTTAATGTCCTTTAATACCCTTCCATTTTTGTACCTACTACTCACTACATAAGCTATATTGCCAAAAGTATTCGCTTGTCTGCCTTCACACACATATGAACTTGACATCCCATTCTTAATCCAGAGAGTTTAATATGATGTTGGCCCACCCTGTGCAGCTATAACTGTCTTCTGGGAAGTCTTTTCACAAGGTTTAGGAGTGTTAATGGGGATTTTTACCATTCTTCCAGAAGCACATTTGTGAGGTCACACACTGATGTTGGACGAGAAAGCCTGGCTCACAGTCTCCGCTGTAATTCATCTCAAAGGTGATCTATCGCTTTGAGGTCAGGACTCTGTGCAGGCCAGTCAAGTTCCTCCACACCAAACTGGATCATCCAGGTCTTTATGGACCTGCTTTGTGCACTGGTGTGCAGTCATGTTGGAACAGGAAGGAGCCACCCCCAAACTGTTCCCACAAAAGTTGGGAACATGTAATTGTCCAAAATGTGTTGGTGTGCTGAAGCATTCAGAGTTCCTTTCACTGGAACCAAGGGGCCAAGCAAAACTTCTGAAAGACACCCCCACACCATAACACCCCCTCTTCCAAACTTTACACTTGGTACAATGCAGACAGACAAGTGCTGTTCTCCTGGCAACCGTCAAACCCAGACTCGTCCATTGGATTACTGGATGGAGTAGCGTGATTGGTCACTCCAGAGAACACATCTCCACTGATCTAGAGTCCAGCAGCTTGCTTTACTACACTACATTGATGCTTTGCACTGCCCTTTGTGATTTAAGGCTTGGATGCAGCTGCTTGGCCATGGAAACTCACTCCATGAAGCTCTCTACAGACTGTTCTTGAGCTAATCTGAAGGCCTCATGAAGTCTGGAGGTCTGTATCTGTTATCTCTGCAGAACATTGGTGACCTCTGTGCACTATGACCCTTGGCATCCGCTGACCCCGCTCTGTGATTTTACGTGACCTACCATCTCGTGGTTGAGTTGCTGTCATTCCCAATCACTTCCACTTTGTTATAAATCCACTAACAGTTGACTGGATTATTTACTATTGAGGAACTTTCACAACTGGACTTACTGCTCAGGTGGCCTCCTATCACGGTACCACGCTGGAATTCACTGAGCTCCTGAGACGAAGAAGTCTGCATGCTGAGGTGCTTGATTTTATACACCTGTGGCCACGGAAGTGAGTGGAACACCTGAATTCAATGATTTGGATGGCTGAGTGAATACTTTTGGCAATATAGTGTACTCCCTATCACTTACTGCACTTTTATTTTACTGTGTAAGAATAATTACACAAAGAATTAAGGCAGTTCTCAGGGGAAAGGAGGGTCCAACCCATGCTAGCAAGGTGTACCTAATAAAGTGGCCAGTGAGTGTATTACTGTCACAAGAGCAGCTCAGTACTGCCTCATTGAAGCCATAAAAATCTTCTAAGATGTCTCCCTGGACCTCTTTAGGTTGACATGATGTTCCAGATCCTCATGTCACAACAAACCAGATTTTAATCCACGAGGGAAACGGTGCAGCTCTGACTCCAAAGCAACAAGTTTCTTTCATGGGCAGAAATAAAAATATCTCAGAGAATCACCAGAGCCTTAAAACCACTTTCCTCTTTGTCACGACATTTCAGGATGTTTTACTTTAGAGCCTCGGCTTGGGAATCAGAGCGAGCCAAAGCCTTAACACAAGTTAAAACCAACAAGCTCGTTTTCATCACAGGGCCAAAAACACAGAGGGGTACAGCCAGCCCGATGACACGAACAACACTGGGAGCCACATTAAGAATTTATGAAGCCTGCCCGACGGGAAACGCAAGAACAAGGGACAGAGAACAAAGCAATGAGTGTGAGGCGGTGTGATGAAGGGGCATTGGAGCTGAGCGGATAAACAAAGAGAGGAAGATCGAAGAGATGATGATTGGTGTAAAGGTGTACCATTAAGTGAGAGGAGCTGACTGCATTATTGATTTTTGTCAAGCAAACATGACCCCGGTGTCCAAACCAGATACGTTTATTTGTGTCTGAAGAAGGCTGTTTTTCTCAGCCGCTCAGTAAATTACATGAGCATCACTACTATGAGTGAGAACAAGAGGTCCATGGGAGCACGGAGCGATCTTGTTGCTGTGCAACCCAAAGATGTTAGCAGACGAGCGTTAGCCTGGTAGCCTTGTAGACAGGAAGTGACAAGGTTAATGTAGCCGGGAATAAGTACAAGGGGTAAAGATAACAAGGTCTGCGTGTTTGTGAGTTGCTTCCTTTCTGGCAAAGACTTTAAAGCAGACAGCTGATGATGCTCTATTTATACTGTATATGCATGCATTGGCTCAATGCTTTCAATGGCAGATTGAGGTTCATTAAAAATCTCAAGGCCCTGATTTGTCATTGTGCTTTTTATGATTGAGTCGGTTGATCTTCTTCGATCATACATGGAGAGATTCATTAAGGTCTGGACCACACGTCGACGGATATTTTTTTAGCCGGATATCTTCGTCCTTGCATAAAAAAAAAAAAAAAAAAAAAAAACTCTGTCCACACCACAGAAATATCTCTGTCCATACGAAGAGGCAAAACTGAAAACGATCGCCTCTGAAGCCTGCAATACCATGCCAGGCCGATAGGTGGCAGGTTAGCAAAATGTGAAAACCACAGAAGAAGAACGTTATGAGCATGTGCAGTCAAAAACAGGAAGAAGAAGCAGTCTGACGGTCTAACCAAAACAAACAAATGGCTGAAGTTATCGGTAAGAAGATGGTGAAAAAAACTAATAAAATAGAGTCTTTTGTGTGGACGGACAATGAGGTGGACTTGTTACTTCATGTAACAGTAAACTGCTACTACGGCCATCGCTGTTGTTGTTGATAACCGTTACTACAGTGGTTTGTTGCTAGGCGCTTGACGTCATCGCGTCAACACCAGCTCCGTTTAACATTGCTACACCGATCCACTCAACCGGAATTTTTTTTATCCCTCCACATTTTTTTCCGGTTTTAAAATATCTCCGTTTATGTGGGTGAAATCGCCATGTTCGTGTGGTTGAGAGGCCCAATTGGATGGAAAATGTGCATTTAGGAATATATCGTATTCATGTGGTCCAGGCCTAATATATTGTATAATAAGACTTTACCTAAACTTTACCTCAAACTTGATTCATTACGTTTGTGTATAAAGTGTTGGTGTCGGTCTGTGCTGTGACTCAGGTATAAAACTTTATGTTTTCTATTTGTCCCCACAGTTCACTTTTAACTGGGTAAAATAAGGTGACCAGATTTTCAGACCTCAAAATTGGGACAGTTTCATTTTATGACAAACCTGCATGTTTGAGCTTAAGATACAATGAAATTATTCATCAGTGCAAGGCAGTGGATGAACAACAGGACCAGCAAGAAAATGTAAAAACTAATTTAAAACCAAAATTAGAACAAAATTATTGGTCTAAAAATCAATTTAATAGATTGACCATAAATCTCAATTTGAATTTAATTTTTTTCATTAACACTATCATGATTATTATTGTGAATTTTCTGTTGTGATTTTTTTAAATTTTATTTTATTTTTATTTTTTAAAATCAACAGTAAAATATCTTATATTAAAAAAAATCATACGCCAAACCCAGGCTATCCCATTGTACTTAAATATGTCACATTTTGTCTTTGCATGGGATTGTCATTATAATATTAAACATAATGTTGTCTGTTTCATAATTTACTTTACCCTTTTGTAATTTATATAATTTTGTTTTAAACACCTAATAGTCCATTTTCATATGTAAATCTTTATTAGTCTTGACATTAATATGTTTTTATATCAAAATGGAGAAAAATCAGTGTTGCAAGCATGATGAAACGTTTTGTTATCTTGAATAAGCCTGAATAAGTCTGTTAAAATGGGGACTGGGACCGTCCCATATCGGGACATATTAGCATTTTTTTTTGTATTTGTTGGGACAAGGGACACAAGGTCTGAAAAAGGGCCCAGCCTGGCTAAATGGAGACATCCTACACATTCGGGTAAAACACATTTTAGATATGCTGCTCCTGCAGACTGGAGTCTGCTGCAGGGAAACAGAACAGGCCTCTTTAAATCTCCAGAAGAATGATTTTTGTCTGATGACTCTGCTCTGTGATGCTGACTGGTTTGAGATAATTTATGTGAAGCTTGTTGGATTGATTGATTTATGATTATCTGGTTTGTTATTGTTGTAGGATTGAAACTTGTTGAATGAGCTGAGGCCTGTCTTGGCCTGGACACTCTTGTAAAAAAGATTTCAGGACCTCTGTTAGAGTTTTTTCCTGTTGAAATAAAATGTTTGAATGACTAAAATGCCTCATAGCAATTTCATCTTCATCAAACTTTATTTATATAGCACTATTCATTCAAAGTCTTATAGCACAAAGTGAATCATATAAAAAGGAAATAAATTAAATTAAATTAAATAAATTAATCGAAAGTAGAAAATTGAATAAAATGAAAATACAAGACTCTAACTCCCCTCACAATCTACACACAGCACACACACTCACTTATGCACAAACGCAAAGACATTAAGAGGAGACTATAACAGAAAACAGAATTAGAGGACTGAGGAAATGCTATTTTGAATCAAAAATAAAGAAACACAGCGGCTAAGACTTAAATGAAAAAAAAAAAAATATATAAATTAGATTAAAAAATACTATAGGGAAATAAATAGATACATAAATAAACAATTAAATAAATAAATAAAGTAAAATTTAAAATAATAATATAGTTAAATGAGATAAGCTAAAACCAAATGCGGAATAATATCTGCTGAAGTAGGATAATGACAAGAAAATCGATTAACCGAGAATAAAATTCCGAAGAATAAACCTGAACTGAAATTGAGAAATAAAAGAGATTAAGAGGATTATAATAATAAATAAGATTAAATTATAATAATAATAAATATTATCAGTTTAAAGCCGAACTAAAAAGGTAGGTCTTGAGTTTGCTTGCAAAACCCTTTGAGTGAGTTAGGAAATGAAGATTAAAGCATCTCCGTGGTAAATCCTCACGAAGCCAGAGAAAATGAGGCTGTAGTCGGATGGATCTAATTGTCAGAATTTACAGTCGAGTAGTTTGGTCGATCACAGCCGCTCTGCCTCAGTAGAGATAGAAAGAGACGGCGGGATGCATCTGTGCGAACAGGCTGCTTCGTGACGCCTTCAGTGGGCTATAAACTGTCTGCTCCAAAATCAAAACACCCTCAGCCGCTCGCAGGATACCATTTAGTTTTGAAATGCTTCTAAATACCCCTCAGACAGCCACCCTCATCAATCTGATGCCATAATCCATCATTATGAATTCAGAGTGGGAGGCTCTGATTCAAGGAAATCGCTCCCTTTGTCTGCTGATGAAAAATAACGACATGTCTGTGACTAGCACACAGCCGCTGACTGATGGTTTGGAGCCCTGAACAAAGCAGCAGGAACAGCATTACTTACATTTCAACTCTCACCAAGCGCACAGCCTGATGGGAGGGCGGCGTCCTACCAGCTGCTCCAAGGGCTTCGTGTCTTACAGGTTTGAGCTGGCGTGTGTCTGCGGGGGGGCTTTTCTTACCAACACCTTTTACTTTTTAATGCCACCGAGCCGCTCTGTTCCACAGCTGAGCCTAACATGTTTCAAACACTCAGGATTCAGGGATTAAAATTTAAAGTGGTTTTCATATTTTTAACAGTATTTCTACGAGCTGCAGGGCAGGAAACAGGGACGAGGTTTTAATGTGTAAAGTACAAGGTTGAAAATAAAGTGCACCGAGTGAGAAAGACACACGCTCTCCTCAGGGTGCTGCCTTTTTAAGAGGGTCTAAGAGCCTGTGTAATGAAAAACAGACGCTCATTTCCTGTGTATTTATTATGCCTGTAGTTATTTATTAGTGATTACAAGATAAACTTAAGGCACTGAGAAACAAACCCATAGTCAAATGAAAATGGGACACTGTGTAAATATAAATAAAAAATAATGCAATGATTTTCAACATAGGTTCAATTGGATACACCACAAAGACAAAGAATTTGATGCCTGCAACCAGTGTTAGTTTTGACAGCACTTTTTAATTTAGTTTTAGTTATAGTCTATTGCCTAAAATGTATTTTAGCTTTAGTAATAATGTAGCCATAATAGTTGATGAAATGTCTCATCATTTTAGTCAACAAAATCTACTGTAAAATTAGTCAACTAAAGAATGAAGTGTAAAGTGTAAAGCATGTTTATGTTTCCTTGAATTTCTGAAGTCTTGTTTTACACTTGGATAAAATGAAACATCTAAAAACCCTTTATTGAATGCTAGTAAAGTTTGAATGTATAAATGAACAGAAACAAATTGAACTTTTGTGTGAAATGCAGTCACCTTTATTTAGGCTACCTGGCAGAGCATCTCCGCTACAATACCAGAATTGACAACAAACAGTGACCCTGCTCTACATGAATATATCAATTCATAAAGAGAGGAGCTCTGACTGGATCACTCCCCAACTTATCCCGCCACCATGAAGCTAAGGCAGCTGTGATTGGATGTCCCTCTTAACTCATCCAACCTTTCCACACAACCAAAGTAGCTGTGATTGGATATAGTCCGTCAGACATTTTCGTCTAGTTTTTATTTGTTGAGGAAAATGTCAATTTAGTTTTAGTTTTTGTCCATGTGCACTTTTTTTATTAGTTATTGTTTAGTTTTTCTTCACTCTGTGAATAACTGCATGAGCAAATAGTCCAACAGTTATGGAACGTTTCTCAACATACAGTTGCAAGGAATTTAGAGATTTCATCATCTACAGTCCATAATATCATCAAAACATTCAGAGACTCCAGAGAAACTACAGCACATTGTGACACCACCTCAGGAGGCACTGAATTCAAAACCAATATCATTCTGTCATTGTTAATTGACACAACTGATCTAAAAGTGCAAGTTAAAACTCTACCAGGTAAAGCCAACCCATGTATCAATAATACCGAGAAAGACCACCAGCTTCTCTGGGCCCAAGCTCATCTGAGATGGACTGACGCAAAGTAAAACTTTATTATTTTTCTTTTTGCAAATTTTCTCTGATATTGAATTTGATGCCAGCCAAACATTCCAAAAAAAGCTGGGACAGGGGCATGTTTACCACTGTGTTACATCATCTTTACTTTCAACAACACTCAATAAGCATTTAGGAACTGAGGACACTAATTGTTGAAGCTTTGTAGGTGGAATTCTTTCTCATTCTTGCTTGATGTTCAACTTCATTTGCTCAACAGTCCAGAGTCTCTGTTGTATTTTGTGCTTCATAATGTGCCACACATTTTAGATAGGAGACAAGTCTGGACTGTAGGCAGGTCGGTCTAGTACCTGCACTCTCGAAGCCACGCTGTTGTAACACATGTAGAATGTGTCTTGGCATTGTCTTACTGGAAAAAAAGACGTCATTTGGATGACCGCATATGTTGATCCAAAACCTGTATGTATCATTCAGCATAAATGGTGCCTTCATAGGTGTGCAAGTTACCCATGCCATGGGCACTAACACACCCCCATACCATCACAGATGCTGGTTTTTGAACTTTGCTCTGATAACAGTCTGGATGGTCCTTTTCCTCTTTAGTCTGGAGGACACAACGTCCATGATTTCCAAAAAAAGTAGACATGTGGACTCCTCAGACCACAGCACAGTTCTAAACTTTGTGCCAGCCCATCTCAGATGAGCTTCAGGCGCTGAGAAGCCAGCGGTTTTTCTGGGTGTTGTTGATATTTGATTTTGGCTTTGCATGGTAGAGTTTTAACTTTCACCTGCAGATGTAGTAACAAACTGTGTTAACTGACAATGCTTTTCTAAAGTGTTCCTGAGCTCACATGTTAACATCCTTTACAGAGTGATGTTTGTTTTGAATGCCGAGGGATCAAAGGTCATGGGCATTCAATGTTGTTTTTTTGGCCTCGCTGCTTGTGTGCAAAGATTTCTCAGGATTATTTCAATCTTTGTTGGTCATTATGGACTGTAGATGATGAAATCCATAAATTCCTTGCAACTGTACAGTGAGAAATCTTTTCTTTTAATTGCTGGACTATTTGCTCACACTGTTATTCACAAAGTGGTGACCTTCGCCCCGTGCTTGCTTGTGAATGACTGAGCCTTTCAGGGACGCTCCTTTTATACTCAGTCATGACTCTCACCTGTTTCCTGTTCACCTGTGGAATGTTCCAAACAGGTGTTTTGTTAGCATTCATCAACTTTCTTAGTCTTTTGTTGACTCAGAAATTAATTGACCGGAATCCTCTCTTGTAACCATAGAAATCACCTTCTATTACAATATAAGTCTAATATTCAGCTTCCATGAAAACATTTAGAATTTTCTGGTTAGAAATCCCTGAAAAGTAGCTCAGAGTATGAGAGAAACTCTGCTATTCAGCAGTGAACGCACCCTCATTTCCTCATTTCCGTTCCCCCACACTGAGGGATTTTGTTTTGTCTTCTTGTCTTAACAATTAAAACAGCAGAGGACAAAACTGATGAGTCAGGAAGCGTGGGTGAAAGATTGGAAAGACAAAAGGCTTGGAAAAGATTTTTAATCAGGAGCTCTAAAGTTAAAAATGACAAAAATACTAAACAAATAAGAAGAAAACAGAGAGAAAGTGGCCCTCAGCAGATTTCCATGATGGCATTATAACTGATATCAGCATTCAAACACTCACATAATAGTAATTATCTAATCAAGTGTCCTCTCCTTGTCTGGCTAGCATCCCTAACAAGCTCTCTCCATTGCTAATCAGCTAATTACCAAACCATTATAATCAGACCAACTCTGATATTCTGCAGAAGAGAAGCGCTCTTAGCACAGTGAACGGGAAGTGTTGGAGATGGAGGAAGGAGGTTTGAGGAGTAAAACAAGAAGGACATGAGGGAGAAAGGAGGAAAGAGGTCGACTGGAGGAGTAAGAGGTTTAAATGATGAACTGCTTACAACATTTTCACACAGGCAGGACTTTAAAGGATAAGTTCGGTTTTTTGACACCTGGACCTTATTTTTAGGATTAAATATGCTTGTAGACTCACCCAGACAATTTTGGCGGAGCTCGGAGCCGTTTTCGAGCAATTTAGATCTATCCAACGGCACTTTTTCTCATGCCATAGTAGCAGACGGGGCCAGAAATCGAAGTCCCTAAATTAGACATTATCCGCTGGGAAACTCGTTCATTTCAGCTACATTTTATAAATGAATGGCCAGCGTTATCACCATGTCAGCTCAACTTTGTTGTTATGGTCATCCGGGGCTTTACAAGGATGGGAAACTTTTGGTGACGTCATAGACAATAGCGCAGCTGAGTAGAGCCGCTGTTGTTGCTAGGCTATACAACTACACGGCTATTTTTGTGCAACATGGCAGAATATTTATCCGATGTAGAAGTGTCTGATGATGACTTTGAGTATAATGGATGCCCGTATCGTTTTGAGCCAGAATATACCGACGAGGAGCTATTTGAAAGGAGGATGCAGAGGGAAAGAGCCGAACAGCTGGCCAGAGAACAAGCAACCACTGCACGTCCACGAATGGGGGCTAACTGGTGGTGTTGTTGTGGACATTGCACGGCAATGGCAACAGAGGAGGAGTGCCTTTGCTGCTCAGAGTGGGACTTGAGACCAGAGGAAACACGTATTGATGCCCCCCAAAGTACGATTTATGGCCCCGTCTGCTACTATGGCATGAGAAAAAAACGCCGTTGGATGGATCTAAATTGCTCGAAAATGGCTCCGAGCTCCGCCAAAATTGTCTGGGTGAGTCTACGAGCGTATTTAATCCTAAAAATAAGGTCCAAGTCAGGAGGTTCAAGGCTCCTGCTGCTGTGCATGATGCCTCCCTGGAACATTTGATTCTTTCCTCCTGTTCTGATAAAAGTGAACAAGAAGTAAAGTGGGGGAGTGCTTGTAAAACATGCTCACCAAATATTTGTTTGACAAAAAGGTAACCTTGCACAGCAGCTGGATCAGATTTATTTTACCCTTTAAGGCCTGAAAACACAAATTATAGGCAGAAAATTCTATTTCTTTGGAGCTGAAATGTTTATTTCAATTTCTACTGAAATCCTAAAAAATCAAAATTCCCATAAAATTTAGAATAAATATTTTTTGTATGTCATTTGATACATTAGGTGTTTTTGACAACTGATTATTCATTTGAGGATATTTTTTTTTTTATCATTTATCTGATTGTATTCGGATGTTTTTTAGTAATTTGTTGATCATCTTGATTAGATAGAGGTATCATAAAATTATGTATCAAATATGATACAAAAGGTGTTAAAGGGTTAATGTCTATAATCAAGCAGCTCCATCTTGCCAATCTCCAATCTACAACCGGGAGAGGCTTAAATTGGCCCAACCCAATCAGCATCCTATAGAGCAGGAAAAAGAACGAGCTGTGGGCGAGATGACAGCAGGAAGTGACTGCACAAATAGGGATTAGCATAGATACTAACAGCTTCAGTAGCAGTTTTATCAGATTTGGAATGCATTACTTTACTAATTAAAAAACAAATAACAACACTTCTCTATAGGAAAGATATTTTCACTCCACTTCTGATATGTTTTGACAAGAGTTTGTTTAATGAAGTGGCTCACGCTCTGTATCGCAGTAGCTCTCACCTACAACATTATTTGATTGGCCTGTAATGGATGTTGAACGATCATTATATGCTTCTGACAGGTTTTGCCCTCCCCAAACACTTTCTATGGGCTCTTTCCCAGACGGACTAAGTGAAATATGTTGAACAGTCCATCAGGTGTGTCAGGTAAACAAAAAGGTGCCATTTGAGTAATAAGATATAGAGATCCATCAAACTCAATATTTGCAAAGTTTAAGGTGTTAACATTTTAGGAATTAGTTGGTTTCAGCTGTCTTCATATTGTGTATAAAGTTCACAACAATACTTCACCAACAAACATACAGAAAAGATTAGAAAAAAAAGGGAGTCATGAAACTTAAAGGGAACAGAGATCTTTAAAAAACATGAAATGTAGAACCAAACTGATGGTTGCATCACAGAGAAAAGAGTCAATTTATGGAACAATCTTCACAGAGAAACCCAAGAATGTAAATCAAACTTCATATTTAACATTAGAATAAAAACCATCATGTCGAGACGATATGATGTTCATCCCTTATGACGATGTGCCCATATTCTGACGGCTACTTCTGGCAGGATAATGCACCATGCCACAAATCTCAGATCATCTTAGAGTTTTGTTATTTGAAAAATGATGTGACTGAAAAAAAAATAAAAATGTAAAGTTTAACGTTTGATTTTGAATTTAAAAAAACTAAAAACACTGAGTTAAATTTTAATAGGTGCAAAAGATGTTTATTTGTTCAATTTAAATATACTTTTTATTCAGCTCTGTAATTGTTTTGATAAAATGATTTATTTTCACATTTTACTGTTGAATACATTTCATATTTGATGTGTTATTTTTCAGTTGCAGGATTACTGTTTTCAGATTCAAAACTTTCTGTTTCACACTAGTCAAGTCAAGTCAAGGTTTATTTGTAAAGCATGATTAAAAACAACCTCGGTTGACCAAAGTGCTGTACAAGGGTACAATATAATCATGCATACACTATATAGTATAAAAACAGTATTGATAATAAAAACAGCCATGATAATAAAAACAGTACTAAAATAAATGACAGTAATAGAATAAAAATGAGCCCAACATTAAAAATGCATATACAAAAATAGAAATATAATAATAATAAAAACAATAAAAGAAGAGTAAAAGAGAAGATAGGGAATAAAAGATAAAGGATAAAAGATAAAAGAGAGAAAAGCCAAGATTACTCGTCTAGCTGGGACTGAACGCCAAAGAAAAAAGATGTGTTTTAAGCAGAGTTTTGAAGTGCTCAGTTGACTGTGCAGCTCTAACCTGGACAGGTAGGCTGTTCCACAGTTTTGGTGCAGCCACCGCGAAGGCTCCTTCCCCACGAGTGGAGAGCCTGGATCGAGGCTCTGCCAGGAGCAGCTGGTTAGATGACCTAAGTGCCCTGGCAGTCAAGTGAGGCCTCAACAACTCGGATAAATAAGATGGTGCCAGACCATTCAAACACTTAAAAAACGATTAATAAAACTTTAAAATGAACTCTACATTAACAGGCAGCCAGTGCAAAGAAGCAAGGACAAGAGTGATGTGGTCCCGCCGTTTTTTGCCAGTCAGCAGGCGGGCAGCTGCATTTTGGACGACCCACAGAGGACGCAGAGCTGACTGGCTAAGACCTACAAATAGGGAGTTGCAGCGGTCCAGGCGTGAAGTCACAAAGCAGTGAATACCCCTCTCTAGATCTTTTTTGGGGAGACAGGTTTTCACTTTTGCCAGTAACCGTAACTGGAAGAAGCTTGTTTTTACAGTGGATCATATCTGTCTGTCGAGTTTGAGCAACGCCATGGCAATAAGAATTTAGAGTGCCAATGGTGCTGCCATACCCATCTAGAAGGTTTTGTTGACCAAATAAATTATCTCTGTTTTATTTTTGTTCATGGACAGAAAATTAATTTCCATCCAAGAACGAATATCGCTGAGACAGTTTAATAGAGCCTGAACAGAGGCTTGTTGATTTGTTTTTACTGGCAGATATATCTGAACGTCATCTGCAAAGCAGTGAAATGAATTATTATGCTTTTGAAATATGGACTCCAAGGGCAACATGAATAGTGAGAAAAGGAGAGGGCCCAAATTGGAACCCTGAGGCACCCCACAGCTCAGAGGGGAAGAGGCTGAGGAGAACTGGCCAAGCTGGACAGAGAAGCTCCTGTCTGAGAGGTAGGACTTAAACCACTTAAGAATTTAGACGTGACAGGAGGATGTTGTGATCTACCGTGTCAAAAGCAGCTGTGAGACCCAGAAGGACCAGGACAGCAGAGTTACCAGAATCAACTGTTAAAAGGAGATCATTTAAAATTCTTAAAAGCGCCGTTTCTGTGCTGTGACGTGGCTCAAAACCAGACTGGAATTTTTCTGAGATATTGTTTTTGTCAATATGAGACTGTAGCTGCTCAAATACCCACTTCTCCAAGATCTTGGAAAGAAAAGGAAGTTTAGAGATGGGCCTAAAATTTGATAAAACTTTGGGATCAAGGTTGTGTTTTTTGATGAGGGGTTGAACAACAGCATGTTTTAGAGCAGCAGGAACACATCCAGACATCAAGGATGCATTTATCAGATCCATAACCCAGTGTAGACACTGGCTCAAATCTGTCAAAAACAACAGGACAAATGGGAGAGACGGCAGGATCTAATGTGGATGGAATAAAATTGGGCCTAATATCAGAAATTTTGCCTTTGAAAAACCTTAGAAAGTCGTTGTACAGTTTGACTGAAGGAACAAGGTCGTTTTTATCACAGGGGTTTAAAAGATCATTTAAGGTATTAAAAAGATACCGAGGTTTATGGCTGTTGACTGACATGAGATTGGATAAAAACTGGCTTTTAGCAGCTTTAACAGCTTTCTGATTTCTAATAAACTATTTTTTAAATGTCCAGGGACACCTGGAGATGATCCTTCTTCCACTTCCTCTCAGCGCGCCTACATGCACGTCTTAAAGAGCGAGTAGAATCATTCAGCCATGGCTCTGTTACCAGCTTAAAGCGTTTGCACCTGAAAGGAGCCACCATGTCTAATATGCTGGAGCAACTGCTATTAAATATGTCAAGCAACTTATCAGAAGTGGGCACACAATAAATCAACCTGAGCATAAGCAGAGCGGTAGAAGGCTGCGGAGAACTCAGAGGCAGTTAAAGGGCCAACTGTGCGCACACGACCGCCAGTGGCGCACAATTTAACACGGGAGTGAGGCAGCGTAATGTAATATAAAACAGCAAAGTGATCGGAAATATGTGTGTCACAGATCTCTCTGATATTTAGTTGCAAACCAAATGATAAAATTAAATCTAATGTATGTTCTTTCTCATGGGTCGAACCACCGACAGACTGTGTGAGATTAAAAGATTCCATAAGATGCAGAAAGTCCTTTACCAAAGAGTGGGATTCACAGCAGATGTGAATATTAATGTCCACAACAATCAAAAACCAATCATGGTTCACTGTCAGTCCTGCCACAAAGTCAGTGAAGTCTTTTATAAAATCCTTATTGTACTGAGGCGGACAATAAACCACAGCACACAGGACAGGCGGATTTGAGTTCAGTATAAATGTCTGCAGTTCAAAGCCGGAGAAAGAGATCGACGGAGAAAGCCGACATTGGAAGAATGATTTAAAAACAGACGCTACCACTCCACCTCTGCCTGAGGTTCAGGGTGAATTAAAATAAAGACAGTTCGGGGGAAGCAGCTCGGAACCCTGGAAAGACTCACTGGCTTGAATCCACATCTCTGTCAGGAACATAAAATCCAACTCACGCGAAGTGAAGAAGTCATTCAGGATAAAAGTCTTGTTCGTTAGCGACCTAGCATTCAGGAGAGCTAGGCTAAGAGTCGTCTCCTCGTTGGCCCGGGTGGAAATGTGGCGCAGCGGCCGAAGATTCCTGAGATCCACTCCGCCGCCGTGGACCCGGCGCCCGGGGAGGAAACACTCCGCCGGCAGGTGAAGACAGCCGCCGCCCGGGCAAGGGGGGACAATGGGCCGGATCCATCGCGGCCGCCCCAAGTGAACAGGATCCTCCTGCGAGTCGAGGGCCAGCCCAACAGATGGATCGTCTGAGGACCTTAAGTTTTACCAGGATTCCAGCTCTCTTTCCGCGTCTCCTGGAGCACTTCCTCCGTGAGATGACAGCTGGTGCGCGCAAAAGGTAAGTTGGCACAGACGTGATTCTTGCGATGCTTTAATGCTGATTAGTGTTTCTCGATTACACACCAACAAAGCAGAGGAATCTTGGCAAAGTAGACAAAGTAAAGCAGCAGCAAAAATCAGATACAGCAGAGCAGGTAGACGGCAGGCCGTACATGCTGGCGCCATCTTGCCTGAGTCAGTCTTTCACTAAGATCAGATCAGATCAACTTTTTTCAGCTTCAAACTTTTTTTGGCCGGGGAGCATCAACTGAGAATTGTGTGGGATTGTGATGTTGCCTTCAGGTAACGTGGGGACTCTGATTGATATGACTCAACACTTTCTCTACACTTTATTAGTCTATAAATAAAGTGATGCTGGGGACAAAGTTAACTTTTACAAGCTATTTTAGACAACTCTTGGCAAATAATAATAAAATATAAAAATGTCAAATATGCCAGATTGCTACCTCCACCAAGGAGGTTATGTTTTCACCAGGTTGCTACCTCCACAAAACCTACTGGACAGATTTTGCTGAAATTTTCAGGAGATCTTGGTTATGGTCCAACTTAAAAATGACTAAATTTTGGTGGTGATCCAGATAACCACTACTAATAAATGACCATTTTGCTCAATAACTGTCTAACTAATAATGATATCAACATGATTCTAAGTGCTAGGTGTGGGTTTTTAAGGTCAAGGAATCACATTATGATGGTAACTTTATTATGGAACTATTGCTCATAAATGTAACAGTACTATGTGAGCTACCTTGGCATTGGTTTGCACTCTCTGAGTGCTTTCAGGTTAAGTTTAACACCCACACTTACAGAAACCATGTATCCTATTTCCACGTAGGACTATAAACGCAGCATCACGTCATGGATTACAATTGCGTCCTTTCCATCGGGGCAAATGTAAGAAATGCTGTTTTTAGATAAGGTGCAGTGGAAATGATCCTAAATATCATGATACTGGGTAACTTTTGAAATGTAGGGACACTCAGAAAGACTCTTCTAAGTAGGCACAAGGTTAGACGGAACTACCTAATATGTTCAATGTAATCTTGTGGCCTCCACCGTTCCCCTAATGAAGCTCCTTTGGGATGTGGTGGAGTGGGAGAGTCACATCATGGATGTTCAGTTGACAAAGCTGCAGCACATGCTTGATGCTATTATGTCACATGGACCAAAGTCTCTGACGAACGCTGTTTAATCTGAACCATGAAGATTTAAGGCAGTCCTAAAGGCAAAGGGGGTCCGACCTGACACTAGCAACGATCAAGTATGCTAACACCCTCACAATGGTTGATTCTCTATTTTTCCATATGAACTGTTGACTGTATGAGTAAACATGTACATACTGCACACCGTGACCCTGAACATGTGTGACGGGTGTGTCCCAGGGTCTTCTTTCATCTCCCAGGGTGCTCCCTGAGGTTAATTGTCCGAGTCAGAAACATCAAATTCACCCGTCCGCACACTGATAGGTCAATTTTTCAATTTCCCTCCTAATTGGAGAGGTCAGGACAACATGGTGTGGAAACAGTTCCACATCGGCTCCTGGGGGGCTTCACAGGGATCAAAGAATCCCCTGTAGGTGCTGCTGGCTTTTCATCTTTCAGGGTGTGTTGTGTCAGTGTGAGCATGTGTGGTTTGGTGTGCATGTTGGATGAAGACTAAGATGCTTTTCAGATGACCTTGTGGTAAAATTGAATTCTATTAAAGTTAATGTACAAAACATTAGGCGAAAACATACACGTTACAAAAATTAAGCTTAAACTTGGTCTGTATTTGTAATTGCACTTTAGAGATTAAGAGTATAATAGTGAAAAATGTTGTTACATGTTGTTAATGAGGCACCACAGGGATTTGATCGTTTATATTTTCTACCAACATCATAAAGAGAAGTCAGCATTTACTTCTCACTGACTTGATGACTGTGATGCTCTTTATTTCTGCATCAAGTGAAACATCCAAAGACCGCCATGGATTTAAGACACAGCCTTCATGCTTTCAAGTGGCTGGAAGTGTCTTTACTTTGCTAGTTTGACAAGAATTGATTTCTAAGATCTCATTCAGTCAACAATATGAAATCTAAAATGATGAATTGAAATTGGAAAAAAAAGACAACTTTAAAAACCGGTGTGATTTTATTGTGTTTAAATTGGTCAACTATTTTCCAATAAAAGATGAGAAAAAGGTCAAAAGAAACTTTACAATAAACTTAATTATTTTCACAAAACCTTTTTGGTTTGTAGTAACAAATGTTCTTTTTTTTTTTTTTTTTTTTTTAAAGGGGTACACCAACTTTTTTTTTGTTTTCGTGCCTCACTCCCGAGTCCATGACAAGCAGATAGACACCATTCTTTCAACTCTGTGTGCAGCATCAAGGAAGAGACAGCAAAGCTCGCCAGCTTAGCTCAAACACTGGGAGTCAATGGGTAGCGTTAGCCTGCCTCTGCCTTCAGTCATCAGATAAACTCTTCAGCAACTCTAAACAGTCCTGTGTGCTTGTTGTGACTTTTTTTTTTTTTGGCATTATGTTGTTATTCACTTACAAGCACTTCCATGGTGGTTTGCGCATGTGCCCTGTGGTTTAACCCCGTACATATTTCTTTCGAAAATATATAAAGTGCTAATCTTAGTCTAAAAAGAGATAATGTAACATAATGTGGTTAAGAAAAAAAAAAAAAAAAAAAAAAAAGAGTCACAACAAGCACACTTTTTAGAGTTGCTGAGTTGCTGAAGAGTTTATCCTATGACTGTAGGCAGAAGCAGGCTGACTCTACCCATTTACCCCCAGTGTCTGAGCTAAGCTAATTAGCAGTGGGCAAGCTCTGCCCGTGTCTTTATTGTTACTGCACACACAGTCGAAACAATGGAGTCTATCTGCTTGTCATGGACTTGGGTGTGATGCAACATACATAACAACAACCAAAAAAATGGTTTACTGCGATAATTCTCACGAGGGGCATGTTTTCTCTGACTTTTGGGTGAACTGAATCAATTTTAGAGGCCATACTTGTGAAACTTCTATCTCAAGAACACTTGATGACTTTCTTGAAGCACAAACTTCTTCTCTGACTCAAAGATGGGGTAATTTATTTTTAGGGAACATGTCATGTTGGGCCTCTTGCTTATTACTATTTTCTATAAATCACATTACCCAAAACCCCCTTCAGCTCTTCCTCCTTTTCATAAAACTTCCTGAGGCATTCAGGCGGTCTCCCGGCAATAACATTTCCATTGGACATCCATTATCACAGCAGCTACAGATTTCTGACACAAGTTTGCCTGCAAGCCACTTTGCAAATGTTATTTCCCATAAAGACTAAGTGCCAATTAAGTCATTAAACGAAGATACTAGTCTGATTAAATAAGGGACGAGGAGGGCTGCGATTGGTCCATCGGAGTGCAGAGACTCATCAGGCTGGAGAGAAGGAGGGATGGGGAGGAACCCAGAGGAGAGATAAATCCTGTTAAGGTGGTATTAATGTTCTTAAGGATACTGATTGCAGCTTTGCATGTGTGTGTAAACTATGTGTGTGTGTGTAAGAGAGACAGTCGGCGGTGCTATAGGCTCATTAGTCTACAGGGGAGAATAGCTAAAAGGATTAGACAGACATGGATTATTCACGCATGAAATACTGGAACCAAGGAGGTGGAGAGAGAGAGAAACAAGAAGACGAGCTGAATATGTAAGAGAAGTTAAGGATATAAATATGTATGTAAAGGACTGTATGCATCAAAGAGACCAGAGGAGGAAATGGCAGGAGATAGACGGAGAGAGAGAGCGGGATGAGAAAGACAGATTTTAATATGAGGCCTGAGATTTAAGATGGAGCTCCAGATTAAGAAATCAGCCGAGTGAGACTGAATAAGGAACTAAAGATGGAGAGAAGTGAGAAGCTGAGGGAGGAGGGTGACAGAGCAGGATATGAAGGCCAATGAGAGATGAAGGCAAAGCATCATGGGTGCAAAAATAATCAATGACGAATTAGAAACTTTTTTTGCTCTATTATATCTATTTATTTTGGTTACGAGAGGCTTGGTAGAAAACACTGTAAGCTCAAGATGACATTCAGCTCTGCCTGCTTTGGTCTGATAGTGTTAGCCTCTTGAGATGCAGCATCTCATTGTCAAGAGGATTCTCCTATATGGGTGTAAAGGTATTTCTAATGATGGTATTAGCAATAAAACTCATTGACAACTTCTACAACTCCATCAGCAATATACAATTTAATTTAGAAGGCACATTTGTCCAAAGTGACGTACAAAAGTACAGCACAAGCAAGAATCCAGAGGGAACAACTTTAGTAAGAGCGACAAACTACTTCAAGTCCGATTGGACACAAGTGTTGTCATGTCATGTTTGAGGCAGTTGATATTTTTTTGTAACCAAGCAATTGATGGAAAATTTTGTAAAGTCGTCCCGATATCATCAAGTCCTTACGTCACTGAAATCAACATCATATCAAAGGGATATCCCAACGTGTCGTGCCTCACTCCTGAGTCCATGTAAAGCATATCGACACTATTCTTTCTAATGTGCATGTAGTAACAAGGATTAGAGGCTTAAGCTTAGCTCAAACACTGGGAGTCAATGGGTAGCGTTAGCCTGCCTCTGCCTACAGTCATCAGATAAACTCTCCAACAGCTCTACACCGTCCTGTGTGCTTGTTGTGACTCTTTCTTTTTACCACGTTTTCTTATGTTATCCATTTTAGACTAAGATTAGCACTTTATGTAACTTGTTCCTTACTTACAAGCACTTCCATGGTGGTTTGTGCATATGCCCTGCCATTTTATTCTGTACGTATTCTTTTGCAAAGTATATAAAGTGCTAATCTAAGTCCAAAGATAGATAACGTAACATAACACTGTATAAAGCGAGTCACAACAAGCACACAGGACGGTGTAGAGCTGTTGGAGAGTTTATCTGATGACTGTAGGCAGAGGCAGGCTAACACTACCCATTGACTCCCAGTGTTTGAGCTACGCTAATTAGCGGTGGGTGAGCTCTGCCTGTCTTTTCCTCTTTACTGCACGCACAGTTGAAAGAATGGTGTCTATCTGCTTGTCATAGACCCGAGAGTGAGGCAAGACAAGAAAACAAAAAAAGTTGACATATCCCTTTAAGCATCAACACACTTAGTCCTGAGTTGATCACAAAGAGCATGATCTGAAACCTGCTACCTTGCTCTACCCTTAAGGACAGCAGAGGAGAAGACTCTAGCTAGTAAAATATAAGATTGCACACCTACCTTTGAATGTGACTCTCCCGTCATTCCACAGCCTGGTTTACGTCCCACAACCTGAAATGATAGAATAACAAAAGTGATGAGCACTGCAGCTCTTCATGTTCACAATATGACATGCAGAGTAAAGTAATAGACACCACTTTTCAGGAACAAGAACTTCAAGAACAGAAGAGATTTATGTACAGAAACACAACCAAAGGTCAGAATGAAAGACAAACACGGCAATGCAGTGCAGATGAAATAACGCACACAACCTGCAAGTTAAAAACTGAACAAATCCAAACAAAGAAAGCACCTGAAACACAGTATAACCAAGTTCAACAACAGAAGAGCACCAGGCCTGCAGGGGGCACTGTGGCAGCCACTCCTCTGTTTTCAATAGTAAAATTAGCCGCTCCTAAATTTGAAGTGCGCATGTATTTGAACCTTTACAGAAAATGGTCTGTGCCAAGCAGGAGGGGGATGACAGACAGTCTGTGCAAATGTATCATGTTTCGTGTTATCTTTTACGATTAAAAGTGTGAAATCCAGGAGTCTTGTCTTAATATTGGCTCAAAGATGCCTCCTTAACCAACATGAATGAAAAGAATGTGTAATAATTATATATAATTATATAATATATAATAATTATATATATTTTTTCAAATAAAGGTTGATGAATGCATGCTGTAATTTGAGCAAATGTTAAAACGAAATGAGGTCGTGTTTTTCCATTCTTATCTGATGAAACTGGTATCATTGTAAAAAGTACATCCTGGACTACATGTACAAGTAGTACAAAGTAATTGTACGGTGTACTCTTTTAGTACAATTTCATGAGGTACTAAATGAACAAAAGTATTTTATTACATCTCAAACTAAGTGAGAAAGAATGAACATGGTATTATTTCATGCCTCAAAATTTAGGAGTGGCGGATTGACCGTTGGAAAGAGAGAAGCAGCTGGCTTGACTGCAGTCTTTGTAATGTAAAGTTTTTAAAAACATATTTTAATATTTGTGCCTGGAGCTTTTCTGTTACTGTACTTGGTTTTGCGGTGTTTCTGCTCTCGCAGGTGTTTTCTGGGTTTGGATTATTTTGGGCTTTATTCCTTTCAAACTTGCAGCATGTTTGCTGTTGTGTGGTTGTCCATTGTGTGTTATTTTATGGTTATTTTAAGGTTCTCATGTTTTATTTGCAGCATGGTTGTTTCTGTTTTGTTCTGACCTTTGGTTGTGTTTCTGCACTTGAATCTTTTCCGTTCTTGAAGCCGTTTTCCTCTTTTTGAACTGCATCGAGCTGTTGGAGGCCGTTTGCTCTCGTCAGCCTTCGTAGGGCATGCTCTTGTTTTATTGTAAAGTCCAGCTGACAAATGTTTGCCTGGTGTGAGCTAAATTTGTCATTTTTGCTGATCAGGTGCACAAGTGTTGTTGAAATGAAAATATATAAATGAATGAAAATTCAATTTAAATGGAAACTTAACATTCAAGTACACCCTAAAACAGTTGTTAAGCCCTGCAGCTTGTCAGAGTTGGGTGATTTCAGGATCAAAACTAAGGAGGTGCTCGTCTCTTAACCCTTTGTCTTCCAAACTAAGAAATGCATTTGCAACATATTATTTGTTGGTATAATTGTGTTCTTTCCTCTTCGTTTAGCAACATTTCAGGTTTTAATTTTCAGATTACCAAATTGGGAAGCAGATAAGCAGGTCAACCAGCTGGTTGTCCTGGGCTTGAATGGATTTCCTTCATTTCTACAACAAAATTTTTGTTTTTTCGTATGAAAACATACCAGAGAGCAAAATTAGATATTTCGCTGCTGACCCAGTTATTGGAGGAATCATAGATACACTTTTTATCGTCAAATTTATTTCCTTCAACTAAATTATGATTGTTTGAGGATCTGGAACTATGTGAAAAGATTTTTTTGTTTCTCTGATGTTTGCTCTTACTGTGTGAGATACCTGAGGATAAATGCAGCAACTATTCGCATCTGATTTTTTATAGTTTTCAAACAATTATATTCATGAACAGCAGTGCCACCCAGTCAATACTGAGTAGCATTTGATGTTGCAAATGCTACTCAGAGAGGTGAATGAGAAAAAAAACAGAAAAAGATGGGCCTTCAGAGTTTTACATACAGTGGTATGGTGGCAAAAAGTCAACCGCATGGTTACAATGCCAGTCAAAGGGTTAAAGATAATGTAGCGTCCCTTGCAGTGGGAAATATTTTCTTACTACAACTTTAAAATCAGCAATGCTTTGCCAATGCATCTCATAAAGATGCATCAGCTGGATCACTCAGTGGTCTTTCCTGCCTTCTGTCTGCTGATCCTGAATGGAGAACACATGCCCTCTGACTCAAATCTGAAAACACGAGAGCCACTGAGTTTGTCCAACAACATTGTCCCTAAGATATGAGCCAACAAACTCTGCTCTCACGTCCTCTGACTCCTCTCGGTCACGGTATCTGGCGCTATCGTGTGGCGCCGCTGCCCTGTGGGACGAGAGGGCAGAAGAGCGGGAGTAACGCTGTCACACCACCGAGCCGGACAACACAGCTGTGAGTGAGATAAGAGGGAAGGGGGAGGGGATAGAGACACAGATATGATGAGGGAAGGAGACGAGAGAGGAGTGATGGATTGATGACAAAAGGAGTAAGAGGGGAACGAAAAGGGGCCAAGGATGTAGGTGGAGGGACAATGGATGCATGGGGGGTTGTTCTGCTGATTGACGGGGGATAATGGAGAATGGGCGGAGAGTGGGGGGGTGAGTTGAATAAACAAACGTGAAGGCTTGCAGAAGATGATTGGCGAGGATGGAAAAATGGAAAACTGTAAGACACACATTCAGAGAAAGTGCACAATGACGTGGTCAAATATTTGGAGAGAACAGCCGGGATTTCCTCACACAGCGTCTGTCACCCAGAGGAGCAGCCCGGCAGAGAGACACGGGCTTATCGGGGGGGAGAGGGAAGTATTTGCAGGACTATGTGCAACAATCTCATGCAAATATTGGATCGTGAATGCCTTTTCACAGAGCTCACTGTGTGCAGTTAGCTGTGAATGAATCTGTCAGCGTGCACATGTGTGTATGAAGCGTATATGGGCGTTAGCATGTTTGCAGAGAGAGGCAGCTGATCTGTTTATGCAGTCAGAGCTCATCTGGCTCCAAATCCCACAGATTAATATTTAAGTCTGTCTGACTGCCGCTCTGCATGACTCACGGAAAAGAAGAGACTTCTTAAACTCAGATTCTTCTCACTCAAACTTCAAGAGGTTGACAAAGCATTTTCTGCACAACAGTTTGTTCTTTAAGATCAACCAATTTCAAGGCACTTTACAACAGAGCTGGCTGAAGCCATACTCTTATAGATATACATACATACAGAATATAAATACACAAAAAATATATATATATGTATTTGTTTATACTCATGCATACATCCAGAGATGTATCCATCCAGGCAGAGACAAAGGGACTAAAATCACATTTGTCTCTGCTGAATACAGATTCAATCAATCAATCTTTATTTTTATTTATTTTATTTATTTGTATAGCGCCATATTTGTTAAATACATAAATGTATTAAATGTAAGCCCCTTTAGATCTGGCATCTCTTTTCCAAAGGGACCTAATGTCTGTATGGTTGTAAAGATAGTTACAATGGGTTAATTGTAACTAACCACTATTTCTCACTGTTTTTACTCCTGTCATATTGTTGATGAGTAAATCTTCGGACAAATGGTGCTGTCATGAATACATTTAAATTTTTAGTGTAAATATTGTTAATTGTTAATGCTGTGTATACCTCCACCTCATTCGGAGCCTCATGTCCACTTCATTTTACTTACTTATTCTACTTATTTTCCTTCATAAGGAAGTTTTATACTGCTTAAAGACTCTGCACGTTGCAAACTACTTGCGTAATTTTTATGCTCTTTTCATTTGTTTTATTTTGTATTTATTTTATCTTTATTATTTTTTAATGCTACTGTTTACTCTAATGTCCTCATCTGTTGTTTCCAACTGCTATACTGTGTATAAGAGCAACTGAAACAACCGAATTTCCCCTTGGGGATTAATAAAGTATTTCTGATTCTGATTCTGAATAGTCAATACAACCATGGACAGAGAGATCAATTTAATATTAAAATCAATAATGTCAAGAACATTTCCCACACTCCCCCCTGATTGACAGCCCAGATGAAAAGAACGACAGGAGAAGGAGCTTTTCTTCAGTCTTTCACTTGCACAAGGAGTGGAGCAGTTCACAACGAGGCAACTTTCTTCTCGCACTAAAGATCCATAGCATCTCTTCAAAGTTATATGCAGTGCTACACAAGTCGGTATTTGTCCAGAAACAAGCATCAATCAATAATATTACAGTTCAGAGTTACATAAACAGCTTTCAACAGTCATCTCTCTCACTCAGAAACTGTGAGTTCTTCTGCTGACATGGTGGCGTAATCTTCACTTATCAGAGACAAGATATTCTGTCTTGATTTCTCGTTTCCAGTTTCAGCATGAAAGCTTTTCACACAGGCATAAAAAGGATCATAAAACGTGTATAATCATGATGATAACAGATGTATACATTTTCTTTACAAATATCTGAAATGAATATAATCTGGAGAGGAATGATGTTGATTAATATAGCAACTAGCTGAACTACCATTAAAATGGGTTTAACTGGTCTGAAAATATGAAAATACTCATAAAATAGGGTATGGTGGCAAAAAGAATATACAATACTCCCTTTGCATTTACTCACAAGAACATAAGCAGTAATTTACTATTAAAGAAGTAAACTAGAAGTGTGCATATTCCAAGGCATTTTGGACATTCTCAATAAAGTTATTACAGAAGAAAGTAAAACAGCTCTATCTCACCATGTTGACAAGTTCCACTATGGATATTTATTTATATTTCTCATTTCTATTTCCATTCTATTATTATTATAATTATTACTTAATTATTTGATTTTACTTTATTTTTTAGTATTTATTTATTTATTTTATATATATATATATATTTATATATATATATATATATATATATATATATATATATATATATGTATTTTTAAACGTCATTTTTATTTCATTCATGTATGTATGTTTATGTATACCTATATCTAAGTAGTATGGTTATGTATATGTGTATGTATGTGTATTTCCCATTATGATTAATGTTATTGCTCTTATAATTCCTTTTTTTATGTATCGGGTATTTTTTATGTACTTGTCTCATTGTCTATCCATTTGTTTATTTATTTATTTTTTATTTACTTTTTTTTTTTTTTTTTTTGTATTTGTTATTCTTCAATTTCATTAGTCTCTGCTTTCACTATTGTGACAAACTTTATTACTTCTGTTAGCTACATGATTTGCTAATTCCAGGTAAAAAACGTTTGTTGATTAAGTGCCAAAAATCAAATAAAAAGAGTGTGGGAGAAAAGAAATAACATTATGGATTCACATCTGGATTTGGATCGCCACCACTTTCACTTCTTTTTTGTAGCATGGCCATCATTCCCTGAAAATGTCATAAAAATCCGTGGAGAACTTTTGGATTTATTTGCCAAAATGTGGACAATTGCCTAATTTTGCAATGTTAACAAATCCTGTTAATAATCTTCAGTCTGCTTCCCTATTCAGATCACCACAAAAATGATATAACTTCTTTGTACCATGGCCAACATTCCCTGAGTATTTCACCAAGATCTGGTGAAAACGTTTTGGGATATTTGCTCTCACAGACAGATAAATAAACAAAGGAATTGACAAATGCCTGCAAAGCCATCATTTCCATGGTGGACGTAATCACACATGATAAAAGGTGGCATCATCAACACACATGCAAGTAAGGTCTTCTATTGTAAGGACAGAGGATCAGGTCAGGGTAAGCAATGAGAACAAGGGGTCATTTTTGTATATTTCAATTTTAAATTGAAAAGTACAAACGCTTCAGTGAATAACTTGATATGGAGGATTGGCAATATTACTTAAATGCAAAATCAGAATGATTAAAAAAAAGAAACAAGGTGTTTGCAACAAGGCAGAGGCTAACACAAGAGAAGCAGCCAGAGTACTTATGTTTATCCTTTAATGTTTAATATTTGCATTGTTGTTAAAGAGGGAATTAGAGGAGAACTGCTGAGTAGGGATTAAAAATACTTTTGTTTGTAATTTAGTCAAAACCACATTGAGGGAATAAAGCTAATGAAGATAAGTCTTCTTTGCTCTCTTCTTCTCTCATTGCATTTTCTAGGACTGTTCTGCAAGTCACACCATCAGCCCTTCCTACAGTTTACAACAAGGACAACCAGAGCTGTGCAATCAGTGTGAGAGAAAGAGGAAGAGCTGCTGGAGATTCAGTGAAGGGCAGCTCTGTAGGCATCACCATGGTTACCTGTCCTTCATAGTCAATGTACAGCATGTCTGTGACCAGGTATCACACACTTTGTGGCTCATGGTTTGAATCTCTTCCCTGTTTTTTGCATGATTTGTATTCCAGTATGGGATCAGAAAACTGGGAAGGGACGTTAAGGTGAGGGATGTCCAAACTATGGCCCGGGGGCCAAATGCAGCCCGAGGCTCATTTTCAGTTCACCCTCTAAACCTCAAAAGGTTCAAGTAATTATGGATGGCTTTGGAACATGAACGTTTTGCTTATACACTGTAAAAACTCATGTCTAAGGGGGTTTATTCACCCAATTTCAATTTGACTTCCTGTAAGCCAAAACTGCCTGACTTGTCCAGCTACACATCTTATTTCTGAACTAAAAAACAAAAAAATACTCCAGACTTCTCAAAAGAAAGTTAATTTTCACACCACTTCCACCATATTTTAGGGAAAGTTTGGTTTACAAAGTAGCTCTTGTTCTGTCATTTACACCACAGCGGTAGCATCCACCTGCTACATTATCTGATTGGCTTGTACTGAATGTGACTGATGGGGTGATCATCCAATCACCTGCTGGACATGCTTCTGAAAGGTTCTGCCCATTCCAAACACTCTGAGTGGGCTCTTTCTAAAGGGATAAGCCAACTTTTCTTTTCTTTTTGTGTCTAGCCTCACTCCCGAGTCCACGTCAAGCAGATAGACACCATTCTGTAAAAATGAATCATACACAACTGAGAGTCAGTTCTCAAAAGAGTCAACTCATTTGCGAACGTCACATCTCTAGCACAAACCCTGGCGGAAATAGGTCAACAAAACAAAGTCTCTGTTTATGAGGAGGGAAAGATAATACGATGAAAGTGGAAGATAATGTAAAATAACACAATAAAAAGGAGTCACAACAAGCATACAGGAGGATCATTTAGAGTTGCTGAAGCTGAAGAGTTTATCTGATGACTGGAGGCAGAGGCAGGTTTGCATACCCATTGACTCCCAGTGTTTGAGCTAAGCTAATTTACGGTGGGCAAGCTCTGCCCGTCTCTTCCTTGGTACTGCATGCACAGTCAAACGGATGATGTTTATATGCTTGTCATTGACTCAGAAGTGAGGCAAGACACAAAAAGAAAGAAAAATTGGCATATCCTTTTAAGAAATATTGAACAGTTTATCTGGTGATCCAGGTTAGCAAATGGCACCAGTCACACTCATTTTCTGTGCAATCTTGAATCAAGGTTTTAAAAGCACCAACACTACTTAAAAGTTTGCCAGCTTTGTGCAGTTTGTTCTTGTTTTATGTCTGAATGTTGAGGTGGGCTATCTGTTCCTTTGGATAAATCACAGTTATTCTGACAAGGGTCCAATCATGTCACTGTAAGGGTTGACTGAAATTAAATTGGCCAGTTCAAATCCTAAATGGATGAGGTGCATCAAAGTGGCCCTGCCATCCATGTATTTTCCTGCATGTGGCCCTTGATGGAAAAAAAGTTTGGACACCTCAAATCCATGTGTTCAAATGCACTGCAGTTTGCAACAATTCCCCATAAATCACTTGGGTATTATGTGTGACAAGTTTAAGTCCAGAGAAAGGAAAAATGCTGAGACAGTATCACATATAGTGTGTGTTTCAAGATTCTCCTATGAGCGTGTATTTATGTGCACACATTTATCATATCATACCCTCCAGTGTGATCCTGAGATGCTGCCAGTTTTACACATTCTCCATTATCACTGCATACTTCCACAGCCTCTCTGCACTTCTACTTTACAGCACCATGCGCACACGTCTCTGATAAATCCTGTAAAACAAGAAGATATACGCACTTGGCGGTATCTCAGGGGATGAGGTAACATCCTGTCAAAGGAGCTCCAAAGACAAAGTCAGACATTTTATCGCTCCCATCACTGTTTTAATGAAATCTAAAGATACAGTGATGTGTGTGGATGATTTCACTGCTGTAGACTTTTAAGGCTGTGCTGGTTTCAAACTGTTAAACTGTCATATTAAAATAAAGGCTGATGGTAAATTCCGAAAATATGGTCTTTTCTTGGGTTATCACCACCTTCATTTTCTGTTCGAGCAGAGTGGCCCCACAGTGAGTCCTAACATGTGGCAGTGAATCTGTACTTTTGTCTCAAAGTTTATTTTTGTATCAGACTTTTGGTGTCTAAAATCCTGCCTGTGGTAAACCTATATCCTTAAAAACTAATTGTTACAATCCACCCTTTGCCGTCTCTCCGATTGGTTCACTGGCCAGCCAATCAGAGAGCCTCCTCAGAAAATCACAAAGAAAACATAACTACACTCAAAGTTAAGGATTAAATCAACGCAAGTCAGTCCTTAGTTCATCTTAACAAATGCGAAAAAAAAGACACTGGACATGCAGCTGTTCCCTCTCCACAAGCCTTGCTTTAAAAGCCAGCTCTGAGCTGTTCTATGCATTTAGACCAGCGTTGTCCTGGACTATCAGGGGCTATATTTGGGTAGAGCAGAAGACAACGGGAAGAGAAACACAACATAAACACAACATAAAGCTGCATCAATTCCTGAAACAGCAGTTTTAGATGTTGCAACAAGCATTTCCAATGACCAACATGTTGCATCTATAAGGATAGACAAGACATGGTCTGTTACTGATAAAAAGATCAGGGATTTCTCAGACTTTCAATATTTTCAGAGATATTTGAAGTGATTTATTAAATGTGGCAGCTTGTCTTGTACAAGATTCATCAAGACATTTTGCCTCCTCTCCAAAAGGCGAGAGAAGAGGTGAAACATCTGAAAAAAATTCTACAAGTCCAGTCACTTGTAAAGGAACCAAGAATAACATTGACCAGGATGACTGAGAACCCATACAGTGACGGATAATTCATTTTTTTTAAATTAACTAAAACAATTTAATGTGAAAATAAATTTAAAAAAAATCACTTTCTTATTAGCTGGATATTATTTTAATTAAGTATTCAACAGATTTCCAGCAATGAATGTTGCATTTACAACAGTGAATTCAGTAAATTAGATTTTAATTTTAGTCAATTTTTGGAGCCTTGCACCCATGCTGTGGCTCTGTGGTACATGTCCTCATCCACAGGAAGCATATTTAAAGCAAAACACAGCAGAGCTCAGCCTTGGCAGCTCAAAAAACAGGATCTAAAGATTTGAAAAATTTCAACTTCACAAGTTAATTCTGAGTTAATGAGATAACAAAAGGGCAAAATGTAGGTAACAGGTTATATTTCCTGCTTGACGACAATTTGATGTAGGTATTGATATTATTTCCACTATATCTGCTCTATTTTGAAACGACCTGGAGTGCTTGTTTTCCTGTTTTGGATCAAATCTGCTTGGCTGAGATTGACACACAGTTGAAGTGGCTGAAAATAAATTTGCCGCGTATTTCCAGCGAACCAGCGCGGAGCTGCTCAATTGGCAGACATCCTGGCCAGATCAAGGTGCAAGCTGTACAGATAGAAAACAGACAGTCAACAAAACAAAGCAGTCTCATGGAAATTTTATAGTTTGGGACAATTGGGATCAAATCTGTGTACTCTATGAAAGCCTGATTGTTATTTTGACTCAACTCCTGCACTTGAAATGCTGCAGTAATTTGCACATGGTTAAATTATTGTCTGCTTAAACCTATTGTAAGTAGTCTGAAGTATTATTATGATGTGTGCTGCTTGGTCACCCTTGTGAATGAGATTTCGATCTGAGTGGGTTTATCTGGTTAATAAAGGTTTGATAAAAATATAAACAAAATAAAAACTTAACTATATAGTACAGGATTTATGTTAAACTGTCTTCCAGGTTCTCAAAGGGGCCTTTAAAAGCCTAAAATTGATGTTAATAAGTGTTCTGCATTCACGTTTTTGGTTACATTCAAGTAGAACTCATGTTGGATGCAGGATAGTTTACATACGGTCTGTAGATGTGGAGGAAATGTTCATGATTTGGAAAATTGTATTCAAAATTTGCCTAAAAGAGAAATCAGTACAACCCTCTTCACTGCCAAATGCCTTTGAAAAAGTAAAAAGAAAAAGGAGTTCTGTTCCATTCTTCAGTTTCTTATTTTAACAACTTCAGCGACCGTGGTAGCTCCAATATTTTCCAAAACTGCGGGACCAAAGTCTTTAGGCCAACTTTTTAAGCCACAAAGCAGAGCATGAATACAACCGTAGTAACATTTCCAGAGCTGCAATCATTCAGAGAAAAGCAAACCTCCAGCCAAGCAGCTTTAGGCGTGTGTGCGGGGTGAAAAGTGTTTTCTGCCAAAGACAGAAGCAGCAGCGTGCATGATAATGTGTGTTTTGGTGAGGGAAGGAGCAGAAGGAATCCAAGGGTAGAGCGGGGCTGCATTTTAATTCCTGGTTTTGCCTGAATGTAATCCAGCTCCATCAGATGTAAACAAACTCTGGATACATGATGAATGCTAATGTTGTGTAAAAAGAGAGAAAAACTGTGGATTCTGGAAAAGACAAAGGCCGTATGCAAATTTGTATGTGTTGTCGCGTTCTATGACAAAGTTTGTTTTGAGTTTTACGAGAGCTTTGTCTTTGTGTTCACATTCAACTCCAGCAGCCACCATATGTCTGGATGGAGAGTATTTTTTTTATCTGTGTTTACATGCCGTATAAGCTTTGAAGACAGAGTGAAGTTCTTACTTGGATGATGCCTTGGATTACATGTTTGCAAAAAACTAGCTGAAGAGACTGGTCAAAGCAAGAGAAAGTTTTGAAATCATTTTTTATGTACGACTTCAATTCATTTTTCTACACTTGAACCCTGAAAAGCAAACAAAATGAGACCAGATTCGATGTCTGTCAGTCACATTTCAAGTCGTTCTTCTATTGGACTGAAAATGCAAAGGCTTGGATGCATATTGATCATGAGTTGTACCTCTGTTTTTAGCCCATGATTGCTAAAGATTACCTTGTGCAACAGGTGGATCAGCCTGATTCAATCTCTGTAATAAGGCAGATCCATCCTGACAAGCTCCAATCTACAATGATTGTGAGAGACCCAAAGCAAGACGGCCAATCAGAGCCAATCAAGAGGTGGGAGCTACGAGTGAGACGACAGCAGGAAGTGACAGCTTGTACAGAGATTAGCATAGTTGCTAACAGCAGATCTGGACCATATTCCTTTACTAAATGAAAAAAAAATATCAACACTACAAATTTTGCTCTAGTAGGGATATTTTTGCTCTGCTTTTGACAAGTTTGATGAGAATTGTTTTATAAAGTGGGTAAATTTCTGCATCATGGAATACACACAGAATGAATTACAGAATATGCATGATAGTAAGGTGACGTACGTGTCAGATGGCAGATTTGTTTCAGTGAAGTCCCTTTCTCTGCTAGTCTGCAGGTCACTGTGGCTCTGTATCAGAGATGTGCACAATTAGCCAGCTTCACAGCTAAGGTCAGAAAGTTAGATTATTAAAAAATAAGCCAAAAGCTTTAACCGATTCTTAATACCATTTTTGTCAAAACAAGCCTCAAATCCCAGTGAAATGCTCTGTCTAAACTGTGACACAGCCAACCTCAACTAAGTAGTTGCTGTGACTGTCAAACTCAGATGTAAACCAGCTATGTCATTATCTGTTTGGCCCATAATAAATGTGATTGACAGAACGATCATCCAGTCACCCGCTGGATATGCATCTGAAGGTTCTACTCTTCCCAAACACTTACTGTTCTGTTTTCCAGATGGACCAGTGCAATATATATTGAAAGGTCCATCTGATGTGCCAGGTGAGGCTAAAGAAGGAGAAGATTAGGATTTAGAGGTGATCTGACCGCAAAAGCCTTTTTCTAATTGACTATTTGTACACTACGTCACACTCAATTCTATTTTTGGCTGTCCGGCATGTAACTTAAAATTACCTTCTTGACTCACCACTGTGTCCTAACTGCTGCAGTGGTTAACCTGATGGTGGCCTCTTACTGTCACATGTAGTTCTAGTTTAAATGCTACTAAAGAAACTTTAACCTATTTCTTTTTGTAATATAAATCATTATCTTCTGTCACCTTGAAAACAATCAGCTCAGTTTAAGCTTTTGTCTCTCACTCTTGTACAAGGCCAACAAGCTAATGCCAATTAAAAAGCCACTGTTAACATCCAATACTGTATCTGTTTGACAGTTTCTTAAAAAGATGGTTTCACAAAGAGTCGGCTCTCTGAAGTGAAATGCTCAAGGCTGTTGAATCATGTGAATAGCTTTCAGGCATGAAATGAAACATCAACACTAGTTAAAAGGCAGCAGTAATAGCTCTGTGAATGGAGCTACTTTTAAGCTTTACTGCCACAACAATAAAAGAGTGGGACTGCATTAAGATGTTAGAGTGTTATTTTTCACTAAAAGAGGTGTTTATAAAAATTTACAGACACCAACACAAAGTGAGGCTCCACAGGCACTTAACCAAATATATACTCTGTTTACAACAGACATGTTTACAAGCAAATAAAATCATTTAAAGCAGATGCTCTCACTGAAATATTAAGTAGATCATATTTAATAGGGGCGTATGAGTTACCGTGGTAATAATGTGGGTCTGAGTGCGAGCATGCATTGTTAAAGGCAGCCTGTATTGACATAATAAATGTTTAAATGAATATTGGTTTGCAGCAAAGCTTCCTGCAACCACTTTGGGTGTCCAGATACTGTATTGGAAAGAGTGTTTTTGTGGTATCATGTGAGCAGTGCTAAGAGAGATATCACTGTTTTATGATTTATCGTTGTATTTTGGGGCTGTGTGGTGGTGCAGCAGGCGGTGAGGGTTGCTTATTTGGTCGGATGAGGCTTTTCTGTCAGTAGAGGTGTGGCAATATTTGCCAAAGAGAAAAGATTTTAGTGTTGTTTTTCATTAAAGGAGGAAATTTCATCCAGTTCTGATTCAAATGCATCCAAAGCAGGCAGCATCTATGCTAATCTTTGCAACAATTGTTAACAGACTTGCAACCTATAGCTCCCAATCTGTCTGCTCAAATGACACTAAAACCCCATTCACACTTGCAAAATAACCCTGAAATTATCCAGATTTTACTCAGTTTGAGCTATATGTGTGAATGCTAACAGCCGAGATTTTCGACCGGACTTTACGCAGGTTATTTCCTTGCACCCCCTTCGTATTTTATCCACATTGAGTCCGAGTGAGCCAAATTATGAATGACATCATCCTGTGTAACCAGCTCGAGACCAGAAAAGGGAGACTGGACAGGACGGATAAAAACAGCTGCTGTTGTGGGAGAAGTTTATCTGATTGTAAAGGGAGCAACACAAACTCAAATCTGGACTTTTGATGTGTTGTTTCCACTGTACATAATCAAAATTCTGTTGAATATCTGCTCTGAAACAGTCACCACCTCCATTGTGCTGTTGTTGGATATGGAGTTTAAACGCTGCAACTTCATATTCACTTCTGCATGCTGCAATACTCCTCTTAACTATTTAATTGATGCTATTGGTAGCATAATGAACAGACTGTAACATAGCCAAATTTTTATTTTATACACATGCACACTGAACTTATATTTATATCATATATGTACTGTTAAAATGTTCAGTGCCCATATGTACAACTCCTTCATCACAGCTTTTAGTTGGGTTTTGTTTTTATTTTCTTTTTTTGTGTGCATATTGTTTATATTTGATATATACCCAAGTCAATTTTGCACTATTTTCTACCATTTTTACACTTAAGTTTAATCCCCCTGATCATTATTTATTGTTATTCTAATTACATGTTGATTATTTTGCACCAATTTACCAAGTCAAATTAGTTGTATGTGCAAGACTTTCAGATAAAGTAGTCAGCAACTCTCAACGGTCCTGTGTGCTTGTTGTGACTTGTTTTTTTACCCCGTTATGTTATGCTTTGTCTATTTACATCGGAACTGGGAAGAGGGAAGTAGAAATGACTTCATCTCCAAGTTATCAGTTTTATCCAGTTACAAAGTTGGAAAAAACGTGCCGATCTACCAGGCTATTGTTAGCCGTTGTGTTAGCCGTTGTTAGCACACCCTGCGTAGTAGTTCGCACATACCAAATGAAGAATGTAAATACACTATAGCAGCATTTCCATAAATGTAAGTTGAACAATACTATGTATACAGCTGATTTATTACGACGAACACGAGTCGGAAGTGCTAATAAATGGATTATTACGAGAGCGTAATAACTGTTTACACTGGGGGCAGCCATCTTCGATTGTCAACTTGGAGGTGGTGAAGATCCCCCAACTTCCAGTAGGAAATTCCGACATCGGGGGGCGTTCCAATCGAAATTTCCACTCCGGAACTCGGAAAACCTGACTTCCCAGTACAAATGGAATGCACCATTATCTAATTTTAGACTAAGATTAGCACTTTATGTAAGTTTTGACAGAAATACATACACATCTAAATCGGGCATGTTCAAACCACTGCAGATGTGCTTTGTTTTGTTGCCCTACTTACAAGCACGTCCGTGGTGGTTTGCGCATGCGCCCTGTGGTTTGGTTTTATATGTATTTCTTTCAGAAATTACATAAAGTGCTAATCTTTGTTTAGAAACAGATAATGTAACATAATGCGGTAAAAAAAACGCGTCACAACAAACATACAGGACTGTTTAGAGTTGCTGAAGAGGTTATATGATGACCGTAGGCAGAGGCAGGCTAACATTACCCATTGACTCTCAGTGTTTGAGCTAAGCTAATTAGCAGTGGGTGAATTCTGCCCATCTCTTCCTTTTTACTGCACACACAGTCGAAAGAATGGTGTCTGCTTGTCATCGACTCAGGAGTGAGGCAAGACAAAAAAAAAAAATTGTAGATGTATCCCTTTACAAATTAGCATTTTGAAAGCATTCTTAGTTCACAACATTTTCACACCTTGCCTAAAACTTTAGCACAACTCTGTAAACTCTGTAAAAAACAGGGAAAAAATACTTTATTTGATTTTAGTTGCATATTTCCCTACATGCTAGACCTCTCCCGCTCTCTTCCCCTCTCTCCTCCATCAAGCCCTTTCCTCTCCTCCATCATCTTTCAAGTGCTGTCCCCTCATCTGCGGACACCTCAACAGGACAAAAAGGTTTGCTGCTTCCTTCTCTCCATCTTGATGCATCCATCCCTCCGCCCTCACATCAGTCTGTGTCATCACCTCCTCCGTCTCCCCTCCACCTTGTCCGTCTCTTGTCTCCTCTTTGTTTTCCACCTGGCTCCCCCTCTCCATCATTCTGTCTGCACCTCCATCTGCTCCATCACTCCTCAGCAACAGCCATGCCGAGGGTTATCCGACAGCTGTATGAATTTTACACACTCGCTGGGTATAATTATGTTCAGCTAATTAGTGGAAATGGCAGCCAGGCGCCACAGCAGTGGCACATAATGACCTTTGATAACAGACTAGCAGAGTCTATCAAACTTGGATGTGTTTTTAAAAAAACGACCATGCATGGAGGACCCATTATGGACCCATTATGGACTTAAAAACTCACATTAAATACATTTTACCAGGTTTTTCTTACAAGCCTTACCTTGTTTTTAAAACTATTTTGCCTCCTAACTTTCTCATTGACGGTTTTAACTGAAGATGATGAAAATGATCAGGTATCAATACTTATAACCCAAACATGATGCATGATTGATCAACTGGAGTTGATTCTACTGGTCACTGTGTGTTAGAGCCATAGTGTAATTACCCTCACTAAGGAGGTTATGTTTTCGCTGGCATTTGTTCGTTTGTTAACAGGATAGCTGAAAAACAAAGTGGAGGGAATAATAAGGGAATTGTTAAGCAAAAGGACTAAAAATATTGATTCCTTTAGCTACGTGCTATCGATTCTCAGCTCAAATTGGGTTTTGACTCCTATCCCTACTAAAAGCTGACTAAGTTCAGAACTTTGAAGACATTTTCAGGGAATGTCGGTCATTCATTTCAGTGGTGATCCGAATCCAGACGTGGATCCAGGATTTATTTTCGCTAGGATCTGTGAACACTGCAAGATATTTGACAATAACTCTGCAATCAGTGTTGAAAATGCCTTGGCAGAGCACTTCAAGTTATGAATGAATGAATTAAAGAAATTAGTTTTTAGTAGTTGCAAAACATTTTTTGGAGTGCTGCAATTTCATAACCTGACACACCAGATGGACATTCAGTTTAGTTCACTAGCCCATCGAGGTAACAGCCCACTGAAAGTGTTTGGGAATGGGCAGAACCTTTTAAAAGCATATCTGACAGGAGATTGGATGATCGTTCAGTCAATTATATTCATTACTGGCAAATAAGATGAAACTCTTGCCATAAAATGCAGGAAGTGGAGCAAAAATATCATATCTATCAAGAAATGTTTTCAGTTGTTATTTTATAAAGAAATGTGGTCCAGATATGATAAAACTGCTACTGAAGCTGTTAGCATCTATGCTAATCTCAATACGAGAAGTCACTTCCTGCTTTAAAGGACACTGACTGGCCGTGCCACTTTGGGCTTCACACAGTCGTAGATTGGGGTTTGGCAAGATGGATCTGCTTGATTTACAGACAGTTCAATATGTGGATCCAACTGCACTGCAAGGCTAGCACTTTCAACTGTCCGCTTGAAAAAACAGTGTTTTTCTCTGCTGGTTCTGTCATTGTTGAATCACACATTGCAAAACAGCTGCTTTTACTGAGGATACTTGTACTGCATTTTGGGAGGTTTATGCATCACTTTGTTTAACAAATAAACGCATATTAACTGAATAAGGACGATTTTATGCTCTCTTTTCAGGTTACACTGACATGATGAAAACTGGACATCTGCTTAAATAGCTGTTATCACAAAACACAAATATGATAAGTATTGGTTACAGTGTCTTTCCATGATTAGTACTGGCCAAAAAATAAAAAGACATCATGGCATTCCATCCAACCTAAACTCATGAATGATGCAGCATTAGTTCATAAAGCTGAAATCACTCATGTAACAAAATTCAAAGTCGGTTTACTCTTCTTTTCATCTGCCCACTCAAGCAAATATCCCGCCACAAGGGGTCTAAAAATACCTCTTGCTGTTTGAAAATGACTCCTTACAACATTTTCTTGAAGGTTCAAGCCAGGTGATCTCTTAACTGCAAACTATAGTTGTGTGTATTTAAGTTTTTTTTATTTTATTTTTGCTCCAACTGCTAAGGGCAGAATTTCCTCTCAGGTATTATTGTAATGGATTTCATTTCTGTAATCTGCACGAAGCAGCAGATTCCCCCAACAGTTTTTAATCTTTATTAACTGAGGTGTGCTCTCTGCTGATCTATGTATCTTTCTCATGCCTACGGTTTGCACAAAAACTGCACCTGTGAGAGGACCAGGATGAACTCAGATGTGAACTTTTGACCACTGTGCTGTGAGTGCTTCATATATCTTTCTCTTTTTTGGTATTCATCTATGTTTTAGGTCACTTCTTTCAGTGTCCACCAGAGGAGATCTGAAAAGTAAATCCCTCACATGGTGCAGAAAATCTGTGTTGTTTCTAAAAGGTCAAATGTCCTGGTGTGTTTGACTGTTTACATCAGGGGTGACCAAACTTTTTACATCGAGGGCCACATAAAGAGGAATACATGGACGACTGCGCCACTTGCTGCACCTCACTTTTAGTGTATTTAAGTTAAAGTTTTCGGGTTAAGGGGTGGGTTATCATCTGTCAAGGGGTCCTTGCAACCCTAGGCTATCACTGGATTCACTGTCAGACACAAAACAAGAGTAAACTGCAAGAATATTGGTGATTGAAGATGAATATTGAAATATACTTTGTAAATGTGACCTTGTGACAAAGTAAATATGGCAGAAAATGTGTATGATTGATGGTATTTGCTGCTGTAATCAAACTGTCTTTATTCATTCAACTGTTTCAGGGGCCAATTCAAAATGGGCAGCGGGCTGCATTTGGCCCCCAGGCCATAGTTTGCACAAACACAGCTTTACATCATGTCGTGGGTGCCCATTAAGCAAGGATTTTATTTTAGTTGAATGGATAAATTAAATATGGTCTTTGTAGAGGATCAGATGTAGCTCTCTTTCCCTCCTCTTTGGAAACAATTAAATTTAAGGAGGTAGGAGGCTACAGGAGGCTATGATAATGAGCTCTGCTCTGATTGGCTGCCCAAATTATGCCTGATTGGAGGGTTAAGGAGTGGCGACAGGCAGCAGAGAAGACTTTCAAAACAGTCATGACAGCTGCCTATGTCAAGCAGAAAACACACATATAGGTGGAGGCTGTGTAGGTATGACATCATAAATAACAGGAAGTAAAAATAGAGCATTTTAAGGGGCATTTCTCCATGAATGCAAATTAAGTAAAGGCATGTTCTTCTGCTTCCCAAGCCTTTTCTATCAACATTAAAAGTGAAAAAAAGTTGTGTTTTGCAGGACATGGGGCCTTTAGGACCCCAGAGAGAGAAAGTACAAAAAAAAAAAAGCCTACACTCCTCTTTTGTATGACTCCCCTTAACTTTTGATGATTAACTAACTATCGTCATTCACCGGCCTAAACAGGGCTTAATTTCAGCCTTTCAAATTGTTCATCTGCTTCCATCCTTTTAGCAGCTGAGACCTCTGCAGCACAGTCATACCGTGATTCATGCCGTTTAGTGGAATCTGTATTTAGCCGCCGTTCCTCCACATCAAGAGGAGCTAAAAGGTGTAATAGGCACACAGTCATGACGCCTCCTGGTCACCTCCCTTTGGAAGTTTGACCACTGGGGAGGAAGTCTGAGGGCAGACAGAGCAGCGACTGAAGGGACTACATCTCCCAGCTGCTTTATTCAAGTCAGTGCTTTGACCTTGACAAGAATGAGACAAGAAAAGTAGACAAGGATGTATTATTAAAAGAACGTGTATATAATGTGTATAAGTCTAACTACTCATCTGGACTGAAGGGATATGTTTATGTTTTACCACATTTACTGATGATTCAGGGTCATCAAAAAGGTAAGAAATAATGATTTTAATAATGATGGTGATGAAAAACAATTAGTAGTTAATGATTAATAATTATGGAGCTGTTGACACTAATAGCATTAATAATTTTTGCTAATTAATTTAACTTAGCTTTTATCACATAAAAAGCTTTTTATTACCTTTTTGTGTGGTTCCTTTTTTTTTTTTTAATTGTGGAGAACTTAGCGGTGTCTGTCCTCAGCATCAGACTCATTTGAATGGACTCTACTTATTTATTTACTCTTTTAGATTAGATTAGATTAGATTAGATAGAACTTTATTATTCCTTTGGAAAACTCTCTAAGGAAAATTAGGATTCCTGTAGCAGTTTAGTATAACAGATAAAAAATATATTTAAAAAAAATAGATATAAACAAAAACACAAAAAGATGGATAAATAAAAAAATTAAATAGAACTAAATATATGGTTACAGGCTGGCTACTGCTCCTTCCCGTCTTCTGTCTTCCTGTTACTCCTTCTGATGGCCTAAAGGACGAAGGGGGACTTTTTTTTAGTTTTTACTTTTGCATACGTTCTTTAAGGCCTGATGTCCTGCACAGTCAATTTTCTTTGATTTTAACATTGATTGAAGAGAAATGAGGAGCAGAAGAACATGACACCTTTTACTAAACTCTAAGTTTGAGGAAAATACTCTATGCCTCTTTAGAGAAAATGATCCTTAAAATTCTTTTTTACTTCCTGGAGTTTATGAAGTCATGGCTATACAGCCTCCACCTACATGTGTGTTATCTACTCATCACAGGCAGACCATAATTTGGGCAGCCAATCAGCACAGACTTCATTACAATAGCTTCCATTAGCCTCCCTGCCCCCTCAGATCCAAGTGTTTTCAAGGTGGAGGGAAAAAGAGCTGCATCTGATCCTCCACAGAGACTGAATTTCTATTTTTTTAATTCAGCTAAAAGCAAGTCCTTGCTTAATAAATGTGCAAGACATGATGTAAATGGTCAAAGATATCTGGACATTGGACCTTTAAATAACTGTGATTTAATCCTAATATTAACACATTTCTACATGACTGATGTAATTAAATAACTGTTCTAAAGATTTATACCAGTTTGGTTTTCTATGACTTTCATTCCTTAACCTTGCAGTGCAGATTTATCCGCCTAATATAATGTCTGAAATCAGGCTGATCAATCTTGTCAAGCTACAATCTATAATGACTGTGAGTGGCCCAAAGTGGTACAGCCCAATCAGCATCCTTCAAAGCAGGAGGAGGCGGGGGCTACGAGCGGGATGACAAAGGACAAAGGACTGATAATAAGACAGTCTAGATCAGCAGTCCAAGCACATTTGCAGCTTAACTATGAGCTGTGTACTGGTCCAGGCCCAAGCTGGCCCTAACTGAAAGCTTTATCAAAGAGGAATGTTTTAAGTCTAACCTTAAAGGTAGAGAGGGTGTCTGCCTCCTGAACCGTGGTCGGTAAATGGTTCCAGAGAAGAGGAGCCTGATAACTGAAGGCTCTACCTCCCATACTACTTCTAGAGACTGATGGTACCACGAGCAGGCCAGCATTGTGGGAGCGTAATGTTCTAGAGGGGTTGTACGGCACTACAAGCTCTTTGAGATAAATTGGTGCATGTCCACTAAGAACTTTACAGGTGAGAAGAAGAATCTTGAAATCTATTCTATATTTTATGGGAAGCCAATGCAGAGAAGCTAATACAGGAGTAATGTGGTCTCTTCTCCTTGTTCTAGTCAGTACACGTGCTGCAGCATTTTGAACCAGCTGAAGCGTCTTGAGTGACTTGATGGGACAGCCTGAAAGAAGAGAATTACAATAGTCCAGTCTAGAGGTAACAAAAGCATGGACTAGCTTTTCAGCATCGCTCTGAGACAGGATAGGCCTGATTTTAGCAAAGTTACAAAGATAAAAAAAAGGCTGTTCTTGGAATTTGTTTTATTTGGGAGTTAAAGGACAAATGTTGATCAAATAGGACCCCAAGATTCTTAACAGTTGTGCTCAATGCCAGGCTAATGCCATCAAGTGACCTGTAGTGAAAGTAATTGACAGGATAATTGTCCAATCACCTGCTTGTAAAAGGTTCTGCCTGTTCCCAGACACTGTTTATGTGCTGTCAGATGCTCTAGTGAGATGCACAGACTGGTGTGTCAGGTCAGTAAAAAGGCTGTGATGTTACAGACTTGTGCTTAGAAGGGCTCTATTATACAGAGTAGACATGTTAAACACACTAAAGAGTGTAAAAAACAAAACAAATCAAACAAACAAAAAAACACGACACAGGCTCTTGAAGAAAGCTGACATACTCAGCAGCCATCGCCTGAATGAGAGCAGGTTGAAAAACAACACCTGGCTCAGTGCTGAGCTGTCAGACTCAGCTGAGCACCCATTCACTGTCAGGGCTGGACCTGAAATTAGAGCACAGACAGGTGGAAGAGACTGCACGTCTTCTGTGTTAGAGGGTGAACGCCTCCCTCGCAGATGGTACGTTTATTTCTGCTCAATTCCTCCAAAACACTTGGTGAATGAAAATGAACAGCTAAACTATGAGCAGTTAATTATGCTCAACACCTGGTCCGGTCCATCAATAAAACAATACAAAGAGCGTCCCACATCCTCGCCGCTGCATAAATACACCTCAGCAAACACAATAAATGAACCTTGTTAAGCAGAGACAACACATCCCATCCCACACACACACACCACTTCCACAAATTATATCTGGCTGATTAATAGGACCTTGAAGGTGTCACAACACATGTGTCTAGAGCACGAGTGGCGAAGACGGCTCGCGTTTTGAGCGCCGCTGTTTACTTAATAAGCGGGTCAGCTGGAGCATGTCAATTACGCCTGAGCACTGGGAGGGATGTGGGGACGGGGAGGGGCAGAGTGTGAAGACTGCAGCGGGTAGATGGAAGATGAAGCGTGAGGGGAGAAATCTGTGGAGGGAACGCCGTGAGTGTGTGAGCGTGATTGCAGCAGCCCTAATGGATTCCAGAAGGGGAGCCATAACAAACACGGGGGAAATCAAACAGTAGAAATTACAACTGGGTCCAAACATCGGAGCAAGAATGTGCCGGCAGGTTCGCTGTTGTCTGTTCTCTATCCAATTACACGGCTGAAAAAATAATATTCATTTTTCCAAGCCTGCTCGCCTCTTAACTGTGCCCTGGCATCTGGTACAGTAAGTGAGGAATTATACAGCGCTGGAGAGAAACAAAAACGAGGTGGAGACCGCTATCACGGGAGCCACATGTATCCACTTGGCCTGGGATCAAACCCTCGTAGTGCTTCTTCTCCTCCTTCTGCCTCCACCAATTCACCCTCTCATTGATGAAAAAAGTCTTCCAGTGTGTCGATTCTGTTTGAAAATCCACGAGCGCGTTACACGCGTCCCCCGGAGTTCATTCATTATTCAACGTTTGCTGCGTGGTTGTGTATAATTGTGTCTCAGGGTTCGATTCGTCATTTGTTGCTGATGATGAGTAAAATCAATTCCAGCATCTCTGTCACCAACTCTCGAGCCTTTGAGGCAAAAACACATGAATTTGCAACAGTGTCGCTGCAGGCCTTAAACTGACAACGACATCGAGAATGCAGAATCAAAGAGCAGCCCAGAGCAGATACAGCTCACTCAACATTCACCAGCCTGCTCAGCAACACTGTGATTCACTTTTCTATACCACTGACAGGAGTGCAGAGATGAGACTCAAAATGAGGAAGTGAGTTAGCATTTTAGCACGTGTGGTTCCCTTTCTATTTTCTTTGGAACTTAATTTTATTCAGCATTTATGTTAACATACAACATTCAGGAGATGCTTTCATTCGCACACAGAGTACACTTGACAGTTCTTACAATTTTCCGTGACATTATTCTTTGTTTTAGTTCTTTATATAAGTCCTGTCCTGTAATTCTTAATCCTTAAAGCCTGAAAACACAAATTATGGTCAGGAAATTCTAATTTTTTGGAGCTGAAATGTTCATTTCATTTTCTACTGAAATCCAAAAAATAAAAATTTCCATAAAATTTAACATTTATATTTTTTGTATCTCATTTGATACATTTGGTGTTTTTGGCAACTGATAATCCATTTGAGAATGTTATCATTTATCTGATTGTGTTCAGATGTTTTTTTTTTTGTTTGTTTGTTTTGTAATTTGTTGATCATATGAATTAGATAGAGGTGTCACAAAAATATTTATCAAATATGATATAACAAGCTTTAAGGGGTTAAATCAGACCTGATTGAAGGCCACTTCAATTACCTCTCTATATATTACATAAACACTGAACTAAATTTATTTACATCATCTGTGCATACTAACACAATCCCAACACTACACGGTTATTACCAAAACAGTATCTTTCCAGAGATGTACCAGCACCATATACCTCCCGTATAGAAATAGTTGTTTTGAACTGAATATGTGTATTGAAATAAAATACAGATAAATAAAAAATCAATTGAAATAATTAAAATAGATAAAGATAGAGGTGCCTAGAGTCCAGGCATTGCCTGAATTACTGGAGACAATCTGTCATAAAATCTATCAGATTTCAAATGTAAACTTGCTGTGATTTTTTTCCATAGTCAGAAAGTTTCCTTGGCCTTTCTCTCCATTCTGTTAGGCTAGAAGGTTGTGGTTTCAGCCAGGATGCTGGTATTGTTTTCTTCGCAATTAAAGGCTAAATTCACAACAAGTAAATTAAATCTTTATAAATAGATTCTTCTGGCGCTATACCTCATATCAAAACTGATTCACATGTGGTTCCTTTATTCTGAGGTCTATTTGATTGACACCAGATAGACACATAACTATAGAGGATATTTACTTCAAAGCTCCAGCTTTAGTAAAACGAAGCAGCCAGTTAGGATTTAGCACATGGGATACACAGGTCGAAAAGTGGATGAAGTTTTAGAGGAGCTTTCCAGAAAAATGCCTGAAATAAGGTCCATATATGGTGAATGCGTGCCTCACAGCGAGAAGGTCAACAGACCGATCCCTGTGTTGGGAAAGGCCTTCCTGTGTGGAGATTCTCCCTGTGCATGTGTGGAGCTCTGGCTTCCTCCCACAGACCAAAAACATGCTCATTAGGTTAACTGATGTCTCTTAATTGCCCTTATGAGTGTGAGTTTGAAAGGTTGTCCGTCTCTCCATGTGGCCCTGTGATTGACTGGCTGGCGCCTCTTGCCTAATGTCAACTGGGATAGGCTTCATAAATGAAGGTTGCTTCAACTTCATTAAGTTGTTGTGAGGTCATGTGAAAGAGCATCACATAATCATCAGGTTATATTACCTGCCTGACATTGTTTTGATGTCTGCATCAATATTATATCCACACAGTGCTGTATTTTGATTTTGCCCTGAAACCTTGGGTAGTTGTTTTCTTGTTTGTGTTGATCTGCTAGGCGGAGATTGATGTGGGTTTAAAGTGGTTCCAATGAAAAATAGACTTGGTGCGTATTTCCAGTGAACCAGCGTGGAGCTGTGCTGCTGGTACACACTGAAGGTGGATGTGGAGAACTTCTGATTGACAGCTACAGCATTCATTTTGAGACATTAATAGAATAAAAATGGAAAATTAAAAAAAAAATCACCTGGTACAGTTTTTCTGCAGAAATCAAGTGAGTTATTCATACTAAAGTTTGTTTGTTTTTTTGCCATGTAGCAGTGTTAGTTTTGGCAGCACTTTTTAATTAAGTTTTAGTCATTTCCTAAAATACCTTTTAGTTTTAGTCATAATTTAGTCATCTTAATTGTTTTAATTTCAGTCTAGTTTTAGTTGATGAAATTTCACAACATTCTAGTCGACAAAATCTACTGTAAATTTAGTCAACTAAAATATGAAGTGTAAAGTGTAAGGCATTTTTTTTTATGTTTCCTTGAATTTCTGAAGTCATGTTTTACACTTGGATAAAATGAAACATCTAATAACCCTTGATTCAATGTTAGTAAAGTCTGAATGTATAAATGAACAGAAACAAATTGAACTTCTGTGTGAAATGCAGTCACCTTCATTAAGGCTACCTGGCAGAGCATCTCAGTTACAATACCAGAACTGACAACAAACAGTGAACCTGCTCTACATGAATATATCAGTTCATAAAGAGAGTAGCTCTGATTGGATCGCTTCCCAACTTATCCACCACCACGAAGCTAAGGCAGTTGTGACTGGATGTCCCTCTTAACTCATCAAACTTTTCCACACAACCATAGTAGCTGTGATTGGATATATTCCTAAGTTGTCCCTACTTTCTACATGACAAAAATTAGGTCTGATTGGATTAAGTCCCTGTCAAACATTTCCGTCTAGTTTTTATTTGTTGAGGAAAATGTCAGTTAATTTAGTTTTAGTCCATATGCACTTGTTTTTATTAGTTACTGTCTAGTTTTCATCAGAGTAAAAAAGGTTGTTGAGGAAAACTATGATGAAAAAAATTAGTCAACAAAATGAACACTGCCGTGTTGACAACATATATGGGATATCTTGATCCTGCAGCTACTGCTTTAAGTGTTTGGTAATAGACAGCCTGGGATGGATGTCTGATTTTACACATAAACTTTGCTTTTTAAGCCTTTTTCTTGTATAATACTGCCGTATACAATCATAAACTGGTGTGCAATCTCAGCCTACGATGTAACTCAGTACCATGACAGCTTAAGACACCTTCCCTGCAGGTGATCACAATCCAGAGAAAAAACCCAAGGCTCAGTTACGCAGCAAAACTAAAACAGTATTTCTGTCAGGGAGAGGCTGTTATAGACAGACTGTGGAGTTCGTCTGTGGCAAGAGGGTTTCTGCTCCATGCACTGCCAATTACCGCAGTCTTTTCAACCAGACCCTTCGCTTGACTGTATTTCATTGGAATATGTGAATATGTGTGTCTTCTCCTTTGGCCTGAGCTCATATGTGCCAATTCTTCCTGTCTCTGCCACCATCCATCAAATTCCCCCTCCCATCAGCCATCCAGGCCACCATTTTGATTTAAGAAAAGCCGTTCTGAAATAAGCGCCGGCGCCTTCTCTGAGAGTAGGCTGCAAATCAGGCCGATAAGACCTTAGCTTAGTATTAATGGTGCAGAAAATTAAATTAAGGGCAAAGTTTGGAGAGGAGAAATGGAGAGCAGGAGGAGCAGTGGGAGGTGAACAGCCTGGGGGGGAAATGAAAGGGTGATATGAAAGAGAGAGGGGAGAAGAGGAGAGGAAGAGGGGGTGTATGGGGGTTGGAGGCAAGGAGAGGAACATGGGGAGTAGCCGGGTGGGGGGATATTGGTTGGCATTTTCAGGAAGAAGATGGTAATTGTGAAACTGGGCTTGATAACAAGACCTCTAAGAAAACTATTTAATTTTCCCTCCTCAAACTCACACTGTAATGGGATTTCTGCTCTCTGCCCCTGCTGTCATAAACATATAGAGATTTTTTCACACACACTCGCACTGAAGAGGAAAAATGGTCTCATTTTCACTCATGAACCAATCCTCAACCTCTGTCTTTCTCCAGTGAACCGCGTTTTTACCCAGAAAGCTGCTTCGGCACCACACACAACACAAACAGGGACTGTGTGTAGGATTTAGTTTGCATATGTGTTGGAAATAAATATCTTTTAATCACTTCAAATAAACTGGTCTAGAATGAACAATTGTTTTCAAGAGATATGCCAACATTTTTTTGTTTCCGTGTTTTGACTAAAGGACACAAGGAAGAGACGGGCAGAGCTCGCCCACCGCTAATTAGCTCAGCTCAAAACACTGAGAATCAATGGGTAGCGTTGGCCTGCCTCTGCCTACAGTCATCAGATAAACACTTCCACAACTCTAACTGGGCCTGTGTGCTTGTTGTGACTTGTTTTTTTTTGTTTGTTTGTTTTTTTTTACCTCGTAATGTCACGTAATGTATTTTTAGACTAGGATTAACACTTTATGTAATTTTTGAAAGAAAACACACGAAAACAAACGGCAGGGCACATGCACAAACCCCCGCGGACATGCTTTGTTTTGTTGACCTTCTTACCAGAACATCCACAGTGGTTTGGGCATGCACCCTGCAGTTTGGTTTTGTATGTGTTTCTTTCAAAAATTATATAAAGTGCTAATCTTAGTCCAAAAATAGAAAACGTTGCATAATGCGAAATAAAAAAAAAAAAAAAAAAAAAAAACGAGTCACAACAAGCACACAGGACTATTTAGTTGCTGAAGAATTTATCTGATGACTGTAGGCAGAGGCGGGCTAACGGTACCCATTGACTCCCAGTGTTTGAGCTAAGCTAATTTGCATGCCATTTGTTTTAAAGAAGTTTAAGTTTTTGATGTTTGTTTTTAGATCTTTGAATAGATTTGCACCTCGATACATCTCTAGTCTTTTAAAAGTCTACACCCAGTTAAGATCTTGGAGGTCTGTGGACTAGCTTCTTCTTGTTGCCTGTAAGGCCAGGCTAAAAAGCTATGGTGACTGAACCTCCTCAATTGTGGAACCTACATAATGGAGCAGTCTACTTCCTGAAATCAGTCTCTGGTAGCTCCTCTTCAACACAACATAAGGGCAGGGATGCTGCTTTTCAGAGCTTTGCAAACTTTTCCTCTAACTCGGAGCTCTTAAGATGCTCTCAAGGCATCAACCTCAGTTTGTTTACATTCCTGATAGTCGCACATGCAAAGCTCTCAGTGCTCTCATTGGTCAATATCTCTGACGTGGAAGACCAGATGGTAGGAGTCAGGACAAAAATCAAACATGCAAGACTGTCAGTCGCAGAGTTGTGTCGCGTCTCAGACTGATCTGCTGTTGTCTGTCATTATGACACACTAGACTGAAAGACTGATTTTCATGGCCAACAGGTCTGGGAACCCTATTACTGCCTGGGAGGGGGGAGGAGGGGTAGACACGGCGTCTACCTGTCAGAGCAGAAAACACACATGTAGGTGGAGGCTGTATAGCTATATCATAAATACCAGAAAGTAAAACAACAGAGTGTCTATAAGATTCATTATCTTTAAAGAAACATAGAGCATTTCCCCCTGATATGAGAGTTTAGTGAAAGATGTCATGTTCTTCTGCCCCTCAAGCCCCTCCTTTTGATATTTAAAGCAAAGAGAGTTGATTTTGCAGGACATGGGATCTCTGATGTTTACCTCACTGGCAATCAGATGTTGGCTTTCTAATAACATTTTAATTTTACCATTTTCTTTTTTTTTAATCACTAACATTGTCTTAGATGCTGTCTTTCCCATGAGTTACAATTTATTAAGATTGAATGTTTTCACCCATAAAGAGGTGGGGCAGGCTTCATTAGGGTAAAGCACCTGGATGGGTTGCTCTTGGCATTAAAATAGATCCCAAAAACAACTCTAAGGCAGGACCCTGAATCACTGCTGACAGCAGGTATGCTGATTACACGTATGAATGTGTGTGTGAGAGAGAGAGCGTGCAAATGCAAAGACAAATTACAAATACAGTCATGTTGGGGCCTGAGGGTGTGCTTGCATCAGCTCTGCAGATCAACCGATCTATACAGACCTGAGCTCATGCATGCTGATGATGCCACAGTGTGTTTGTGTTTGTGTGCATCATAAGACTAACGCACTTGTGTGAGTTTGGGTTTGTTTTCAGCCTAAGAGAGAGTAAGTAAGATATACAGTCCTCTATGACACAAAACATCTTAATAATACAGACATGGATTGTTATTGATTGATTATAATGATTAATCTGGTGATTTCTGACACATCACTAAGTAGGGTTGCAAATCACCATTTTCAGCAAGACACAATATGTTATCAATATCAATTTTCCAGTCAATGCAAAGATATCTGTCAATATCACAAATCCTGCCACAATGCATTATCAACAGGATATGATTCAGAAGCCTTTATTTTGGAAGTGATTCTATTTCATTGGAAAACCGATCAATCTTCTTTCTTTATATGTAATGTAATTAATGACCCTGACAAACCCTGTGTTGGCTGCACAAAGCATTTTCATTAAGTTCTTGTGTTCTTGTTGGTTTTCCTGCCCATTCTGTTACTGCTATAAAGTTACCTTATGCCCTGTATTTCTCTTATTACTACCTGGTGTTTGAGGCCCCAGTGGTTTCTCGCTGCAGCCATCCAGTAATGTGAACCTGAGAGGAAATTTACTTCTCAATATAGCGACTTAAAACACCTTAGATGTCGAGGAACTCCGGAGCAGTGAGATGGTTTCCATGGTGGGGAACACTAAATACCATTCTTCCAGCAGTTCAGTCAAGGACAGGAATTCAACCAGCAGCTCGTGTTTGTTTGCAGTTTAAAATGTCACCACCTGCTGCTGAGCCTCTGCATACGTACACATACCATCAGCATATAGAGCCACATAGCATGCAGAAACCTCATCAATACTGTACTTCTGCAGCCACAAGGGAAACGGTAAAAAACATGAAGCGCTGAAGCTTTGTGCCACAAGAAGCTCCGCCATCATAACAACTTTAGACATTTACATTGATTTCACATAACATTGGTGTCAATCTTTTTTATTATCTTTCCAAAAAAAAGAAAAAAATATTATTTTCAAGATTCTAAGTAAACCAAAAAATCTTTTTCTTGTCTGACTTTTTTCAAGTATTTAACTTTTTTTCAACATTTTTTCTCCTTCATTTCAAATGAAATACGGAAACAAAAATACCAAAATGAAAATAATAGTAATAATAGTAATAATAATAATAATAATAATAAGAATAAGAATAAGAATAAGAATAAGAATAAGAATAAGAATAAGTATAAGAATAAGAAGAAGAAGAAGAAGAAGAAGAAGAAGAAGAAGAAGATTGAGCAGAGCATTTTTAAGTGGTTTCCTTTCTCATTTCACGCCTCCCCTGAAGTCCTGTTGGGGAGGCCCCGCACACGCTTTCGAAGATCACGGGCTATTCAATAAACAACGAGAATCATGTCAGCATAAATATGAAGATGTGAAGTCCTGACCTTTAGCCATTAAAAAAGATAAACAAAAGAAATAAATAGATAATAATCACATTTTGAATTCCAAGTGAAAGACTGCAAAACTGTTATGAATCTTTCTTTTTCTTTGCAGTCTTTGTTTTCTGTTTGCTGCCTTATGCTTGGTGTATGGGGAAATACACCTAAATAATTTCATTTATAGACTTAAGATAGTTAATTTAAATTCCTTGGCTCTGACTTTGAGTGGTGAGAGAGGAAGAATAACTACAATAAGCGCACAAAAAGATGATTGAAAGATGAGGATTGTTCTGTTTAAAGTCATAAAATTATCCATTTTTTTGCCAAACCAGTGAAGACAAGTAGTTATTCATATTTTCTGAAGGTTGAGAGACTAAGCTTAATAAAGGTGAGTTTGTAAGAATATAAAGCTCTTGCTGCACATTTCCCAGCTCTTAATTGAATTCACTGAGATTGCTTTAACTCTGCTGAGGTTTTAGTGTGATGTTAACTCTCTCACTGAGGCTCAGAGAGAGTTTAATGACTGACATTTGAACTAATTACCTCTGAGATCTCCACCTACACACATGTTCGAATAAAGCTTATCTGCACCACAGCTGGAAAAACACCAGTGATAGCAAAGACAAAATGTACCTGTCGACCCTCAAAGTGGTCAGCGAGGATCGGAGGGTTCAGTCACAGAGAGGCTTAACATATAGAGCGTATCTGTGGCAGAGCAAGGGTTACAGGTTTAGGTTTTCCCTTCTGAGCTATCAGCTTAAAAAATCCACATGCAGCAAGGATATAAGGCTGCAGAGACGCTTAGTCCTCAAGCATTATTAGTCACTTCAAAGTTATACAAGACAAGCTACATCAGTATAAAGCAGCAAATTACACCAATACTGATTCAGAATTCATATATGATTGATTTATCATAGTTAAATCACTTTTCTTTAACAACTGTCATCATATTTTAATCAACATACCATGCCACACCATTTCTGAAATGATGAGATAGTTCTGCATTTTTAAAGCAACAGTTTGGGATTTTTGAAGTGGGGCTGTATGAGTTACACCGCATTAACCTGAGCATTAGCCACAGTGACAAAGATAAACTCTGCATCAGTAAAGAAAGAGCCGACATTGAAGCTAGGGTGATATATTGCTGCAGATGGTGCCACCAAGTCCTCGTTATTTAAAGTTTTAGGTGAAAACAAGCCACAAAAAAAGCACAGGGTAATTATGCGCTATATTCAAAATATTTACCACAACTTACTTTTCCACTATCAAGCTGCTTTGCGTTGGTTCTACTTCAGTATACAGCAGAGCATGACATGTCCTCCTGCCAATAGGAAACAACTACGAAACTAGATAATAAGTGATTTTTGCTGAAAATATGACTCCTGTTTATGTTTGACACTTGGGAATACTTGTACAATCAGGAAAAGCTTCTGACCCCGGCACAACCTGACTATCCATTACTCTCTTGACCCCAAACATAAGGGAGTACACCTCAAGAAAAACAGAGGACAGTCAAAGCCACTCCAAGCAGAGAGTAACAACACTAATACATCTGAAGAGCGCTGTGTGGAAACACTTTGGGCTCCACACTACTGCTGGCAGAATAAAAACAAAAATCTGACTGTGTGTTGATTATGTGCAAAGCAGCTGGCCCACTCCTCATCCATGACAAATCTGCAGGCCCATTTAGCGGCCTTCCACCCAGGTGTCAAGCAGTATCACGTCAAGTGCATCCATCTTGACAGAGGCACAGAAAAAAGCCATTACAGAAAGGATAGCAAGATTTACAAGGAGATTCAGCCCGCTAAGATAAATAGTAAGGTGATCTAATGGAAACACTTTGTAGTGCAGCCAGGCTGGCAGGGGTTGGGAGGGCTGAATATCTTCAGTTTGTTTTTGTGGCTTGTTTTAACCCAAAATTATTTAAATAATAAAAAATCAGTGGCACCATTTGCAACAATATGTCACTGTAGATTCTGTGCTGGCTCTTTCTGTACACAAGCAAATTTGATGTCTGTCACTGTAGCTAATGCTCAGGCTGATCCTGAGTACTTCATAAAATCCCACCTGGAACATCTCAAACTATCCATTTAAACTGATGATTTGATGCAGTGATTACTCATGTGTGTAGGTTTTGGCCCAATCTTAAGTTTACATTTGATCTTGCGGCAATATGCCTAATAATATGGATGCATCTTGTGAGTGTATACCTGCAAACAAGAGCCCTGTCTTAAATGGACTGTGGTAAATAAGGCAGCTTGTTTTGGGCTTTCGTGTAGTCAAAGACCCAAGTTGGGCCAGTTCCAGAGACAGAGTGAAACAGACACATTTTCTGCAAATACTTAGAGCTCAGTAAACCCCAGCTCAAGATCTGAACAATATTTTGATTAGCCTTGTTGATATTATGACCAAGCAGTTCCAGACCTTCACTTTTCATTTCCCTCAGCCAGACACGCCAGCAAGGTTCAGAAAGTGTATCACTCCACTCTTCTGCAATCCCCTAAATCCCTCATTGTCTGTCTCACTTCAGAGGCCTCAGAGCCCCAGAGCCAGACAGGGGACTGGCAGTCAGACCGAGGCCCCCGAGGGGAGTCTTCACACTCAGGCAGAACTTGGCTGCGTCACCCTCGCTGCCTCCGCCACTTTTCCTGCGAGGCCTGTGGGAGGAATGTCGCAGCTTCTAATGGGCACAGATGGCACAGTGTCATGAGCCAAGTAATGTGTGAGTTTGTGGTTCCTCTGTTACATTCCTTCAAAGACACAAAGTCAACACTGCAGCGCACCATCGCTTGACAGCCCGAATGCTAATGTGCACTCCAACAGCCAGTCTGTATTCTTGGATACGCTTTTATAATTAGACCTTGAAATCAGAGAGTAAAGTTCTGTTTTTGTTCACAAACAGCTATTTATAGCAGCATTCACCCTTGACAAGTGCCCTCATTATTTTGCATTAATATTAAACATTGTGGTGACGCTATGCCTCCAAACAAAGTCTTTCACATGACAGATTATAAATAGCTCAAGAACAGTATCGACCTACAGAGAATAGTAATGTATTATTCATTACTTATGGAAAGCTAAACATAAACAGGAATCAAGAAGAGGAAACAGAACTGTGTCATAACTGGACATTCAGTCATTAAGATTATTCTGACTGGACCTTTAGACAGGACTTTTGTAAACACCACAGAAGATACCCGTCAACCTTAAGCTGAGGTCTGTGGAGGTTAATTTAAAGCTATCAAAACCATAAGAAGGCAGAAAACATCTCAATCTAAAGTGCAACACTGTATGTCAAATGATTGGTATGCCTTAATTTTCTTTGGCATGGATGGCAAGTCTCTCCACAAGGTGCAGTAAGATGTTGGACACGAGAAAATTGTTCCAGTGGACCACTGACCAACTGAGTCCACAGGGAGTCCAGCATTGTGTACCTCAGTCCATCATTAAGGGTTCATTCATCACTGTCAGACATCTTGGCTTGAGCTACCAGATGGCTAAAATGAATGGAGAAGGTCCAGGTGGTCCAAAACTTTCTGATGTGGATCAATATGAATAAAGATTTTGTCATCCAACTTAACATCAATTTGGACCCAACCATAAAACATTTGCGAACAGTAAAATCACAAAATTGGTTGCCTGACAACCATCATCGATAATTGGCTTAGATGGTCTATCTATGGTGACAAATCTATCTATCCATCTATCTATCATGGATCAATCCATTTATCAATCCATTATACAATGAATCTCTATATATGTCCATTTATCTATTTATCCATGTAGTTATCCATCCATCCATCCATTGATCAGAACATCCATCGTTTTTTTTCCCAATGTATTTTTTATTATTTTTTCTTTCCTTTACAAGAACAGAGCACAAAAAAAAACACACACAAAAGGGTAGTGAAAAAAAAAAGAGAAACCTAAAATAAACAAGTCCAATGGAAATTAATAAATAGACAATTATACATAAGGAAAAGGATAATAACAATAACAATAATAATAATAATAAATAATAATAATAATAATAATAATAAAAGATATCATAATAATAGCAATCATAAGCCAGTTCACAGGCAAGTATGCATACGGAGCAATGTCCACCTCAAATGTCAATGGTCCTTATTTTCACATCAGAGATAAAAGGCAGCCAAACTTCATTAAACTTAGTTTTGGTCCCTTGTAGCGTGTATGTTATGTTTTATTTTCAAATAATGCATGACCTCGCAGATCCACCTACCAAAAGAGGGTGGATGGTCATTCTTCCAGTTTAAAAGAATGAGACGCCTTGCTAAAAGTGATGAATAAACCAAGCTGTTTTGTTGGGCTTTTGTAAGATTAGGATTACCTGATAGTACACCAAAAAGACCGACAAAAGGACATGGTTCAATTGTTTGCCTGAAGATCTCAGAGTATGTAGAGAATACTGAAGACCAGAATGTCGAGAACATCCATCTTTTAGCAAGTTTACCTTTCCATCCATCCATCCATCCATCCACCTATGGCTCCATTTATCTCTCTATCCACCGACACATATTTTTTTATCCATTTATCTATCGCGCCATCTATTCATCCAACCATCCAGACTCTGATACATGTCAGACTTCACTTCCCCCTCTCACACTGCCTGTCGATGCTCAGCTGTCTTGTCCAAAAAAGGCAGAAAGCCCCAACAAATAGAGACGTAACACATTTCAATTGAAAAGTTTGGCCTCATTAATGCTAAAGTCAGGATCTGGCAAATCAGGCACTTGCATTGTAAAAACAAATATTTTAGCTGTAACAAGGTGAACAAAACAGTGAGTCATGGTAACAGATCTAAAACACTCGAATAAATAAACAACACAGGTGGGAAAAAGTGAAAAATTGATATTATTGTGTTATTTGTGCCAAAATATGTAGTAACACCCATAACTGAGAGGCTCTATTGGTTTGTGTGCATCCTGGTGTCAGTTTTTGGATCTGTGCTCAGTAGGATCACCAAGTGACTACACAAAGGTGTGTGCATAAGGGTGTGTGCAAACCTCTCTGTCACTCTACATCTACCTGCCTGCCAGATGCCCGCTAACAAGGACCAGCTCCTTGCAGGCTAATACTCTACCTGCCCGTCATATGCAGGCCCACACACACACACACACATATATATATAAACACACTCTTTCAGCATACAAACCAGGCTGCAGCTCAGAGACCGGCGTGGGGCTGACTAATCAGTGTGACTCACACATCTCTGAGTACCCACAACCTGACCTCATGCTTAATGCAGAATGTCAGGAAGTGCACACACACACTCTCCAACATACACACACTGGCATGGAGGTGAAGCCTGCTCAGTATTCAGTGTGTGTGCTTGTATTAGTGTCACAAGCATTGTCCGTCTGTGGCTCATAATTTGTCTCCATCAATTTCAAACCTGAGATAAGAGCATGACAGCTCTGTGCTGGGCATTGTTGTTGTTGTGTTGTGTGTTTGGGTGTGTTGAGGTGTTGCCCCTGTCAAAACTCTGTAAATGTCAGATAGCAGCAAGCATCACCCTCTGAGAATAAAGGTGGGTCTGAAAGTCAATTCTCTTCTTTATTTGACTTGTTAACATCTTTTATTAAATGACAGACAGTTTGAGCTCCATAAGCTCTCGGTTCATGAAATATTCATGATCCAAATGATTCCCTGAGGGAAGAAAACACTGAATAATCTCCCCAAGAGACCAAGTTAAAGATGACCAAAAGCTCATCTGGCCCTGATTCTACTGGTCTAAGATGAAAACATATCTAAAGTAAGAAGATTTACAAGAGCACAAATCTCCACTGAGCCATTTTCTACACTGCCGTTATTGTCAAAGATGTGGAAAAACAGCCAATCTCACACTGTTAACAAATCCATGAAAACATGGTGAATACACACCTTATCACTTCTTCCTTGTGCCTTTACCAACATTCCCTAAAAATGTCATCATAATCTGTAGAGAACTTTTTAACTTCTAAGCAAAAAATCTGAAAAACCCATCTCGCAATAGCCCTTTTCACACAGGCAATACGCAGCACACGACATCAAATTTCACATTTTTAAACACACCTGCCAACATGTGGACATAGCCAAAGGTAGCAAACCTCTAATGAGTCTCACATGATAATCTGCTTTCAAAATGCAGCAGCTCGGATAAAGGGTGTAGCTACAAGACATAATGAATTATCAGTGGAGTTCCTCAAGGCTCAATGCTTGAACAACTACAATTTACCATCTATTTCAGTTGCCTTGGACATTTGTCCACATTGTTCTCATTTTATGCTGATGATACAATTATTTCTCTGCTCTACTCCTGTGCCTACAGTTTTTTTTAAATATTATTTTCTGGAATTGACCTAACAAACAAAAATAACAAGACAAATGTTGTCAGCTGCAACCTGTTTGATTGCCGATAAACCAAAGTCATGGTCTTTAATCTGAAAGCACAAACCTCCGCCAAGGAACTATCTAAAATATGGCAACTGCTCTAGCCCCAGCTTGTTTGTGCTGGTTTAATTTCATTTTATCAAAAAGACACTTCATTCAAGACATTATGAAACCAGAGAGGTTGGACAGCTTAGCTTGCTGGATGTGGGTCTATACTTAAAACTATCATCTCAGAATAAGAGCTCATCAACTGCAGCATTTACTGGCAGGGTTACAAACACCACATGAGGAAAACAGATGGTACTAAAAGAGACAGCTGAACAATTTAGGGCAGTTTAAACATTTTATTTATCCTGTGGGAGACACTAAAATCAGAATCCATTACCTGTGAGACTTACAGAGAGGATTTTATGCTACATTTGGACAAACTGTTTATCTAACTTAGCATTCGGTATCAAGCTCTAAACATTAAATAGCCCGTATTTTGCCTTAGCTTAGGTTCATTTATTAATTTTTAATGACTACTAAAGTTTTCTCACCATTAACAATTTAAAAAAAAAAACAGTTTTTATATACAGAGTACCACTGATAGTGCTGGATTCTCTCTCTATCTGAGACCCTCTCTGAGAGCTCCAGCCCCTCAAATCAGTAGCATTGGTCAGTTCAGTGCTGCTCTGCACCACTTTGTCAACAACTCTGCATCCATTCTGTCATCTCTGCTCTGCAATAGGCATGCTACCATGAGGCATTTGGCTTAAACTGATAATGTAACAGTGGTAGGACAAAGCTGTAAGTGTTATAACTGGCAGCCCGTCTTTCTGATGATAAAATCCGGGTCTAAAGCAAAGATATTGAATTCCAACCAAGTCCTATTAAAATCAAACCTGTTGATATGTATATTTGGTTAGATGCTTTTTGCAGCATGAGCCAAAAATACTCTGAACCTGAACAAAGCATCTAAACAAAACAGCCATAAAATCCGACTAAAATCACATAAAATCTTAACATATTGCACTTATTTTAGTTACTTTTTATGAATAATCAGAGAGCCTTTTTTCTTTAAGGTTCACCTAATGAAGTAAGACTGCATTAAGGTGCGTTCACACCAAACGCGACTTTGGCGACCAAGATCGCGTCGCAAACCCAAGTCCTGTCGCCTGTTCATAGCTCATTTTGTCACTGTCGCCGTTGCTCAGGGACGTCACGCCGGCTCGAGTTTCACCCCACGATCATATCATATATCATATAATAGGACGAATTAGCTGACATTTTTCCAACTGTATCCTTTTCACTCACCTTCCAACCACAAAACACTGCAGCTGATGGCCCTGCAGCAGCATTTTCTGTGAGTTCAATGCGGTCCGTCTAGGTGGAACTAACGTATTTACTAACTGATGTTCCCCACACGGACATAGATTGTCACTCTGTGGACCGGAATAAAAACAGTCTGTCACAGGTGTCAACCACGCACCCACACAAAGCTGATTGGCTCTCACGGCGCGACATCGCCTGAAAAGTTCAAATATTTCAACTTTACCAATGGAGCACGGCGACCTGCTCCACCTCCAAAGCAACCCCAGAGTTCCCACCTGCAGCAACAGGGGCGCCGCCCCCATGTCTCCAAAGATGCGACCAAGTCGCCCAGAACGCATCTGTCGCATCGCATGAGATCTGGTCACATGTGGTCGTGGCTGATCGTGGCTGTACATTGACTCTGCATGGAGAGTGGCCGCTGAGGTCGCCCAAGTTGCGTTGGATGTGAACGAACCTTCAGACAGCAGAACTGTGATTGGCTGGAGACTGGCCCAGGGTGTATCCTGCCTCTCACCTAATGTTAGCTGGAATAGGCTCCAGCATCCCACAATAGTGGTGTCACCTTATACTCCATATATGAATATCCATTTGAGCATTGGGGTAAAACTCCACATTTGACCTGTAAATAAACATTAAAATATAAACAAAAAGCTCAACAGCACATTAGGGCGCCTAGAGCAGGGAATCACTTGATCCTGCACAGGGTGCTCCCAGGACCACCCTGATCGGCCAGTGCTCCCATTTCCTCAACAATTGCTGTATCATGTCAGCCAGAATCTAACAGAAGAAGAAGACATCTTGAGGAAATGGAGGACAGGCAATAACAATAATGATACAGACACATGTGAGGAGTGTGGAAGCACTTTGGGCTCAACTGTGTGTTGATTATGTGCAAAGTAAGTAGCCTACTATGACAAATATGCAGGCAAATTTTGCGGCCTCAAACCCACTGCTGTTCCATGCTTCTCAGTCCTGCTTGGCAGAGGTTTGGAAAGAGGCCATAATGGACAAGACTGCGTCGGTGTGAGAGGTAAATATTAAAATGATCAATAGAAATGCCTTGTGTGTGTTGTGGCTGTGAGGGGGGTATTTGGTTAATAATGTAGTTTGTTTGTTTGTTTTTTATGAAAAGTGACACCCCTACTGCACAACCCAGAAAGGGATCGGTAGTATGGATGAGGGATTAATGGATGGATGGGCAACAGATGAGAGAAAGCTTTTTGTGTAAATATAGAGGATCCGCAGAACAGAGAAGCAACTAAAATCCTGTAAATTAAACATGTGCATTTATTCCCTCTGTGCATCACAAACAAACCTCAACATATGCAAAGATTATCCATTTACTGGAGGCAAAAGTTTACCTTTGATTTACAAATAGCTTGTTATTCATGCTGAGGAGTCGTCAGCAGGAAGGAAGCAGATCACTGTGAGAAACTCCTTAATGCAGGAGTTGGAAAGTTTATATTCAAGTCAGGATGCAGATTACAAATTTATTAATTATCACTGCTGGATTACAGGAAGTGTGAGGGTGACTGTCCCCGCTCTAGAGCCCTCTTCACTGCTGATCATGTTTCATCCAGTGAAAACACTGCATACTCCTCTCCATGTTTTTTCTTTGCTGCCTCGAAAAATTGGGTGCATCACTCTTAGTGGGCCCTTAAAGTTGAGTGAATGCAAAATGGGACCTTCTGGAGGGACGGACAAGCTGCTTCATATGTTGTGCACAACTGTGTCCAAATGCACACAGCTGAAGCTTCTATTTATTTATTATTTAATCTTTCCAACCCTTCAACTAGATCACCAATGCTTCTTTTTTTTATCAGACAGGGTCAATTATTTATAGCCTTGATTCCCAAGGTCCTGGGAGCAGGGCGTCAGCCAGAGTTCACGAGGGGGTTTGAGGCTCTGTCGGCTATGAGGGTGACAGAAATAGGTTTGCATGAATCTACTAAAAACAGATACTGCAAACTTTCTTTAGAGGTTGTCGTTAAGAACAGATGTGCTTATTACATCTGGAATTTGTCAGTGATGTTATAATTCTTGTAGATTTTGGGAAGCAAAAATCACAAACAAATCTCAGATAATGACAGGATTTTAAAATGAGCCAATTCTTCTTCAAAATGAATGAAAAACCTCAACTCAGATTTGACAAATTAAAAAAAATTCAGAAGGGGGTACCTCAAGATCTGTTTCTGGTCCCACTGCTTTTTTTGCATCAATTTTGGTTCACTTGGACAGAATTTTCTAAATTTGGACACCCCTGGTTTATAGGAATGCCAACATCCAACTTTAAGCTAGAGACCTCCAAAATATGGTCCGGAAAAATCCAGCAAATGTCTTAAAATTGTTGAGAAGAGAAGAATATGTGATCTTTAAACTCATGACCTTTATTGAATTGAAGTTGATTTGTATGGGTACCTTTAAGAGGAATGAGCCCAGATTACCAGTTAGATACACAGCTTTGGGGGGGGTACAGTTATTTGTGTTATTTTGGTACCCCATTTGGTAAAGAGGGTGTATGGACTTTATTTCCATGTATTATCAAAAAAACATATTGAACATATTTTGCCACTTTTAGCACCACTTAAATGACAGACGACCCGATGATCACTCTGCTTCGACATATTGCGGATACATTCTAGGTCTTCATAATCTAAGATTGTCATATCACACACCCATACTTTCCGATGGTCTGGGCTTGTTCTCCTAAAGTGATGGGAGCCCTTTTAGCCACTTCACTGACTGTTGTCACATACCTGATACAACCCAACTTCAAAAATACTGAATTATCCCTTTGATTAGGAATGCACTATATCGGATTTTTGCAGATATTTTTGAACTCATTATTGCTGATACTGACACCAATACTTTTTAGCAACAGTACAAGGTGTCCCCTTTACTAAAATTGACCTGTTCCTTTCATTGGGACAGGAGGTTTGTGTTAGAAAATGATGTGGACCGGGTGCTGGTTTGGTGGAGTGGTAAGCAACCAGGCTCAACTCATACACATGCTTCTGTTGGTCCGGATTTAAATCCAGCCTGTAACCAGTTTGCAGAGTGTCCTCATCTCCTCTCTTTCACTGTCTCTCTCTTTGTCCTGTCAATAAATCTTAAAAAATGCCCAAAAGATATTCTTTAAAAAATAAGATTATGTGAGAAAAGAAAATATTTCATTCCCTCCTGGAAGACATTATTGTTTTAAGATATAAACATTCAGCAATGATAGGGTGAAGCATTGTGCTACATTTATTTATTTAACCGGCTACTCCCATTGAGATCAAAGATCTCTTTTTCAAGGGGGGCCTGGCCATGAATGGCAGCAATGCAGTTTCAAAATCAAACACACTCAGACTCACACAGCTCAGCATAACCAACAGGTACAGTAATAATAAAACGTCAGCTAAAGCAGTGGCAAACAGACAGTACATTCATGCATGCTGTGGGTATTAAACAGTGTATGTGATATACTGTATATGGCTAATATGTATGGCCAAGGGTGGTACGGTGCGACAGTACATAGCAGGGCCATTTCTGTGTGGAGTGTGCATGCTCCTCCTGTGCATGCACGGGTTCTCTCCAGGCACTCCAGCTTCCCCCCACAGACCAAAAACATGCTCCTTAGGTTGATTAGTGACTCTGAATTGCCCTTAGGTACGAGTGTGAGAGTGAATGGCTGTCTCCCTCTCTTTGTAGCTCTGGGATGGGCTGGTGACTGGATCAGGGTGTACCCGCCTCTTGCTCAATGTCAGCTGGGATAGGCTCCAGTCGCCCCTTGTGACCCCAGTTGGGATAAGCGGTATAGATATTGAATGAATGAATAACAGCATGGCCAAAATATCAAATGTAAACATTGGCAGAAATTCTGATATCTGATGATACTTATATTGTATTGACAAAATTGCGCATAATGCCTTTTACTCAATTATGAGCTCCTAATGTCTCAGATAGTTTGTTTCTATCTGTGCACAGCACTCCGATTAATGCATGTACTGTATAAATGGTGCCCCAAAAAAAAGACTCCAGATTCTGCCGAGAATTAGACGACAGCATGCTCTCAGAAAGCCCTTGCTCATCCGTTATGCAAAAACCATCAAACATTAATTAATCAAACTTAATAAAACCAGAAACTCCAGCTCCAGCATTTCAGCTGCTCCACATCCTGACAGCCGACGCTCTCCTTTCAAATGCCAAGTGCGGCTTCAGCAGAGCCTAAAGCTGCTCTCCTCTGTGATGGTTTTCATGTGTGGCTCTCTGGCAGGTACAGATGAGTTAGCACACCAATAATAGAGAGTTTAGCACTGAATATTTAGCAAGCCGCACACTGCTGAGCACACGCTCCAGCTCAATATGAATTCAGGAGCAACAAATTTGCCATCTTGCAGAAGTGAGCAAACATGTCACTACTTAGATATTTATTTTCTCTCTCTCGCTCCCTGCGCGTGTGTGTGTGTGTGTGTGTTTCCAGCTCATTTTGGCTGAGGCGCAGCGGCAAAGAATACAGAATTAAGTTAAGTGCTTCAAGCCGCCCTTTCCCGTCCCCCTCTCAGTCTCACACACACATAAAAATTCAGAGATAGCAAAATGTCTGCATATATGAATCTATAGTCCCTAAGCAGCTCACACACACTCTCTCACACACACACACACGCACACAAGCAGAGACACTTCAGCTGTCAGATACATCTGCAGAGGCGCGAGCCTCGCCTCAGCCGGGGTATCAGCCGTAGCTATGGTTTATTTATATCTTTGACTTGGCAGAGATTCAACATACAGATTGAAGTGGAGCATTCAGCCATGCAGATGTGACTACAGGAAAACACACACATGCAAAGCTACGGTTAAGCAGCCATCCATCCATTTAGTTTGTATTCAGCTTTCCGTTTGGGGTCACAGGGGGCTGAGGCCAACCTGAGCTGTCATGGTTAAGAGGCAGGGTACAGCCTGGATGGGTTGCCAGTCAATCACAGGGCTGACATATGACCAAATGCATTTTCATTCTTACTTGCAGATGGTTTTAGAGTGACATGTCAGTCTAAGGTGTATGTTTATGGGCTGTGAGGAAGCTGAAATTGGCAAGGAGCCCAAATATATGCAGAAAGACCCCGTGTGACAGGGATCTGGACTGAAAAGTTTTTTTTTTTTGTTTTTTTTTAATGCAGGTGTCCACATTTATGCATTGTGGGGTTTTTTTGTCTTGAAGTGCAGCTGAATTTCTTTGATTAATTTTCTGTAATAAGTTAGAATTCTCTGAATCTTTTGATGATACTGTGGACTGTACATGATAAAATCCTTAAAATACTTGCACTTATTCACTGGACTCATGCACTTGTTCACAAAGTGGTGAACCTCACCCCATCTTCTCTTGCCTGTGGAAGACTGTGTCCTAACCATGACACTCTTCTCTTTCCAGTCAACCTGCCAACCTGTGGAATTCTGAACAGCTGTTTGTTTTAGCATTCCTTAACTTTCCAGGTCTTTTGTTGCCACTGTCCCAACTTTTTTGGGGCGTGATACAGGCATCAAATTTGAAATGAGTGAATATTTGCAAAGAAAAGAAGTTTTGAAGTCATTTTGAACGTTGTCTATCTTGTCTTTGTGCTGTATTTATTTAAATATAAGTAGAAAAGGATTTTCAAATCCTTCGCCAAGGAAGATATGTTTTTGCTGGCTCTTTTTGTTTGTCTGTTTGTTAGTAAGATCACACAAAAACTAGTGGACAGATTTTGCTAAAAATTTGCAGGAGATTTTGGTAATGGCCCAACTTAGAAATGATTGGTATTTGTTGGTGATCCAGATTACTGCCATTAGCAAACAATCATTTTTGCTCAATAACTGTCTAACTAATAATGATACCAAAATGATTCTGAGTGCTAGGTGTGGGTCTTCAAGGTCAAAGAATCATAATATGATGGTAACTTACAAGGTGTAGTGTTTAGAAGCTGGCAGCATTTCACCGAACAGAAACAGTGAATGTAGGATATAATGTTTCTATTTGTATGTAAAGTCCATTGAAATAGGTGTACAATCATCCCCTTAAAATGTTTGTTTTCTTTTTATTAAGTTAGAAAAAGCTTTTTATATTTATGTACTGCGAGTCTCCCCTTTGTGGAGGCTGACATAACGACCTGCCATGTTGTCTACTGGCAGGTTTTGGGGACAAATAGAGCAAAACGCAATTTTTGGATATGAGTCTGGCCTTGAAAATTTACTTGGATAGCACGCTAAGAAGAAGAAGAGAGAGAGCAGGTATTACAAGAGAAGAAGACGGCGCGGTGTTTGTAACTGTTGTAAATGATGCCCTGTTCACGATCCTTTTTGGTCTTCACCGGCTCTCGTTGCTAAGTGATGTGATTCTTTTGTAACAGACGGGCTCATTCCAAAATCTGAACGCTATAGATGTCGCTAAAATGCCAATTTCTACACACTGCACCTTTAAATTTATGGAACTATTGCTTATAATTGTAAAAGCAATATGTGAGCTACCTTGGTGGAGGTTTGTGCTCTGAGTGCTTTCTAGTTATAAAGTTTTACTCAACATTTCAACTTCACTGGAATTCAGTTCTCTGTGTATTAAATCGTGCATGTATTAGTCTCCCACATGTGTCTTCGCACAGACTTAGTGTCTGGAATTGAACCAAGAATAGCATGACCACTGAACATGACCATATACAGGACCTGCAAGTATGCTGTGAACACATATAAGCAAACATTTGTCTAAGTGTGTAAGTCCACCAGGACTGTGCCACAGCCATATAATAAACCATCCAGATAATCCCCAGTCATGTCTCAAGTAGTTTATTTCCAGCATTTGATAAAACCTGTCATACTATCAACAGACTTTATAGGCAAGCAAAGTTGTCCACTTTACAATAATACTAGTAATGATTAAAGATATAATGTTGCTTCAATTACAATTCAAATGGCATATTTTAAGTTTAAAGCAACTTTATGAGATTTAAAGCCATGAAGCAATAAAGTAAAACAGCTGACACAGCATTTTAATAGACAATGACAAGAAACTTAACTCATGCTGAGACCTTCATATAGCGACAGTTTCCTGTCCAGACCCCCCATATGGGGGTCCTGCCACAGCGAAGTTTGGAAACCCCCTGATGTTCCCACTTCAAGCACCCAGATACAACCATCCATGTTCGTGGATGCCTGGGATTCAAGCTGTGAGGCTACAGCATTAACCACGACATCACCGTGCAGCAGGAAACAGACACTCCCTCTAAAAACACTTCAAAATCAAGATGGCCAACAAATAAAAGTGCAGAGTGAACAAAGTCGGAGTGAGTGTCAGATGTAATGTTCCTGCTCATTCATCACACTTATAAACACACACTCTGCCAAAACAGCTGTCTTTAAATAAAAACAGCAACCAAGAAACTTCAATTAGAGCTGAGTGAGGACTGAAGGGTGAGGGGAGGACAGAAGCTCCTGTTTTTTGCAGCATAAATGTACCGACTGCACACACACACGGTGCACATATTCCTCCCCCGCACACACAGCCCTGAATAATTGAACCAGCATTTAAAGCCTATGTTTGCGAAAAGTGGCCTTCAAATTGCCCGTCTGTCTGGGTCTCTGTCCTCGTTTTTCTAATGGCCTGGACAGAAACGAAAGAATTTGGTTGAAAAGTTCAAAGAAATGCACCAAAACATGAACTTTAAGGTTTTTTATCCGGAGGATGTTTGGGTACCTGAGCAGGCTCATAGAAACTCTACCTGCGGGGGTCCAGAGGTTGGAAATGAGGGTTAGTTTATTAAAAACAGCTGGAGCCCAAAGAACATATTCAATTTGGAAAAGTGGTCATTCAAATGACATTTCCCCGCTTGCAACCAAAATATGTCAACACATTATAATGGACCTTAACTCTATGCCTGGGCCATAAAGAATAACCCTGCAGCCCCCACAAGGCACGGGGGCCCAAAGTCGCATGACAAATTACCTGGTTGGAGAATCTGGAAAAATTAGAGAAATCTCATGGTGTTAAACAGGTAAGAAATTTGAGTACATGTCTTTTAAAGCTTTCATTCAGGGCCTCCCCTGCACTCTCTCTCCTAACCTCATGTGTCAGCGCTCCATTCTGGGTTTCAACACCATGGACAGAGACCTGCAGAGCTGAGCTCATCCAGCTGTTGAGTTCTTCAGCACCTTGGAGAGCAGAGCTGTGAGCACTCTACTCCCACATTATCACTCCTCACTTATTCATGTACTGTCCTCTGACATGTTCTGTTCTCTCAGCCTGAGGGACAGGGGCAGCCAAAAGCCATTGGCCAAATTAACAGAGACACTTTGGACAGGCTGCTGATCCATCACCGAGCTTTCACTGACTTTCACAATCATCCCCGTGGGCAGTTAAAACAGCCAACTTCACCAGGAGAAAGTTTGGGCTGCGGGTGAAAAAACAGGCCAAATGGGAGAAACATTTTCATTGTCTATGTACAGATCCAGCCGCTTCATTTTCCCCTCCCTGCCAACTACCAGACAGTTCCCAGCCAATTAATTACCAGCCAACTTCCATGGATGGTGTTGTCCCATACCTTCAGCCTTTTCCTTGGTTGTTAGAGTAGCTGCAAAATCAACAGAAAAGAATCTTGACACCACAAATTAACACAAACATGAACTGAAATGTATAATATAATAATAATAATAATAATAATAATAATAATAATAATAATAATAATAATAATAACAATGCAATTGATTTAAAAGCGCCTGTCTGAGCACTCAAGGACACTTTACAAAGTAGTTAAAAACACAATTAAGGGGAAGGGTGTAGATATTGAACATCTTTGCCTCGTGCTTTAGAGCAGACATTTGCATATTTTAAAGTAATCCAGAATAATACATATGGGGGAGCTGCTGGTGGAAGGATACGTAGCCCTTTGTTGCATCACAAAATAGTTCTAAACACAGGGGCATTGTCGAGGAAAAGTTAGACACTGTAAAGAATCATACTGAAAGCATACTGTCAAGCCAATGTAGATTTTTGAGGCTTTTCGAGGCACCATGTACTGCTATGTACCAGCTAGCGTCCGTCCCCAGACATATCCTAGCCTTGCACTGCAGCCGGATCAGTCTGATTCAATGTCTGTAACCAGGCACATCCATCTTGACAAGATCTAATCTACAGCGATTGTGAGCATCATAGTCCAATCAGAGTCCTGTAGAGCAGGAAAGGAAAATAGCTATGAGTGAGATTAAAGCAGAAAGTGCTCATAGAGTGATTAGCATAGATGCTAACAGGTTCAGAAGCAGTTTTATCAGATCTGGACCACATTTATTTATTGAATAAAAAACAAAACAACACTCAAACCTCTCTATAGTGTTTTCGCTCCACTTCTGACGTGTTTTGATAAGTTTGTTTTACGAAGTGGCTACAACATTATCTGATTGGCCCATAATAAATGTTGATTGATGGAATGATCTTCCAATCACGTGCCGGATATGCTTCTGAAAGGTTCTGCCCTCCCAAAACACTTTCTATGAGCTCTTTCCCAGATGGAATAGTGAAATGTATATGTATGAGTATATGTGTGTATGAACAGTACATCTGGTGTGCCAGGTTAGATATCTCCCCCTAAGGACAAAGATTGCAGGTTCTTTAATTGATACTCATCACTTCCACCAAGGAGGTGATGTATTTGCCGGCACGTTTGTTTGTTAGCAAGATTACGCAAGAACTACTTGACAAATGTTGCTGAAATTTTCAGGAGATGTTGGTAATGGCCCAACTTAAAAATGATTCAATTTTGGTGGTGATCCAGGTAACCGCCATTAGCGAACAATCGTTTTTGCTCAATAACTGTCTGACTAATAATGATATCAACATGATTCAGAGTGCTAGGTGTGGGTTTTCAGGGTCAATGCTAATTATAATGGTAACTTTATCATGGAACTATTGCTTATAAATGTAACAGCAATATGTGAGTTACCTTGATGGAGGTTTGCGCTCTCCGAGTGCTCTCTAGTCTTAACTAAGGGCCTCTAGCATCCCCACTTCAAAAAACAAGAACTAAGCTTTAAGTTGTTATGTCACTAATGTGTATTACTGGTGTTGAATCCTCAGCCTTCATTGCATTGATAATTACACTTTAATGCTTACAGCTCCAGTTTGAACACAAGACTTGACGTCACAATGAATTTCTGAGTCACAATTTGAGCTTTAAAGAATCCAAAATTCACAGGAAATAAAAACAAATAACCTGAAGTCATATTTCCTGTTTTACCCCGACCAGACTCTCTGTGAACATTTCATAATCCCACCAAGGTCAGCAGGGATGACACAGCAGAACATGAAACATTCATAAAACCAAGCACACATAAGACACTTAGCCACTAATATTTGATTCAGCCTGAAAATATCACTGAGATAAAATATGTAGTGACACACCTGAACCAGAGACCTCCAAACTGAATCAGTTTGACCATGAAACAGTCCCCAGCTGGCAACTCACCCTCTCAAAGCCCAACAAACTGACGTCCAATAGCCTTGAGCGCTTTTTCCAAACATGCCAGCTCACGTCATACTTGACTCTTTATTCCAGGCACATTCAGCAGCACACACATCCAAACAGTCCACCTATCAGAGACACTCGCTGTTTTTAAAGCTCCCAAATGACAGAAGAATAAGTCAAAGGAATAGTCATTAGTGGACAGCTGGATCAGTTTTGATATCAAATCACAGAAGAAGAGGCCTCCGCCTGTCGTCAGGGCTAAACAATAACAGGCCGGGGCTCTCTGTTCTTCTTCTCTCTTCTCTTCTGTAACAGTGAGGCGTTCGGAGCACAAACCTGCTGACTGGCTCCAGCCGGGCCCGATCCTTGTTCAGTGCCGCGGACAGCTCAGAAAAATATAATAAACTCCAGTGGCCTCTGGGTGTTTCGACATGATTTGATCCTGCACTCGTCTGCAGCATAACAAACACATCTGACCCTCCGTGCTTTCTGAAAGGATGCCTCTGCAGCAACAACAACAACAAAATCTCTGATGTCATCATCTTTTTTTTCAATCTAGAAATTTGGCTTTGGACTTGATTACTCACCTGTAAACTGATGCTATATGGCATCAAACTCTATTGATTACTGGTATAACATAGGTGTACAATGTGGTTTACTCTGTAATTTAATTGGTTTCACTGTTTACTTATTTATTAATTCACCAGTGTGCACCTCAAACCAAAATTCCAATGAAGTCAGGACATGATGTAAAACATAAAAACAGAATACAATGATTTGCAAATCCTTCTTGACCTACAGTATATTCGATTGAATACAATACAAAGACAAGATATTTTATGTTGAACTGATGAACTTAACTTCTTCTTTCAAATATTAGCATTTGCTGTATAGTGTATGGATACTGGATATAGATATAACATTTATATGGACAGTTACATAATACGTATATACATGTAAGTATAAATGTTGTGTGCATGGGTGAAAATTAAATTTATATCGATGTTTATGTAATATATGTATATATAGATTGTATATTTTGCAGTGTACATATGTATAATGGATTTGCATAGATGTCAAAGCAGAATTTATTTTTATACGACCCGTGAAAAACAGTAATAAGGGGTAGGACTCTAAAAAGTATTTACTTCCTCCTATTCCTTTTCGAACGTGTAAAATTACTTTATTTATTTTTTTCTTGTATGTGAATGGTATTTACCTATTTTTATTTCTTTGCTCACATGTTCGAAATAGGTTAAATTCAATTCAATATTCACTCATTTTAAGTTTGATGCCTGCAGTACGTTCAAAAACAGCTGGGACGGGGCAACAAAAGACTGGGAAAGTTGAGGTTTGCTCAGCAAAACACTTGTTTACTCAAAAAACATCTGATTGGATCATTCTACAGGTGAACAGAAAAACGGGAACAGGTGAGTGTGTTACTTCTCATTTTATACCCATTAATGAGACTCACCTGTTTCTAATTAAAATATTCACCTGTGGAATGTTCCAATCAGGTGTTGTTTGAGCATTCCTAAACTATCCCGGTCTGTTTTGGCTCTGTCCAAGCTTTTCTGGAACATATTGCAGGTGTCAAATTCAAAATAAGTGAATATTTAGGAAAAGAGATTAAGTTAATCAGTTTAACATTAAATATCTTGTCTTTGTAGTGTATTCAACTGAATATAAGTCAAAAATGATTTGCATATCATTATATTCTGTTTTTATTTACTATTTAAACAATGTCCCAACTTCATTGGAAAGCTGTACATGGGATTAAGCTTTTACACCACAGGTCAAATTTTCCCTTTCATAAGGCACTCACACACCGATGGAGCAGACTGTGAGAGAAAGTGGCCATCAGCTTTGGTCAATGTTCATGAATAATCCAGCAGAACAAATAGCTTTAAATCTAAATGATCATCAGCCATGAGGGCTCCTCTTAGATTTAATCCGCTCGTCTGCGAGGGCTTCTAAAGAATCACAGAGATGAAGGTTAAGTGCTTGGAGACATTCCCCGAATATTGATCTAATCCGTCTCCTTGAATTTAATTTTCCACCACCTACTCTACCTTTGGGGCGTCCCAAATGTTGTGTGTGGATGTCTCAGATGTCCACAGAGAGTGGTTTTAAAGTATCAGGTTCATGAGGTGGAGACAGGAAATAAAACACGGCTGTCACTCGGCATCTATTCACATCTTAGGGATTGAGTTGAGAGAATTAAATTGAAAACAAGGTGAGGGGAGTCAGTATATCAGTGAAATGATGACTGGTGGGACATTCTCTTCATTTTGATTGGCCTGGTCAGGGTTCTGATCATACTGGTGAAGCAGTGATGCACTAATCTACACAAAAAAATCACCTGGTCAAAATCTTTAAACTAGGGATGCCCAATATTGAATTTTGTAGACATCCAATATGCCCATATTTAGAAACTCATTATCACTGATAACCTTGCAATGCAGCTGGATCTTAGCCTAATCTACAGAGGCAGTGCCCAATCAGGGTCCTTTGCAGAGAATATATTGAACTTTCTGGCATTGCAGTTTATATCAATCAATCAATCTTTGTTTGTATAGCGCCAATTCAAAACAAGTGTTATCTCAAGGCACTTTACAATAGAGCAAGCTGAAGACAAACTCATCCAGGCAGAGACAAAGGGACTAAGAGTGTTGATTTTGACTGCACTTTTTAATTTAGTTTTAGTTTTATTCATAATTTAGTCATCTAAATTGTTTTAATTTTAGTCTAGTTTTAGTTGGTGAAATTTCACAACATTTTAGTCAACGAAATTTGCTGTAAATTTAGTCGACTAAAATATGCAGTGTAAAGTGTAAGGCATTTTTTACGTTTCCTTGAATTTCTGAAGACATGTTTTACACTTGGATCCCACCATCACGAAGGTAAGACAGTTGTGATTGGATGTTCCTCTTAACTCATCCAACCTTTCCATACAACCAAAGTAGCTGTGATTGGATATACTCCTAACTTGTCCCTACTTTCTACATGACCAAATTAGGTCTGATTGGATTAAGTCTCTGTCAGACATTTTTGTCTAGTTTCTATCTGTTGACAAAAATGTCAGTTAATTAAGTTTTGGTTTTCGTCCATGTGCACTTGTTTTTATTAGTTACTGTCTAGTTTTTGTCAGGGAAAAAAGGTTAAACTATGTCGAAAATAATTAGTCAACAAAATAAACATTGGGGACTAAAAATAAGAATTTATGCGGCAAACCCATGGACGCGCAGATCATAAATCTGTCCTCAATGTTTTTGTTTCTGGTCATGTCTATGTGGTTGTAAAGATAGTTACTGTGAATGAATAATCAATATAACCATGGATAGAGAGATCAATCTAATATTAATATTAATATCTATAATGAATATAATCTGGAGAGGAGTGATGTTGATTAATATAGCAGCATCTAGCTGAACTGCCATTAAAATGGTTTTAACTGGTCTAAAGGTATGAACACTTGGAGCCGAGCTGGTCCACAGCAGCAGGTCATCCATGGTTGTTTGTCACGGCTATACTGATATATGTGTGCTGTTTTTATTTTTGTTTATCTCTCAACATATCATGTCACAGTACCAAATTATTACAAAAGAATGTGATACAAAAAAATTATTTTCTTTTAAATGATACAGATGATTTTTAAATGTAGACACTGATAATAAAGTGAAGCAGGGCACATCATTCTACTATTACAATAGGTACAACAATCAATTAATAAATCTTCATTATATATCTCCAAATCACAAGAAATTGAACTTTACGATCTAGAAGAGGTTGATGCGATACTCTTCTTTTTTATCTATTTTATTTATCAATTCTCTATTTTATTAATCTTGATCCAAAATGGATCCTGACTGAAAGTCCTCAAAAAAGTTGTGTTTTGAAGAAAGTCACATAGCTGATTAGCCACTACTTTCTCCAGGACCTCTGAGGTAATGGATGGTTTGATATTTTGGCCTGTAGTAAGCTAATGTGCCTGAATCAAGGTTTTTGTTTTTTTTTTAAGAAGAGGTTTGACTACAGCTTCTTTAAAGGACTGCGGCACATGGCTATCAGTAAAGATATACTGATTGTCTCCAACAAGGATGAACAAACTAGGGGAAAGACCTCCTAGAACAGCTTAATTAGGATCAGATCTAAAAGGAAGGTTGATGGTTTGGAGGAGGAGACAACAGAATTTAGTTCTTTAAGGCCAACTGGGGGAAAGCAGTCGAACTATAAATTGAAAACTGAAGTCAGCTTTACCAAAAGGCACATCGGGCCCAGGTGAGGGCAGGAGGTCACTAGACGTAAAAAAGCTCATAAAGTCCTCCCAGCTGTGGGGACGAAGGGTTTAACAGAGCTCCGACTCTCTGCCAGCCTGACAGCACTGGAAAGGCACCTATGACCATTTTATCTATATTTTGATTTTCAGCTCGAGCAGGCCGTAAAGCTGTTATGTTTATTGTGACTTTGTTGACAAGGTATACGCAACTCCTCCGTTTTATTGAAGCTCTACATTCTTTCTAATTTATGGGGCGCTTATTTAAGTGTACAACATTTAAACCAGGGAGCTATCCTCTGATGCTTATAGTTTTATGAAATAAATAACTGATGTGCATGTTTGATTTTCTGGCTATAAATACTGAGAGAAATTCCAACCATCCATCCATCCATTATCTATATAGCTTATCCCATTTGGGGTCATGGGGGGCTGGAGCCTATCCCAGCTGTCATTGGGCGAGAGGCTGGGACATCCTGAACTGGTCACCAGTCAATCACAAGGCTACATAGAGAGGCAGACAACCATTCACTCTCACACTCATACCTAGGGGCAATTTGGAGTCACCAATCAACCTAATGTGCACAATTTTGGTCTGTGGGAGGAACCCTGCAGATATTCTAGTATCTACCATTACTGATAGTGAAGATAATATTGTGCATCTCTACACATTTTTTTACTTTATTTGATTTTCTGGACTCTGCATTGCATCAGTATTATGAATCCCAGAATTCTATTGTATAAATAAATAAATAAGACATAAAGGTTATAATAATGAGTAACACTCAATCAAAAATCATCACAATCTAACATTTTCTCTGCCCTGAACTGCACAAGTTTGATGGCAAAGTTCAAATCAGAGATTGGTTTGGCTCCCTGTGAGTAACAGACAATGCTCAGCCCACTCAGGTCCCTCCTGTCAGTGAAGATTACCACTTGGCTTCTCCTCGTCCTCACTGACACACTGTGACCAAGAATACTTTGCCCGCTGCTCGGCTGAAGCACAGATTGGCACCTGGAGGAGCGGGATGTGGTGGGATGTGGTTTTCTGAATGGAGCCAGGTTGCTGATTGCCAAAAAGTGTGATGAAGCCGCGTACAGGATTTAAGCTGCTGAGGATTTTAGCAAACAAAGAGCGAGAGGCGGCAGAATGGACCGCAGTCAGGAAAGTGATTCTGTGTCACTCTGTTTATGTATATGTGTGTATCCTCGCAGATATGAGGCACGCTGGAGGATGAATTCAACAGCCATTAGTGGCAGAGCTCATCTGGAGGCAGAGATAAGCCCGAAGTTTAAACCTTAGTGGGCGGAGCTAAACAGCTGTGAATGAATATACTCATGCAGAGATGAAGAATATGAGCCGTGAGGGCACAGCCAGAGAAATGACAGGCTTTTCTCTAAAGACTCAAAAATAAAACCAAAATACAGGAGACTCAGGCTAAAATTACAACTTAATTTTGTATAAATAAAAAAGAACCAAAAATATGAACATGATCAAGCATATTCTGTGTTGAGGCAGTAAGATTTTCATTATTTTGATACTCTGGTTGTGTCCAAAATCCAGAGTCAGCCCTACTCAATGTTAAGCCCTTGGCAAGATTTTATGTGGCGTCCCCCTCCATCAGCGATTTGCATACGCTTACAAAAGAAATCGAATATCATATTTTTTTACCCTTGTCCTTAATTTATAAGATAACATGTCACATAATTTACATGCTTAATATATTACAAATAAATACAAAAAAAATACAATATAAATACCCTTACCACAAAATAAATATCCTGTAAATAATGGTCCTTTTCCATCAGCACGTCTTAGCCCTACTCTACTCAGCTCGGCTTTCCCCGACTCTACCTGGCTCTACTCTACTCGCATTGTGCTGCTTTTCCACCAGCCCGGTTCCCTGCCCAGCAGGGGTGGGGTCGCCATGAAACAGCTGGGCGACACTGCGTTCATGTCATTTTGAGCACGACACAACAATCAAAACAATGGAGGACTTGGAGGCAATAGTATACTTGCTGCTCGGTCTGTAGCTTTTTGTCAAAAACCGAATGAAAGAGGAAAGCAGAAGAAGGCTGCAGGCGGCGAGAAGAAATACCGAGGACAAGAGCAATCAAGCTGCACAGAAAAGACGTATGAGAGTAAGCTAATGGTAGCTACCGCTAGCACGTTAGCTAGCTCGTCGCGCTCATGACTCATCAGTGACGACATTCTCTGACCAATCAGTTGCCGGCAGTCGGTCGATGTCACCTTTTAGTATCAACTCGGCTCGCTTAGAACCAGAGCAGAGTAGGTACTAAAAACTGGTTTGTTTTAGGAGGTATCGTGCCGGTGGAAACGCAACGCAATCTGGGTAGAGCCGAGTGGAGTAGAGTAGAGTAGGGCTAAGGCGTGCTGGTGGCAAAGGGCCATAAGTGAATAAATAATAATAACTTATTTGGTATCATGATTTGTTGTAATATTAATTGGGCATTGCTTTACATTTGAATCAATGTGAGCTTTTCCATTTTAATAAAATGTACTTAAATTGAAGGTTAAATTTTTTCCTGATTTTGCGGTGCCCCCTGGAGGCCACTTGTCCTTAGCACTGGCCCATTTTGCCTAATAGATCGGCCAAAATCACACACCCATTCCCTACTCCTTAAATAAAATTAGTAACACTTAATAGACTTTCTAATGCTCTCATCATCACAACCAAAAACTGATTTTAAACACCACTGCGGCCATAGATCATGACATCATCAACAATGCGCTGTAAACTGTGTCAAACTTGCTGCCTCCTACAATTATGAAGCTAAAAATCAAGATCTGAAGATCATTGTGCCACAAGACATCCTGTATGTGTTTCATCTTTTCCTCTATCTATCATTTTTTGTATTTTTTCCACTTTACGTTGTTTGTTGTCTCTTCTTTTAAGTTTATAATGACAGTGTAAAGAGCATTTAAGTGAAAGCATTGGTGCATATCGTAAAATCAGAAAGTTATCATATTTTGTATTCTCAATTTCTATTAAAATAATTCTGGTTATGATTTTTGCCATAATCAAGCAGCCCTGGCAGTAGGAGTGAAGTAGAAAAAAGGAAAGACATCCATGCTGCATGCCCACACTTTGCACCATAAATGTTCAAAATTTTTAATTTACTGTTATCATCAACATCCTATAACAGGATAATTTGATGCTCTGTGGTTATTTCATATTGTCTTTGCCAAATGTTATTAAATGCTGCAGTGTTTTATACTAAAACAGACGGCTGATTGACCATCACACTCTTGGTGTTGTCCCTTTCATGCAGCAAAAACGCAAAGTACTCAATACTTTAAGCACATCTTACATGAAATATTTTCAATTGTATTACAGCTTTTATTTGTACTTGAGTATGGAAGTAAAAGTACTTTTACTTTAGCACCATATGTTCTGTCTCCACCCCTGCTCTGGAGCTGATCAGCTGAATTTCTGTGTCCAGCCGAAAAAAAAGGCAGACCTGCTTTTGACCAACAGGTGTTCAAACAGATGGTTCATAAATTTAATATCTTCTGGTACCTCGAGAGGAAAGTTGGCAGAAAAATGAATGTTGTTACTATAATTAAACATGTAACTGTTAGAGCTGATTGGCTGCGTGATGTCTCTTGTGATTAGTGCTGGTTTCTGAAACTTATTTCTGTGAAGTCATAATAAATATTTCTGCTTCTCTTTCATATGTATGTAATTTATTAACATAAAATATCCATGTATATTTGAATAAAAAGAATCCTTTATCTCCCAAAAAAAGCGTGCTGAATTGTCGGGGACTGAAGGTTAATCTTTGGTGGTCTGTGTCGAGGTCCTGGTGTCACGCCCATGCAGGCTTCCTCCTCTGGTGGTATCACGTCTATCAGAGTCCCAGCAGGCTTTAGCGCCATGACTCTGAACTGTGAGTAAATGTGTGAACACACTCCATGGCAGGGCACCATTTTGTGTCAAAGTGTCACAGTGGCAGCCCATAGAGAAGCCATGGCAGACCAGTGCTGTTTCTCAGATTGGGCGAGGAAAGTTGTGGCTAAAGAGCGGAAAAATCGGCCACGGTGGAGAGTGTAACCGCTGCAGCAGCAGCAGTTCAAACCACTGAAGCAGCGGCTTGGCTGAAAAGCTGCAGGAACGGAGCTCCAGTCTGTGTTCAACAAAGCAGTAGTTTAGGGTGTGCTGAGATAAATCAACTCACTAAAATCAAGCTGTGAAAATGGACTAAATACATAAAAATGTTCTCCATGTGGCATCTGGGTTTCTACTGCAAAGCTGACATGGCACAGACTCGTGGAATTTCACAGTTTTTATTAATAATAATAACTTATCTGTTGAAAAACATAGGTATGCAAAGTGCTTTGACAAGGAGAATAAGTCAAAATACAAAAGGAAGTAACCAACAAAAACACAACTTAAATAAAAGAACTCACAAAAAAGAAAAAAAAAAACCAAATGACAGAATAAACCAAACACAAAAAGGACAAAGAGAGAGAAAAGGATTCTCACTGGAGGGGAACCACTTTTAGGAATGTTAGGAAAACCTAAGACCCCAATGTGGGCACAGCAACCAGATCCAGGAGCCCAACATACAAGGGCCCTCAAACCCATAGCGCTAGAAACACCACAGTGCAACTACACCCCGTAGAAGGCGCAAGCTGATGCCCTGGAGCAGTCACCAATGGCAATCAAGGCCCCCTATATTCCCAAAACCACAGCAAGCAGCCTGACCTGGGCCACTCATTGGGTCCCCAGCTTTCTACTCCCTACAACAAGAACCTGTTCTTGTGTCAGAAGAGCCAAGCAACATAAAGTCAATGAGCACCAAAACTGAAAGACAATACCAAAATTGAATAGAAAAGGCAATAAAAGGGGTAGCAACAGAACACAGGAGAGTAAAAGGAAGATGAGACAATGAGCAATAAAATCAATTAAACAATTAAAGAAATAAAAGCTTTAAAATGAAGTAAAAAAAATCATAATAAATTACAAAGATGAAGACCAGAAAAAGCAATAAAAGGGGCTTCAAAGAAGCTAAATAGAATAAAAGCACAAGAATAATATGGAGAAAAAATAGACAGAAAGTAAAATACTAAAGCATAAATAAATTAAAACGGAATTAACATAAAGGTAAGAGGTTAAAAGGGCAGTAAAACAAAAAGATCAGCTAAAGACAACATCTAAAAAAGCAAGTTTGTAAAATCAAAATGATGTAGACACTGTTAGCTTTGTTCATTGTGCTATTGCTAGTGATGCTACTTTGAGTAACTTGTGAAAATAACATGTTAAGACGTACAACGAAACAAGCTCCACCTGCATCGATAAGAAGACATGTTTTATACAAGCTAATAAAATGTTTTGATCGTCCAACAAGTCACAGGTCCTCTTTACCATATCGTCTCAATCTTACAGTCTGGTTAGTGTAACCTTAGCATTAGTTACAGCACCTCTCCTGGACCTTTCTGATCATGGAGAGTAAAATGGACGCTGCAAACATGATGTTCTGTTGTCCGTAATCAAAACAATGAGCTAAAGTTGGTGAAGGTTCACCACAACTTCAAATTACCATTTTTTTGGGCCCTACCTAAAAAAAAAAATATGCAGCTCCTTCATTGCATCTTCTACCTTATTTGTGTTGTGTTTTCATTCTTTTTTATGCCTATTGTAAATGTTCTTTTGCATCTACCTATTTTAATTTGCACTGTTTTTTATTATGCATTTATACTTTAGTTTATTACTCTTAAAATTTACCTTGTACGTGTAAATGTACTTGGCAATAAATAAGAATTCTTATTCTGATTTACAGAAAACTTTCATAAACAAAACAAAACAGATGGTTTAAAAAAATTAATTTGTTTTAATATCTGGCCCCACAGCAACTGTCAAGAAAAACACGGGCCATTGTTAAAGTGAAATTGTTGTTCCTGGGTGCAGACAATAGTAGAAAGGACCAAATACACTCACTTGTGCTTCTGTTTAAATATCAGGACAGAATAAACCAGAGGCCATAGCTTTAGGTCTGACAGGCAAACATTAATATTTGACGCCCCAGTAGTTTGGTCTACCTCCTCCCTTTAATTTAAGTCCTGAAGAGATGAAAAAAGGGCGGCTAACTTCAGCTTTTAATGAGCAAACTAATGTTTAAAGGGAAAAGCTGCTCTTCTTCATAACAATGACCGTTATGTAATTTATTTAACCAATCTGACAACCCTTTTCATGGCAGACTTTTGTACTTAAAACACCATCGTCGACAAAGAACGCTCGTCTTCATCGCTCACATCCTCCCTCTGGATCGACAGCTCTATGGGATAATTCCACCACAAAAGCTCTTTTTCATTCTTGTGTGTCAGTTCCCAGTGGAGGACGAACTTCTGCTTATTTTGGGATGATTGATTTGTCTTTTAAAGTAAATGACAGGAGACTGTTTTGGTCTGATAAACACTCAACAGCCGCTCTTGACAAGTCGCTGGAATGAAAGCAAACCGCGGCACCTTTTCAATTGGAACAACAACAAAAAACAAAAAGTGGAGCTATAAATGGGGTTTTGGAAAATAGATTGATTATTGTTTGGTATCAGAAACATTGAAACGGGTTGAGGAAAGCTGTGGGGAGGAGTTTGATGATTGTTCTGCTTAGTCAGCACTGATGGAAGAGGCCGTAAGTTGTGCTCAGGTTAGCTCGGTCACACAATAAACAAACAACATAAACACACACAGGCTTAAAAACACACTAACAAAGCTGTCAGTCAACATTTACTACCTGACAAATAAAGTACCTGTCAATACCTCTGTCACACACTGATGCACGTTAACACAAAGACATGCAGTGAGGACGTATTTTTAACCACGTTGTCAGGTCCTGAGCCCGTCACTCTGTTTAACAGCTGCTCTCTCTCATACACACAGTGTCAATAACACTAATTGCTGTCTGCTTCACTATATCTGTGGCTAAACCCTCGACCTCCTCCCGTCATGAACACACTCCACCTCCCTGCACCCTCTCCTGTACACAAACACTCACCCACACCACAAACAGCTTTTCATGGAGAGACGGTGTGCTGGAGTCGGGCGCTGCAGTGATGCGTCCTTCCTATTAAGCCACAACAGGATGGAGAAGCATATTATGAGGACACATATAGAGTGAGCTGGCACTTAGCACTTCCTGGTTCACAACCCTCCAGAGTAAATGAGATTTAGAATAAATATTAAAACTGTTTTCAGTTTTCAGGGCAACTGGACTTGTTGGAGGTTTTTGAAGACATTTCATCTCTCTTCCAAAAGGCCTCTTCAGTTCTAATGTGTCTGGAGCCAACGTTCACAATTTATAGTCCTTGTTGGTCGTCCACAGGGGTGGACAGTAAGGAAGTAGATTTACTTGAGCACTGCACTTAAGTACATTTTTAAGTATCTGTACTTTACTTGAGTATTATTTTTTCAGAAACTTTTGACTTTTACTCCACTTCACTTGAAAGACAAATATTGTACTTATAACTCCACTCCACATTTCTACGAAGGGTCTCATTACTCGTTACTTTTAAGTATAGATTTGAAGTCAGCAGATGAAATTTCTTTTCCCTTCTAAAATGCAATCTGCTGGTGATTTGTTCAAGTGGTGATTTCATACCTGTACTTTGCACGTGTGTTATTCAGATCGAGCTGGTAAACACTGCGATAACATTGCTCGGATAACGATTCATCAGTTATGAAGGTGACAGCAGATACAGACAATGATTCCACACCAGAGCACCCATGGCCTCATCTGAAGTCCATGTTTGATATTGTCAAAATGTATATATATTTGTCCATCAGATGGCACCCTTTTTTCTCATTCAAAGCATACAGCAAAATCTAACACTTTTACTGTTTTCTCGAAAGGCGCCTGCAAAAAAAAAAAAAAAAGCACAAAAATCAATGTTGCTGCCAATCACTGACCTATTTCAATACTGCTTCAAAATGGATTTTATGGATTTTCTTTGGTTTTTTTTGTCTTATTTCATAAAAAACGGTGGAGTTGTGTGAACAGAATTAACTTAAAAGTACTTTAAAAAACAAATTTGATGTTTATTTGATATGTTTCTTTAAGGCTGAAGTAGTTTTAAAAGACTGATTTGTTTAAAGTGAAATATATGTTAGATCTTGATAGATAGATAGATAGATAGATAGATAGATAGATAGATAGATAGATAGATAGATAGATAGATAGATAGATAGATCTTGAGTGGCCAGTGGTGCAACAAGTACTGCATGTACTTGTTGTACTTGTCACAGCAAGAAGGCTGCTGGTTTGATTCTTGTGTCCGTCAGGGTCTTTCTGTGTGGAGGTTGCATGTTCTCCCTGTGCATGTGTGGGCTCTCTTTTCGGGCACTCTGTCTTCCTCCCACAGATCAAAAACATGCTTATTAGGTTGACTGGTGACTCCAGTTGCACTTAGGTACAGTATGAGTGTGAGTGTGAATGTTTGTCTGTCTCTCTATGTGGCTCTGCAATTGGCTGGCGACAAGTTCAGAGTGTGCTCTGCATCTTGACCAGTGTAAGCTGGGACAGGCTCCAGCTCCCACAACCCAAAAGGGATAATCGGTAAAGATAATGGATGAATGGACATGATTGTTAAAGCAGTTTCTGGGAGGCTGAATTTTTTTTTCTTTTCATCAGGGATAATTGAGTTTGTTAATTAAAGGAACTCTTCAGGGTTAAGCACAAAACTGTCTTAATTGGGGTGCACGCCACATCCTCCCATATTACTCCAGCCAGTAATATTGATCAGCATCATTGAAATTCATGTTTGGTTGTTTTTATCTTTCACAGCGAGCGTGACATCTAGCAGTTAACATGGGCTCATTCGTGATAACTGCCAACGTGCCCGAGCCAGTCGACCACTGATTATGTGCTTCTGCAGAGAAAAATAAACACACCGAGCACCAACCCTCTAAAAAGCCAATCTCATCACTAAGCCGATCCTTGTGTGCCAAATTATAATGGAGGAGGTGCCTCCGCCGCTGCTGAGACGTGGTGAAAAGCATGCTCAGACGGGCTAAGACTCCTGCTGAGCCGAGGTGAAGTCATGTTCAGATCAGAGAGATGAACGATGCTGGTAAACATCCACCGCTGCCTGCACACGCACACACTCACCGAAAAGATTAAAGAGGAAGAAAAAGCTGAAGAGATGCTGCAGATTTTGAAGTATTTTTAGGCTTTGAGTTGGGCAATCACTCCCTTCATCAATGTTCTCCTAAGAATAAATCCTCCTGAGTCAGATCAGGGCTGTACAAGTTCATTTGGTTCTTACTGATATTGTTCCCAGGGGGGTATTTGTGGAAGCACATTAAGAGGCAAAATTAACAAGGTCACAAGTCCACCAAGACAATTAACCACAAAAATAAAAGACTACCAAATCAAGTCTAACTTTAAACTTAGAAACCAAGCACTGAACAATTTCATCAGGACACTTGATTATTTAAAAAGATGCATCAAGATGAAATAATAAGGTCCAGGACACTTAAACCATTATACAAGGATGCCATAATTCACATATTTATTTATTCTATTAAATTTATTTAAAAAAAACTCAACAAGTGCACTAATTGTGTAAGAGGATTCAGGATTTTTTCTTCAAGGGTCACAATGAAAAGTTCAAAGTTGAATTCTGAAGAAGGTGGGACATTTACAACATGTAAATTAAAACAGAATGCCATGATTTGCAAATGTCCCCCTATATTCAATTGGATACACTGCAAAGACAATATATTTATTTATTTTCATTTATTTGCACATAGTTAAAAGAGAAGTCAAAGAAAATAGTGAATAAGACAAACTTACATGTGCAGGTAAGGCAGAAACCCAATGTGGGCTTATTTACAAACCTCACCTTAGAGTAAATACATATAAAATTAGCAGGAAAAAAAAAGACGTTAAATCCTAGTAGTCAAAGAAAAGCAAGCAAACAAAAATCAAAAACATACATTTTACCAAAATGAGAGGCTAAATTTAAGGTTCAAACTGATAAACTTGCCCAATAGGCCCAAAAATATCTAAAAAATCACAAGAAAATTATACAAATTTTCCAAAAAGCAACACTAAGACCAACACAAATCTTTCAATGTCTGCTGTGGCACATCATTCCTGTACTGTAGAGCAGTGATTTACAAACTTTTTTTCACCCAAGGCACACCGTATTTATCTCTCCATCCAACCATTATCTATACTGCTAATCCCTTGAATTTGGTCTGTTGGGGGAAGCCAGAATGACCAAAGAGAACCCACACATGCACAAGGAGAACAGCAAGTCCAAATGCAAGGCCATGTTGGTTGTTTCTTAGACATTAAAGGGAAACTTTTTTTTTTTTTTTCTTTTTGCGCCTTACTCCCGAGTCCGTGACAAGCAGATAGACACCATTCATTCGACTGTGCGTGCAGTAACAAGAAAGAGACGGGCAGAGCTGCGATCACTCTTTAGCTTAGCTCAACACTGGGAGTCTATGGGTAGTGGTAGCCTGCCTCTGCATACAGTCATCAGATAAAATCTTCAGCAACTCTAAATGGTCCTGTGTGCTTGTTGGGACTTGGTTTTTAACCCCATTATGTTACATTATCTATTTTTAGACTAAGATTAGCACTTTATGTGATTTTCAAATAAAATACATACAAAACTAAATTGCAGGGCGTATGCGCAAACCACTGCTCAGTCGAAAGAATGGTGTCCACGTGCTTGCCATGGGCTCAGGAGTGAGGCAAGAGACGAAAACAAAAAAAAAATGTTGGCATATCTCTTTAAGGGGTTAATATCCAAGAGGCGGGTTCCAGGAGGGTCAAAGATCAATTTATACTATCACAAGCAAGTTCTAGAAAAGCTACGAAAGAAGATTCCAACGACAGAGACTACAGCTGTGGAAAATGGTTTCATTCTTCAGCAAGACAATGCACCAGCTCACACTGCGCTCTCGGTAAAGCAGCTTCTGTCCCAAAAACAAATCACAGGGCTTGATCAACCTTGCTCAATACCTGATCAAGTACAGCATGACTTTTTTCCTCTTTCCTGACATCAAATCTGTGTTCAGAGGAACACGTCTTGAGTCTGTGTCAGAAGTTCAGAAAAGAATAACAGAGTATCTGAGACAACTGTCCAAAGAAGACCTGCTGCACTGCTCTGATCAGCGGGAGACCTGAATGCAGCAGTGTGTTGAGGCAGAAGGAGAGGAGACTGAAGGAGGAAGACACTAAAAAATGGTTATGTTTAATAAAATTGTTGAACAGCTTCAGTCTTGTATTCAACAGCCATACCTTGTAAATGTATTTTAGGGGCTTCTTTCCTTTATTGACAGTGGATAGAGTCGGAAGGGGGGTGGCTGAGTCAGGGAAGATGAACAGGAAATGCACCACAAACTGAATAAGTGTAACAGCAAATTAATCAAGTGCACCTTTGAATTAGCACACGCACATGCTTGAGAGTCACATACTGACTGGGACTGATTTCCCCGTTTTTCCACACATGTATGTTCCCACAGAGCCGTGAACAAAGGTAAACAGAGCCCCCTCAGCCTTCCTCTGCCGTTGTCTCCAGCAGAGTGACAGAACAAAAGCCTTTCTGGATCCTTTCATGCTTTTAGCATGAGCTAACCAGCGACTAAATTAAACCGCAGAGAAAGCAGGGGAGATATGAGTTACGCAGCGTCACCTGTCAAGGTCACTTAAACTCTACAGCTAACAGCTCTCTGAAGAGTGATTTTTTCTTTAAGAGACAGTTTCTCCTGAATAGCCTCTCTGCTTTACATGGATCTGTCATTTATGTGTGAGAGAGACTGTTCGTGAAAGCAATTTAAAGACACATCTGCTGCTGCTGGATGAAGAGCAATAATGGCTCCCCAAGGTTAAGTATCAGAAAAGTTTAAATGGTGAAATCTACAAATCTTTAGGTTTGAGCAGTTCAGCATATTTGGAGAAAAAAAGATCCTTTGCAGGGGCTCTGAAAGATTACATTTACTGAAATTGGAACAGTTAATTATAACCTTGCACAGCAGCTGAATCCACCTGATTCAATGTCTAAAATCAGACAGATCCATCTTGCCAAGCTCCAATCTACCAAGATTGTGAGCGGCCCAAAGAGGGACGGCCCAGTCAGAGTCCTAGAGTAGGAAGGGGGAGGAGCTACAAGTGAGATGACAGCAGGAAGTGCCTGCACATACAGGGATTAGCATAGATGCTAACAGCTTCAGTACCATTTTTATCAGATTGTGACTGCCTGTCTTTATTAAATGGAAAACAAATATCAACCCTACAAAGTTATAATAAGGATATTTTCGCACCACTTCTTACATGTTTTGACAAGAGTTTGTTTAACAAAGTGGCTCACGTTCTGAAGCACAGTAGCTCTCACCTACAGCATAACTGGATTCGCCTGTAATAAATGTTGATTGACAGAATGATCATCCAATCACCTTCCGATTTGCTTCTAAAAAGTTCAGCCCTCCCCAAACGCTTTCTATGGCCTCTTTTCCAGATGAACTAGTGAAATATACTGAACGGTCCATCTGGTGTGCCAGCTTAATTTAATTATGACCAGTTATCTAATTTCATGCCTTAATAATAAGGATTTTACATTTCTAAACAAGGTTCTGTCATGTTGCCATGTAAAGCAATATCATTTTATTTATCTAGCAATAAAAAAATGCAATGAAATACACAATGTTACATTTATATTTGAGCCATCTTAAGATAGGCACACCTAATGTCATGCTTTAAAAAGGCTTTTATTTTGAAAGGTAACAGAACATATGGTGGATTAATACTGTGTCCGAACTGAAAGTGACAATTGCAACAACATCAACAAAATAAGACTTATTACACTGAATAAACTCTGCTAAAAACAAATCTTTTTCGTCGGTGTTCATTCCCAGCTAGATGAGAAACCTTAGCTTTTATCTTTTCTTTTTTTTTTATCTTTTTTTTTTTTATCCTTTATCTTTTATTTCCTATCGTTTCTTCAACTCTTCTATTATTTTATTCTTATTTTATTTCTATTTTTATGCGTTTCTAATATTGTGCTTATTCCATGACTGTTTTTATTATTATTAAGTGTATGCATGATTATATTGTTCCCCTGTACAGCATTTTGGTCAACCGAGGTTGTTTTTAAACATGCTTTACAAATAAACGTTGACTTGACTTGATCATTGTCTAAACTGCCTGCAGCTGACGCTTCTGTCTCGAGACTCTGTCTCTATTTTCCCCTTTGTCACTCTCACCAACGTGGATGTGGAGCAAGCAAAGGGATTTTGGCCTTGCAGTGCAACTGGATCTGCCTGATTAAATATCTATAATCAGACAGACCTATCTTGCCAAGCTTCAATCTACAGCGACTGTGAGCGACCCAAAGCGGCACGGCCCAATCAGCGTCCTTCTGAGCAAAAAGGGGTGGGAGCTATGAGCGACACTACAGCAGGACGTGACTGCTTGGACAGAGGTTAGCATAGATGCTAACAGCTTCAGTAGCAGTTTTATCAAACCTTGACATTCTTTTATTATTACAAGAAAGACAAAATAAATATCAACACTACAAACTTCACAATAGGAAGGATATTTCAGCTCTTGCTTCTGACATGTTTTGACATGACACAGGAGTTTAGTGTTTTGGTCAGAGTTTTGACTGGATTTCTTAATTCCCTTTTTTCTTTGTTTACTTACCTCAGAGAAAACACAAGACCCTGTATGAAATTCTAGAGCCCAAGAAATGATTCAAAGACACCTGAGTGTAAAAGTTAAACCTCAATCATCAATAAATCTCCAGTTAAGACCAACAAGGATCAGACATGTTTGTGTCTATGATAGACCTGTTTACTGTACACCAAATTCTAGTTAACTTTAAGCAATTTGGCCACAGTTAGTCCCCCAGGCCACAGTTTGGACACCCCTGCTTTACACAAAGAGCGAGCTTTAAAAGTTCTCCTGCACATAGCCAGAAGAGATAGGAAACTGTCTCACAGTTTGGTGTTAAAAATATGACTGACCTGCACATATATCTGACCTAATCCCCGTCCAAAACCAGGCCTGACTGAACCACCAACTGTGAGCCAGGCCTTATCGCCAAACAGCAGCCTGGCTCCAAAATCTTTTGGAGAGTGTCCTTGAAAAGTAAAGGCTGCTGTAGCAGAGGATTACTGCCTGTCCTTCAGAATGAAAAAAGCCTTTGGTGTAATATTTTGGCTTTGACATATCTCGACCCCTGTAGTTGTGCTTTACCATCGACTTCCTCTCTAACTAACCCTCTTATATGTTTCTTTCTGGAATGACTTTCAATGACTTTCTCCAACTTAGGTAGCTGGGATTTTTTTTGTTTTGAAACCAGCAAGATCTGTTTTTGAAGGCTATCTGGAGGAGACTTTTAGGGTTTTAAAAAGTGCAGCCAAAGGATGAGAGTGGACACAAATCTGGCATCATGGCAAAGATTTGTGTTCATGAAACCCTCAGAGAAAGGCTTCTTCTTCAGTTTCTATGATCAGGCACATTCATCTTGTCGAGCCCTAATCTACAATGACTGTGAGTGGCCCAATCAGCATCCTTTAGAGCAGAAGAGGTGGGAGCTACAAGTGAGACACAACGGGAAGCAACTGCTTGTATGGAGATTAGCTTAGATGCTAATTGCTACAGTAGAAGTTAAATCAGATCTGGACTGTATTTCTTTTCCCGATGAAAAACAAATAACCCTACAACCAATGCTGTAGACAGGATATTTTCACTCCACTTCCAACAATTTTTGACAAGAGTTTGTCCTACAAAGTGGCTCATGTTTCGTCCTTTACACAGCTGCAGTAGAGCCTGCCTACTTTAATATCTGATTAGCCCGTAATGAATGTGATTGATGGAACAATTGTCCAATCATTTGCCAGATATGCTATTGAGCACCATCTGGTGTGCCAGGTTACCAAATGTGACTCAACCTGATACAATGCATTGCACAAATTGGGATAAGTAATGAAAATATTTCTATTTGTTTTGGATTGTTGGTATTTTTTCTTTTTTATCAAATAACAAAATAACTTGTTTTTCATAAGCTTGTTCATGAAGCATTTGAATATATTATTAAGTGTCATTTAATATGATAATTGTAAAGCATTTATCCTTTAAAAATGTATGCCTTTTTTGCACTTTAAAAGCAGCTTAAAGTGGCTTTTACTCTGTATAATCTGGTGAAACTGCATCATTACTCATATCAAAATATACAATTGGTGTTATAATGATTTTATATGATGGATTTTTATGTGCTTTTTTTTTTATTCATATGTTTTTCTTTCCCTCCATCAAGAGTATACAACAGTTTTTACTAACATGGCCCTCAAGCAGGGCCAAAAGGTTTTATGTGGTCCTCCATATAATCAAAGTTGCCCATCCCTGACCTGGTTGCACAACACATTGACATGGGTTTGATAGCTAAAAAGCAGCACACTCCGGGTCCTCTCTAACGGTCCTTTGGTGTTTGGAGATGTTTTTGAGGTCATTTCTCCAGCGGAGCAGCGTGAGTCCATCCATAATTACCCCCTCTATGTTTAGAAAAAAAACAAGACATCAACATTTTAAATAATTTGGATTGGATAGACCACAACAAGTTTAGTGGCTTTCCAGAAAATGTCAAATTCCTGCTTACACAGTTCTTAGATTTGATCAAATGAAAGTTTAATGATCCCTGTTGGGAAATTGGGACACTGCTGCAGCTAAATATGAAGAGAGATTCAGAGGAGACACAGCGGTGAGTGAGATTCACAGCCATGCAGCGAAGTTTTATCAATTACCAGCTCCTATCAGATACCTCATAAAACACAGGCCTCACCTTCCTCTCATTTTATGTCGAACACCCTGAGGTAGTGGCGATACATTTATTAGTGCAGCCATAAAAAGCTCCCCATGCAGACACAGATCTCAGCACAGAAGACAGGATGAAGATTCGTTCTCCTTCTTGATTTTGAGGTCTTCGACAGGTAATTAGTTACAATCTTACTCAGGTGTCCCTGCAGGTTTTACTTACGAAATGAGAGTGAGGAGCAGTACAGGAAATGGTTTCTGAGTTATCTTAGCACAGAGCTCAACAGGAGAAGACACTTCATTTGCAAGATAAGGTTAGTCTACCGTGGCAGGACCTCTACGCTCACTTCACTTTAACAGTGTGACTGCAGAGAAGTGAAAACTGACTGAATTAAGATGGAGTCTGGGAAAAGTCAAGAGACATTTTCTCCTTTCTAACCTGAGGCTGGGATCGCTACCAAGTGTTGAACCATCCTTAAACCAAATTAGCAGAAAGAGGCTGCAGCAAATGATAGGGATGATCTGGAAAGGAACTGGATGGGAACTAGGGCTGTCAGTAGTAACAAATTGATTGTAACACAGTCAAAATTAATGCTGCTGTGTTTGTTGTGCTGTCTGCTCTAGCTAATTGGCTCTCTAAGAGTTTAGAGGATATGCTCCACTGTCCTCACAGCATTCTTTTGCCAAAAGTCTGTGATTCCTGCCACACCCCAATTTCCCTACGGGGACAAAAAAAACAAACAAACTAGTAAGCGTGGCATGTTTCTGCTCTCACAATGATGGAAAATAAGGACACCACTAATCCTTTGAATGTCTAATTTCATCTTGGCATGTTTTAGCCCACAGAATTAAGTAGAATAAGGACATCGCTACTCCTTTGAATGTCTCATTTCATCTTGGCAGGTTCTGCTCTCACAATTTATAAGAATAAGGACACCACTACTCCTTTGAATGTCTCATTTCATCTTGGCAGGTTCTGCTCTCACAATTAATAAGAATAAGGACACCACTACTCCTTTGAATGTCTCATTTCACATTGAAAAAGCTCATGCAGCCTTATTTACCATTTGATCTGTATCGAATGCTACGCATGCACAAGGAGAATATGCAAACTCCACAGAGAAAGGCCCTGACTGATACCAAGTCCAACCAGCAACCCTCTTACTGCGAGGCATGAATGCTAACCTTGCTTCACCACCTTTTCTTAGTGTTCATTTGGATTTAGACTTGCTTCACACTGTTGATATAGACATGATTTGTTTGAAAGGTGATGAATAGAACTTGTTTTTAACACTTCTTTAAAGGTGATTAATCCCAATTAACTGTTGAAATTCAATGTCTGAAATTAACCATGCGACAGCCTTAACAGTAACTAATCAACTCTCTTCATCCTCCAGTGAAAGCTAAGCTTTTCCTGTGAATCATCAAATCACAGTAAACTGAGATCAGACAGTTCAACTAAAGGCCACACAGGTTTCACTCGCCACTGACTCCAGTGTGCAAAGCATGAATCGTTTCTCAGAGTAAAACACCCAGCGAGCCAGACGAGATCAGATAAATAAAGCACGCCTCGTGTTCTTCAGCTATTCAAAATGTAATTACCCAGCACTATATCTGCTCAGGTCTGCCTGCAGGCGAGGATCCGTCTGAATGAGACAAATGAAAGCAAATGAAATCTAGTTCTTCAGGCAGAGGCAGAGTGCATGAACGGAGTGCCTTTCTCTTATAGCACTAATCTATTGTATATAAATAATCACCACAAACCAATCATCAAACATGACTGGTGGAAAAACATAACTTAATCAGATAATGATTCAGAAAACCCAGTTTTCACATGTTCTCTGCTGATCTTTCAAGATATTGATTTGCTCATGCTTCAAAGAAAACACAGAAAAGGAGGATTATATGCATGTGTATTTGAAAGAACAAACCTTGCAAGGGTTTCTAAACATGCCCCAGAAAAGACTGAGATCTATAACAAAGTAGGGCAAAAGTGGGAAAAGTTAATATCACTAAAATATATGAAAGGTAATGCTACAACAACTGAGTGCAGAATAATCAATAATAAAATAAAGGTTAATAAATGAACCAAAAAAGAACAGGGGTAGAAACTGGGTTGCTCACTCACGGCAAAATCTTTATCATGATTATTTTAATACTATTCATGAGATCACGATCATACACATGATTACTCACTGATCTTATAACGCACAACATTCAATCACTGAACTTTAAACCTTTTGACATCATTTTTCTGAACATTAAAGGAAAAGCACTGAGTTAAAATATGTGAAATGAAACAGGGTTGTCACCTTAAAATTGATATTCGAATATCCATTCGAGCATAAGGATAAAAATCCAAACTGCAAAATAAAGATTTTGATTTAAAATAACAGCTCAGCAGCACATTAGGGCACCTGGAGCAGTGAAGCACCTCATCCAGCACAGGGCTGTCCTATTGCAACCTGTTTGGCCAGTGCTCTCTTGACCCCAGTAACAGATGCATCTCATCTGCCAGAAACCAGCAGCAGAAGAAGACACCTCAAAGAAATGGAGAACAGGCAAATCCACTCCAAGCGGACAATAGCAACAACGAAACATTTGAGGAGCGCTGTTTGGAAGCACTTCGGGCTCCACTGTGCATTGATTATGTGCAAGGCAAGTTGCCAACTATGACAAATCCACAGGCTCATTTTCAGCTTTTCACCCACTGCAATCCAGCGGTGCCTTGTCAAATCCTCATCCCAGTCCTATCGAGTCCCCATTTGGACCACCAGTGTGGCATCAGGCCAAGTAAATATTACAATGATCTAATGAACTAAAGGAATGCTTTGTTGGTATAACAGAATACTTTCCAATATCAGTATGCTCAAAAACTGAGTTTGATATTTGGGAAAAGTGACAGATTCAGTATGAAATATTAAAAAATGTACTAATCAAATAATAATGATGCATATAAAGACTTAAGTGCAACATGTCATGTGGCACAGTAATCTTGATTATTCAGTTTTTACGATTGTGTAAAGCAGTATCTGTCATAAAAATTCAATTAATTTTCAGCTCTAGTTCTGATCTCTGTTTACTGTGGGGGCACAGACATGCAAAGGCATGTTCCTTCTGCTGGAGCTACCTTTAAGCTGAACAAAGACCCGTCTCGGGGGATGGCATATCCCCTAATTTCATGATAATAAGTGACAGTTATCAAATAGACTCTGTACAGTTGGGCAAGCAAATATTTGGGGGATTCTTCTTTCTTGGACTCACATTTTTGCCACCATTTAAAGGTGTATTTGCATAATAGTTGCAGTTGTACCAGTTCCAAATAAAGATTTGCACCAGTTATGTTTACAAAACACCATATCTAACAGACTATATATGCTTTGAATGTGAAAGTGCCATAAACAATAGTCCAACCTTTTTTGTACCACAACCTGGTTTTATAAATTAATTTTAGTTGCAGACTGGCCTTAGTGGGGGAACTGGAATCAGACACACAAAGAGCCAGAGGATTCTACAGACCTTAGCATCCTTCAGCTCTCACCCAATGGCTTAAATAAGTTATTTATGGACTTTGGTGAAATTTTAAAGGAATGCTGATCATGGTACAAAGAAAGCCCGGATTAGATGTTGATGGGGATCTGAAACCAGATGTGGCTTAAGTCATCTCATAAAGGATTGTTTCACATTGCGACATGGGACAGATTCTACATTTTTCCTAATAACTCAAAAGCTTTTCAACAGATTTTAAAGACGTTTTCAGAGAATGTTGATCATAATACAAGGAAGCACAGATTAGAAGTCAGTGGTGAGTCAAATCAGAATGAGTATTCAGGGACTTTTTTTAAGGATTTGTAAACAGTGTGAGATAGGACTTTCTTTTTTTTTTTTTACATTTTCACTAACAACTCAAAAAGTTCTCAGTTGTTTTGATGACATTTTTAGGGAATGTTGTTCATCGTACAAGACTGAAGTGATTAGATGTTGGTGGGGATCCAAATCCAGATGTTGATCCAGGACTTTTTCAAGGCTTTGTTTACACAGATGCAGCCACTTCAGTTTTCCCCTCCCAGCCAAATGCCAGTCAAGTTCCTGCCAGTTACCAGCAAACCTCAAGCCAGTGAGAGTCAAAATGAGGTTTGTCTTTTGGTTTGTTTATGCTCTCAATTATTGCACTTAGCTGTATTTTCAGTGGTAATCAAGATTGAATTCATATATAAGTAGCATGGGTTTTATGTTTATCACATCATGGTGGGGATGTCATTAGAGCCATGAAGGTGGGCAGGTCCAAGCACTTTCCTGTCACTGACCAGCTAAGTCTGCCGAGGAAATTGAGTAAAATTTACGTGGCTCCACATGTATTACAAGAAAGGGCAGTTTTCAACATTCATGACAATAACTGCTTTACAGTGTTGGAAATGCCTTGGCAGAGCACTTCTATTTGTCTTTGTTTTACTTAGCTATAATACTTAAGTTCTAACTCTTCATGATTATCCAAGATAAATAATCTTCCCCCATACACAAGCCTTATCTCATCACCATGTAGATTCTTTGTCTAACTTTACTGTGTTTTCAGCAGCTTAGACGAGTATGTGAACAGATGTGCCGCAGAGATAATTAGATAGAGAGGTGAGGCAGAAGTAGAGCTCATGTTTTTATACATGAAAGTGCCTCAACAATGGTGAACTTGGACCAAAATACCCACTCATGCCTTTCACTGCTCGTATTCTACAAAATACTGAAAATTTGTTCTCCTCCACCGGCTGGTTTGAAAACAAAGTCATGCAATTTCTGCCACCTCATAAAAGAGCCAAATGAAATTTCCCCCCGAAACAATCCCTTTTGAGGTGCAGCCAAAGCACATCAGCGGTTCAACAAAGCAACCAGCAAAAACCTGGGACTTTCATTGAAGTTACAAAGAAAGAAAACATCATTTCTGTAGGGGAGCATTTGCCCGATGAGAACCCAACTCATCCCAGCATTATAGACAAACTCCAAAAGCTCCTCAGAGAGTCTTCCTGAATCACAGTCTACAGCACAAAGATCCCATTTCTTTGTTCCTTTTATCTCCATATCCCTCCTTTTTCTTTTACTCCAGTGTCGGGTTAAGCTCAGCAGGGCAGCAGCTCAGATGTTAAAATATGTAGATGACAACTTCCAGAGCGTCTTCAATGCTGCAGCTCGATGGAGAAAGCACTTTCTCCACACCTGAGATCTTAAAAGATTCACGTTGGAGTGCTGCGTTTGCGTGCACCCTGGACTGAAGCCGGCATGTATCCCCTGTCTCAGTAACAGGAGCGATGATGTACCGTAACGCTTCTCCTCCTGTCACAGTGCAGACTATGTGGTGTGCTAACAGAGCCTCACCTTAAACTTTAAATCTGTTGTAGCTCTCCACAGAGAGACGCTCCAGCTCTGCTCATCGGCCATGTTTCTCTCACTCCCGTCTGATCCATTCTCCCTGAAGCAGAGGGACAACAAAGAGCTTTCTTCTGTGATCTTCTGAAGTCGAATTTTGGAGATAAGCTTTAAAAAAATCATCAAAGCGATGATCAGAAATGCTTGCAGATATAAGACGATTTCTTATTCTTGAGTTAAGAAGTTACATGACAAGAATGCAGAGCAAAAAGCAGCAAGAACTCTTGAGTTGAGGGAGAGGCATATTTCCTCAAAGGTCAGCAGAGAGTTACTAACTGCTCTGCTTACCTTTGAGACACATGGACAAGCCAGAGGTTTTCTGGTGGTCAGGGGAGGTGTTGGCACAAAATGTTGCACAGAAAATTACCTCTGAAGCAGAGGTCATGAACCATCGGGCGAAGGACCAGAACCAGGCTGTGAATCATTTGTTGCTGAGAGACAAAAAGGATTGAGGTGGAAGCACTCAGATAACACAAACATCCACTCATTTGCTGCAGATTTTCATTTTTAGGCTTTGAGTTCAGCAATCACTGCCATCATCAATGTTCTCCCGAGAATAAGTCCTCCTGAGTCACATCAGGGCTGGACAAGTTCATCAAATTCTTTCTAATATTGTTCCCAGGGGAACATTTGTGGAAGTACACTAAGAAGTAGAGTTAATAAGGTTGCAAGTTAACCAAGACAATTATTCACACGACTAAGATGATAACAAATCGATAGAACAGAAAAACAAACAAAAAACAAAACAAAACAAAAAAACAAGCACTGAACATTTCATCTCTACACTAGATTATTTGAAAAAAGACTTATCAAGAATCCGTAAGAAACCAGGAATGTTCCAAGAGCATGAACCTCGTCCAAGGCATTTCCATAATTTTTGGGCAAATTCTTGACAAAAATGTGGGAAACTACCCTCACTGGCACTGTTGACAAGTCCTTGATAAAAAATTCCTGGATCCACATCTGAATTTGGATGAGCACTGAAAACCTACACACTCATTACAACTTCAACTTCATTGTTCCCTCAGGGAAATTTATTTTGCAGACAGGTACAAAATACATGAATATACAGTCACACCAAGTCATTCACAACAACAAAAACACAGGAGCACAAGATAAACATCCATGGGAAGACCAAGGATGGAGCCATCACCAAAGAAAATTGCAAATGGTGGCACAGTTGAAATCAATCAGTCTGAGTCATTTTTGCATTCAGCTCGGTTATGGCTTGAAAGATAAAAGAATTTTCCATCCTGTTTGATTTGGCCATTGGTAACCTGAAAAATTCCACATTACTTGTGCTGAAAATGCCATCAAAATATGTGGAGAATTTGACTTTTTTTGTGAATATGTGAAAAACTGCCCTATCTTGCAATGTTGACAAATCATTTACAAAAGTCCTGGATCCCTGATTCAGATCACCACGAAAATCAGTTTACATCTTCCTTGTGCCATGACCTACATTCCTTTAAAATTTTATCAAAATCCATTGAAAACTTATTGAGTTATTAGCTACAATTCAGATCACCCCCAAAATCGACGATCAATCGCAGAATGACCAGCATTCCTTAAAAAAAGTCAACAAAATCTGTAAAAAAAATAATTGAGTTTGTCCTGTTAAAAACTAACAAACACACACTAAAACAAGCCTGGCATAGGTTATAACTAATAAGTACCCATGCATAATAAATAGAATCATGAGATTCTGATGACAAATGGATAAAACACACAGTACATATGCCATTTTTATTGCTTTCCCGCCGAGTTTAAAGGATATATTGGATAAATTAGATTCTCTGTCAAATGCTGACTTTCATCCAACTGTGTTCCCAAATATTGGTTTTAAGCAGCTGATAAAAATACAGTGGGTCCCCTTGAATGGCTCTGTATTGGCGTTTAGAAACAAGCCCTTGGCTCCTTCTGGTCCTACATTATGGTGAATTATAGTATACAGAACGTGTGCTTCATTGTCATCCCCCATCTCCCATCAAAGGCCAGTCCACGACATGGTATAACACAAACTGGGCCATGGTACAAAGGTTGGGGGCCACTGGATGAACCGACACAAAGCACAAATTTACCATTTTCTTAGGCATGTCTGACCAAAAAATGCTGCTTTTTTAAAGCTACAGTACGATCGGCTGGTTTGGGGGCTGGAGCCTATCCCAGGCCCTATAATGGGCGACAGGCTGGGTACACCCTGGACTAGTCACTGGCCAATCATTTTGCTGACACATAGAGTTAGACAACCATTCACACACACTTACTCACCATTAAGGGCAATTTAACGTCACAATAAGCTAGTGAGCATGTGTTTGGTCTGTGGGAGAAAACCTGAGTACACAGAAACCCACGTATGCACTGAGAGAATATGCAGACTCCCAACCTGACTGGACGTCAAACCAGCAGCCTTTCTGTTGTAAGATAACCCTCCGTACTACCTCACAGCCCTGTCTCTGAACAACTTACGATAAAAGGATAAAAAGAATCTGAAAGTAACATGAAAAACTATTAAAAACTGAAGCAATTTCACAAATAAAAGCTGATTTAAACTTCAGTAACAACATTTTTACACTTACCTGTCTTTACCAGGATGAGAGACAAAATATCACAACAAAAAAATAGCAAAAAATAAAACAAAAGCTGTTATAACCTTAAGTTGAACTGTTAACTCAACACACAAAGAACATTTACTCCAAAAATCATGAAGACTCTTCTCTCACGATTTCTCCCGTTTTCCCTGAACTGCTGCTGAACTTTTACTTTTCTTTTGACATCTCCTCTGGAGAATTTAACGGCAGAAATTCACTTTTGCTGCCTTTTCAACCCTTAAAAGCTACAACAAACTGTCAAAGACACACAAGTGTAAAGTGTTGAAAAAGTGTTGAACAGCAAACTCAGGAAATATACGGTAATTCCAGGACTTGTAAAAAAGAACTGGACCTTTAAGTTTTCTGTGTTTAAAAAGATTTTTTTAGAGACAAATAAGTCAAACTTAAGGTCTCATTTCCTTCATCTTTGAGTGCTCATCCTTTTATTTCTTAACTGAACCCTGATTTGCATTTTTATCTATTTTTCATGCCCGACAACCTTTTTCTTCATCTTTTTCTTCAATAATCGCCTAAGGCAACTTGGCCAAGGATTATGAAGTTTTTATGCATTTAAATAAATCTAACAAAAACAGTCACAGTGTAGAAGAGACAGTGCAGAATGAAGGTGCGTGATGAGTGTTTGGGTGTGTGCCTAAAACAGAGCGAGAAGTCCGCGAGCCAAACAACGACTTTATTCAACACCTCATCAACTCCCCATGGATTCAGCTGCAACTTCCATAAACAAGATTTTAGCCTGAGAGGAGCTTGGAGAAAAAAGTTTGAGAGTGTCCGCAGGCTAAATAGTATGATATACTCAAAAAAACAACATTAAAGGTGACTCAGCTGTTTGTAACCAAAAGTCCTGAAGTCCTGCTTGTCCTGGAAAGTCCTTTGGGGTTTTCGCCCAGAGATCAGGTCCTGTACTACTATGAAAAAAAATTTCTTCAGTGAAAACAGGGCCTCCATTATTAAAGGGATACACCAACTTTTTTTTCTTTTCATGTCTTGCCTCACCTCACTTGCCTCCCGAGTCCATGACTAGCAGATAGAGACCATTCTTTCGACTGTACGTGCAGTAACAGGGAAGAGACAGGCAGAGCTCGCCCACCGCTAATTAGCTTAGCTCAAACACTGGGAGTAAGTGGTCAGTGTTAGCCTGCCTCTGCCTACAGTCATCGGATAAACTTACAAGCACATCCACGTTGGTTTGTGCATGCGCCCTGCTTTTTCGTTTCTTATGTATTTCTTTTGAAAATTACATAAAGTGCTAATATTAGTCTAAAAATAGATAACGCAACATAACACAGTAAAAAAAAATGAAAAACAACAAGCACACAGGAGTTACTGAAGACTGTAGGCAGAGGCAGGCTAACAGTACCCACTGACTCCCAGTGTTTGAGCTGAGCTAATTAGCAGTGAGCAAGCTCTGCCTATCTTTTTGTTATAGCACGCACAGTCAAAAGAATGCTGTCTATCTGCTCTCATGGACTTGAGAGTGAGGCAAGACACGAAAAGAAAAAAAAAGTTTGCACATCCCTTTAAATCACGGGTCAGAATTTTTTTAAATCACATGCTACTTTTTCCTTTTGTCCATCATCTTGCCATACCGGGATATATACTAGTAACTGTAGTAGTGCTGTAATAGTGCTGGAAAATAAGGACAATGCTACTCCTTGGAACTCCTTGGACAGGTCAGTGGAAAACTAAAAAGCAATCTACAGTCAATTTTTTGTCTTTGTTCCTATCGGCTATTTTCTTTACTTTATGAGTAGTAGCAGGACCCATGCATGCAAAGGGAGAGCATGCAGGCTCCACACAGATTGGTCCTGTTAGACTGAGGGTGAAGATCTGTGTTGCTGTGAGACAACATCTCTGACCGCTGTTCCACCATGTTGCCCTTCTAATTTTGTATTTCATTTCTGTAAACATACTAAAGGCACACAGGGCAGAGATATTTGATTCTAGGATATACTGATTGCACGATTGTGGTCATTTCTAGATAGTTATACCACAACTAAAAAATTAGATGCATTTATAAATGTTTGATTAATCTTATAGAACAACAGCTTCGAGAACACATTGTGCAAGAAAAACTGTGTGGGAGTGCTGATTTACAAATAACAGACTAAACGATATAATGGAGAGAAATAATATCAGTTCTCATAATCCAAACATTTTTGTCATTAGTGTAACAGTTTGCCTTGAGCTTAAAACAGAGCTAAATATGCGGCATGCAGACTCTACATCCTCTGGCATAATTGTAAAACAATACATATTCATGGAGGCGCTGTAGCACAGCCAGCGGCAGCACGAGATGATGAGGAGCATCGCTGAGAGGGACTTAATGATGAGAATCACAGTTCTTTGAAAGGAGCTAACAGAGAAGAGTTCATTATTCTTTTTCATGTTTTAGCCACAGACTGAATAAAACATGGAGGAAGGAAGTCTGTCATTTCACTCAGTGGTTGCTGAAGAATGGGGGAGCAGTTTGAACGCCATGTTGAAAGTGGTGTCTGAACCTAGCACCTGATCAGCCAAACAACGGATAAAAAGATGGAGGTGAGACAGACTTTTAGACAATGAATAACCCAAATTTGATCACCTCAACCCTGCCCCTTAGTGGGTAAAGAATGCTTATGTACAATCAAATAATTTTCACTGAAGAAGTTAAAACATCACTGTTCAGTTTCTATCGTTAAAGAGTAGTGATACATGATTTGAAAAATTTCAGCTGATACCAATGACCGATAATTTCCTGCATCTCATCGCCGATACCAATAAGTTCATATTTTAATATTTAATATAATCTTTTTTCATGTTGAAATCTTGATCTAACCACTGAGCCGTTAAGCTAAGCTTGCTGACCGGCCTAACGTAAGATGTCCATATGTCTGTGGTAAAACTTACGTGTAGTCTGATCTTGTTTTGTGTTATGTTATCAAGTTATGGATGTATGTCGCAATGATACCTTAGAGGGCATGGAGGGATACATCCAAGAAGAAGCGACGGCTAAGGAGGGTGTAACGTGGCTCCAAATGTGCTATAACTTGCAAAAAACCCGGGCTCTCAACGACAGAAAAGGGCTAATCGTCAAGCGCTATGAACTCCATCACTTTGTCATTAATGGCTTTAGCCTTTTCACTGTCTCTTAAAAAGTTTTGACAGTTTTCAAATGCCTGTTGAATGGGGACATACATGCTCTGTGTTGTTGTTTTTAGCCTTAGCATGCTCTATGCTACCGAGGCTGCTTCGTCTTATTTCAATAACGATTTTCATGTGAGCTATAAGATCTGTTGTGTTAAAAGTCCTCTTTCCTTCTTTCAGATTCTCGCTGAACACGTTGTGCAAACAACAGTGCTGTTGTTTTCTTCTGCCACTGAGAAAAACAACCACACTGGGGAAGCCATGTTCACTTTTGGTCTGGCAGACGGAAGGGGGCAGGATTGGGTCCTTCCATTAAGGCGCCATAGATGACGTAACCAGCGCAACATGGCTTGCTTTGGGGCTATGCGGCCTGCAAACAATTTCCCCAACTTCATTAAATTATCAGGTCTTTTTTATCGGATAAAATGCACGTATTGGGTCGACAAAAAATGATGTCGTTTTCCCCCAAATCGGCCAATGTTATATCGGTCTGATAAATATCGTGCATCCCTATTAAAGAGCCTGTATTTTGTCTGCCCTGCTTGAGTATCACATACTGAAATCCCCTGATCCAGCTGTATTCTCTCTAGCAAAGTGGGCCTTACAAAATGGCTGGTGAGGGAATTAGTTCATTAGTCAGCCTTTCTGGAACTTCTTCTTCTTGTTTCAAACTGAGTTTTACAAATACTTTTTTGTCTGTCTCCATCTGCTGATTATCACCCTAACAATAAGTGAGCTAAAGATCTGCCCTGCATTCACAAATGATTTCTGACCTCTGCCAGTCTCACACATTCTCATTGACAACTATGGATTTTTGTTATGACTCTGAATGAAAGTTGTGTATCTCCGGAGAGTCCTGCGGAAATTTTCTAAATATCATCCTCTCCCTCTAACATTTCAGCAAGGCTCAAACTCTTTCACTTCTCCCCTGAGGCCAAACATTCCTCCTCACTTCATGCTCTACCCTTTTCTTCCATTTGCATTCATCTTAAAAAGCAGCCAAATGGTGTTTTTCTTCGCAAACTTATCGCCACCAGCCACAGCCTGGCATTTCACAATGGCAGAAAATAAACATTTGTGAAGCGATAAGATTCTTCCTCTTCTGTTCCTGTGCCTTATTGTTGCAGACAAACAGCACAGTTAACGTCGGGATGCATCCTTCTTTTTCCTTGCAGCATCCATCTTTCTCGGCCGTTTCCTCATTTTTGTGTTTTGGGAAATAGAGATGATGAGTGAGCATGAGGCTAAAAACATGGAGTGCCAAATAAACAGGTAGAGACGCAACGAAAAAACCTGACACCTAACATGTTTGGAGCTAGCCTAACACATGCAGTCATACACAAACAGGAACAAAAAGATGGATTAACAGGGTTGTACATGTGAATAGAGCAGTTTTTTTTATTTTATATGAATAATTTCAGCCCACACACTTCTATAGCTGCAGGACCAAAGAAGTGTACAAACATGGACATAGCCTCAGTTATGTCACCCATCGCTTTCTAGTCATTCTAAGGCCAAAGTACGGTGGTCACCAAATTGGAAATCTTGACTCAGGAAGCCTCCAGACAGAAGTAGTTCAGCCATGCCCTGATTATGAATTAGTTTTAAGATCAAGTAAAATCAAAATGGACGACTTGGTTGAAAAAGTCATCATTCTAAAAATCAAAGGCAAGCAAGCTTTACATACATATCGGCACACAGACAAAATTGTAGTGGAATCGTGACACAGAAATGTTTGTTTTCACATTGTGCACCTCTCTCCTTGATTTCACCTAACTGTAGGGGGCAGTGTCTTCAAATGCAGGTTTACAGCATTGTTCAACTGATGTCAGTGAAGAAGATGACCTGTTGACAACATGTAAAACCAAAAACATGAGTTGCTTTGTTTATTCAAGTTACTAAGACAAAAAAAGTGGTTCACAAAGCTGCCTGCAACCTGTTCCCAAAAAGATGGAACAGGAGAAAAAAATTACTAGGGAAGTTGAGGAATGTTTAAAACACCTGTTTGAAACATTCTGCAGGTGATCAGGTTAATTGGTATCACGTGAGTGTCATGAGTGTGTATAGAAGGAGCATCTCTGAAAGACTCAGTGGTTCACTAGCAAGGATGAAGTGAGGCTCACCACTTTGTGAACAACTGTGTAAGCAAATCAACCAGCAGTTGAAGAGTGTTTCTCAATGCAAGGAAATAAAGGATTTAATCCTCTACAGTCAAAAAATATTATCAAAAGATTTTGAGAATCCAGGGAAATCTTTGCAAATGATTGCCAAGCCAAAAACCAACACTGAATCTTTGAATCCATCAGGCAGCATTGCCTTAAAAACCAACATCATTCTGTAAAGGATTTTACCATGTGGCTCAAGAACACCTCAGAAAACCATGTCAGTTAACACACTTTGTCGCCACATCTACAAGTTAAAACTCTACCATGCAAAGCCAGAACCAAATATCAACAACACCAAGCAGCACTTCCTAAGTTCATCTAAAACGGACCAAAGCTAAGTGGAAAAAAAGTCTGCTGTGGTCTGACGAGTCCACATTTCAATTTTTTTGTGAAATCATCGACATTGTGTCTCCAATGCTATAGAGAAAAAGGACCAACCAGATTGTTGTCAGCACAAATTTAAAAGCCAGCATCTGTGATGATATGGGCCTGTGTTAGTACCCATGTCATGGGTAACTTGCACATCTGTGAAGGCATCATTAATGCTGGAAGGAACTTACAGGTTTTTGAGCAACTTATGTTGCCAAACAAGTGACGTCTTTTTCAGGGACTTTCCTGCTTATTTCAGCAAGACAATGCCAAGACACATTCTGCACTTGCTACAGCAGTGTTGCTTCGTAGTAAAACAGTGCAGGTACTGGACTGGCCTGCCTGCAGTCCAGAGCTGTCTCCCTGGATTGTTAAGTAACTGAAGTCGTACATCAAGCAAGAATGGAAAAAAATTAAATCACAAAGCTTCAACTACTAGTGTTGTTAAAAAAGAGGGTTATTTAACATAGTATTAAATAAGCTTTTTTTTAATTAGTCTGAACAAGCAAATGGTCAATTTAGATGCATTTTCACATCTGACCATAAAATGAGACGAAAGACGAAACAGCTCAAACTCTTGTCTTGTTCAGATCATGAATTCTCAGTGGGCTTGTCTTTATTTCTTGTTCATACCAGGAAACTTGCAAGAAGTGGGAAAACCTCAACATACTGTCTGTATTGCTTGCTAATGTGAGTAATGCTGTGTCCAACCTGCATATTGAGATTGCTGTGTGGGGTGATGTTTTCTCAAACCCTACAAGAAATCAATAAATTCTATTAGCAGAACAAGCACCACTGAGCATCGAAAGTGTAATGGAGGCAAAACATGCAGCGTCTTCAGTGCTCATGATGTCACACTTGATTCACAGCATTATGGTTCATCTTCACTACATTTACAAATCCACAGACATGACAGTATGTCTGAGGAAAACCTTCACCCTGCAAATCCAAAAGTCTATGCAGGTTTAAAGTCATCTGCCCGCTGTGTTCTCAGCTGCTTCTAAGAGGAAATATTTTACACTGTTTGACTTCTGATGTTCTCCATCATTTAAACTTCATTTTTAACTGCCTGCATTAACATCGAAGGGAAACTCATCCCTCAGACCGCAGCATGGGCTTCGTGATAATATGCATCTGCAGCTTTACGACTTTATCTCTAACATTTGCAACTAAGAGCACATTCCTCGTCTTGCTTTAAGAGAGAGATCTCATCTCCTGAGTCCAGTTCTATTTTTGTCCCGGTCAGAGATTGCAGCGCGTAGGAGGTGTTGAGAGAAATCAATATTGATTTGTGTTTCGACTTTTTCTCCTGATTGGTGATAGTAGCTGCCTGAAGGCTCCTCGTCTGTGCTCCTGCTCATGTGGATCACTGAGATTATTGTTGCCTCTGTAAGATGGTGGCTTACAAGCTGTGCCTGGATGCCTTTTAGTGATCTTCGGATGTTTCCCAACCATTCACAAGAAGTCATTCACTGACCTTACAGAGAAATTGTTCACAAGCCACTGGACCAAATAAAGCTTTATGTTGCTTAAAGTAATCAGTTCAACAGGAAGGTCAATAAAGCTTTATCAATCATGGTCTACAGGGATTAAAATTAAGTTAAATGCAAGAATTTGTCCTCTTCTAAGTCACAAATCAGACTGATTGATTTGTTTTGTCCTGAAACATAAGTGCTGTTGCAACATTAGCTGGTGGCAAAACAAAGCAAAAATGGAGGCAAACATTTATCACCAAAGTTTACAGTGACGGGGACGATGCACATTCAGAATTTCTCTGTAATGTGCTAGTTTAGCCATTAAAGCTGTCATGGAGATCAGGGTTTGAGGCCACAATTCAGGCCTAATCATAAATCCGACACTAGCAGTGCCAGGCATTACCGGCCTTATGGGGGAAGGTCACTCCCATACTGGGAGAAACAGGCCCTCTGTCCAGAGGGGCCTAAATTGGTAAACCGACAGGGACATGGGCAGGATAAAAGAGCAGGACAAGTTAACTGGCAGCATGAATAAGAGGAGCAAATATTGATAATTGAGTTATTAAAACAGATTTAATAGGAGTTTCTGTGACCACAAATTGATGCAAATAAGGAAAAGTGACTTAATATCATGACGCTGTTCTCTTGATATTGCAAATTTCAACAACACACTTAAATCCGACCTCACTGACTGAGCATCCGATTTCTACAGAAAACCACAATCCCAATTTTACCCACAATCGATGACCTTGTTTTTCTTCCTTCTACATCTTGAATAACAAATAATTGGACAAAGTCATTTTTAAATTAATTTCCCTGATGCCCTCCTCCCCTAATTGAACATTTTTGAGTCTCAGAGCAAACATAAGTCATGTTTGGTAGCACATAGCTCAGTCAGTTTTGTTTCATTTTTCCCTGGATTAATTGGTTTTATTGAGTACTGAATTAGTCTTTGTGGAAACAGCAGATAGTGTTCAGTATTCTTCAGAGCACTCCAGCTCAGTCGTTTCCATCCTTCTCTTATTAGTTTGACTTTTCCTCCTTTTTCTTTCTTTCGCTCATTAATCTGCTGCTTCAGTTTTTAATTTCTGTTTTTGAGCTGACATTTTTCCAATTTCATTGGATTCATGTCCCTGAGAGACCTTAACTGCAATCTAGTGCTCTTACACCTTTCACTGTATCATCAGTTGTTCATATTTTTAAAAGCAAACTCAAAACCTACCTTTTTTCTCAGGCTTTTAGCTGATTATATTGATTATTATTATTGAATTTTATTTATGTATTCATTTTAACCCTCTTAATATGTTTTATTTCTCAATTTCAGCTCGGATTTATTGTTCAAAATTTTATTATCTGTTCATTGATTTTCTTTCCACTATCTTACTTCAGTTAATTTTATCTCATTTTACCATATTAATATTTAAAGTTGTTTTTTATTTCCCCTGTTTTCCTATAGCATGCTTATTCATTTATTTTAATCTGATTTCTTATCAGGATTTTTTATTGTTATTTTAGTCTTAGCTCCAGTGTTTCCTCATTTTTAATTAAAGATGGCATTTCCTCAGTCCTCTTATTATGTTTTCTGTTAGAATACCTTCCTCATGTTTTTGTATGTGTGTGTGTAAGTGAGTGCATGTGTTGTATGTGGATTGCAAGGGTGGGGGGGGTGTTTTTCATTGTATTCAATTTTCTACTTTTTGTTTATTTTAATTTATTTTGTTTCTTCATTTCTATGTGAAGCACTTTGTGCTACAACATTTTGTATAAAAAGTGCTATACAAATAAAGTTTGATTGATTGATCAGATATTCTAAGTTACAAGTTAGCTTTGCACGAAACTGGAGAGATACAACTGCAGTTTGTCCTTGCGTCCGGCGTCAGTGTTTTTGCTATTATACTTGCCGTATGTGTTACGTTACTGGAAGACACCATTAGAGAGCGAGCTCTATTTAACTACCTGTTATGTGAGATCTAAACTTTAAACGTGGGAACAATCAAATTGATTCTGAGAGTAAAACTATCATAATAACCCCCCAAAATCAATTTCAACACCAGATATGTGTTGTTAACAGATCACTACGTAACAAACTGAGAAGAGTAATGTTGGTGTTGGCAAATTTCACCAAATGTAGAGATAATTATATTCTGGATGGAGTCAAATCCCTACATGTTTTACATTGCCGTTTCTGCCAAGGAGGTGATGTTTTGCTAGTATTTGTTAGCTTCTTTCTTTATTTATATGTTAGATTGTGAACAGGATAACTAATGAGTGGATTTGGATGACATTTCCCGGGAATGTTGGTCATGGCAAAAAGAAAATGTGACTTTGATGGTGATTTAAATCTTGATGTGGATCCAAGAATTTTTTTTAAAGGATTTGTTAACATTGCCCAATAGGGCAGTTTTTGACATTTTTGCTAATAGCTCGACAAGTTCTCAATGAATTTCAATGACATTTTAGGGAATGTTTGGTCATAATGGAAGAAAGAAGTGATAAGTAGTGATTCAAACCCAGATCTGGATCCAGGATTTTTTTTTTCCAAGAAATTCTTCACAGTGTGAGGCCATTTTCCACTTTTCTGACATCAACACAGTAAGTTCTAGATTTTGATGACACTTTTTTGAGAATGTTGGTCATGGCAAAAGAAAGAAGTGATAAGATTTTGGTGGCGATCCAAAACTGGTTGCAGATCCAGGATTTTTTTAAGTACACTTAACAGTGCAAATAGTGAAGGTGCCTTAGCTGAGGCGTCTGCTCCCAATACACTTTAAGTTTTGCTTGTATTTGTATTTTGGGAATGATTATTAATTCATCTTCAATTAATCTGTAATGTTAGTTTTTGATGGTGGAAAAAACTAAAATGACAGGTGGAAAATTTTCTTTGGACTAAGACTTTAAAAAAACTACTTTTTTAAGGTTTTGATGATCTTCATGTGCCTTTGGTCTTTGAAAAATGGAAAAATTCATGAACATTATATCTGCTTTTTAGGAAATAATTGATATGGGTATCAGTATTGGCATCTATAAAATTACATTGATTCTATTGATTTGTAAAATCTTGGTATCACAGAAGACTTATTTGTATAAATGTAGAAATTTTATGGACTGTCTTTAGAATGATTTCACTGTTTCTGCCTACAAATGAAAGGAATCCATGTGCATGTGTGTTCATGGCCGTTCTGTTTGACATGCATTTCAGTAAGAAATCATCTGAAAATTTTCTGAAGTTTTGATTATTTATGAGAAGTTCAATGTTGTTCTTGTATTTTAAAATTAAAGTATACTCAAAGTATATTGAAATATGGGTGAAGCTATGACCACAGAGAAACCTAAAGCCCATGTTGTACAGAAGCCTCCTTTCTAGTGTGTATATGTGTGGGCATTTATTGCTGTCTCTGACTCCTACTGCCTGTTCACCTGTTGCCCTCAGAGAAGATTTATGAATGAGATCTGTGGCCTGTGGGCATTCATACACCTCTGCCTGCTGATAGCTACACAGTCGTATTTCAACGCCAGCTGGGAGTGCAGAGGAGGACGACCATAAAGGATTATGAAAGATACAACCCTCAGAGAATCTCTGAATCATGAGTTTAGAGGGAATACACCTGGATTTTTGCTCTTTCTAATAATTGTAGATTAATCAGCTTCTGCCTATAGTGTGCTGAACTACAGGACAATGTTTGATTATCTATACTTTATTTTGGTATTATTTTGGGGGGCAACATTTTACTTTTATTTGTTTTTCCCTCAAGATTTCATGCTGCTTAATAGGGTTTTTTCTTGCCACTGTAGCTGAAAGCCACCAGTTGTGGCACAGCGCTGTATTTATGATGGAATCATGTTGGGTTAAGTAGTGCATAGGTATGCACTGAAACACTGTGCAGACAGAACTGAAAATGTCTTAAATGGTTTCATTCAAAGCTTTTCATTCCATTGTATTCACTAGGTAGTGAGAATCCAATGAATAAACCTGTGTTTTCAATCGTTACTGTAAAATAGTTGAATTTCTTGCATATTTATTGTTTGTAAGGTATTGCCTTAATCTTTTGTGCTGCTGACCTCTTGGCCAGGTTGCCCTTTTGAATGAGATCCTGATCTCATAGGTACTTATCTGGTTAAATAAGGGTTAAATAAAAATTAAAAATATAAAATGTTCATTTATGTGTATTTGTATAAAATGAGTGATTTGACTTCACTTCACTCCAGAGACAAAAAAAGCAGTTTTTACGAAATGTTTCTTTACTCATTGCTTTAAATCAGCTCCTCTAAACTGTGGAGTCCCACAAGGCTCCACATTAGGCCCCATCTTCTTATTATTGAATTTATTGCCTTTGGGTACAATTTAAAGAAAAAAAAAACAGTCTTCATTGCTTTGAAGATGATGTTCACGTCTATCTGCCACTGAAAACCAATTAGAATTGATGCAATGGCTGCTGACCCGTTTAAAAGATGTTAAAACCTGGACTTGATATTTCTACGATTTAATGACGATAGGGCAGCACGGTGGTGCAGCAGGTAGTGCATGTACAGGAAGGTTGCTGGTTCGATCCCGTGTTGGTCAGGACATTTCTGTGTGGAGTTTGCATGGTCTCCCCATGCATGCATGGTTTCTTAATTGGTGATTCCAAATTGCCCTTAGGTATGAGAGTGAACATGGATGGTTGTGCGTCTCTCTATGTGGTCCTAAGATCAACTGGTGACCGGTTCACGGTGTACCCCGCCTCTCGCCAAATGTCAGCTGGGATAGGCTACAACCCACACGATCTGGAAAGGTATGAGCAGTATAGAGAATGTATGTATGGATTAATGAAGATAAACTGGTTATAATTTTTAAGAGCCAAACCTGATACACTTAAAGGCTCTGGGAGCTCAAATCAACAAAACTTTTTTCCAGAAGATATTTATGATCATGTTGAGGTGAGATTGAAAGCTGCATTTCCATTTTGAAATCCTCAATAAGAGAAAAACAAGTGCGATATAAAAAAGGCTTTAAAGATGTGGATTAAGGCCGTCTTCACCCTGCATTCAGTCATTAAGGTTTAATTTTTCTGCAGCCAGCCCCAAGTGGACACCCAGGGTACTACAGCTTTTGGCACTTCTGCACGAGTCTCCATTTACAGCCCCAGAGGTTGCCGCCTGGTCTCGCTCTATGTGGCGCCATGTTGGATTCAGATTCTTTCCATGATCTGCTCTGACTGACATCTGTTAATCAAAGGAATGGTGACCACGCCCACGCAGTCCTGAGAAATCATCTGAACTGTGAAATAAGCTGTATTTGAAGCAGGTTTTCTAGAACTTAGAGATGTTTTTTTCTCTCAGATTTTCAAGGATGCTTAATGACACATTGAACTTCAGATGCTTTAAGTGCTCTTGGCACTCTCACTTCCATCCATTGCTTGTCTGTAAAAAATCTTGGGGTCATTTTTTAAAGCCTATTGAAATTCAAGAAGCGGATCACCTCTGTTGTCAAAACTAGCTTTTTCCAGCACAGACTCCTTGAAAATAGTGTTCTTGGAGGAGCAATTCATGCTTATGTAACTTCAAGGCTTGACTACTATAACTTGATTATCAGTCTTGACGTTTAATGACGTCTTGGTCAATCAAAGTCAAAATTGCGCAGTTCCGATTCAGTTTTAGTGACTTTAGTGTTTGTTGTTTATTCTGAAGACCTGATCAGCTGATGGCAGAGGGATACATAACACATATGTACGTATAATAGTCCCATAACACGGGGTTTTGTTGAGGAGAACAGAAATGCCTCAAAGAATCTTACTGTAGCGTCTAGTGAAGCCAATGTTGTTTTTGTGTAGTTAACTTATAGGGTGGGTTAATTATGAGGCTTTTGGAGGCACCATTGACTGCAATATATCACCTGGAGTCACTAGCCGGCTCTCTCTCTTCAGGGAAAAAGCTGTCCAGGTTCTTTAGTGGCTCTCATGCTTTCTAGTGCCATAAACTTTCAGCAACCCACTTCAAAAATACCTGAACTACCCCTTTAATAGTGCATTGACAGGGAGGAGGAACAAAAGATGTAAAACTGAGAAGATTTTTCATTAATGCATGACAATTTTATTTCTGTAAATGCACAATTTTCTCCTTTAACTTCACTTTCTCTGCATTTTCCTCTAAAACTGCAATAATGTGATTATTCTGGGGTTTAGTGGTGCTGTTCAGAGAATAAAAAGGCATCAACTAATCACTGCGAGTGCTGCAGGATAGAAACTGACATCTTCAGCTATTTTCTTGTGTTAAAAAGATGAAAAGCCTAATCAGTTTATCTCGAACATTACCAACAGGATAATCAATTTAGAAAAATAATAACCGTACGCCCTTACTGATAGAGCAGATGATGTAAAAGATAATGAAGATGACGATGAGGAGTAATTAAAGGTGGGAGGTTGATTAAAACAGGAGTGATGATCAATATGGTGATGACTGAGGTAAAATAAAGGGATTTTTGATAATACACATGCTTCACAGCTGAAGTCACTGAGGCCTCATCGTGTATTTTTTATGGTCTATGGCCGTGATCATCAAGTGGAGGCTTGGGGAGCCACATCAGGCCCTCCACAGCTTCCCATCTGGCCCCAAAGTATACTTTCAAATTCGGATAATTAAATTAAGGGTATGTTTTATTTCTTAACAACACACACACTGAACACATGCACAGGTATTTACTGAATTAAACAACATAAACACAATAAAGTTAATGCTTTCAGCAGCAGACTGCGAGGTGCTCAATACAAAAGGAAACAATGGACAAGTTAGACATCAGAGTTGGGGAGATGGACAGTGTGAACCACTGAGGTAAACTGATTAATCTCCTGTATAGGGCCACCTAGGTTATATTTTGTTTGTTTGTCATCAACATAAGGACTGGTTATTTTACCATTTACTTACAAAACATAACTTTGGAAGTCAAAGAAATATTCAAGCATATGAGGAATAATAAACTGATACAGCTTCTAGATTAGATTAGATTAAACTAGATTAGATAGTACCTTATTAATCCCCATGATAAAAACTCCCTTGGGGGAACTGAGATAAGAAATAAATAATTAAATTCAAAAAAATAAATAATAATGATAATAATAATATATATTATAATAATTATAAAATAATAATAATAATAGTAATAATAAATTCTGGTAAGATGGTCATTTGATTAGCTCTGTAATGTGAAAATGTGTTAATTTCAATAGTTAATCACAATCAATGATTATAATTCATGCAAAAAGTAACTAAATGAGCAAGCAGAGTCCATCCAAATGGTTATGGGAAATTAAGTGGATGGAAACAAACTGTTTGTAGCGTGTGGTTACTCACACTGTTCAATTCTTTCAATAAACATTACAACTTAGTAACAAGTTTATTGCTTTGATATTACAGCATGCATGCCACAATCAAATAATGTGATTTAACTCAATTTTACCCATCATGCACTGTAAACATTTAACCATCCTACACTCTAAAATGTAATAACTATTCTAACTTAATTAACATTTGTGCACTTTACTTAAATCTTAATAACCTGTTGATTCAACTCAATCAATATGAGTGAGGAACTCATTTAGCTTGAAAAAATTATACAACTTAATTCCTGCGTGTAAGCCGGACTCTAAACTTTTTATCACAGTGATTGAACACTGACTTCAGGATTGCACATGCACAGTAAAGCCAGGCAGGAGACTACTCTGCAGATTGATTTTAATGCTGGAGGATGCAGAAATTCTCTTAGTCTCAAGATGAATTATTTAACACATCTGCATGAAGCTGCAACACAGTGACATTAAGCCACAACGGAAGTGAAAGGCCAACTTTTTTTTCGTGTCTTGCCTCAGTCCCGAGTCCACGACAAGCTGATAGACTGTATTCTTTCAACAATGTTTTGACCATATGATGGCTTTTGAATTTGATTTGGTAAAAAATAAAAATAAAAAATAAAATTATAGAAAATAAAAATTTAAATTCTTAATATTTATCCCTTTTTGATCTTATATTTGTGTATAGAGTCAATTGCACTGTCTTGTAGGATTTGAACTTGTATATATGTTGTACTTATACTTTACTATAACTTCTTTATAAATATCCATTTGCACTGGAAAAAGAGAACCTCTCCATTCTCGTTGTACATTCAGTATAATGACAATAAAGGGCATTCTATTCCATTCTAGTCTATTCTGTTCTTACAATCTAATATTTTATAATAATAATATACTTATAATAATATTTTACTGTAGAAATTCAGTTTAAAAAATGTTAACAATGTACAACCTAGCAAAAACACCCCTGGTATGAAAGCCATAGCTGGCAGGCATGTCAGCCACATGCATCCAGTGTGAACAACCAAATTAATGATATTTATATTCAGATCTGGATGCAGCCACCATAGCAAAAACTGCCCCTTATTCAAAGTTACTCCATGACCCCTGGTCTAAGGTGTTAACCCAGAAGCAAAATATGATGACAAGAAAACTGTCTGAAAAAGTAATACAGTGAAACTTTTAGAGGAGGGTCGGTGATGATAACAGAGACAGAATAGAGAATTTCTGAAAACTTAATAAAGCAACAGCCGCAATAATGTCGATGCAGAGTCAGATATGTTTACAGAGATAATAGGAGGAATACAAATGGTAATGAACAACAAACAAAACTTGCTAAAAAAAAGATGAAAACAAAATGAGATCAGTGCTGTGAATAAATGGGATTTTGTGTTTAAACTCTTGCCCTGATACTTTTCATCTACCCCCCAAGCCTGCAGCTCAGCACGGACCCTCACTCCCCCTGCACGGCACTGCACGGCCAAAAGAGCCACGCGAGCGCCATCACAATGAGATGCATAAACAAATTTATCCAACTTGCGAGGGGGCGACTGGAGGAAATCTCACAGGAATCAAAACATATCATCGCTACATGCCCATTGGCTCGCTCTGTCACATCGCATCAGTCAGGACTGCTCTCACGGCGGCAATCATCCGTCATGTCTGCACGTGTGTCTGTTTGTCCGCGCGCTGATTGCAGAGAGAAAGAAGAGGGAGGGGGTGTTTGTGAGAGGGTCTCCTGTCTGGGTGAGAGTGCGCTCCCTGTGGCCGAACAGGTCGACCACCGTCAGCATGAGATCGTCCTGATCAGTCGTTGAGCGAGAGCGCGGGACCCGCAGGTTTGTGCGTCAGTGCGCATTGGAGAGGCGATAAATCAAACGGCTGGCAGAGAGCACTGGTGTAGGGACGACAACCCCTCCAAGCCTCCCCCTCCTCCTCCTTCTATCCTCCTTCTCTCGCCTCCCTCTCCCCCTTCGCCTTCTCATCTGCCCTCCATCTCCCTCTCCATGTCTCTCTCATCTCTCCCCTCTATTCTCTCTCCATCTCTGAGCGCGCTCTCTGCTGCTCATTGAGCTTTGTGTTGCAGGCTGTGTAGCCTCCATCCCTCTTCTCCATCCTCACTGATGCAAAATTTATCACAGCGTCCACTTTGATATGGAAATTGATAACTCCAGTTCAGGCACTCGTGCACACATTGGCTGTTTCACCACTGGCCAGTTGGACAATATAGTAATGAGCCTCGTGAGCCAAAAGATAGTGTCATTGTACACACACTGGCCACTTTAAAAGGAACACCTGTTCAAGTGCTTGTTACAGAAAAATAGCTGATCAGCCAATGTATCATGGTTGTTGGTGCCAGGTGTAGGGCCCTATAAAATCTGTGTTAGTTTTTCCCATATTCCATTTTTTTCTGTTTTAATTTTTTCAGAATTCAGTTTTTAGCATTTTACACAAATTTAACCCAGAGACACAGAATAAAGTAATGAAATATAGACACTATGCTCCTCACGTACATTTTTATGGGTCTAGTAAACAGTGTGTTGACAAAATTTGCAGAACATTTGATGGCCTGACACATAATCATCATTGGGAAACTGCTCTTTGGAGTTAGGCGGGAGTTTCGTAGCTTCTTTGCCAACTTAGCCGATGTCTCAGGTGGACGCTTCGGCATGTTTGCATTATTAATGAGGAGAGGAAAATGTCAGCCATTTCCATAATATTCCAGGTTTATAATGAATTATGTGTTTTATGTCCAATTCCGTGATTCCGTCCGCCATTCCGTGATTGCAGATTTTATAGGGTCCTACAGGTGGGTAAGTTGAAACAGCTAATCTACCTGGATTGTTAGACACAAACCTCTCCTAACAGTAATGGTCTTAAAAAGAGAAAATATCCTTTAAGTGGCATGTTGATTCCTGAGGTCAGAGGAGATTGGCTGGAGTGGTTCAGGATTGAATGTAAAAATGAACCAGCTTGAATGACTTCATTTGGGTCGCTGTTGGCCATTTTCGTTGGAGATGGCTCCATTCCTGGTTTGCTCAGTGATGTTTTCCTTGGTTAATGTGCTCCAGTGTTTTTTTCGTCATGACTGACTTGGTGTGACTGTGTATTAATGTCTGTTTAACCTGGCTGCAAAGCAAATTTCCCTGAGGGGACATTAAAGTTGAAGTTAGAGAAGTTAATGCTGAAGTTGAGATTAGAGAAAAGGCAAAAATAACTCAAATAACCACTCAATACTACAAAGGTATGCAGACCATTACAGAGTGAACACCACACCAAATCCTAGAGAAGGTAGAGTACAGCAGCAAAAGGCCACACCTGGTGCCACTCCTGTCAGCTAAGAACAGGAAACTGAGGCCATGTGAGCTCACCAATGTTAGACAATACTGGTTTAAAAAGATGCTTCCTGGTATGATGAATCTCAATTTTTGCAGCATGATTCAAATGTGAAGGTCAGGTTTTGACGTAAACAACATTAAAGCACGGATTAAAAGCTCCTTGCACTCAGTGTGACAGACTGGTGGTGGTGTCATGGTGTTGGGGATGTTACTTTGGCAAACTTTGAGCACTTTAAGTACCAAATGAGCATGACAGTGAGTTTACTGTCCTCCAGAGGCCTCCAAAATCACCACATCTCTATCCAATAGAGCTCCTTTGGGAGGTGGTGGGAGGTTCATCATGGACGTTCAGCCAACAGATCTGCAGCCACTACACAATGCTACCATGTCAATATGGACCACATTCTCAGATCAGTGTTTCCAGCACCTTGTTGAATCATTGACAGGAAGAATTAAGGCAGCTCTGAAACCAAAATGAGGGTTCAACCCAGCACCAGCATGGTGTACCTAATAAAGTGGCCAGTATATGAGCATCAGATATGAGAAGAATGTCTTAAATTACTTCACATGATAAAATCCTCACCAGGTTCTCCCACGTCCCCAATACTGCTAACCTAAATTAGTTTGGTCATTCTTTCAGAAATCGAATTATATATTTCTTTTTACACTTATTTCTTTTTAGTTGATTAAATATTGCTATCACAATAATGCAGTTTATCCAGCACCCTCTCTTTTGGCAAAAGCAACAACATGCAGTTTCCCCTTTTTAAAATCGTACTCTCATAGTTGATCTAAAAGTTGAAAGACCTTAAACAGAAGAAATGGCCTGTATCCCACTTCCTCGGAGGGCCCTGCTGCCTGCATATAGCACTACGTAAGTTTGGCAGCGAGTTAAGTAGACCGCTCGCTGCCATCATCTCACAAGAAGTGCTTTACAATATGCAAGTAGCCTGCCAGTTTCTGCACTGTGTTGGAGTGAAACAAACAAAAGATGAGACGAAGAGAACAGTGACAGATGACTCTAAGAAAAGAGAAAGTGACTAAGCAAGAAACTAGAGTTAATAGAGGACAAACTTTAACACATTAGCAGTAACAATAGGCTGCAGGTCACACACTGAACTCATTATATTGCTGTTGAATCAAAGTGGTTTCTTCAAGCTTTATGCCCAGGTTGTTGGATCAGCCATTATGGTATTAAATCATTGTCCTATTAAGTATCTTAAGGGCATTTCTGCCTTGATGTGACTGAATGGGGAGACAAACTGGAAACAGGGTAAGCAAATAGGAAAGATCTGCCAAAAGAGCCATGCTGGATGCAAAAGTTTACTCGAGGGGAACACCGATCAACTTCTCAGCCATCACCACATCATGTTATAATCATTTTTGACCCATCTCAACTAGCATGTAAAAAATTTGCCTGTCCAAAGCGGCTTGGTACCGGAACACCATAAGCATCATGGTAACAGCTGAATACACATACTCTACATACCATGCAATTTGCAAAAAAAATGGAGAGCAAACCGACCACTAACCCAAATTGACTACACCTGTTTCATCAGTGGTATGTAAATGGGTAATAATGAGAGCATGGATGTGTTTAGCTAAGCTTCAACCATCAGTAAGAGAACTTGACATTTCCATCAGAGCAGCCGAAATACGTTCTCTTCATTTTATCACTCAAAATACAGTTGAGTTTGTTCAAGCAAAAAAAAAAAAGTTATGAGACAAAGCTAGCTGTGAATTTCTGGGTCATGGTGCAACAACAGGCCGGATGGCAGGAACAAAGGACACAGCCACAGCTCCAACTAGTGGCAGGAGGCTATATGACATCAAATTTGACAGGTTTTAGCCCACTTCACAAAGAGCAGTGAAGAGTTTCAGGTGTGAAAGCGACCTCAGGAGCACATAAACTTTAAAAAGCAGAATATGGGCTCTTTTAAACAAACTGTCAAGATTCAAGAAAGAAATTACAGAGTTCTTACAACATATAGGTTAGAAATCGATTTCATTCTGGTGATTATGTTGCCCCGAAACTATCCATCCTATATCTATACCACTAAACCTTTTCGGGGTCACGGGAGGCTGGAGCCTATCCCAGCTGACATTGGGCGAGAGGTGGGGCACTACAAATTGGTTGTCAACCAACATAGAGAGACAGACAACCATTCACTTTTACACAAGAACCGAAGGGCAATTTGGAGTCACCAATCAACCTAATGAGCATGTTTTTTGTATGTGGGAGGAAGCTGGAGTGCCCAGAGAGAACCCATCCATGCACAGGAAGAACATGCTAACTCCACACAGACTGGGAGATCAAACTGGCAACTTCCTTGCTGTAAGGCTCGCACACCACCAGCTGCATCATCGTGCCACCCCTGTCCCGAAACTATACACAGGAAAATCAACATTGTCAAATTAACAACACCAGAGTTAATAACATTTACAAAGTTTTGATGTGGATCCACACCACAGAGAGTTGATTTAACTCTTTTGAGGGAGTTAGCACATTAATTCTAATCATGTGTAATTATTGACTCTTTCTGGAGTTAAAATGTAATACTTTGTAGCACTTTATGGTGTGACTTATGATCAAACCTGTTAAAGTTTTAGAAGTGTACTCTCTCAGAGTATCGATCTTAACTCTCAAAAGTCAACCTCCAAATTGTCACTGCAAGGTGTAGATATTGCTGTGATTAATTATTTAATATTATTTGGAAAATTCTGATGAAAAGATTGTTCTGTTTTGTTATAACAGATCTTCTTAAACACAGGGGGGCCAGGGAATGTTCAAGTGCACACTAACAGATCAATCTGGTACTCAGTGCCATAAATTCAAAGCCAGAGGTCATTTATGGACTGCAGACTTCCTGCTCGAGCCTTGGAGCATTTGTTAGGATATGGGTGGGATGGGATGATGACACCAGAAGTGTTGATTCCCAGGTTCAGACTTCAGAGTTAAACATGCTGCAGTGACACCTATACTTGATTAATTGATTCCTAATATTCACTCGCATATAACTGCAAATCCTTTAGAGTTTTGACTTCATCAGAGTATAATTAATTCTGCACTCACTGATATTTTACCAGCACTAATGTTTAAACTCTTCTCTATAAGCTCTGTAAGTGTTTCCAGACCCTGCTGGTTCATCATGCTTAGAAATTCTCCATGCACTATACAAGTTTGTAAAGTGGTGATGGATTTTTTTTTTTTTTTTTTCCAATATCACCTAAAACCACAAATAATCTCCTTTGGACCTCTTGAGGAACATGCAACTTAAATATTAACTTTCTGAGCTTCCAAGCCCCTAAAAAGCATCAACATACCTTGTCCATACACTTTCATCTCTTTGTGATGAATGAGGGATTGGGGGCTCTTGGAAGTCCTTGCCTAGGGGTCTCCAATTTACCAAAACCGTCTCTGCATGTGCGCGCAGCACACACGCACCCTCTAACAGCGCGCTAATACAAGCTCCACAATGAGCTGCACACAACCTCTCTTTCACTCACACGCACGGAGATGCTGATTTCCCCCGTTACGCACACACTCTGGAGCAGCACCGAGCGAGACAAGCAACACCTCCCCGCTCAGAGCGCACCAGCCACGGGTCTCCTGATCCGCAGGCTGCCGCTCCACTCCGGAGTGTCCTTATCATTATCATGCTCTGAGCTCCCCAAGCCACCTCCTTATGAAATCACACACACACTGAGAGGCGATGATGACAAAACTGCCCTTTGGCCATCTATTAAGAAGGGATGGAATTACTAGTCAGAAGGTCGCACCTGGAACGATTTGCAGAAATCTTTCCTCTATTTTTTCCCCTCTTTTTCAATGTTTTCTCATCATCTGCTTCTTTACATCAGAGTCAGGACCCTTATAAAGATCCAGCAACGACTCTAGACTATCTGAAGCTTTATGATCACGAGAAAAACAGTAATCCAAGCAAACAAGCAGATTTAAGTCGCTTTCTTTGCCATCCATAAAGCCAAAAAAAACCCTCAACGTGGCAGCCTGCGTGTGCGTCCAGCGCGCACATCCCACAAGTGCACCAGCACACCCATCCATCCCTCCTTTCCCCCAAAACATGCCCAGCTGCTGAGCCCCAGCTTGGACACAACACAGCATGTGGCTCAATTTGTGAAATCCTTACCTTGATCGGGGTGTTGGGTCGGAGCAGGGAGGGAGAAGGAGGCAGCATGCAGCTTTACGGTCCGTTCTGCAGCGGCACAGACGGAGAAAGCGAGAGGAGTATTATCCCTGGACAGCGGCGGAGGTCCGTGCGTTCCAGCAGAGAGAGAGGAGAGAGAGAGGGGTACGCAAGAGGAGGGATGAGAGACAGAGGAGAGAGAGAGGGGATCAGTCCATCAGAGGGGTGACGCTGGAGCGCTCCCCTATTTCATAAGATGTGACAAGAAGCTGCAGGAAAAATGAAAAGAGGGAGCCTTTGCATATTTTTCATCAGTGCTTCGGAAATGTCGGGCATGCATGTTTGAAATGCCAAAGCAAGCCTGGTTTAAATATCACAGGAATACCCCCACCGGGACTTTACGCATCTGTGATTCTCTAAGGAATGGATCTAGCAACCCTGCGTTAATTAAGCTATCTTTGCCACAATCTAAATTACCATAAGAGGCTGTCCCTTCGTGTTACAGATTATTTTTCACTTTCAGTTTAAAAGTGTTCTCAAGAAATCTCACACAGCAGCTTCATGGCTCTTTAATCAAAGCAATATGGCACTAACAAGTGAGCATAGGCTGTAATTGTAGATTTATCGGAGCTGCAGCCCACTCGCGTCTCCAGAGGCGGAAATAATTACATAATGTTAAGGCTCCGAAAGTGTGCGGAAGAAACCAAGGGGAAGCACCACCCTTTCTCCATCACTTGTGCAACTTAGACTGCCTCCCCATGCAGCGGCGCGCAGCTGATTTCCAATCTGGGCACGTAGCAACGCGCCGCAGATGTGCGCGCCCGTGCGAAGGCGCAGGGAGGCTGCCTCGGTGTGTGCGTGAGGGAGAGTGATGGAGGCACACATGTAGAGGCAGAGGGAGGCTCGGACAGAAGAGAGGGAGATCCAACTGTGCTGCTGACGTCATCGCCGGTCAGCCGGAGAGGGGTATCGATTTGCTCCGGTGTCTTTTTAGAGAGACACCGTCCAGAGAGCCACACAGAAGGAGAGGTGGAAAGAGGGACAAGTCTGAGCAGAGATACCTTCAGGAAGTGCGTCTACATGCATCTGAAAATAAACATTTGTGTTCTTCTCAGTAAAAATGGACATGGTCCAGCTGATGTCCTATTGAACCAGAATTCTTAGAGCAATCAGCAAAAGTTCTGAAGATCAATATGTTCTTGTATGAATAAACTAGAATCTGTTCAGGCTGAACAGAGAAACAGGTCTACATGAGGGCTCAAGATAGCTGTGGTCCCATCACAAAACTGCACTCCTCAGCATCATGGGGGCAGTTTTGAGTCATCAAATCAAATAATAAGATGTACACGTCATGATCCATCTACTGCAGTGCTGAGGAGGTATTCTGCTGGGGTACTCTGATTACGTTTTTCTTTTAAGAAGTAACATAATGCATCAGTTTTGGAAGAGAAGCGATCTGGTATTGGCTGCTTTTTTCACACAAGTAACTTGTGAATGAACAAAAAACTACTTTATTCCAATCCATCTTTTGTTATAGCAGAATAAAACTGCACTGTTTTGTTTCTCTCCAGTTGATGTCATGTTGGCAAAGACCTTAGTATAGGTGGAAGTAAACACTAAATGCAAACACAAATTTAGTGGATTCAGCTTAACAATAAACCATTATAAAGTTTATAAGAGACCGAAGAAGACCATCACTAACACATGTAAAGTTGGGTACACAAAAAGATTATCGGGCTGTTTTTGTCCCGACTTTCCCCCTTCCTGACCATGGATAGCAAACAGCAGATTATCTTATGTTTTATAAGATTATTCTACAAAATAATCCTGCGGTCTGAGGTGTCATAAGAGTGAATTTGTCCCGATAATCGGCTCCAAATGGGTCGAGCCAACAACTTGTTCAATATTTACAACCAAAATCTTCGTGTGTGGGGAAAGCCGATGACTCCTGAGTCATGACTCCGTGAGTTGTGACGTGGAACAGAATGTAGCCAATCAAGAAGGGAGCTGACTGAGGAACAAACATGGCTGACCTGAAACATAAAGTTCAGTGGACCTCAGAAATGGAGGACCAGCTCACGTGTTTATACTGTCTCCAGGATATTTTCCAGTCTTTTCTTTTATTAACTTTGCAATTTTTTCGTCAAAAATAGTCCCAAGACCACCATCATTCCCTCTTCTCGTATGTCCTCTTCCATGTTGCGTGTTGTGTTTTCTGGTTGTTGCCATGTTCCTTCTTCATTAGATCTCATTTAATCACGTGAGATTTCTGCCTTGGAGGACTAGATTATAGATCAGTGGTGGGACAGAATGGTTATGTGTGTGGTGTGCTGTGTTGAGATTATTGGAGCACATCACACACAGTACGATCAAAACTGTTCAATACCTGATTTTTGATCTTTAAAGGATAAGTTCGGTTTTTTGACACCTGGACCTTATTTTTAGGATTAAATATGCTCGTAGACTCACCCAGACAATTTTGGCGGAGCTCGGAGCCGTTTTTGAGCAATTTAGATCCATCCAACGGCGTTTTTCTCTCATGCCATAGTAGCAGACGGGGCCAGAAATCGAAGCCCCTAAATTAGACATTATCTGCTGCAAAACTCACTCCTCCTCTGTTGCCATTGCCGTGCAATGTCCACAACAACACCAGTTAGCCCCCATTCGTGGACGTGCAGTGGTTGCTTGTTCTCTGGCCAGCTGTTCGGCTCTTTCCCTCTGCATCCTCCTTTCAAATAGCTCCTCGTCGGTATATTCTGGCTCAAAACGATACGGGCATCCATTATACTCAAAGTCGTCGTCAGACACTTCTACATCGGATAAATATTCCGCCATGTTGCACAAAAATAGCCGTGTAGCCGTGTAGCCTAGCAACAACAGCGGCTCTACTCATGTTCTTGTCTGTGACGTCACCAAAAGTTACCCGTCCTTGTAAAGCCCCGGATGACCATAACAACAAAGTTGAGCTAACGTGGTGATAACACTGGCCATTCATTTATAAAATGTAGCTGAAATGAGCGAGTTTCGCAGCAGATAATGTCTAATTTAGGGGCTTCGATTTCTGGCCCCGTCTGCTACTACGGCATGAGAAAATAACGCCGTCGGATGGATCTAAATTGCTCAAAAACGGCTCTGAGCTCCGCCAAAATTGTCTGGGTGAGTCTACGAGCATATTTCATCCTAAAAATAAGGTCCAGGTGTCAAAAAAACAAACTTATCCTTTAAGTGTGGGGTCTCTAACAGATAAAAAAAATCACATTTAGAAAATCTTTATGTGTGTACCCCGCTTTATAAGACATAAGATAATCGGACATTTGCCGTCCATGGTCAGGAAAGGGGAAAGTCGGGACAAAAACAGCCTGACAATCTTTATGTGTGTACCCTGCTCAAGACAAACAGAAAGTACACAGTATGTTGGTTATTTGACTTTCTTTTCCTCTCCTGTATTTCAGTCACATCACTCAGACCTGCTCGGTTCTCTCCTCCCCTCTCTGGTGTTCGTACTGAACCGCCTCCTCGTGTGTTTTTAACTGGTTCAGTCATCAGTCCAGATGTTCACTTGCCCTCAGTTCATGTCGTTATGTAACTCTAGTCTTGCATAATTTAAGGTTACCAAAACTCTGTCAAAGGAGTGAGTCAGTCTGCATGACTTTAAAATCTACTCTGAAATGTTTGTAAGAGAGAAGCATGTAAATATTGAAGATAAATAATCAATAAACACATCACACTGCAGACTGCTGATGGAGCGCTCACATCAGATGGAACTGATGATGCTCTTTTCACCTTTAAGAGCAAAAACTGAGTGTAAGACATTGACAACTGAATACACGTCTTAGATTCCAGTTCAACTGCTTGATAATGCAAATAGCTAATCAACCAATCACATTGCAGCAACCTAATGCATTAAGGCATGTAAACAGTCAAGATGACCTCCTAAAGTTCAAATCCAGCATAAGAGTGAGGAAGGAAGGTGGAGAACATGCAGCTTGCACACAGAATGGCCCTGACCGACACGGGGGATCGAACCTTCTTGCTGTGAGGCAGGCGCACTACCTGCTGTGCCACCTCGCCACCCTAAAAGGCATTTTACACAATGAAAAATATATCTGTACAATCTTACAAAGGATATTTAACCTGTTATTAATGAGTGAGTGATTTTCTGGATTGGTGACACCGTGGTGCAGCAGGTAGTGCAAGTGCCTCACAGCAAGAAGGTCACTGGTTTGATCCCCGGGTCAGGCAGGGCCTTTCTGAGTGGAGTTTGCATGTTTTCTCTGTGCGTGCCTGGGTTCTCTTCAACTTCCTCACACAGACCAAAAACATGCTCATTAGATCAAATGGTGTCTCTAATTTGCCCTTTGGTATGAGTGTGAGTTTGGACAGTTGTTTGACTCTCTATGTGGCCCTGTGATTGAATGGCGACCATTAAATGATGATGGATGACGCATGTTTTGTGGATAGCTTAGCTTGCTAGCTTTTTTCCCACAATGCACAGCACAACTCGTAGTTATAGGAATTAAGGCTTTGAATTAACGATGTAGGGACAGCTCAGCCCTTTTGTGGGACTCGAGTTTATGTACATAAAACAAATCAAAGTAAACATGCAAATTTATAGCATTTGTTCCAACTGAATTGCAATAAAGCAACCGAGCCGTGGGTGTGAAAATGACCTTAAAATGAGGCTCTACCCGGGGACAACACTTCAGGGATTAAGACCAACAACAATCCAGAGCATTCCTCGACAGTGAGTAATGGGTAACAAGAGGAAGGTTAATGAAAGGTAGATTCCCTCCATGAAAACATCCCCTTGTTGGCCCAAAAGGCCTTTAAACGTCACCTGAACACCACAAAGGTGCAGTGTAAAACATAAAAGAGACAGTAAACTGCACACACACTCGCACAGCTCTCATTCTGTACAACACCCGCAGCATTCAGTCACCTGCTATCAATGCCTCACTCTCATTTCCTGTTAGTCTCAAAATGGCTTTAATTTGCACCCATCCGTCATGATATATGGACTAATTGTGGTGTAATTGCTTTACATTTGTTTGTTTTAGGTGAGCAATAAGGCTGGAGGGGCGTTTCAAGGCCTCTACATTTGTCTCATGGTGGAGGTAATTTCCCTGCACTTCCTGTCTGCTGCTGATGAATGGATGCAGAGAAACGACACAGGCTGTCACTGAGGGCTGGATTATGAAACAGACTGAAAGATGGAGACAGTGTTTGTTTTGTAAATAGCTTAGTAGAAGAGTAAAAATTTAAATCCAAATTGTTGATCCATGTACTGCAGTGTTGAAGAATTATTTTGCTTACTCAGATTACTTTTTCTTTTAATAAGTAACACAATGCACCAGTTTTGGGGGTGAAATGATCTGGCATTGGCTGTTCTTTTCATGCAAGTTACTTGTGTATGAACAAAAAACTGCTTCATTTCATTTTCCTTTTTGTTACAGTGGGAGAAAACTGCACTGTTTCTGTTTCCGTCCCATTGTACAAGACCCGAGTGTAGGCAGAAGAAAACACTGAATGTGCACACAAAGTTAGAGGATTCAGCTGAACAATAAACTATAATTTAACATCTTTATCAACAAATAATATTGTGGTATACTAGTTTTCTGGGTTTTCTTCTTCTGTAAAGCAGTAAAATACAAATCATTGCAGTGTCCTGAAGTGATTCGAAGAGATAAATATAAAGTTTCTTGTATGGTGTTTGAGCTTCAAACCTGGAACCATGACCCCACTGTGTCATGGGTATCTCTGTTATTTTTTAATAAATTTCTCTTTGTACAATTTTAATCCTTAAAAGCCTCCCATGGACTGGTGTTGAACATTAGCACTGTGCTATAAACACTTACAGCAGTGCATTTGGGACCTGTGTATATTTAAATATCACAGCATCAATGTTACTGTGTCCATGTCAAATAAACAATAAATAAATAAAAAATAAAAACCAAGGCATGAAGTGAGCTTTGACAAGTTAACTATTATAGCCCAAATATCTTTACTGATACCTGCAAATTCTTCCTTTAAACCAGGAACTTAAGAGAGTTTGATAGAAGTGAGATAATATGAGTTGTGTATGTATTTAGCTACAGTGACAGAAATCAGCTCTGCATCTGTACAGAAGTAGTAAGAATGAAAGGAAATGAAAGGTATGGTGCCACCAAATCTGCATAATTTTCAGGTTAAACAAGAAACAGATAAAGTGAAGGATTGCCTGCTATATTGTGGACTTACCTGATCCAATGTCTTTTATCACGCAGATTGATCTTGCCAAGCTCCAATCTACACCGTTTGTGCTCAGCCCAAAGTGGCACGGCCTAATCAGTGTCTTTTAGTGAAGGGAGAGATGCACAGCAGGAACTGATGGCACTAAAGGTGCGTTCACACCGAACGCGACTTTGGCGACCAAGATCGCGTCGCAAACCCAAGTCCTGTCGCCACCACAAAAAAAAGTCACACACTCTAACATTTTGTTGGACCAACTTTAACTTTTATTACAGCACGCATTCGTTGTGGCATTGTTTCAGTAAGCTTCTGCAATGTCACAAGATTTATTTCCATCCAGTGTTGCATTAATTTTTTCATCAAGAGCTTGTATTGATGATGGGAGAGTCTGACCACTATGCAAAGTCTTCTCCAGCACATCCCAAAGATTCTCTGTGAGGTTAAGGTCTGGACTCTGTGGTGGCCAATCCATGTGTGAAAATGTCTCATGCTCCCTGAACCACTCTTTCACAATTTGAGCCCGATGAATCCTGGCATTGTCATCTCGGAATAGGGAAGAAAAAATCCATTGATGGAATAACCTGGTCATTCAGTACATTCAGGTAGTCAGCTGACCTCATTCTTTGGGCACACAGTGTTGCTGAACCTAGACCTGACCAACTGCTGCAACCCCATATCATAGCACTGCCCCCACAGGCTTGTACAGTAGGCACAAGGCATGATGGGTGCATGACTTCACCTACCTCTCATCTTACCCTGATGTGCCCATCACTCTGGAACAGGGTAAATCTGGACTCATTAGACCACATGACCTTCCTCCAGGACAGTTCTTAATCCAATTTTAGTAGTTTCTGCAATCTCCTTAGATGTTTTCTCTTCTTGATGCATGCCAATGATTTGACCCTTCTTGAACAGACTAACATCTTTTCCATGAACACAGGATGTGTCTTTCCACATGGCTGTTTAAGACATGAGAAGCTACTCATTGCATCAGTTGGGGTTTAATAACTTGTTGCCAGCTGAAAGACAATCGCCCATGCGGTAATTATCCAATAGGAGGCTCGTACCTATTTGCTTAGTTAAATCCAGGTGGCGACTCTTTTTTTGGCCAGGCAGTGTATAAATAGGACGTATTAGCTGACATTTTTCCAATTGTATCCTTTTCACTCACCTTCCAACCACAAAACACTGCAGCTGATGGCCCTGCAGCAGCATCTTCTGTGAGTTCAATGCGGTCCATCTAGGCGGAACTAATGTACTCACTAATGTTTCCCACATGGACATAGATTGTCACTCTGTGGACCGGAATAAAAACAGTCTATCACGGGTGTCAATCACGCACCCACACAATGCTGATTGGTTCTCACGGCGCGACATCGCCTGAAAAGTTTAAAGATCTCAACTTTGGCGACGGAGCACGGCGACCTGCTCCACGTCCAAAGCGACCCCAGAGTTCCCATCCGCAGCAACAAGGGCGCCGCCCTCATGTCTCCAAAGATGTGACCAAGTCGCCCAGAACACGTCCGTCGCATCGCGTGAGATCTGGTCGCGTGTGGTCATGGCTGATCATGGCTGTATGTTGACTCTGCATAGAGAGTGGCCGCCGAGGTTGCCAAAGTCGCGTTCGGTGTGAACGCACCTTAAAAGAGATTAGCATAGATACCAGCAGCTTCAGCAGCAGTTTATCAGATTTTGACCGTATTTCTTTATAAAGACAAAATAACTATCAACACTACAGATTCCTCTCTATTAAGGATATGGGCTCTCTCCCAGATGGACTGGTGAAATATTTTGGATGGTCCATCTCTTGTGTCAGGTTATGTGTGTGCATTTTTTAATTTAACCTTCCTCATGTGTTAGGGTCTGTACCGACCCGTTTTAGGTTTTAAACGCATAATAGAACCACTTAATGTTTTATTGCATCAAGGCTTTATGACTTTGTCAGGAACTCCTGTTTAAACCAAAAAGAAAAGAAAAGATAAAAACAATAAATTATAAGAGCTCTGTTGAAATAGTGTCATCTGTGTTGTTAGGATCGGTTTTGACCCAGTTATAAAAATAAGATTATAAAGCAACAATTAGAGCCAAAAAAGGATCGGTGCGGCGTCGGCAGTGATGCGGACTCTACACCGGTCCGTCGTGATAAAAAGGGAACTGAGCCGCAAGGCAAAGCTCTCGATTTACCACTCGATCTTCACTCCTATCCTCACATATGGTCACGAGCTTTGGGTCGTGACCGAAAAAACAGCGATCGCGAGTACAAGCGGCCGAAATGAGTTTCCTTCGCAGGGTGTCCAGACTCTCCCTTAGAGACAGGGTCAGAAGCTCGGTCATCCGGGAGGGGCTCGGAGTAGAGCCGCTGCTCCTCCGCGTTGAGAGGAGCCAGATGAAGTGGCTCGGGCATCTGGTAAGGATGCCTCCTGGACGCCTCCCTGGTGAGGTGTTCCGGGCACGTCCCACTGGTAGGCGGCCCCGGGGAAGACCCAGGACACGCTGGAGGGACTATGTCTCTCAGCTGGCCTGGGAACGTCTCGGGATCCCCCGGGAGGAGCTGGACGAAGTAGCTGGGGAGAGGGAAGTCTGGGCTTCCCTGCTCAGGCTGCTGCCCCCGCGACCCGACTACGGATAAGCGGAAGAAGATGGATGGATGGATGAATTAGAGCCAAAACTGAAATCATGGTGCATCTATGAAGATAAACAGATAAATGTTCATAAAGGTTCACAAATATTCAGGCTTATAAAGTTCTCTTGCTAAAAATACTGTTTTGTCTTTTTCTTTAAGTAAATATATATGGGTCAAAATTGACCCTCACACCATAGATGTTACTATAGTTAATAATATTAGAATGGAAATATGTATATACACATACCTCTGCAATATGTGTTCTAACACCCCCTTGAAATCAAGAGGTATACAGACAAAGAAAGGCCCAAAGGCCCATACCAAAAGATATTAAAACCAATACTTTCATGGATAATGAAGCCTGACAAGGTAACCAAGAGATAAGGAAAAAAATTGCACGATAGATAATTGATTTTAGTATAAATTACAGCTGATTTAAGGCATGGGTCAAAACCGACCCTAGCGTGGAGTGTGTATAGATCAAGCTAACGCAGTACAAGGGTTAAATGACAGTAATTATGTGTCAGAAAATGTAATGAGTATAAGAGAAGTTGAGAAGAAAAGTTTTGAAAATGTTCAGAATTACGTTTTAAATAATGAACTAAACATTTTCTGTACCATTACACACTTTGTGGCTGCCATAAATGCCAGGATGCTGAGTTATTTTGGCTTTAAATGGCATCACAAGCAGCTCTATTTATATCAGAAACAATAATGAAACCAGTCTTTGTCCAGATAGGAAGGCAATGCGGCTCGAGCTTGGACTAGACTCCGCTATTTGGTGAAACCCGCTCTTGGCTAATATGTATTTGAAAGCACAGGAGCTCAGTTGGAGACAGACTTCTTTACTGAAAACTTTTTGCCAAACCATCACTCAGTTTTATGAGACTCTACATGGCAGAGTCTATTCTCCAAATGTTTATCCTCTTCACAGAATCATCTCACACTAATGATTTGCAATAATAAGATCACAGATGCATCTGATCTGCGTTCATTAGGAGGGAACCAGGTGAGTTCTCTTCATTCTCTGTCACCCTGTGAAATGATTTTGTTTCACATTTTGTGGGAGAAACAGTGATAGAAAAACAATCCTCGGGAATAGAAATGATTTCATTATGTTCCTCTCTGCCGTGAAATTGAGGCAAAGATGCACTGCTGGAGAAATATTATTTTAGGGGAGAATAAATTTGGAGAGTTAGAGTTAGATAAACAGCTTTTTAATATACAAAGGGAAGGTGTATTTTATTTCCTCTGCATCCTACTTTATTTCTTTACCTTTTTATGGCTTTATATTCTCATCTATACTTGTACACAGAATGAGAAAAATCATTTTTTCTTGCTTGTAGGTTTTTACTCATTTTCTTTTGCATCTTTCTTTCCAGGACCACAGATCTAAGAGAAGCCAAACACTTTTGTTCCATATCCATGATTGCCTTTGTTTCGATCTGTGTTATTGTCCTGTGGGCCTGCCTCTCTCACTTTTATCGACAGCTCTGACAATGCTGATACAGATGTTTCTCTGCGGTGTCTAATGTATTTAAAAGTCTTTGGGCTCCCCACGCTTTAGCCCTTTGACCCCTGAGCGTAGCTGGGGCCTGCGGGCGTGGATTGGGGGTGGAGATGGGGCTTTGATTGGCTGCATCACGCCAAAGTTCAGCACTGGAGAGATGTTAAGTTGATCTTTGACCCCAATGAGAAAGACCGAATGAAGCACCAAGGGAGAGTGATTTATGAATTCCTCCTCTCACATCCTCACGCTGTCTCTCTGTCTGCACTCCTGTTATGAAAAGACATGCAGGGTGAGGTTGATCCCACCTTGTGTATCTTTGGCGTAAGAGCTTAAAAATACAAATCAGCTGCAAATAAGACCATAAATTAATCAAATTAAGTATCATATTTCTATGCACATGGGCAGTTTTGCTGTTTTCTTCATGTCAGCTTGGACTTTTCAACATATAAAATCAGTCTGAGGCATGTTTTTGTGCATGTGTTTTTAAAGGATGAATTCAAAATCAGAGTGTGGAGTATGTGCCACAGCCGTACCCTGTGAGGATGGATAGGTCAAATCAATGCAGGACTTGAACTTTACTGCCCCTGAGCAAGGCATCAAATTCCCTGGTGGCACCAACATCGGTAATCCTGTATGTGCACACATTTTGCAATGGTACTGGCCTGTGAAACCTTTTTGTTAAACATCTTTTATAGGTTCTCCTTTTAAATTATCTATTTATCTTGCCTCTTTTTTTAAAATTGTTTTTTATTTTATTTTTTTATTTATGTTTTACAAACAGAAATATAGGGAATACACATACATAAATCTCATACCTCATAATTCATGTTACCCACAAAAAAGACAAAACAGATGCAAATAAGTAGAAACAGATAAAAATAAACAAAACAGAGAAAACATCATACAAAAATCAGAAAAGTACACTGACGCACGAACAAAAAAAGAAATACAGGTAATGCAGTCAGATCCCATTGTTGTTGTAGTCCCTTGATCGTAGATTAGTGTTAATTATTTTAAAGCCAAAATTCATGTGAGGAAGCAATATTTTTGTAAAGTCAGGGGTTCTGCGTTTGCTTTTGTAGTCATTTCTATCCATGACGGTGTTGAAAGTTCATTCCACCACTGGACAGTTAATGGTGTTTCGGATGTTTTCTGGTCTAAAGCTATACATTTCCTCGAGGCTAACAAGGCAAGATTTGTATATCTACATTCATAATTATTCCATTAAACATTACATTATTTTTAATTGCATTAATTTTAATTTTTTTATCCCACCCTATAGCAATTAGATTTTTCGAAATATACAGTGCAATACAATTTTACAATTTTATTGATATTATCATTGTTATTATTGAAGAAACATTGCACAGTGTAAGTCTACTTTATGTAATTCACAAAGAAAATGATGTCATAGGGTCCACAGCCTTGTTCAAACATCATGTGTTACGAAGACGGGTAAAGGCTGTCTATTGCTAATGCTAATACTAACGCTGCTTATTCACAGCAAATATGCCTTTAAGTTTTCAAAAGTTGGATAATTTGTGCTGAAAGTAACGTTTGTGGTTTTTACATTTTTCTTAGTTTAAACATTTCCTGCATAGAGGGCAAAGAGAGGGCTTCCCCTGCCTGCTCTACAAGAACTGGGGCTACAGAAATTTGTAAAGGCTCACTGAAGTAAATAATACATGTATACAGATCCAGCCGCTTTAATTTTCCCCTCCCAGCCAGCTGCCTGCCAATTTCCAGCCAATAACCAGCCAGTGGAAGTCTTGCATACCTCTCATGGGTTGTACTTGAATTCCACTGAAAACAAATCCACTTGTGAATTTGTAGGGTGTCTCCTAGTGATGACACCTCCGTTACAAGATTATGTAGTCTCAGCCTTTTCTTTGATTATTAGAGTGGCTGCCAAATCAACGGAGAGCAAACTGGAAACCACAACCTGCCAAGGACCAGTCATGACCCAAACAGGGACAGTGGGGAGGTTTTAAGTGGCTGCATCTGTACATCTAACCCTGCTGCGAATTAACAATGTTGATTATGATCCTCTTTGGGGAAGGTGATAACAACAAGATGAGGTTTCTCCCTCTTGCATTTAGATCTGTAAACTCATGCCTCCAGCTAGTCTTCATTTCAGCCTTCAAATACCTTTGTGCTGTTTGTTTGTCTGAGTCTGTTTGGGGGGCGGGGCGTAGCATGAATGGGCGTGGAGATGTGAGAGGTGGAGCAGTGGTTGGAAATTGGCTGGTTATTGGCTGGAATCTGGCATGCTTTCATCTAGAAGGGGGAAAATTGAAGCTGCTACATCAGTGCATTTCCGAATGGTGATAAATTTCAATCCAATTCACTTTATTTATGCTACACAGTGAGTACAATCAGAAATTAAAAAAGAAGAAGATTAGTAAATACACATAAAACCAAACAAAATAACTTTAAAACATAAAAGCACAGAAAAAATCAACTACAAATGATGTATAAAACTTAAAAAGAGCAAAAAAATTAAGATATTCAAGAAAATGAAAATCATGAAGACAGAGACCACACAACTCTCATGCTGAATTTAAAGCCAACAAATAAAAATAGGTTTGAAGACAGTACTTTATAGTAGGCAGGTAGAGGGATATTCTGATATCAGGAGGTATTTTCTTCCAGAATTATAAGAGAAGGCTGGATCACCTCCTGTTTTTGGCCTTTGTCATATATACAAACTGATGCACCCATGTGATCAGTAGTTTCGATTTTAATGGGATAAAACAGCACATCCCAAACTTTTCATTACAACTGAAGTCAGATTAGAAGGTCTGAGATCATTTTAGCCTACGAGGCTTGCAGTTAACTTGAAAAATATGCTTAGATTTGAAGAAAAAAATAAAAGAAAGCGCCTGTTTATTTATGCAGAATTGAATCATACATTTCCCTTGAACTGCTGTGAGACTGGGCTGAAACATAAATTCTGATATATGCGTCTGATTTAATGTTGGAATACCTGAGGCCACACTGATATGGAAGAAGAATTTCCTCCTTCAGACAAAACTTTAGTCTTGTTGCATGAATAGATAGATAGATAGATAGATAGATAGATAGATAGATAGATAGATAGATAGATAGATAGATAGATAGATAGATAGATTCCTCAGGCTGTGTGTAGTACAAGGCTGGGTGAGCTGAAATGTGACAGCAGCCTCTCACTCTGTAAACATCTCATCCCACTCAAATTATGCAGCAGCCCCTTGGGCCAAAGAGCAACGAGATCCATCATCTCTTCGAGCTTTATTCAAATAAGGCTCCCAGTTGAAGTTGTTATGACCTCTCAAGGCTGGTAATGAGGCTGAAAAGTGTAATGTTGAGTTTGGAGGGAGCATAACACGATGCATTTTCCCTCCGAGCTCTGACAAAATTGAAGCACTAGTGTCAGAAGTATCATGTCGGAGTTAGAGAAATCTTCCCTGCAGATCACGCAGAGCCGTGCCTTATAAACTAAACAGCTGCTCTTGCAGCTCTCTTTTGTGTGTGACTTTACATAAGATTCAACTGTGTTTAGTCTTATCCTTGTAAATATGCTCTCTCTACAGTTTGTCTTCTGGAGAAGTGACAGAAGGATTATGAGATGACAGTGATCTCTTTAATCTTTGCTCCCTGTTTCCATTTTATATTCTCATCTATGAATGTGATACTTCTGACTGCGATGTTTCAAGCTCTATTTGAAATGGTCTTTTCTCTAATCCTTAGTCGCCAGAATTTTTAGTACTTTTCACCCATTATGTTTTAAATTATTCTATCCTCTGATAATTCATCAGTAGGCACAAAAAAAAATCAAAACTCTGAAAAGACCAAAAACTCCAATTCCAATGAAGTTGGGACATTGTGTAAAACTAAAGTGAAAACAGAATACACGGATTTACCAATCCCTTTTTGCCATATATTCAATTATATCCACTACAGAGACAAGACATTTAAAACTGATAAACTTCATTGTTTTCTTTGCAATTGTTCTTTCTTTTTGAATTTGAATCCTGTAACTCATTCCAAAGTACTGTAATTTCTCAATTATAACACGCTTTCATTCATAACACGCACGATTTTTGCCTGGAAAAACACTGTACTCACTAAACTCTAATTTTGTCCAAACCTTACTCTCTCAGACAACTTAAAACGAACCTATAACCAAAGTTTCAATCAATGAAATTTCAGTATTTTCACAACAAATACTGTACGCAATTTTCTCTCTGAAGAAACACCTTGTTTCACGCAGGCGCGATTACTCGATATCTGCCCGAGCATGCTCAGTCGTAGCATACCTACCAATTAGAGGACAGCTATCAACATGCTGATGTCTTCGACCAATCACAGCGCAGCTATTTTGATCCCCCTGCTCACAAGATGGCAGTGCCCTATGTTTGCATGTGTTTTCGCAGAGAAAGATAACATTTCGTCTTTTTGTTTCAGATGTGTTGCAATCGCGACGTTGGCGAGACAAAATATTTCATGTATTTTACTTGTACTTGTGTAAAATAAGCACCTGAAAATTTGACCTTATTTAAGAGCAAAAAAAATAAGTGTTATAATCGAGAAATTTAGGGTACCTGAGACAGGGGCAACAAAAGCCTGGAAAAGTTGAGGAAGGCTAAAAAAAACACCTGTCTGTAACACTCTACAGGTGAACAGGGTTAACTGGAGTTCATCTAAGATGCACTGATGCAAAAGTGATGTCAAAAAGTTTTTGAAAATCAAGGACATCGTGTCCTCCAGGCTAGAGAGGAAAAAGGACCACCCAGATTGTTATCAGCCCAAAGTTCAAAAGCCAGCATCTGTGATGGTATGAGGTTGTGTTTGTGCCCATGGCATGGGTAGCTTGCACACCTGTGAAGGCACCATTAATACTGTAAGGTACATACAGGTTTTGGAGCAACATATGCAGCCATCAAAGCAACATCTTTTTCAGGGACTGCTTATGTCAGCGAGACAATGCCAAACCACATTCGTTACAGCAGTGTGGCTTCATAGTAAAAGAGTGCAGGTACTAGACTGGCCCGCCTGTGGTCCAGACCTGTCTCCCATTTAAAATATATGGCACATTATGAAGCACAAGCAAGAATGGGAAAGAATTCCACCCACAACGCTTCAACAATTAGTGTCTTCAGTTCACAAATGCTGACTGAGTGCTGTTAAAAAGAAAGATGATCCCACACAGTGGTGAAAATGTCCCTGTCCCAGGTTTTTTGGAATACGTTGCAAGCATCAAATTCCCAATAAGTGAATATTTTAAAAAAGATCAATAAAGTAAATCAGTTTTAACAGTAAATATCTTGTCTATGTCGTGTATTAAATTGAATCAAGGTGGGAAAGGATGGGCAAATCATTGTAATTTGTTTGTTTACATTTAAACACAACATCCCAACTTCATTGGAACTTCAACTTAGTTTTATTCCCCTCGTCCTCTGTCTGAGCTGCCAAGCCACCACAGATTATATTAACTGAAGTGGATGTTGGATGGATGGTGTTTAAGTGCATATCAATATGTAAAATACAAAAACACTTAAGACTCCTGTGCTGCCTGCGAGCTTAGTAGTGGTTCATGTTTGCCTCCAGTTTTGCTTTATTTGCCTCAAGCCATGTGCTGTGATGTCATACTGTCTGAGAGCAGGAAAGGGACCATGGTGATCAGCACTACTGGGAGCTTGCATGTACAGTACCTGGGTTTGTTGTAATTAATCAGTATCAGTTTGAGAAATACTGAGTTCTAGGGTTTTGTCACTGAGGCACAAGTATTTTTGGTTATTTCTAACTTAGACCAAAAAGAGAGATTAATCACCAAACTAAAAAAAAATGTTTTGCACGGTTTAAGTAAATGTTATTTTGCTTTCCATCTTTGGTAATAAAAACTCAATGAGGAGTGACAATGATTGAAGACATGATCCAAAACCCTACCCTACAGAGGGAAAAGCAGAGGCAGAAGACTTCACAAGTCTGCATATGTAAACGTGGATTGTGGAGAAACAGCCAGCGCAGATTTTCTTTTCTTCAGTGAGAACAAAAGGTGAGACTTTACTGTCAGCTTTTGTATCTATCAACAAGAGTGTTCTTGCTAAAGTTTGCCTCAGGACCTGAAGGTTCACTGGTGCAGTAAGATGCTTTGGCCCCTTGTAGAATTATTATCTTGCTTATTGTTGAGCTGCTGGTGAACACGGAGACACAAACATGGTGCTGCAGACAGACACCATCATGTGTTGGTGGGAGTTGATTTCTTTGTCAGGCTTACACCCAGATACATGCAGCCCTGTATGAAATCATAATGTTGTGCTTTAAAATTCAGATTTTGTTTTTAATGTACTGATCTTGTTATGCTTAAGTTTCTTTAAAGAGGGTGTTTAGCTGTTTAATAATATGTTTGATATTCCACTTCTCTGTTTGTCTGTCAAGTCCTTCTTTGTGTGTTTGCATCAAAAATTGACCTGATCCTGTCTTCTCCAAGTGAATGATCAAGATTATTACCTCTGCCAGGAGGTTATGTAGTTGCTGGCATTTGTTAGTTTGTTAGTTAGTAAACAGGATAACTCAAAAAAGTTATCATCAGACTTTAATGAAAATAATCGGGAATGTCAGTCATGGTGTAAAGAAGAAGTGATTCCATTTTGATGGCGATCTGACTTCAGATGCAGATCCAGGAGATTTTTAATGGTTTGTTAACATCGTGAGATATAACTGTTTTCCACATTTTCACAAATAGCTCGATAAGTTCTCAGTGCATGTTTATTACAATGTCAGGGAATGTTGGTCATCGCGTAGGGAAGTAGTGATAAGATTTGGATGCAGATCCAGGAATTGTTTTTAATGATTTTTTGACGTTGCCAAATATAGCAGTTTTCCACATTTTCACTAAAAGCTCGATAAATTGTCAATGGATTTTCATGACATTTGAGGGTATGTCATGGTGTAAGGAAGTCGTGATAAGATTTTAATGGTGATCCAAACCTAGATGCAGATCAGGTTATTTTTAAAAGGATTTTTCAGCAGTATGAGATAAGGCAATTTTCCCATTTCACAATGGATTTTCATGACGTTTTCAGGGAACGTCAGTCATGGCAAAAGGAAGCAGTGATTCAATTTCAGTAGTGATCCAAACCTGGATGCAGATTTAGGATTTTTTTTTCTGGATTTGTTAACATTGTGAGACACGGCAGTACACATTTTTGGTAATAGCTCCATAATTTCTCAATCAATTTTGTTGATATTTTCAATGAATGTTGGTTATGGCGTAGGAAAGTAGTGATTCAATTTTAGTGGTGAACTGAATTCGGATGCAGATCCAGAAATTTCTTAAAATATCTTTTAACACATCACGATAGGGCAGTTTTCCACATTTTCACTAATAGCTCCTAAGTTCATGGCTAATTTATGACGATTTCAGTCAAATCATAAGAAAGTAGTAATTAAAATTTGGTGGTGATCTAAACCTGAAAACAGATCTAAGAGTTTTTTTTAATGATCTGTAAACATTGCAAGGCAAAGCAGTTTTCCACATTTTGCAAATAACTCAATAAGATCTCAATGGATTTTCATGACATTTACAGGGAATGTTGGTCATGACATAAGGTACTACTGATAAGATTTTTGTAGTGATCCAATCCTGAATGGAGATCCAAGAATTATTTACAGGATTTCTTAACATTGCAAGAATAGGCAGTTTTCCACATTTTTGTCAATTACTTGCCAGACAGTGTTGGAAATGCCTGGGTGGAGATTTGTGCTCTTGGAGCATTTTTAGTTTATTTAGTGCACACAGAAGTACAAATACAATGCACATGACTGTACATCCAAAGACATGTGTGTCTGAGTGGAAGAAGCCAGCAAATGGCTTTCATACAACAGAAAATGGAGAAAGTGTAGAACGTAATATAAAACCAAGGAAAACTAAATAAGTTAAGACACTTGATTCCAAGAAAGCGAATACCCTTTTGCAGGAACTAAGCTGAGATCACTTAAAATGATCTCAGCTTGGACAAAATAAAACATTAATTTCTCGTGATGTCGTAAAAATTGTTCCAAACTGAAGTCTGTTCAGTTGCTTACATCTTTTGTATTTCTTCTTTGCTAACAAGTGATTTTCTTTTCCTTTTTTTTGAAGCAGCACCAACATGCACCTTTCCCTCCCAGTGGTTCTTCTCAGAGAAGCACTGTGGCAGATCCCACCTGAGATATTGCATCTGGTAAATAACCCATCTTATCCTGACCTCAACACCTTCTCATGCAGGAGTAGCAGTGCAAAGAAAGTCATTTTTCAGCAGCGCTAGACTGTAGCAGGAGCCACCTGTCTCCTTCCTGTCTCTGTGCGCACTCCTCTGTGTCCTTTCTCTGTCAAAGTGGAGGGAAATTCTGCAAATATCCTCGCCAATCTCTTCACTATCTCATCACACGCTCAGCGGGCACACAGAGGGCTTTGTGGCTGTGACTGTTTTTCCATCAGTGAGGATTACCTCTGTGTGTGCAGCATACACACACGGACACGAGGGGAAATCTATCTCAGGCTGCAGGAGCTACTGAGTTTGGTTTAGTCTGCGCACACTTGGCTCTGGAGTGCTGATGGAATTATTTTGCATTGGGGTCAGTCACATATACAGATGCCACAGCCACTAAAATCACTGAAGAGTTAGACCAGCGCCTCTATAGGTCAGGTTTAACAAATCCAGGAGGGCAAAGTTTACTTATTTATTAAAATATACAAGAGTATACTGTGTTTAAAGTGGCCAAAGCCTCTTTTACAGTCACATAATCGATGAATCAGCTGCCTTATTCATCGACTGAGCCTATGTTGACCGGAAAGTCCTGGTTATGATCGGGATTCTTAAGTCTCCTGGTTGAGTATTACGCATGTGCAGTCTTTTTCACAAAGTTCAACAGACTCAATTCATTGCAGCACTAAGTTGCTTTGGTTTTCTTTCATGCTGCTCTTTAAGCCAACCAATGCCTGTCAAATGTTGTGTATTCTAGCCTCCTACCACTAGTTGGGGCTGTAGCTGCAGTCTTTGTTTCTGTTATCCAGGCCACTGTTGCACTAAGACCATTGTTAAGCTCTTAGCAGTAAGAAGTAATATCTTTTAAATCACTTTGAAAGCTCTTATGTGATGTCGTCATCATCTTCATTATACTTCTATTTTACTGTCTTTTAACTCATTGACTTCCAAACTAAGAAATACATTTGCAACAAATTATTTGTTGATAAAATTGTGTTCCTTCCTCTTCATTTAGCAACATTTCAGGCTTTATTTTTCAGATTACCCAATCAGGAATCAGATAAGTTGGTCAACCTGCTGGCTGGCTTGCCTGTTAAGGGTTATCCTGGGCATGAATGGATTTCTTTCATTTCTGCAACAAAATTTTTGTTTTTCTGTACAAAACATCACAGAGAGCAAAATTTAGATATTTCGCGGCTGACACAGTTTTCTGAGGAATCAATATATGTTTTTATTGTTATCTAATTTGTTTCCTTCAACTAAATTATGATTGTCAAAGGAACTTGAAATATGTGAAAAGATTTTTTCTTACTTTGGTGTATGCTCTTCATTTTCAGATTTCTGAGGAGCTATGCAGCAACGATTCACTTCCGTTTTTTTCTAGTTTTCAAAAAATTATATTCATGTACAGCAGCGCCAGCCAATGGATACATAGTGGTGTTACAAACACTGAGGGGTATAAGGAAAAACAAAGATGGGCTTTCAAAATTTTGAATAGGGGGACAAGGCAGAGAAAGTCAACCGCATGGTTACAATGCCAGTCATTGCTGATTTAAGCTACTTTTACATTTAGCTTTTTCCTCTGTTATTGTTTTGTATTATGTTCTTTTGACTTATTAATGCCATTCATTACTTTATTTCAATTTTATTTATATTATGCCTACCTACTGTTTCATCTGGTCATATTATGCTGTATTTTTACTCTTTTTATGGATTACTTCTTAGGCTCTTATTTTGTTTTATTACTGCTATTTGTTATCTCTCAACAAGTTTTGCATGAAAATGTGAACATGGCAAAAGTGTCCCATAACACTTCGTTATCACTACTTCTAAAAAAAAAAAAAAAAGAGTTTCCTTCAGTTTTATCAATAATGTCTCTACATATTTGTTAGTTTGTCCTTTTGATCTAGAGTCAGAAGTTTTGGGACAACTTTGGAGCTCAGTGTTCTAATCATTTTACAACACTTCAGCAAAAAACATGGGCAATTCAATCAGAAGCTTGCAGTTAACTAAAGACGACACTTATCGTAAATTTACAGAATTTGTGTTTGAATACTGAACTTTTAATATAAATCACTCTGTGTGAGTCTCATTATTTAACCCTTGTACAAGCTTTCTCTATACACGCTCCACGCTAGGGTCGGTTTTGACCCATGCCTTAAATCAGCTGTAAATTACACTAAAACCAGTGATCTATTATGCACTTTTTTCCCCTTATCTTTTAAGTTACCTTGTCCCGTTTCAGTATCCATGAAAATATTGGTTAAAATATCTTTTGGTGTGGGCCTTTCTTTGTCTGTATACCCCTTGATTTCAATAAAAAAAAATGTAAAATGAACCTCAAGAGAATCAAATAAATAAATAAGAGACTGTATTGTTAACTCAATATTACTAGGGGGTGTTAGAACACATATTGCAGAGGTATGTGTATATACATATTTCCATTCTAATATTATTAACTATAGTAACATCTATGGTGTGACGGTCAATTTTGACCCATATATATTTACTTAAAGAAAAAGACAAAACAGTATTTTTAGCAAGAGAACTTTATAAGCCAGAATATGGGTCAAAACCAACCCTAACAACACAGATGACACTATTTCAACAGAGCACTTGTAATTTATTGTTTTTATTTTGAAGTTCCTGACAAAGTCATAAAGCCTTGATGCAATAAAGAAATATTAAATGGTTATTTTACGCATTTAAAACCTAAAACGGGTCAGTACCGACCCTAAGACAGGAGGAAGGTTAATAGCCATACCTCATATAAAATACTTCTTTAGAAGGCAATGCAAGGTGTTTTTGTACCCTATAAGACCACAACCTTTTAGGTGAGCATTTCTTCAGTTCCTCTGAGGAACTCAGGCTGTGGTTTAGGTCAGACCAGGATAAGACACTTTATTGCTGAGACCTCAGCAATATTGTCAAACTGCCATCCAGACCTCTGTATGCTGTGGTCACTGCTCCAATATATCAACCCATCATTCATTTTTATATATACAGCCAAGATGAGGAGGCTGCAGAGGCCAAGAGTTCTTAATCAGTCAGTTTAAGTTGACCAGAACAGAAATATGACCAAAAACAGCTCATACCCTAACTTCACCTCTCATACTTGTGTTTTCTGCCAAACTCTAAAAGAAACCCTTTACTTTTCCTAAATTACCACATTTTCTTCCTTGTTTTCAGAGAAGACACTCTTAGCTTCAAACTAACCCACCTCACAGTCTCAATGTCAAAACCTGCGTCCCCTCTCAGACAGGGAATACCCTGACCTGTGTGGCCGTTTAGCAGGCTGTAGCTGAGAAAGCAGGATGCCGGCTCAGCAAACACTCCCTGGATAAATAGCAGTTTTAAAAAATGTCAGGAGTGTGTGTCAGATAGATGGATGGCAGGGTTAGGTGTTTGGGACACGCAGACGGTTAGGAGTGCACCTCACTGACTGCACTGCAAATAGACAGCTAGAGAAATGAAGTGGACTCAGCCTCTATGGAGCAGAACTCAATGGTCTGCATCACCACAGGGAATACTGCGTACACACACACACACACACGAACACACAGTGATTCATGCACACACAGGTAGGCATGAAGTCACACCGGGATAAATGCAAATATGACTCTACTTTCATGCTTTTAAGACACCCACTGAACTTTGAGTCTGGATTACACCCAAAGGAGCTCTTCCACAAAACTTTATAAAGAAGGTCTAGACCCGGGGTGTCCAACCTAGGGCCCTGGGACCACCTGCAGCCCACGGTCCCCTTTTTTCTGTCCTAGCAGGTGAAAAAAACACACAGGAAAAGACTGATAAATAAAAATAAAGTGATTACAGCATTTGAAAACAGCATGAGTTGCCCTCAGTTTGCTGTCCTCTCCATCTGAAAGTCTGATTTTAAATTAATTTTGCTTTATCTTCACGCACCAATAGCCCTATTAAGTTTATCAGCTTTGTGCTGTTCGCTCTTGATGAGTCTGAAAGTCAAGACATCGCCTTACTGCAGCTCTAAACCTCCTCCTCATTTTGTCCAGGGGCAGGTTTAGCCAGCCAGAGGACCCTGGAATCTGATTGGCCACCCCTAAAACCTTAACAGAAGGCATTAATGGACAGCTGTGATGTAGGCTGATTTTCTTTCAGTGTTTTAATAACTGAGCATTTCTTAACCATCAATGCAGTTTAAATATGCATTGAAGCGGTCCAGCTCATCCAAATTTTTGTGGCCCTCTGTCAAAAACACCCTTGGTCTAAACTAAACAGTGAAATTCAGTGAATAACTAGCTCCAGTTTTACTTGCCATTTAGACCAATTCTTGCACTGTTTATCAATACAGGCCTGAAGTCCAGGTCAGATGCTCTGTCTAAACTCTGAAATAGCTGCCCACTCGTAGTAGCCAGTGTAGCTTCACTTAATGGCTGCTGTAGTACTGCTGAAATGCTATAAAGCCCATATTGTCCTTTTTCAGTTTTACATGCCCTTTAGTGTGTTTAAAATGTCTCCTTCATATGATAGAGCACTTCTACTTCTCCCACAGTATCTGCCTGAAACTGCTCCCCCTCTTTAACCAGGTGGTGGGAGATCAGGGGGAACAAGACCAGCCAGTGTGACATCCTACCATTGTTTCATTATCAGTTTTAGCCCATTGATTGTGCTGGCAGGCATGGGTTGTAGCAATGAATGTAGGGTTGTTGACAACATGGCGTCAACATGAACTGACCAGTTACCACAGAGTAGACCTGGTCAACCAATCAGAGCGGACTGGGCTCATGTTGGGAAAAAGGCTTCTAAAATGACAATGACAATGAAACAATGGTCTATTCTGGAGGGCTGGGGGAACAAGCCATTTTAGAAGCCTTTTTCCTGCTGTAACTCACTGGACCATGAGTTAACCCTTGTCTCACAACCTCCTAACTAGAAGATCTACAAACTAGGCTACCTTTGAGCAACAACAATAAGCTCAAGGAAAAAAGACATATGTGTCGCAATGTTTTCTTCTTTATTTTCAAGAAACCAACAAAAATCGGACGGTTTTAAGACTTTGAAAATCCATGTCAATGTGCAGGTTGACACTTCACCTGGGCACTCAACAACAGCCAGGGCCTCTACTATCACATCTGGTAAGTGTGATCAAACGTGACTTTAGTGTAGACAACATCAGGAGGATTGAAGCTAAATGCAGCCCACTGTTAGCTGCAGATGATATCCTTGGCAGTTGTTATTAGTCAGGGAAGCCCTGATCATCCAGGAGGTTGAATTGCCTCTGAACGTTCATCACACTACAAAATAATCAGGTAAGACCAACTTTAGGACAACCAGATAATCCTTTGCTGACTTTGGCTGGAAGTTTGGATCCAAACTAAAATTTAAGCCAATTATCTGGTAGTGTGTACCTTGCTTCAACCTCAAGATGGCTGATAGATCGACCTACTGCTCTGATGCATGATACACTGTAAGACACATGCCCTCCATGTCTTGTGTTTTGATTTGTTTTGTTTTGTTTTGCTTGGTGTCTGATAGGACCATTGTGCATTTTTAAGGCAAATTAGAACAGCAAATAAAAAAACAACCTTATGAAGTCATGAGGAAAAGTGGATTGATAGAATCAGAAACTTGAAAAATAAGTTAACCACCTCAAAATAACTATAACATGCACATGAACTTTCCTTCACCACCAACACAGAGCTGAACACAAAGAGTAAAACTGAAAAAAAAAAAAAAGGTAAGATAGAGTGTTAACTGCCAAAGAACAGTGAAATACTGGTATTTGACCAGAATGGGGCCCATTTGATCCTAAATAGTTACAGGAGTCACCACATTTCCTCTCTTGTACATGCCCTGTGGCTGTAAGTCAAAGATTGTGTTAGCACTGAGGTGATCAGAGCTGGAAAATTTCAAGGGACACCTCTATCAAAGGTGCCGCCCTTTTTATTTTTTACTGTAGTACAGAAACATAAAGCCAGGCTCTGGTTACACAGTCCAACTGATCAAACATTTTACCTCGACTCATGCTTCCTTTTTTTTGTTCAAAGTTTCCCCAAAGCTCATTGATGTCAGACAGATATGGACTAAATTCTACTGGGGAAAATCACTGCCCAAAGTTTTACTATGCAGTTGTAGCCGAAAAGGCACAGGGAAAAACTGTTTGGTAAGACAAGAAAAGTCTAATTGGTCCAGAATGGAGACTAATAATCCTGGACAAAGAACAAAATGCAACAGCAAACATGAAAATATGTGAAATGTGGGTTTTTTTTTGTCATGTTTCATCCAAAAAGCTTAAAGATGTAATTATTCACTAAAAATGTTTATGGAATTATAGTGAAAATAATATGTTAGAGAGAAGTGGATGTAGCCAAAATCAATTTAAATCATCAGAGACAGCTTATAATACAATGAGTCCGGCACTTTGGCCATCCACAGATGCAGCCACTTTAATTTTCCCCTCCCAGCCAAATGCAAGCTGAGTTCCAGCGAATTACCAGCCAACCTCCAGCCAATAAGGGTCAAAATAAAGTTTTGTTTTTTGATTTGTTCTTGTTCTCAAATGCTGTTCTTAGTAGAATTTTGCATGGTAATCAAATTGTCATTGATATATTCTGCAAAATATCAAGGAGCAAGTGTTACATGTTTATCACATCATCGTGGGGATCTTATGAGAGCCATGAGGGTGTGCAGGTCAAGGTTACCACTTCTTTCTAGAAATCGTTTACCAGGACTTTTCCAGGACATTTCCAGGACGTTCTCACCCCCCTTAAAATGTATTTACCTCTAACTCTCGGGCATGAACATTGTCTGTTAGCTACCTTTTTAGTCTGGCTTTTATGCAGTGTCTCAGTATAATAAATTCATGGTTTATACTTATTTTTTTTTATCTTTATTTACTCTGCTTCTGTTATAAATATATTTTGTTGATTAACTGTTTTATTTAGCCATTTTTAATTTTTTATTTTTGTCACCTTGTTTTGAGTTTTTATATTTTATTTCTTAACTTGCATTATTTTATCTACTCATATTTTATGGCTAAGTGTGCATTAGTTACCAGGACAATTCAAGCTTTTCCAGGACATTCAACTTTTTTCCTCATTTTCCATATGTTTTCCATGACTGGAAAATTGGTCAATCATTTTCCAGGTTTTCCATGATGTGTGGGAACCCTGCAGGTCCAAGTACTTTCCTGTTAAGATCAGCCAAGGAAATTGGGGGAAACTTGAGTGGCTCTATCTGTAGGTAGGAGGTCAACAACCACTGTGCCGTGGACCATTACTGTGTTCACCAAGAGCCCTTTTCTTGGAAGCAAACTGGAACCTCCTGTTTTCAGGCAGACCAGAGCTCAGTTCTACAGTTTGCACAAGAGTTTTTATGAACTTGTTTGGTGTGAACTAAATGGGTTATGTGTGAAAGTCATCTTAGACTGGCTTGGGAGCTTAGAAGAAGTTTGAGCACCCACACACAGGATTATTTGGGCAAATAATCTGTTGCTACAAAGCTAAAACCAGGTTGCAGCCCCCTGAACTTCAGGAAAGGGGCAAATCAGGCTCAAACTCATCAAGTGTGTAGTCAGCTATAGTGATCGACCTGCCTCTTTTTCACGATACAGTCTAGTCATGCAGTGTAGCCTATATAGAAGAGACAACCTTGTCAAAATGTTGGGATGTATAGATCTTTTTAGAATAGTCTTCAAAGGAGTTCATCCCAGAAGATGGACTCATCTTTAATGTATAACTGTATGAATATCAAAAAAGAAGAGCAGGAGGTAGAGCCCAGGAGTTTTGAGCCTGTATCTACCAGGATGAATGAAAATATGAAATCCACAAACATAAGCCAGGCACCTTACACACAGCCGACCACAAATCACTCAATCTGCAGTCTGCCGCTCAACCCCTGCACATCCACCGAGCACAAACACCAGCCAGAGATAATTCTCTTATTTTGCCTCGCCGCGGTCTGCCCGATTTGTGCCCGGCTGATACAGCCACAGACAATCTCCTCGCCTGCTCGGGGGGAGAGTAAGTGGGAGTCACTGAAGTGTCTTTTAAACTCTTAAACCCGGCACAGGGTGCAGGCAGGGAGGTGAGGAGGCAGAGAGAGTGAAGGGGAAGGAGACGGTTGCCCTACGCAGAGGTGACAAAGACGTCGGCTCAGCCAAGAGGCTCTTGAGTAAGTAGAGAAAACTGGAGTTGGGAGGTAGAGATAAGAAAGACAACTTGGCCCCTGAACTTAACTCATTCATACGGAAAGGGCGGTGGAGGTGCAGACTGTGTCAGGCAGGGATATATGCACTAATGCTCTGTCTTGCTTTGGCTTTATCTGCAACACTTATCGCTTTCCTCCTCAGACCTCACCGTCACACCCAACATGCACTGTGGAGTCACGCAAGTCCAACTTCTCCAAACCATGAAACCAAACACTGTTTTGTTTTACTCTCTAACTAATCACTTATAGCTGACGTCACAAACCGATGGGACGACTCCCTGGCAGGCATAAAGCACTTCCCTTGGCTTTCCTTCTCTGGAAAAATTTTCAGCCCTGGTTGCCACTTACTTGTTTTGACTGTGATTTTACCCTTTTAAAATAAAGACAGTTTGTTTTCCAATTGGATTCACTAAGATTGTCAAAATAAACAATGTTTCGATACTTTTCAATATAATGATTAAGAAATGTAACAACACCATTAAATTTACCTTCAGTAATACTGAAAAAGCAAAACTTAAAAAAAACAGGCCCAGAGTCAGATGTTTTCAGCCTAGTGTAGCTTACATAAATGGCAAATAGTAGAGAGAAAACTGATCTTCCAACTGCTGCTGTGAGCTGAACGAGCTGGAGCGACCCTGGCACCTGAATGAGTTCAAAGGGCAGAGCACAGACGTGAGCAGAACTGAGGAGCAGTATCAGACTCTTATGCCCCGCTTACTCGACAATGTTGTCACAAGAAAAAGACAGGTTTTTCCTTTGCATTTTCAAAAGCGCTCCACGGTCACACAGATCTGCGAGAACAACTGAAAACGCTGTAGTGTGCATGCCAGGCCAGTGGTTGGCGATGTAGGTTTGCAGTGAAACAGCGATGTTACAATACACTTTCCGGTGAAGACAAACTTTTGCAACAAAGGTGAGTGGAAGGCATGAAGACGCAGGAGTTTCTTGTCTGGACAACAAATCTGTCTCGATATTTTTGTTGGGATAACAAACCGAGCACAGTAAGCAGCACACATGTTGCTCAGTAGACGGCTGAAGCTGTAGTCGTTGTTGTTCCTAGGTGTGCGTGCAACCTTCATCGGAAAGAGTACTGTGCCTGCACCGCGCTTCATCGTTTTCTTGAAAATACTTGTCTTGTCTTTTTTCTTAGTAAATAGCAGTAATGGCAGCTAAGGTAACACAGATATATGTATTTTTTTATTTTTATTTAACCTTTATTTAACCAGGTTGGTCCCATTGAGATTAAAAACCTCTTTTTCAAGGGAGACCTGGCCAAGATAGGCAGCAGCAAAACACAAAGTTGCAGACAGATACAAAAAGACAGAAACAAGTTACAAGCACATCATCACAGAATTAAAGACATCTATGAGCCATATGACAGCCTAGCTAAAACATCGGCATCTGATAGAATTTGCTTCCATGTCTTTCATTTTCGATTTAAAAACATTTAAGGACACCAGCTCCTTTAGCTTTAAGTCATTCTGCACAACATTCCAGTCTGATGGTGCAGAGTACCCAAAAGCCCTTTTCCCAATTTCGGTTCGTGCGTTTGGGACAGAGAGCATGATAAAGTCCTGTGAACGCAAGGAATACTGTCCGGTAGTTCTTTGCATGATAAAAATACATAAATAGGGGGGAAGCAGACCAAGAATTGCCTTATAAATAATGGTGTACCAGTGTATTGCCCTACGGGTCACCAAGGCGGGCCATCCAACACGAGTGTACAACTCACAATGATGAGTTAGAGGTTAAGAGTTGGTAATAAACCTCAAAGACGCATGGTAGGCGGTATCAACCACATGAAGACATTATGCAGAGGCATGCATGTACAAAACATCCCCATAATCTAAAACAGGTAAAATAGTTGCAGCAACAAGTCACTTTTTTACATTAAAAGAAAAACACAACTTCTTTCTGAAATAAAAACCCAGTTTCAGTCTCAACTTTTTGACAAGATACAGTACATGTGCTTTAAAATTAAGGGAGTCATCAATCAGTATACCCAAGTATTTATAGCAGTGTACAACCTCAATCTGCTTTCCATCAACAGTAGAGAGTGCAGGAATTTGCGACCCGGTCTTTGATCTGGTTAAAAACATGAGCTTGGTCTTGTCAGGGTTTAACACAAGTTTTAGGTTATAAAGTGCATTTTGAAGGACCACAAAGGCATTTTGCAAACGCTCAGCAGCTTGTGCAAGAGATGCAGCACAGCAGTACACAATGGTGTCATCAGCATAAAAATGTAATGTCGCATCTGACACATTTCTTCCAAGATTATTCACATAAATCGTGAATAAAAGAGGACCTAGTACAGAGCCCTGCGGCACACCCTTGTGGACAGATACAATATCTGAGCATACACCATCATGTCTTGTACACTGTGATCGACTGCTTAGATAGTTAGCAAACCAAGCAACAGCTTCTTCTGAGAGTCCTGAGCTCAGAAGTCTAACTTTTAGGACATCATGGTCAACTGTGTCGAAAGCTTTTGACAAGTCAATAAAAAGAGCAGCACAGTGCTGCTTTTTGTCAAGTGCGGCAGAAAGGTCGTTTACCACTTTCAGCGCAGCTGTGACAGTGCTATGCCCCTTTCTGAATCCTGACTGATGACTTGATAAAATATCATTTGTGTATAAAAACTCCTTCAGCTGTTTACTCACCAAGGACTCAAGGATTTTAACCACTGCTGACAAATGAGATATAGGCCTATAGTTGTTCAAGTTACTTGGGTCACCCCCTTTCAATAAAGGGAGGACAAAGGCAGACTTCCAAATCCTCGGAATCTCCTTAGTAACCACTGTAAGGTTAAAAAGATATGTAAGTGGCTCAGCTATGAAATCAGCTGCCAGCTTTAAGAAGTAAGGATCCAACAAGTCTGGTCCTGATGGTTTTCTAGGATCTAGGTTTTTCAAGGCGTTTTGAATGTCCTGCACAGAAAAGGGCACAAAATTGAAGGACTGGCCAGGATGCACATCACTAGCACAAACTGATGGATCAGTACTGGGTTTCACAGATGAAGAGTAAGCAGTATCAAATAGGGACCCAGAAGAAACAAAGTGCTTGTTAAAGCAATTCATTATCTCCATTTTGTCATGAATAGCAACAGAATCCTTCATGACAAAAGAGGGTATGACTGCAGAGTTGTTGGTAACAGAAAGAGATTTTATGGCTTTCCAAAATTTCCTTGGGTCATTTAAATTTTTTGTAGTGACAGACAAGTAATATTCAGATTTGGCTTTCTTAATGAACAAGGAACATTTATTTCTAAGTATTCTAAAAGCAGCCCAGTCAGCAGTAGAACCTGTAGCCCTTGCTTTAGCCCAGGCCAGGTTTCGTGCATGAACAGTTTCAGCAAGTTCATGAGTAAACCAAGGGTTATCACGCCCTTTCACTCTGTATCTTCTAAAAGGTGCATGTTGATTTAAAATTTGTATAAAACCATTATTAAAAAAAGTCCAAGCTGTCTCGACATCAGGGATTAATTCTATTCTACTCCAGTTAAAATGAAACAAATCATGTTTAAATCCCTGTTCATTAAAATGCTTAAGATCCCTCTTTACGACTACTCTTGGTTTCAGTTTAGGCATTTTTGTGTTCCGTGTTGCAGCAACAACACAGTGGTCACTCAGATCATTGCAGAAAACCCCTACAGCTGGAAATTTATGAGGAGCATTTGTCAAAATCAGATCAATGAGGGTCGAACTCTCAGGGTTTTTAAGATTTGCGAGTATGTGAATCAATTAACTGGACCAGGTTAACAGAAAGCTTTAAAATCATCAGATACTGGCTTTAGCCAGTCCCTGTTCAAGTCGCCTAGTAAAACAATTTCACTATAATTCAGTCTTGATAAGAGCTGCACCAAAGACTGCAACGCATCCATAACAGCAGATGGGGGCCTGTAACAACCAACAACAGTCAAACTGAAATCATTAGACATTTCTAAGCTTACTGCCAGAAATTCCAGTTGTTTAGGAATTGATTCTGACAAAATTACACGTGCATGAAATTTTGATTTGACAAATATGGCAACACCACCACCTTTTTTTGGTCTGTCCGTATGGTAAACATTATAACCATTGATGTAAATGTCTTTATCAGTAATGGATTTAGTTAACCATGTTTCAGATAATACAACAATGTCAGCATCTGTTGATTTCACCCAAATCCTAACCAAATCCATTTTTAAAAGCAAGCTGCGCACATTGAGATGGATCATTTTTAGACCCGACAGTGATTTAAAATCCGAAGGCGTCTGAACACACTGCTGCTCGGGGCCCGGGTTTGGTTGCACGTTTCCAGACATAAGCAGCAATAGAACAGTCAGCAGTCTCTTTCTAACAATATTACATGAGGAGCTTTTCAACATCTCATGCTTCATGTCCGACCGCGGATTCTCATGGAACGCAAAAAAGTCATTTAAAACCAAGAGGCTTTGAAGGCAGGGTAAGTCTCCGTGGAGTTCACAAGTTACGTTTATGTCCTGTGCCAACGGAGGTTTAGCGCATTGAGAAACAGCCAACGAGCATGTGCTACCATGCGCAAACTCCTGCGGGCAAAACACATTGTTAGATGTACTCACCCAGGAGTGGTAACTTGCTCGTAAATCCCAGAGAGTCAGCGCAAAAAACAGAGTCACAAGAAACACCATTATCCAGGGAGAGCAGGTGTGTCTGTGCGTAAGAGGAAGAGAACGAGCCATCGCGCGCACCACGGGCTGCCGTCCGGTCTGCTCACACAGAGGAGAAATAGAAAGGGCTGGTAGGGCTGCACCGGCAGGTGAGAGCCAGAGGCCAGGTAGACTCCGCGGTCTGGTAGCGCTTGAGAGCCGGCCGTTGAAGAAGGGCGGAGACCTGACAAGGCCAGGTGGAGAGCCAAGGCAGGTGAAGCCTGCGCGCAGGAGGATCCACCAAGAAGCAGGATCAGTATGCCAGGCTTAGAAAAGTTTACATCCCAATAAGATCTTCCACAGAAATAATCTCGTGGTCATGCAAAGATCAAATGGCGCACAATAAAAGCTTAACTTAAATTTAATAGAAAAGTTAAAAGAAGATTTTGGTTATTGGACATGCTGACTTTATTGGATCACTGAGTTAATAAAATACTATAATGTGAACATGCAGGCTGTTTCATTTCAAGGTCTAGTTTGAAAGTTTATTGTTTTTGTTGCTGCAGTATCAACATTTTCTTTCCTCTGAGCTGATCTTTAAAAGGACCCATGTCCTACATTATGTCTCATTTAAGCAAGGATTTGATTTAAGTTGAATATAAAAATGAAAAATGGTGTTTCTGTAGAGGATCAGATGCAGCTCTTTTTCCCTTACCTTTGGAAATGCTCAGGTCTGAGGAGTCAACGGGAGGCTGTGATTACGAGCTCTGCGCTGATTGGCTGCCCAAATGATGTCTGATGGGGACGGAGAGAAGTTACAGGCCATGGAGTAGACTTCCAAAACAATGTCGTCTGCCTGTGATGAGCGGAAAATACGTGTAGGTGGAGGCTGTATAGCTATGACATCATAAATAACAAGAAGAAAAGACAGAGCATTTTAAGAGAGTTTAGTAAAAGGTGTCATGACCTCCTGCTCCTCAAAGCCCTTCTAACAAAATTAAAAGCAAAGGAAATTGATAGTGAAACAATAAAACCGTTTTTCTATAGTTATCAAGAAAGTATGTCTCTATGTGATTTTACCAAAGCTTGAATTTGCTGCTCGTTATAATTGTCTTGCTTCATATTTTAACAAATATCATTCTGCCTTCTCAATACTTTGCCTTTATGAGCTGTTCTGCTGCAAAATAAGATCATTATGAGCTGTTTGGGTGCAGCTCTGTTTGAAATCCAGCCTTGAATAAAAGCCTCTCAAGACAATGAAAGTGCAACTGAAAATGCCATTTGTTATTGATAACCAGGGTCAATAACGTCCTACTGTTTGTTAGAAGCTCTAATTTCAAACCAAATTAGGCTAATGGTTCACTGCTAATGTGTTTTATGGTTTGCTTTTATAATAATAACAAAAGATAAAGTCCTCTCTGTTGAGCCTGATGCTCCTGAATACTGAACTCCTGGGTCAGTCTCCTGTAGAGCAGTTATTCAGATCAGCTTTATTCTGTTTGATCTTGTTTGGATTTCTAACCTTTTCTTTCATTCAGCCGGAATGTTCACATGGTGCCCGCATTCTGCATGATAATAGACATGCTCTAACAAGTTTTCACCAAAAATCATCAGATTAAAATTTAACTCCTCCTACTTTACTGCTTGCATGAAAGAAGTTAAAGCATTTCGCCGTGAGACAATGGTTTGCTTAGTCTTAACATTACCGTCTTCTATTTGAGATGAACCTTATGCCTCCATGAAGCAACCAAACAAAGGCAAAACTTAAGTTTCACCTCAGAGTAAAGCCTAGTGACTAATACACGAGCTTTTGGCTGCACCTGCGGTATATAAATTCAAATAGCCTAATTTTAATGTCAGTTCTTTCTTATCTCAGAGTCAACACTCTTCCGATGTGTGAGGTGTTGCAATACCTGAGATAGTTTGGTTCCAGTGTGAGCTTAAATTGTTGTTTAAATCTTAAGATGGAGATATAATTGCAGTTTGTCCTTGCACTTGCATGTATGTGGCCTGTGTTACTGGAGGACACCACTTGAGGGCGCAGAAGACTAGACTGTAAGTACCTCTTGTGTGAGAAATGAACTTCAAACATGGCAGTAATTCTGAGAGTAAAGTTATAAAATAAGTATCAATAATCAATACCATCACTGAATATTTGATGACAACTGATGACCCATTACAAGACCAATCATCTGTACTCCAGTTCTACGATATTTTCCTCTATCCACCATAAGAACCATCTCGGTGTATGGGTGTTATGAGTTACCGTGTTAACTGATGACTTGCGGCCGACTGTGTTGATACTTGTCGTAGTCAAAGCACCAGAAAAATCATTCAGTGCTTCACTTTTATTAATAATTCTATCAAAGTAAACTTAATTAGTTTATATGTGAGAAATACAACAAAGAAACCAAGCTAACACAAACAAATATCTCTTGTAAAACGTCGACCATGTTGTCAACACCAAGCCACCAATGGTCATACTCACCAGATAAATTCATACACCAAACTTATTCCCTTGTTTCCTGACTTCTAAAAGATAATTCACGTCATCAGCTGGATGAACTGTCAGGTTTGTGTCTGTACAATCTCACATTTTATTCAGATGTTGATGACTGTGGTCTTGATTTATCAGTTTTTTTCTGTTATTGTTGTTTCTGCTGCTGTTATCAAATCTAATCTCCTCTGCCTCTACATTTATGCTACTGGTGAGCTGCAGAGCCAACGTGGTGAATCAATGCATGGGACACATGGCGGCCATCTTGGGTACTTGTACGCATTGTTGATTTTATTGTTATTAATGATTTTATTGTTGTTGTTTTTAATCTTGTACAGTGTCCTTGAGTGGTGTGAAAAGCGCTTTTAAATAAAATGTATTATTATTATTATTATTAACAGCAAGTATATCTCCATCTTTACACCTACCTCTTAGTGGGGGTAAACTTCTCCATAAAATATGGTTGCCATAGTGTATAGAGCGATGTTAAATGTTTGTAGGCCAACACAGATGTTAGCATCACAAACACAGCCATGGCAACAAGAGTAAAGTCTGAAGTTAGACTGACGTCAAAATGGAGGTCCCGTCAAAGAATGTCATGTGAAGCTAACCACTAGCCACATTTAGCCTCCTGACATTGTCCGCCATGTTTGTTTACATTGAAGTCACTTGTCATCACGGGAGATCACAAGCTGCAAGAGCAGAGGCACTGCCTTCTTGGTTAAATAATCACTTGCGTGTCCTGTCATTTTCTGTTTTCATGTGTGGCTCTCTCACGGTTTCAATATTAACGAAGAGACTGAAAATCTTTATGTGCAACAGGCCTGATTGGTGGTGTTCCCCTTTCTTATTGCTCTCAAAATGCCTCTTTAACATACATTTGGAACTAAGTTTTGACTTTCTCCTTGAATTTGGTCAAAGTTTTTAATTCTATTGATAAATGTGCATCATTTATGGATTTTTCCCATCACTGAGAAAAGTACAAAAGCATATCATGTTTCACCACTCAGCTGTCAATATGAAAAAATGTGATTATGGTCCATTAGTTCAGCCCTGCTTCACTTGTGTTTCTCCCTTGTGTGTATCACATTTAGTGATGATTTGTTTGAGTGCTTCAGTACGCAGAAAAACTTCTCTGTGTTCTTAACCCATCTTGCACAGGCACTGTCATAGTACTGCAGTCCTGCTCAGATTTAGCCCACTGTTGTTGCTGTGTAACATTTTCTTGAACTTTGTGTATTGTAGGCTCCTTAGACAATCAAATATAAAGCAAATGGTTCTGCCCTACCTTCTGATGTGGTGTTTTGATGATGTTTTGGTAGTCCAGAGTTGGCTTTATGTGAACTCCCAGTAAGACATGAGGCCAGTCATGATGTTAGCATGTCCAGTCTTCCATTCAAAAACCATTAAACTTGGTACCTTTGTTGGTTTTTAGTAGTACTGGGTCTCCAGACTGCTGCATGTCTGCCTGAACTGAAAATAAATAATTTTTGTGTTGGTTTGCATCTGAAAATAAGGAAGTAAACCTCCCATTCTCACTGAGAGACACCAACACTCCTGACTGTTGTATCTAACCTCCATGCCCCTGTTTAACAGGTGGGTGAGACCACGTGTGAGGGGTTAAGATATAATGAAAATGATCTTTTCATGACAGGACTGTGTGATTATTTGAATAAAACTTTTTGGTGCTGCAATTTTGTGTCCATGTGACTGTGTTTAAATATCTCCTAACATTTACCATCCTAATATACAAAATATTCCATAATATTTATGCCCTGACTACCCTGTTCCTTTGAATGGTTCAGTCCTGCAGCTTCATGTCAGGTGTTTTGCTTGAATCAGCTTGATTTCTTCTTGTGCTGTTTTTTCAGTTAGAAAATGTTTCAATAGTTAAACAATCAATAAATAATCAATAATCAATACCTAATTTCTCAGTTTCTGTTTTCTGCTATAACATACATACAATTAAATTCAGTGATGGGTGAGCTTCTTGTAAAATAGAAACCAAAGATACTAGTTACTCATGAGAAAATCAGCTTCACCACACTAAAGCTACACACTGGAGAAAAGTAGTGAGCTAAGTTACAGTAACACAACAGAAAAAGATATTGCAAATATAATTATTATTAGCACTATACTAATAAAAATAACAATAATAACATGTATTTTTTATCATTATTATTATAATTATTCTCATTTTTGTTGTTATTGACATTAGCATTATTTTTCTGGACCCATTTTAACCACAGGGAATGCTTTTGTTGTTTGTTTGGTTTCGCCTTCTCTGATTGATTTCTTTATCAACAATATAAAAGAAAATGTAAAATTTACTCAAGATTATGGACTGTAATTTTGTTATTAAACTGTTGGACTGTTTGCTCACACAGCTGTCCATAAACTTCCCTCCGTCCTTGTTTGTGAACAACTTAGCCTTTCAGGGATGCTCTGTTTTTACCCAATCATGACACTAACCTGTTTCAAATGAACCTGCTCACCTGTGAAATATTTCATAGAGGTGTTTTTTAGGCATTCATCAACTCTCCCAGTCTTTTGTTACCCATGTTCCAGCTTCTTGGGAAAGTTGCAAAAAGTTAGATATCAGATTAAACATTAAATATATTGTCTTTTTTGTGTACTCAACTGAATATAGGTTGAAAAGCATTTGCAATCCACTGTATTTTCTTTTTATTTAAATTTAACACAACATCCCAACTTCATTGGTATTGGGGTTTGTGCAAAACAAGTAATTAATTAAAAATAACTGGATGTCATATGTACAGGTTGTCAATAGAAAGATGTTGTTTCAAGGACTATTTATTGTTTTATTTTCATTTTCACTGTGGTATCAACACAGGTATTCAAAATTAAATTTCTTACCTGATATTGTACCAAATCTTACAAGCTGTGTCCTGACGACCTTGATTTGTAGTGACAAATCACTTTAGTCAGACCTTTGTTTTTCACTCATTCAGTCACAGCTTTAAAGTAAGAACTTCATAAAACAGTTTTGGATATGTATCTGTATTATTGTCCTTCCCCAACAGTTTAAAAGTTTGATGTCTTCGTCTTTCTGGGTGTTATAATAAAACCCGATACTATAGGACATTCTGCCTTATTATCATAGATCAAATGTTCCCTCCTTCACCCTGACACAGTTATCACCTCTGAAATGCCACGAAGATAAACATAAAACACATGTTTTAATTTGTACTCAGTGTGTCTTCAAAATTATTTTGTGATATTACTTACATCTATCTGGCTAAGCAGAATGTGATTTTTTTGTGTACAGATGTAATAAAATGTTTTTTTCTTGCAATATATGCTGCAACTCCAGAAAAGTAATCTTCCTCTGATGTTTGGGAAATAGTGTTAAATCCTGTCCAGAGTTCAGAGGAAAGGCTGAAAGTGGAGTCTACCCTGGAGTGCATTATGGGAATACGCTGCGCTATTAAAACCATTAATGTTCATATTAAACCAGACAGAACCACAGATGCATAATGGGCTCCAGTTTGGCAAAGAGGCACACGGACTTTCAGCTCAGTTTCATTAGCGATTCCACTTAACCTCTCTGTCTCTGCATGCAGGCCATTTGTGTGAAGAGGCAACATGAGAAGGTCAGTTTGAGAGCAGATGGAAATTTAGCCAAGGAATGAATTAGATACAACCAACCCATTTACACTCCAAAGATAAGATATCATAGATAGTTATGCACTGATAAGCTGCATTTTGTAAGGCACTTAGAATACATTTGTAACTAGAAGTGCACTGAGAGCACAAACCTCTCAACGTTTCGGTTTGGTGGCTAAGGCTCCTGCAGCTGCTCTCCATTTGGACTTGTTAAATGCAGGACAGGTGGTTGGCATCAGCCTGAAACCAGCTCACCAGCATAAGCCAAACACAGCACTCCAAAATAGGCAAGTTAAGGCTATGTCCACACATTGGGGGATATTTTGAAAACAGCTTTTTATGTGTATTTGGCCAGGGCTGCCCGCAAACATGGCTGGACCCCCGAAAAGCCCCATTAATCAGCCTAGGATTTTGTTTGGCACGTCTATACATGTGGCCATTACTGTCCAAAAAGTTATGTTCTGCCATGTTTTTGGGAGTTTTATTACATCAGGGGGAACATGAGAGTGCCAGAGCCAGTGAGCATCTTTGTCAACGTCTGTCTGACATCTCTGACTGAATGTTTGCATGGCTTAGAATTCTGGTTGCCCTATGACTGTTTTTGTAATATTGATGTTGCTTGGGAGCCTGGGGTTTCAGAATCAAAGGGTCATACTGATTTACAAAGAGGAAGCCCACATTTTAAATAGGCAACAATAAATTTGTATACATTTAATTCTTTTATATGTACTACTAACTGTTAAAATAAAGGTAAATATCACTTAATACAGAAAGTCTATTTTTTTTGCTCACACTCTGTGGGCCTCCTTGACTGGGCCCTGGAAAGCTTTGCCCTTTGTCCCCCCTCATGGGCAGCCTTGATCTTGGCCACCTGTCCACACGTTAAGATTTTCAGAAAATCCATTTAGAGCTACAATTAAAGCTTTGAGTTTTTAATAGTAACATTTTTTGAGTATACAAGTAGTACTAGTAACACAAAATTGTCTACTAGTGGACAAGTTTGTTTTACTAGTAAGGTCTACATGCGCAGTAGTGCACCAAAAACCTTTATGAGTAAAACAAAATGTTTGTTTACTATTACTACTAGTAAACCCAGAATATCTCACTCGTTGTACTTGTAGACTGCTTAAAGTCTACTAGTACAAGTAAAGCCAATAGTTTCATTAGTAGTATTAGTAGACCTAATGCAAATGAAGTAGGAGGGATCATAACCAAATCCGATATTTTTGAAATCCAATGGAAAGTCTGAATTTGCTTCCCCTGTCCCCTTATTAGCATATAAGGCTTACTAGTAGTACTAGTGAATATTCTAAGTCTACTAGTAGCACTAGTTACACTTTTTGATCCACTAATACTACTAGTAGCACTTTTTGCTTCACTAGTTAAGTCTACTCATGCATTAGTTGACCAAAATTGAGTATATGTTCTCCAAATTTGAGTACTAATAGAGTTTAACTGAGTTGCTATCAACCATATCAATTTTATGTCCAAACAGCTTTCCAGACACTGATGGTTCTGTGCTCTTATATAAATATTCCATCATTATTATCCAACACATCTTCACTCTTTCATACCTGTTTACATGCTACTGATGCAGCAGTGGGAGCAACTTGTGGTTAAGTGTCTTGCCCAAAAACACATAGACATGTGGGTTTGAACCTGCAACCTTCCGGTCTCAGGCAGAGGACACTACCAGACCGAGCCAGCGGCACACCAGTCATTTACACAAGAATAGAGATTAAGCTGCAGCAGACTTTGCTAAACTGACTGACCTATTCAAATGTTCAATTGCCCCTCACTATGATACAACTTCAAACAAGCCTCCAGTGATACAAGTGCTGCCAGCTTTTTGACGAGACCCGGTGTGATTGTTTTTCAAGTGACCGTGTTGACTGGTGACCTTTGGCTGCCTGTGTCCATGGCTCCTGTAGTTGAAACCAACAAAAGTACCCATGAATGCTTTTTGATAACAGGATCTGATCAAATTCGTCTGACATGATTTAATTTGAAATCCAAATGAAGAACCTGTTGCTGAAATCACCTGGCAGCATCAGTAAACATGCTCAGAAGTAAAACCATAACACTAGTCAGATGTGTAGTTGAAAAAAAGGAAGCCACTTTTCCATAAAAAATGCAAAATTACTGCAAGTACCAGACATGGTTACATGGTTATGGACAACATTTATCATTGCATTTATGCTTTTTCTGCATTCCAAGTGGACAAGGATGTTTAAAAAAGTGCTCAGTGTGGATGGGATTTCTTTTTTGGGTGGGGGGACAGAGGGTGGAAATCTGAGTTTTCAAAAATGCCCGCCTATGTGTTAACATATGCAGATCCAGCCACTTCAATTTCCCCTTCCTGCCAGCTTTCAGCCAGTTACCACCCAGTTTCCAGCCAACTTCCAGCCACTGGAAGCCTGCCACCTCTCTCAGTTTGTGCCTAAAATCCATTAACAAAATCACTCATTCATGCATTTGCAGGGTGTCTCCATGAGATGGTATGTCCCTCACCAGATGACATAGCTTCAACTTTTTCATTATGTTTTTGCCAACGTATGTTTGTCTGTTTTTTGGCAAGATAACGCAAAAACTACTGGACGGATTTTGCTGAAATTTTCAGGAGATGTTGGTAATGGCCTATGGTGATCCAGATAACCACCATTAGTGAATGATTGTTTTTGCCCATTAACTGTTGAACAAATAATAATATCAGCATGATTCTGAGTGCTAGGTGTAGGGTTTCAGGGTCAAGGAATCATATTATGATGGTAACTTCATCATTAAACTATTGCTTATAAATATAACAGCAGTATGTGAGCTACCTTTGTGGAGGTTTGTGCTCTCCGAGTGAAAAAACAAACTCACCCAAATGAGGCCTAGAGTTTACAATGACTGTCAGGGTGTGCAGCCACAGTCACAGCTTGTCAGAGACCAGCCAAGACCTTGTCTGAAAAAGTGGGGAAGTTTTAAATGGCTGCATCTGTACTAATACACAGGGAGGAGGTGGTGTGGGGAACATAATTCAGCTTGGATGTTTCAGTGCCACAAACTTGACATTTGTGACACATTATTAAGGAATAATGTTATGCCACTTTTCACTGCCATGGGAACTATAGGGGAAAAAGTGCCAAGGAAAAAAAGCAATGATTGTCTAATGAGAGAAGAGATAACACTCTCGAAAATAACAAATTGTGAACAATTATCACACTCTTACATATAACAGGTATCAGTATTCTTGCATATGGGGTCAGTTCAATTTGTTCTTGGTTCAATGACAGTAAAATAACATCCTCTGCTCGAGGCGCCCTGCTCAAATTACCTTTAATTACACAAAAACCTCATCACATAACACTCCTAAGAAGCACTTTGACCATCGTTCATAGACGTGATTATTAATGGGGTAATGGCACCAAGTTAATTTATCCAATTACTTTAAGTTAATAAAGTTTAAGGGAATAATCAACGGCCAAATCTGCATTAATGGCACCAATTAAATCTGAATTGATTATCCAGTTTCTTAAAACAAAAGCATCTACTCAGGCTTAATTAAACTTAATGTGGGCAGTAGATGTTCAAGTGTTGTTCTATAACCAAACAAATACAACATGAGGTGAAGTGGGAAACATGGAAATGACAAGAGTTATACCAAAATAAATAATTTAGGTGAACATTTCCTCAGGATTCAGATGACATTTGTGGAAAATAAACATGACATCCTCGGGGAAAACGGTCAGCGTGCATGTTTAGTATCATTAATCAAATCTGCTCGATCCCTGTCCTCCACTTCCAAAAGGCCTCCATGACAGCTGATGACTGTATTTCGCTCACTGTCCTCTCACTTAATGAAAATGCTTCAAGCTGAAATACTCAATCAAACTGTCCTTTATTTCCTGTTTGTATGTTAGCTTTTTTAGGTGGAAAACTGCATCAATAGCACGGGTATTCAATTTTAAGTTACTTGTCCATCTCAAATTTGTGGATTCTAAGTCATGCTAAGAGTATTTTCATGGTGTCTATCACATCTCCACAGAGTGCCCCAGCTGCCTTCTTTCGGTACTGTGTAACTTTGGCAATTTTGCAGAAATGAGAGTCAACACCAGAGGTATTCTGTTTTCTTATTTTATCTGTCTGTCAGTCCATCTGTCTTGCAAATGCAATATCTCTTGATCAGTGGTTTTCAAACAAACATTTCCAGAGGAAAACTGAGAATCAAGTCAAAATGCGATAAACAAACACCTGCAAAAGCATTACACCCTTGGCAGAGGTAGCAAAGAAATCAAGAAGAAAAAACAATAAATCACATATTGAATATGGCTTTCTTACACGTCATACATCCAAAACAAAATGTCATCATCAAAACATTCAAATTAAAGTGTTTGTTACTTCCACCAAGGAGGTTATGTTTTTGCCGGCATTGGTTAGTCTGTCTGTCTGTCTGTTTGTGTTCAAGATAACTTCAAAAGTTATAGACGGATTTGGATGAAATTTTCAGGAAATGTGTGGAATGGGATAAGGAAGAATTAATTAGATTTTGGGACTGATCCGGATCACCATCTGGATCCAGGAATTTTTTAAACAATTGTTTAACATTGCGAGATAGAACCACCTTCTTGGCGGAGGTCTGCGCTCTCTGAGTGCTTTTCTAGTTACATATACTCTCTGCATTCTATCTGTTTTGACAAGTATATATTATTCTCCATTCAAAATTCCCTTAAAGTATAAAACATAGACATAAAAAGAACAAACATTCTCTATATAAAGAGGAACTGCAGGAAAGGAAGTGCCCTTGTGCTTGCGTCAATGCGAGTAATGCTAATGTTATCTTCTCTCTGCTTGATGGACTCAGTGAACACTACATTAGCTTGCCTACTGTTGTGATGTTCGGCCAAATTCAACCAACAGTGCACTGCTTTTGGCTCATTTGCCCTGTTTGGTCCTTGTTTGGTTTGGTTTGCTTTCACACCAGCCGGGAAACAAACTCTGGTGCACAGAGAAGCAAGCTGACACCCCTGTTTTCAGGCAGACCAAAGTTTGGATCTTTGGTCCACACCAGAGGTCCTTTTACACCACCCCAAATCGACTTTCCAAAAATGTGGACCAGGGTTTGTTTGGTCCAGGACGAACGTGTCAAGTGAGAGAGCACCCTTAGTTGCACAAAAATCAACCGTAAATATGCAAGAGACTGTCAGGAAGTTACACAAAACCAGACTCAGAAACAAGGACACAGATGTAGGGAACCAATCAGTATTCAGATACGCATCAGGGTTTAATAGCTTTATCAGGCAGAGTTCGGTACACAGAAGAGAAATCAGATCAGACAAAGGTTTCCAAAACGTGAGACAAAAGGCAAGGTCCAAAAAAGCAGGCAAGGTTTCAAAATGGCAAGGTAAGACTATGAAAAGTGCTGAAACAAAGACTGTGAGGTATGACAAACTGGCGCAGAACAGAGGGAGACATGAGGTTAGATACAAGAGGTAATGAGGGGTGGTGGGAAACAGGTGGGGAGAAACAGTTAGCATGCAGGTGCGACAACGCAGGGGCAGGGCAGACAGGAACAAACCTGGAACAGAGACAAGGGTTAGTTCTTTCAAAATGAAACAGGAAGGAAAAGACAAAAGACATGAATATGCAAAAAATGGAAACTTGACCTACATGACAGACAAGACATCTGTAAAATGTAAAGCATAAGTTCATTCATCATGACTTGATTGTGTCTCATCTAAAACAAGATCAACATTTATATAAGAGACTGTATTTTGCAGCTGCATGTTTGATCAGTGAAAGCCTCCTGAGTCTGAGGATTTACACACTAATCGATGGGCTGGAGAAATGCAAAATCTAAAAATATAAAAGTAATCGATCTTATTAAAGAGGATTTGTCTTGGTGTCATAAATGTCTGCATGTTAACCAGGATCTGTAAATGATCGATTAGCTCCCCACTCAGCTCTGATTCTCTTTGAGTGAAGGCTGCAAACAGCTGCTCTGATTGATGCTAATTAGCCTGTCTGCTTCTTTAACGGCTGCCACTCTCCCTCGAGCTGTCGTCGTCCTCCTGATGGATCCGTGTGACACCCGATTCATGAAAAGCACGATCATCTATGAGCAAACAAACCGTCCCCTGTTGAGATGTGTTAATCAGGCTCAACCTGTTTTCTAATTTTCAGGAAATAACGTCTCAATTTATCCAGTAGTCTGACAAAAGGGGAGCAGAGCGGTGGCGACTAAACAAAGAGCTGCTGCTAAGAGGAGGACCTGAAACAAAGTAAGAACAGTATCTCTTTGACCCCTGACCCCTACTAAGGATCAACTACGAGGTCTTTGGTAGATGTTTGTCTTTCTGGCTGTACAGTGGCTCTCTCCCTGTGCAGGTGGCAAGGATCTTATTTTTGTGCATTGGCTGTTTATTTGGCACTGCCTTCTGTTAGCTGGTGCTAGTGGCTGCTGAAGCTACACGATAGCGGCGGGAAAATCACTTCCGCTAAATGTATCATTATATCTCAATGCACAGCCATCTGCGTGAAAGCGGTGGAGGTTCGAGTTATAAATGCTCAGAAATATTTAGAGCTTCATCACACAATCTTCAAAGCTTAAGAAAACAAAACTCATTGCATTACTTTGCAAATGTGTAAATAATTATTGTAGTGTTGTTTTTTTAGTTTTTATTTCTAGTCTTTTTATAATAATGTACATACTGCTCTTTTATACTAAAGTCTATTTTTTATTTATCATTGCTGTCCCCTTTGCTACTGTAACACTGCAAATTTCACCGCGTGGGATGAAAAAGGTTTATTCTATTCTTCTTTTCTATTATACATTTAGAGGGCTTGTGATTTTTTTTAGGGATGCACAATATTGGATTTTTGCTGATATCCGATATGCTGATATTTTTTAATTAATTATCGCCGATACCAATACTGATATTTGTGGTCAAGAGCAGAAGCTCTGTACTTAACAAAAATGGACTTTTTTCTTTCAGTGTTACTGTATACTTTTGTGAGAAACAGATGTAAAACAAGAAAAACAGCATTTAACTCTTTCAAAAATGAAGAGGGCTTGTGTTTTCAAATGTACCCATGCAGTGACGAGAAGGTGCATCAATATTGTACATTTGTGTAATTTGCCGATATTCCAGCCAATATATGGCTGATATGTGTGCCCGATATATTGGCTATAAACCGATAATATTGTGCATCCCAAATTTTTATTTTATCAAATTTATTGGTATCCAAAACTCCCAAATGTTCCGTCAGACCACCATAGCAGTTCTTGTGTTAACTGCCAAAATAGTGTTTATTGAACTTCATTTAACGGGATAGCTCGGGTGTTTTGATATGGGGTTGCTCGAGGCCCATGGCACAGGTAAATATGACCTGCAAGCTTTGGACCCAAAGGGAGATATCCAGGGGCAGACTCTAGCAAAGCAGTACATGGTGCCACTGAAAGCCTCGTAATTAACCCACTTTCAGGAAGGAACAAAAAAAAAACAACAACATTGGCTGAACTGGATGCTACAGTATGATTCTTCACAGCATTGAACTTTTCCTTAACAAAGCATCTGATCTGCTGCTTTGACTCACTGAAGTCCGGTGATCGTCAAAGTTGAACAGTTTCATCCTTTTGAAGCCAAAAATAACATTCTTATGTCGTACATGCAGTAGTTGTCAACAGTTCCAGTCTACACATTGCCTATAAATAGACTGAGGGCTTTACTTTACATTTTATTCCCATTGATCCACTTAATCATTCATTCCCTCTCCACTTGTAAAGGCAGAGCAGCAGCAGAGTGATGTCTCAGAGCAGAGACTTCCCTCATCTCTCTGGAGGATCCTCCAGGACTCACAGTCTGACTGGAAGTTCGGATCCCTGCAGGGTTTCTGGATCCCCGGGGTGTTTGCCCTGTGGTTTTTCTCATGTCCATCATACACCTCAAGCCAGCTTCAAAGAAAAACCCACAGGGCTCTGAAAGACTTCTAAGACTCTCAGCGAGAACTTCTGGTGTAGTTACTGTAAAAAGAATCTAGATGTAGTCTGCAAAGGCCTCTGGATCTCCTCTGTAGGGTGGTTTGAACAGAGGATTGAGAAGGTCAGAAATGACAGAAAACAATTGAGAGGAGAAGGAGAAGGAGCCTTGTTTAGTATGCACTCAAGAAAAAAGTCAGTGTATTAAATAAAATGTCAGAATTTAAGAGAACAGCCAAAATGTTTAAAAAAATATCTGTCAAAAAATTGAGACGGTGACGAGAGATGTCAAAATGTTGAGGAGAAAAAAAATTGAAAAAAAATCACAGAAAAGGCAAAATCCCCAAAATAAACAGTCAAAAAGCCAAAGAAAATAGTGTCATTGTCAGAGAAACTTTATATTTTCAGGAGAAAAGTCCAACTCTCAAGGGAAATGGTGAAGTTAGATGTTGAAAAACAAATTCAAACAGATGGAACGAAACTAAATGTAAAACAAAAAAAGAAAGAAAAACAATGTCAAGAGAAAATTTGAAATATTCAGGTGGATTGTTGGAATCATAATGAAAAATATTTACAACAAATAGACAACATGATCGGGATGTTAAAGTTGAGGAATGGGTCATAAGGTCATTGAAGTCATCAACTCCATTAGCTCCGTTAAGTCCTCTGGCGCCCCTCACATCACACATTGAAAACCACTGAAGGATGCACTCAGTGGATTCAGAGGTCAAAGTCAAGGACATGTGATTTTATGTTCAACCCCAGCGTCTGAATGCTAGATCCCAAATGTGCTTTGAGGAAGTTTCTTCTAACTTTTGACCAAAATATACATGGTATATAAAGAATAAAGAGAGATGACCATGTTTAATAACAACATGTTTTAAAACTGTTAAATGATATAAAATGGTAAAATACATTACGACATAAAAAATATCATTGATAACAAAACAGTGTTTCTGGGTTTGGCTCGTGAAAATTAAACACATACTTTGATTATTATTATTGAAATAATACTAATGATAACAATATTAGTGATAATTTGGGAAACAAAATGTTGTTTAAATAGTGTTAGAATTACATTATTAAAATGCTGTTTTTGCTAATGTGAAAGTTTGATTGTTGATCTGCTGCCTTGTAAAGTGTTAAAAGCTGCATTGATGAAAAATCTGTCAGTTTCAGCTCATTCATTTTGGCTTGGGTTCAAGTTTAAATGTTTCTAGTTTGAGGTCTGCAAATCTGGTCACTCGATACCACGCACACTTCAAAACTTTTAACTGATTTTTTGTTCATCATGCCTATGACAACTGGTATCAAAATATCATCTGATTGCAACACTTTTGAAAACAAGTCTGGGAAACAAACTTTTCCTCTCTCAGTGGATCATTTCAGTGTATACATGGCCTTGAAAATAATAAGAAGACAAAACTTCTTATTTTGTATTAATCTATTTATTTATCTCTTTCATGCTAATGTAAATTCTGCCCTCTTGTGGTCACCCTGGTAGTAAAGTTATTGACTAAAAATTTGTACAGCAATTTCTCACAGTGCAAATGGATGTTTTAAAGGACAACAGGATCAAAGCAAGTTCAAAAAGTCATCTGTAGGTAAAGAAGCAAAGCCGCCATTTTCCCATTTACCTGGAGGGCATATCATCCACGATCACATCTGTTCCTGTTCGGTCTGCCGATTCAGAGCCTCCATCATGTCTCTGTGCCGTTCCTCCGGCTGCTTGTCTGTTCGAGACGTCATACTTGATGGACGAGCTCAGACTTTGCATATCACTCCCGTCTGAGCGTCACACAGTTGCTTGTACTTGCGTGTGATCAGATGTCTAGACGCAGATTTGAGAAGAATCTCAGAGCTGCTCTACTTTTCATGGCTGCCATGTTAATTTGTGGCTCTGTCCCAAGTGAATAGCCCATTTATCAAAGCAATTATGTTTGCAACCATGCTCTCAGTTGTAGGTAAAATACAATGAGGTCAATCCAAATCTAGTTTTGGATTTATCTGCAACCAAATAGTCAATGTTTAGTATTACTGAACCATTCTGCAGATTTAAAAGCTTTAATGCTGTCTCATTTTAAAGGCTCCTTCACAATGGATCAGCAAATGCCTCCTTTTTTCCCTACCCAACAACACCTCCTAATCATAACATCAGATTTACTGTGCTCCAATTTGAATACTTGCTATCATTAAGCATTGAGACATGACCAAGGAAATACACTACTGAGACAATAGCAAGTAAATGAAATGTGTTGGGTCCTCTTAAGTCATCCCACCATTACAATACACAAAATCATGCCTGAGTTGTACACAGAGACGGGCAGCCACTCAGGACTAATCATAGAACTAGAGCATGTGTGGGTTTTCTCCAGGTCCTTTGGTTTCCTCTGACAGACCAAAAACATACACATTAGGTGTGATTGTGGGTGTGTGAATGGTTGTGTGTCTCTCTACGTGGCCCTGTGATTGACTGGTGACCCATCCAGAGGGCACCCAACCTCTCGCCCAATATCATCATAGTGTCATGTCTTATAACACTCGTGGCTCAAAAAAAACCCAGTTATGCAGATCCTTGTGGCAAAAGGCAAGGTTTATTTTCAGTCCACCCAGATAGCAAAAAGTGGTTGAATCAACATTGAAATATTGTCAGGCTGAAGATGGCAATCAACACTGATGTCAGATATTGAAAAAAACATTAAAAGTGCTCTCTATGATCAACATTGAAACAACACTTAATTCTAACCAATTGTGACAATGAATCAACCTTGATTCAACAATGATAGGATCAGCATTGAAAGAATGCTTCATTGTATCAACATTAATTAGACTAAAAATTGCATTGCATTAGACATTAAAACAATGTTATCATTAAAAGAGCCATTCAACACTTTCCCACCTTCCTCTATATGCGGGGGCGCAGAGTTGGGAGTGGATGCTCAGGACACGCCCCAACCAATGTCATGCAACTACTGCATAGTTTCTACTCCCAATGTCCATTGATATCTTATCAATTCCCCTAGAGCCTATTTGACAGAAAAGTGCACGAAGAATTAATGTTTCAGATTTTGGTCTAACTCATTGGCTTCAAACATTGTTCTGCAACAATCAGCGCAGGTTAGATATGAGCAACACGGCCCATGGAGTCACCAAAGCCCTCCACACTCTAACTCATGGTGCCAGAACAGCTGCAAGCAAAACACAACATAAACAACGCACAATCAATCCCTTATCCACGTAAAACCCTCAAAATATACCCAACAAAACCAGCAACAATCAATCCCTTATCCACATAAAACCCTCTAAATATACCCAACAAAACCAGCAACACAAAAGACAAGCATTACAACACAAAACACAAGCATTTAAATGCAAAATCACTCTTTCCGTTGTCTTTCCCATCAGCCATTGCGGCCACCCGCAGCACCATGTCTTCCTCCTCCCATCAGCACCACTGAAACAATGTCAATTCATTGTAGAGCATTTCAACATTTAAATTGCATCATCTATACAACATTGACTCAAAGACAGTTTCTCAAACGTTGAAATGATAACTGTAATTAAACGTTGAATAAACATAGATTTTTCAACCTCAACCAAAAATAACCAATCTGACCAAAATCCAACACTGAATTAACGTCTTCTGCTATCTGGGCAGAGTTCGGGACACAAAAGCAGGCAGAGTCAGGCAAAGGTATCCAAGACATGGCAGGTAAAAAGGCAAGGTCTAAACAAGGGAGGTCAAGATCAACTATAACTGTTAATTCTGGAATGTGACACAAAGGTTCAACAATTTGGCAACAAGACAGGGGAAGACACAAGGGTTAAGTACATGAGGTGATTGGGGGTGATGAGACACAGCTGGGGAAGCACAATCAGGGATCAGGTGTGACAACGCCAGACAGGAAGCAAAACCTACGGAAATAAAGAGAGACAGGTGAACTTTCAGAATAAAACACGTAACAGACAGACAGACAAGACATGAAATGAAAACAAAACGAGAGTAACCTGAATACAGATTTTTCTGGCTGACATAATAAACACCAGTACCCTGGTTTCTGATCACAGCATCTAACCATTTAATAAATACTATACAGAGTATTTTTCACTACTCAATCTGGGCAACAGACCATAAAAAGTGTTTGGGGAAGGCAGAACCTTGACAAATGACTGAATGATAGTTCTGTCAATCACATGTAGTAGATGAGCGCTACAGCTGCAGTGTAAAGTACAAAACCGGAGTCACTTCATAGAACAAAATCTCACCAAAAAATATCTTTTCTATAGAGAAATGCTTTCAGTGTTGTTGTTTTTATAAATAAATTTTATAACTACAAGCTGTCACTTCTTGCTGTTGTCTTGCTTGTAGCTCCCACCTCTTCCTACGTTAAAGGACGCAGGTTAGACTGCCCAGCTACAGGCTAAGCATAATTGTAATGGGCTGAGGCTCAGCATGATGTATTAGGCGGATCCAGCTACACTGAAAGATTGGAGGTTTGCAGACTGTTGCAGAAAGCTGTGGAAAAACAGGATATGGCATTGACATGACAGTATCCAGGTTTTGGTGCCCTCCAGGTGGAAAAACCTGGTTTCTACAAACTGAAATTGACTAACTATATTTACATGCACAAATAAAAAACAAACAAGATGCTGGATGTTGGAACCATGCTCCTCAGGTCAGTGTAAACACAATCATTGTTGCATTAAACATTTGTTAGGAAAACAGAAGCTGCGTTAATAGGGTGAGTGAAGGTCCTTGTCTTTTAGTTAGAATTTTCCGCAGCAGAAACGTCCACAGTGTGTGTCTGTCTGCACATCACAGCCTTTCCACACTCCAGCTGCAACATCAGATCCCTTCCTGTTCATTTGATGTTTTCATAAAAGGGTTTCTTCTGCTCACCTTCGACTTTCTTCCCCTTATTCCACCAGGAGCAGAGGATCTGTTCATGGAGGTTTGAGTCGGGCATACGCCTGACATGGCCTGTCAATCAAATTAAAGCTGTGGCTGCAGACTCGCTGTGGAAATGCACTTCATGTCAGCCTCCTGCGGAGCCAAATTCACACTCTTGCTCTGGCGAAGATATGCATACATGTGGAGGCAGAGACATGTATGTAGGGCGCAGTCATCTGTGAAAAAAGACACACAAACAACGCCTCGTCCCCTCAAGTATCGTCCCTAGAAACACCTTCTGCTTGGGTTGCCATATCTTGGGAGATTTCCACCCCCAACATCCACACAAAAACAATATCACGACATACATCTTAGCTACAGCGAGCCGAGGCAGCACTGGCCATCAATCATCACTCTCTAGTGTTCAACCCTACTGTCATCATCCAATTACCAGCTCCCCAAGCCATGAATCAACCAATCAGTGCAGGCCAGGGGCTGTCCAAATACTGCTGGGATCTTGTCGACAGAAAATAAGCCATAAGACAAAAATTACTCAAAGACAGGGCCGGAATTTGTGAATCCTGATACCGAAAGGCAGAGCTGGAAAACTTCATTGATTGATTTGCATCTGTTTATAAAGCATGCATGAATAATCTTGCGATAACAATCCCTGAAATAGTGTATTTGTTATGTTAAAGGGATAGTTTAGGTTTTGTGCCACAGTGTCACAGCTCAGTTCTCTCTCTGTTCAGATAAACCCAGGACAGATGCTAATGCTATACATTTGCTATACATGGTGCAAAACTCTTTGCTTAATTAAAAGAATTGTGGGTAAAAAACAAGCCACAAAAACAGTGTGGGGTCATCACACGCTACAAACAGTTCGTTTACATCCACTAAATCTCCTGCTTTGATTAACCACTATTTTGAGACACGGCACAGCCCACATGTCCTTCCCCAGCAGCACCAACTAGTTTGCCTCACAAGAGGAAACAACTGCTACCAAACAGGATAAAATGGCCGCCATTTACTTTGGATACCTTGAAATACATATTAATTGGAGTCCACACAGGAGAAACTTCTGTCATACCTGTTGATTCTGGTGAATAAATCATGAGCTCACGTCTTCAAACTGGATGAAATAAGAGAGTGATTAAAGGAAAACATACTCAGGATGATTCCAGATGTTCAGGATCAGAGGAGACCAGCAAAACAGAGGGACTAAAGGAAAGTTCTGCTTCACAGAGTAAGTATTTGGCTTAAACTGATTATTTTGTAAAGACGGAAGCCATTTTTTCAGTGATAAGTGTACTTCATGATAGCACACAGTGTGTTCGTTGTTGTGGGTAAACTGAGCAATAAAAACATTCTTTGTCAAAATTACTGAGCTTGATCAGCAGAATAATCCTTCAACATTCATACATGTGGCTAATCTTTATTTGGGATGAAGTATTATTTGTGTATTTGGAAAAGATCAAGTAAGACATGAAGGCCTGTGCTGTGCCTCAAAATGGTGCCTAATCAAAGCGGCTTGGTTTTGGAAGATTAAGTGGAGGTAGACTAACTGTTTGTAGTGTGTGATGTCTCGCCACTGTTTTTGTGGCTTGTTTTCTCCCACAATTCTTTTAATTGAGTGGAGAGTTTGACACCATAATCAGCTATGTACAGCATTAGCATCTGTCCTGACATCTCTGAACAGTGGCACACTTCCAGGCAACCCAACTTCAAAAAACCCGAACTATCCCTTTAGTCTAACCGGATTACAAAAGGTGATGAGTTTTTATGGGGCAATGTGAAATACATTTTTTTAATAATCAATAGAAACTTGTCATAGTTGCTAATTAGCTGCATTGCTAAAAGGATATGAACACAAAATGAACCACTATGCCCGGATGATTCACATCTTTTCAGCCAAATGAGACATGACAGGTTTCATCAATCAGTTTTTCTATTACACTGTGTCAGGTTAGGCAATAATTGTTGTAAATTTGTGCCTTATTTCACACAAAGACTTCAAGATGGTAACCAATTAATTTAAACTGTCAACTTGATGATGCAGGAGGGAAAAGGGGCGAGGATGTGCGTTCACTCAAAAGAGGACAGAACACAACAACTGTTTTTATTTGTTTATCCAGACTGTAAGATCAGTGAAACAGAAGCTCAATGCTAATGCAAATGGCAGGTATTAATGCGCTGTTGATATACCTCTGCCAATATTTTTTCACTTTTGCCATGGCCATGCCCCACAATCACGCATGGCCACACTGTAGGGACCCTCTTGTTCCTCCTGTCATTTTCTTTCCCTGCCTGTAGATTTTTTTTCCTTTGAGCTTGACTTAAAAAAATCCTCCTCATGTCCACCTCTGCATATCTGCCAACACTGTAAAATGATGTCACGCCAGACAAACAGAGAGCACAAGACTTTAGTGTGAGGATGGAGAAGCAAGGTCTGCATAATAGCTCTGCACTTTATGGAAAGTTGCTTTTAGTAGGTCTAAAGGGAGTCTAGACCGCATTGCGTCTTCTTGGTTTGTCCCTTGCCATCCCTGGCCTTAAAATTCAGCACAAAGTCCAGCATTCTAAGTCTAAGGAGGAAGCTCTGGAGCTCTACCTGCTGCAGACAGACTGAGTGACTTACAGCTGACATGTATTATTTTCCTTCCCCGTCTCTCTCCCTGTTCATTGACAGAAGAAATGCCTCTGCGAGAATTGTTTTTCTCCATGAACTGAAAGCTCTAAACTAGAAAAGAAATACTGAAAACTATTTAGTTTGTACTTGAGAGTTAACTGAACTGTTTCAAAGGAAGAAAAAGAAAAATTGAGTTAATGAAGTGGAAAAGTCACAGTCCTGGAAAGATATTTTTCCCCTTTAACTGGGTGTGTGTGGCGGGGTTGTTGAGTCGTTTTCTTTGTTGTTATCAATATATTGAACAACTCTGGCCAGGATAAGTCTGAATGGCACCCAGAAAATAAAGCTTAATATTAAGTCCTTTGATTGAACACAACATGCCATGTGGGGGACAGATGTATGGCCAGGGGCGTAGCCAAATTAAGGTGCTGGGCCACCTGGAATTTTGATTGCCGATCCAAAACCCTACAATGTGTTTGGCTATTTGTCATGTCGGAGCTAGATTATATAAACAGGACTGTTTGAGCTGCCTAACATTGGGCTTAAGTTGGCTGTTTGCTTTCTATCCATCAATTATCTATTCCACTTGTCCCTTTTGGGGTCACGGGGAGGCTGGAGCCTGTCCCTGACATTGGGCGAGAGACAAGGTACACCCTGAACCAGTCACCAGACGTAGAGAGACAAAAAACATTTACACTCACACCTAAGGGCAATTTTGGAGTCACCAATTAACCTAACTAGAAAAGCACTCCAAAAGCACAGACCTCCGCCAAGTGAGTCAGTTACAGCAGTGGCTTTTCCGCTCCCATTGGACAGCCGAGTCTCCGCTCATGTCTGTGGAGAAGTCCTCCACTGGCATAGCAAGGGAAGCTGGGAAATGTAGTGAACAACGTTGACGTCAGTTTCCAAATGAACTACAATTTCCATAATGATGTATAGGGGCAAAACCCTCACAAGCGGCCAAGGAGAAATGAATGGGATTTGCCATGATAAACTTCAGTGTTTTTTGTGACGTCAATCTGGATCGGATCAGCACCAAAATGTAATGGCTTCTTCCTTCGACCAAACCACACCTCTGGGAAAATTTTCGTGTAAATCCATCAAGTAGTTTTTGCGTAATCTTGCTAACTGACAAATACAGACCTTCTTGCTTTGAGGCAGGTGAACTACCTGCTGTGCCACCCTGTTTGCTTTCTAATGTTGTTAAATGCTTAAATGAATTTCACAAAAACTCTAATCGAGATCAGTAAAGATTAAGTGATTGATAATACTTCACCAAAACACAACCTTTTTCTCCACTCCAGATGAGTCGACCTGCATTGTGCAAAGCTAAAATTGACCCCAGGAATGTACCTTCACCGAACATTTGATGATTTAGTTCATGCCAGCTAAAAAAAGCAACAGTTTATCATCGTATCATCTGATTCAGGATAAAGCCCTGATGCTGCAGAGATGAGATCAGCATCAGTGAAAAATGATTTAAGTTTGATAAAAAGGGAAAAGTATTCTCATAAGGTCATCATCTACCACTATGAACACTCTTCTGTCTATTTAAACAGGGCCCTTAATAGTTGGATACATCCTCATTCAGTGCCAACTTGAGTGTAGTGAAATGTTTTATCTGCTTTCATAGCGGCTGTATCACGGAGTGCTCTCAGGGCCAATAAAAGCCGGAATGGTGTCGTAGCACAGGAATTCAGTCGTCTGGCCTTCAGAGCTGCAGCAGAAAGTCAAGTCTCTCTCTCACACACTCGAACCTGCTCTAATGACGCTGAGCTGCTGTAGTCTGTGCCGAAGCTTTCTTTATTTAACATAAATCTTTGTCCCCGCTGGCTGAGGGCCTCCATCCCTTGCTCTCACTCACACTCCCCGTATTGATATGCATTTAAGATCCACCGCTGGGCGAGTGACTCCACACATTTCAAGTGGCAGGCCGTCAACGATAATGGCTCACCGCACGCTCTGACCTTGTGCGTGTCGCAGTGAGTGAGAATGTGCGTGTGTCGGAGGGAGAGCATGTGTGCGCAGGAATAGTGGAAATACAGGGACAAGGCAAAGTAATTAAATCCTTAATTATATGTCTTTATGCTGACAGAGAATTATGATAATAATTTCTCTCTATTATCTCACATGACATTCTTTTCTGTCATGTGATTGGCAGGAAAATTAAGTCTTAAGCTTTTGTCCAGGCTAAGACACACTCACACTTAAATTGTCTCTTTTGTCTCTGATGGACGTTTTTAAATGTAAAAACTGCTTTAATTTCAGCAGCTGTCAGACTGAAAAAAATACACTTTCACTCAGAATAGTGTTAATGAACATGTCTGCTTATTTATCACCTCTCCCTGTGTCCTGAATCATTCATGTTATGCAACCTTTAATTTCAATGGAGTTGTGCAAAATGTAAATAAAAACAATAATTTTCAAATCCTTTCAGTTCAATAGTCAATTGAATACACAACAAAAACAAACTTTATAATAGTCAAACTAATAAACTTCATTGTTTTTGCAAATACTCACTCTTTTTAAATTGGATGCCTGCAACACTTTCCTCAAAAGCTGGGACAAGGGCATGTTTACCACTATGTTACATCATCTTTCTTTACAAAACTCAATAAGTGTTTGGGAACTGAGGACTCTAATTGTTGAAGCTTTGTAGGTGGAATTCTTTCCCATTCTTGCTTAACCCTGTGACTGGCACTGTAACCATGCAGTTGACTTTTTCTGCCATACCACTGTGTTTAAAACTCTGAAAGCCCATCTTTGTCTGTTTTTCCTTACTCCCCTCGCTGAATCTTGGCGCAGAAGCATCGATGCAGAGGTGAAGGCAGCTGGAATGACGTGGGTCGTGCTGAAGAGGGTCTCCCAAAATCGTGTCTGTTGGAGGGGTGTTGTTGTGGCCCTTTGTTCCTCAAGGAATCAAGAGGCATAAGCAAGTAAGCCTCGCTGAATGGTGTTTGTAACACCAAAGTGTATCCACTGGGTGGCACTGCTGCACATGAATATAATTGTTTGAAAGCTAGAAAAATTGGAAGTGAATCGCTGTTGCATAGCTCCTCAGAAATTTAATAGTAAGAGCATACATCAGAGTAAGAAAAAATCTTTCCACATATTTCCAGATCCTCTAACAATCTTAATCTAGTTGAAGGAAATAAATTTGATGATGAAAAATTATCTATAATTCCACAAAGCTGCGTCAAATCTAAATATCTAAATTTTGGTGTCTGTGATGTTTTCATATGAAAAACCAAAAGTTTTGTTGCAGAAATGAAAGAAATCCATTCCTGCCCAGGATAACCCCTAACAGGCAAGCCAACTAGCCAATTGACCAACATATCTGCTTCCTGATTGGATAATCTAAAAAATAAAACCAGAAATGTTGCTAAATAGGGAGGAAGGAACACAATTTTACCAACAAATAATTTGTTGCAAGTGTATTTCTCAGTTTGGAAGTCAAAGGGTTAATGTACAATTTCAGTTACTCAACAGTCCGGGGTCTCCATTGTCTTATTATGCTTTTCATAACGCACCAAACATTTTCAATGAGAGACAGGTCTGAACTGCAGGCAGGTCAGTGGAGTACCTGCACTCTTTTACTCTGAAGCCATGCTGTTGTCTTGCTGAAATAAACAACAACAAGACAAGACATTCCTGGAAAAGATTTCACTTGGATGGCAGCATTTGTTGATCCAAAACCTGAATGTATCTTGAAGATTCAAAAACAAGGCAACTGGACTGTGTTGAGTTTGTTGGGAAGACGTTTCACTTCTCATCCAAGAAGCTTCTTCTGTTCCAAATGGCTGGTGATGGAAGCAGATATTTATCTTGCTAGAGGAGAAAACAACAACAAAGGAAAGGGAGGAGTTGGAGAACGACTCATAGAAACTTATCACAGGGTGATTCAACCCCTGAGAGTCTTTACCCTGAATGGGTCATTAACTCCTCCTGTCATGTGAGGTGTTATGGTCACATGTGCCCAGGTGTGAATGTTTGGAGAACTTCCTGGGGAGAGAGCTTAGCACTGCATTATATGTGGGTGAGAGGCTGTGTCTGAGTCCACCACCTCTGTTAAGAGAAGGTTTCTCCAGTCTGGTGAAGATGGCTTCTTTAACTCCTCTTTCAAACCATCTATCTTCTCTCGCCAACACCTGTACATTGCTGTCCTCAAAAGAGTGTCCCATGTCCTTTAAGTGAAGGTGGACCGCCAAGTCCTGACCTGAGGAGGTAGCTCTCCTGTGTTGAGCCATACGCTTGTAAAGCGGTTGTTTAGTTTCCCCAATGTACAGGTCTGAGCATTCCTCACTGCACTGGACTGCATACACCACATTGCTCTGTTTATGTCTTGGTGTTTTGTCCTTGGGATGGACCAACTTCTGCCTTAGTGTGTTTCCAGGCTTGAAGTGAACAGGAATGTGGTGTTTGCCAAAGATTCTCTTAAGTTTTTCGGATAAACCTGCAACATAAGGGATCACAATGTTCTTGCGTCTCTCTTCCCTTTCATGCCCCGTCTCCTTTCTTTTCTTGTTCTTCAAAAAGGCCCACTTCGGGTATCCACAGGTTTTCAGGGCTTCTCTAATGTGTTTCTGTTCCTTTTCCTTTCCTTCCTTCCTTGTAGGAACACTCTCAGCCCGGTGGTTGAGGGTTCTGATGACACCCAGCTTGTGCTGAAGAGGATGGTGGGAATCAAAGAGTAAATATTGATCCATGTGTGTGGGTTTCCGGTACACTTCCACGTTGAGACCCCCGTCTGCCTCCAAGTGTACTGCACAATCCAAAAAGGCCAAAACGTTGTCCTTAACATCTTCATGCGTGAACTTAATGTTATTGTCCACTGTGTTAATGTGTTGATTTTCTGTGCAAAGTCCTGTGAGTTTCTGATGTGGTGAGTAGTGTTGCCAACAAGGGGAGCTAAGATTGTGAACCTGAATGTACCTTTCAGCATTAATGGTGCCCACACAGATGTGCAAGTTACCCATGCCATGGGCATTAACATACCCCCATACCATCACAGATGCCGGCTTTTGAACTTTGTGCTGATAACAATCTGAATGAATATGTTCCTCTTTAGCCTGGAGGACATGACCCCCATGATTTCCAAAAACAAAAATGTGGACTCACGAGACCACAGCACACTCTGGGTCAGATACACTGTGGGTGTTGTGATATATGGCTTTGGCTTTGCATGGTAGAGTTTTAACTTGCAACTGTAGATGTAGCAATGAACTGTGTTAAGAGATAATGGTTTTCTGAACTGTTCCTGAGCCCATGTGGTAATATCCTGTACAGAATGATGATATTTACTTATGCAGTGCTGTCTGAGGGATCAAAGGTCACAGGCATTCAGTGTTGGTTTTCAGCCTTACCCCCCATGTGCAGAGATTTCTCCAAAATTTTGAATATTTCATGTTTAAAAGCATCAATCTGATGCATTCTTGGAGAAAATCAAGCAGAATTACAGGACAGTATGACTGTATAATAAAGTATCTATCTATACATGGTCACATTATGCCATATAAGAAATTACACAGACAGCTTCTCTCATGAAATGCATTAACAATTAATTTTCCACTGGAGGCTTGTTAAGATATCCATGTTATATCTCCTGCTGTGTTAGTTTATGTTATGCATCAATGACACGATGCCTCTTTCAGCAAGCTTTAATTCTTCTAGTGATATATTACATGTAGCTAACATTAAGCCTATGTCAACAGAGCTCCTGGGTAACTTACTTATACCAGAAAATACTGAAATTATTGAAACCATCACTCACCAAATTCAGTCAGTAAACTATAGTTAGCTATATTCCACTTGGACCAACGAGGCGTCGTCAGCTTCTGAATGCTTTGGTCTGCATGTGGGAACTACTCACAAACTTCACAAACCAATCAGGCAGCAGTATCCCCCCACCTCCCCAGAGAAAACACTCATGATGTGAGGCCCTTTCCGCTATCATTTCCATGCTCTCACGCTTGTAGAGTGAATGTTTTTATCGAGTTCAAGGCTCCCCCCCAAATAAAATCTCTTATCGGTTCTACAGGATTCACATAGGTCACCTATTTTGGTTTCAATTTTGTAGAAAGGTGAGGGATTTTCATGCCTGATTTTAACACCATATTAGCACCAGATAATCCAAACTGGTTCTGTGAGATAAAGTTATGGGTCAATATAGATCAAAAAAGGGCCCAACATAAAAGTCACTGCAACAGTAATGTTTCATATTTCTTGGTCCTAATGATCTTCTGGAGTTTAATGTGTTTTATCCACCCAAATGGGCACTTTTGTGTGTTTTGCCACCAGGAGGGCACTTTAGCACGCGTTTTGTCTCTTACGAGGGCACTTCAACACGTGTTTTGGCTGCCAAGAGGGCAATTTAGAGCGCATTTTGATTACCAAGAGAACACTTTAACATGTGTTTTGCCTCGCAAGAGAGCACTTTAACATGCGGTTACCTCCCGAGACGGCATTTTAACACGCATTTTGGCACCTGAGGGAGCACTTTAACAGGCATTTTTTAACGATTGGGCCATGAGAGGGAGCCTTGTGCACACTACTGTCACAAAGTATTAAAACTCTCCCCATGCTTGCTTGTAAATGGCAGTGATGTTGCTTTTATAACCAATTATGAAACTCAATCTAGTGTTTTTTGATCATTTCTCAACTTTCTTTTGCTCCTGTCCCAGCTTTTTTGGAATGTGTTGCAGGCATCAAATTCAAAATTAGTGAATATTTGTTAAAAAAAAAAAGTTTATTAGTTTGAACACTTAAAATATATTTCAAAAAGGATTTGCAAATCATTGTATTTTCTTGTATTTGTGTCTTACACAAAGTACAATTGGACTTGTAAATAAAAATGAAATGTTTGTTAAATACTATCATTGAAAAATGTCTAATTAAATCTACATCTGTCTCTCTACACTATTCATCAATCCTTACACGAGTCTGTTCATTGTACATGTCTTGTCTTGTTTAAAGATCCATATTTTTCTGTGGCTGTAAGCATTGAATCAACGTTGATGTTGATTTAACATATAAAGACATTTATATCAAATTATAATCTATGAGTGTATCTTGTGTCTACATAATCTAAAGAGCAGGCTGTAACAGTTGAGACAACAAGTCCAAGCGAGAAATGCAGCAGAAGGTAACTGCAAAAATGTAGCCCACACTCAAAAGCCCATTTATGCAAATATATCAACATAAGAGGGAGGGTAGTGCCAAAAGCTGCTGTTTGATGATTATTTAGAAGTAATTCTGGGGGAGCCTTCAGTGTAGCATTGATCTGTTCTGCATTATTATGGCTCTGTTGGCAGCAAACTGAGCACAAAGGGCCAAATATCCCTTCATGACCCACATCATGCAGAGCAAGGCGAATTAAAGGGCAGTGAGAGCAAACTAATGATTTTTGTAAGAGGTCAAACTGGAGCCAGGCACTTCTTCTTGAAGTTTAAAAGGACAAGATTCACCTTAGATAAACTGGGACATCCAGTCGTCTGGTTTGGCGTTGCGTGGTTCAGTTTGTGCTTCCACTGCCAGCTGTTCCCTTAACTGGGGGAGGGGGTTTAAACTGGAAGATACAGATACATCCAACTCCTCCCGTATTTCCTCCTCACCGATGATGGCAAGAAGCCATGCACCTACAAGAGGCAATGGTCCATGAGGGCTTTCTCTATAGCAGGAAAGTACAAGAAAAATTTAATGGAGGGCCACATGTGAAGATCACCATCGAGCACAAAGTTCTTAGCTCCATCTTTTTTTAATAAATCCGTGCTTTTGGCTACCTTCCTTGCTAGTAAGTGGTTTTACACTTTTAACAAAATAAAAGCACATAAGTTTTTTTTCTTTTTCATTTCTTGTAAAGATAAAATGAAATAGGAGATACAATGAAAGTAAATAAAACCAAAAGAGGATAAAACGTTAAAAAGGTGAAAAGATAAAAAATGAAAGACTAAAAGATGCTGCCTGTGAAACTGTCTAAGACTAGAAATAAAAGCAGCGTCGGAGGATTTAAATAATGTAAACATACTGTATATAATGACAAAAGTATCATTCTGGAGTGGTTTTTGTCATTCTTTTGCGGTATTTTTGCATTGTTTTTGCCTTGTTCATCTTTTTTGTCATCGTCTTTTTCATTATATTTTGTGTTTTATGAATTTCACAAATAGTTTAATAAACAATAACATAAATAATTATAATATAATAATACAAATAAACAATATAATAAAACAAACAATAAATAATTTAATTAATATAAAATAGGTTGACTTTCGGTTTTATCTTCTCAAAAGTGTTGTACACGTTCATTGAAAATTGTTCATGATGTGGAACCTGTTGAAAATTCTTTTTTTTTCCTTTCTTGTAATTACACACTTTTTTAAAAGCATTTACAACTGAACAATGACAAATACTTGCAAGAATGTTTTATTTTTACCTGAAAAAAGGTGCAAAATAAGTTACCCAAGGAGCATTTTCTTACACATTTACTGACAAAAAAAGGCAAAAAAAAAAAAAAAGACCAGCAGGCATTTATATTTATAATACTAAAAGGGTTAATATTTAAAATAAATGAACTGAAGAAGCTTCTTGGATGAGAAGTGAAACATCTTCCCAACAAACTCTACACAGTCCAGTTGCCTTGCTTTTGAATCTTCAGAATGACCATGACCTGGATGAATGAGAATCTACACAGACGTATTTATAATAAAGTGCCGCACTGGACCGCTGGCATTATTTCTATGTACTGGCCTGTCAAGATATTGAGTGTGCATGACGCATGATTTAAACTTGACGCTGTATCTTGTTTTATTTTAGCCACGTTGCACAGAAAGTGATGATTTTTGCAGCCAATGAACAGACTACAGCACTTTAACTCCACCTTTTGGGGTCTTCCTGGTACACTTGGCACCTCAACACAAGGGTGACTAAACAGAGGAACGGCAGGAGTTATTTATTAGGGTACCGGTAAAAACACCTATAATTTTGTTCCATACCAAGGCAGTCAGAGGGGGTCATGATGGGCTGACCCTTTGTTAAAGTGAGCCATGTGTGTCAGGATTAAGGGTCATCTCTGGTCTTTTTTAAGTGTGAAGGTTTACTTCAGGTCTTCTTAGAAATATGAAAGTTTACCCGGGGTCTCTCTGACAGTCGAAAAAGGGGTGTAAGTGGCTGACTGATGGATGAGGATAGAAAAGGTTGACTGAGTAATTCCACCCGTTCCTTTTCTTCTCCTCACCTTTACTTCTATTAAGCACGGCTGCGGTGACATTAACAGTCAGAGCTGAATGCCAGAAAGAAAGAGGAGGCTCTAATGAGAGGACAGACAAAGAATACAGAGCAAGAGGCCAAGATGACTGAAAGATGAAGAAATGGAGGATGAGTGACTTAAAGCTTTTACAGTTTATTACAAAAGAGAGCTTTGACTCTGCAGACAAACCTTCTGATTTGTACAGAAAGATGCCATATTTTAGTGATGAGGTGTCAGGTTGGGTTTGTAAACTTTGGTGGGCATTTCTATAAAGGCTGTTTACACATAATCAAGCTGCAGGTTTTACCAAAAGCATAGCTAACATATGCTGCTCTGAATGTTTGTCTTTTAGTCTGAAAGCTGCTGCATGGTTTTCAACTTTCTGTCCAACCGAACCTAAAGCAGGGTACACACATAAGGATTTTCTAAATCTGAAAAGATTTTTTTATCTCTTATAGACCCAACACTTGAAGATAAAAAATCAGGCATTGGACAGTTTTGATCATACTGTGTGCGATGTGCTCCGGTAATCTTAAAACAGCACACCACACACATAATCATTCTGTCCCACCACCGATCTAGAATGTAGTCCTTCAAGCCAGAAATCCCGCGTGAAAAAACAATTTAACAAAAACGAAGAAGAAGAAACATAGCAACAACCATAAACATATGTGTCTATGGCAACAACCCGAAAACACAACACGCAACATGGGAGAGGACATACGAGAAGAGAGAATGACGGTGGTCTTGGGATTATTTTTGACGGAAAACTAAAAAAAGGAAAAGGGAAAAATCCTGGAGACAGCGTGAACACATGAGCTGGTCCTTCATTTCTGAGGTCCACCGAACTTTATGTTTATGTTTCAGGTCAGCCATGCTTGTCTTTATTTACACCTGCTTCCTTGTTCCTCAGTCAGCTCGCCTCTTGATTGGCTATATTCCGTTTGACATCACAATTCACAGAGCCATGACTCGGGAGTCTTCGGCTTTCCCCACACACGAAGAGTTTTGGTCATAAATATTGACCAAGTTTAATATTTACAGTAGTCAGCCCTGACTCATTTCGGAGCTGATTTTCGGGACAAATTTACTCTTAACACACCTCAGGCCGCAGGATAATCTTAAAGGATAATCTTTTAAGACATAAGATAAACTGGCGTTTGCCATCCTTGATCAGGAAGGGGGAAAGTTGGGACAAAAACATCCTGATAATCTTTATGTGTGTACCCTGCTTCAGATAAAGACATCAGGCAAATCTACCTTTAGAGGAAGTGTGATTTTCAGTCAGTTCCTACAGTCACTGTGTCATATAAGGCTACATAAAGTTGCGCTATGACTTGCCCAATATGGAATCCATATTGTTCCTTCTGAATCTGAGGTGAAACGATCAGGCAGGCTCTCCTTTCCAGCCCCCTAAAGTAAGCCTTCCCAGAGAGGCTGAGAAGTGTGGCTCTCCTGATATTGAAACACACTCTCCGGTTCGCCTTTCCGAATAAAACCAGACCTTTAATAAACAACACTCAGGGTGACTGTAAACCACGTAGTTTATCCATCCTTACAAGCACAGCCTTGTGCAGTGTTTGTTTTGTTGACTAATTATTTTCATCATAGTTTTCGTCAACAACCTTTTTTCCCCGACGAAAATAAAAACAAGCGCACAAGGACAAAAATTAAAACTAAATTAACTGACATTTTCGTCAACAAATAAAAAATGTTTGACAGAGACTTAATCCAATCAGACCTAACTAAGTCATGTAGAAAGAAGGGACAAGTTAGGAACCACAGATACTTTGGTTGTGTGGAAAGGTTGGATGAGTTAAGAGGGACATCCAATCACAACTGCCTTAGCTTCGTGGTGGTGGGATAAGTTGGGGAGCGATCCAATCAGAGCTACTCTCTTTATGAACTGATATATTCATGTAGAGCAGGTTCACTGTTTGTTGTATTTCTGGTATTGTAACTGAGATGCTCTGCCAGGTAGCCTAAATAAAGGTGACTTCATTACACACAAAAGTTCAATTTGTTTCTGTTCATTAATACATTCAAACTTTACTAGCATTCAATAAAGGGTTATTAGATGTTTGATTTTATCCAAGTGTAAAACATGACTTCAGAAATTCAAGGAAACATAAAAAAATGTCTTACACTTTAAGCTTTATTTTTTAATCGACTAAATTTACAGTAGATTTCATCGACTAAAATGTTGTGAAATTATATCAACTAAAACTAGACTGAAATTAAAACTATTTAGATGACTAAAGTATGACTAAAACTAAATGAAAAGTGCTCAAAATGAACACTGGTCTCATGATGTAAAAGCCATACCTCATATATCAGTTTTAACCAATTCAGTGTTATTAATCAAACCTTGATTAACTCACAGATGCCACCCCAAGACTTGAGACTTGACTTGGAAGTGCAAAATGACTGAAGCTAATCTCTGATTTTAACACGTGGGCCTGTTAGGAAGTCACTCTGCACTTTGTGGATTATAAAGATCAAACAGAGAGGAAGCCCGGCATCTCCCTGTAGTAAAACAAAAAAATGATATCAAGGAGAGGAAACCTCTCACCAGGAAACTTTTCATCGTGGAGCGGAAAAGGCACTGCTTTGATACAAATGATGAAATATTTCAAAACCACACAGCAACTCCAGGTTTCCTTAGAGCCAGGACTGCAGGAAATGCAAAGGTTTAGAAGGAGTAAAGGGGTATTTCTCAGCTCTGCAGAGCGAGGGAAAGTACAGTTAGCAGGTATGAAGATGAGCAAAGAAGAGAGAAGCCATACGTCTAATGGAGCTGAAATATGAGGGGGAATGAGGGAAGCAGCAACAAAAGGAAAAAGCACAGCAGGAGGGAGCTTAAGTGTCACATACAGCAACTCTTCAGGGGGTTAACTCTTCCTGCTCCAATATCGCTTCAGGCAAAACAGAGAGGATAAAGAAGAAAAGTGAGAAAGAGAAAATGTGAGCTGAGAGGATATAGAAGAAGAGTGAAGAAAAAGAGGGAGATGGTAGAAAAAGAAGGAAAGTGGAGTCAACAGAGAGCGGCGCAAGGGTCAGAAAATGGTTGCAAGTTTTTAAATTGCCTGATTTTGTGTTGGAATGAGAACTTGTATAACCCAGAGGCGAGCCGTTTTAATATAATTTTGCACACAGCCACCCATCCACACACACACACACACGTTCAGATGTAAACAGAATGAGGGAAGCCCTGCAGATGATTGGGTCATTGTAGATTCCTCTGTGGATGAAATATGCTTTAATTTGAGAAGTGCTACAGGGACAGTCGATAGAAAAAAGAAGTCAGAGGGAGAGAAGTGAAGGAGAAAGGAGAGGGAGGGGAAAGTCATGGAAGGACTTGAGGGGGAGCAGGACAGAGAGAGAGGAGAGATTGGAGGATGGAGGGCAAAAAGAGAGGAAAGGTGAAGTAATGATGGCTTTAGAAAAAAAAGACGCTGATGGATCAAGCTGCCACGGTCATACCTTCAAGGAATATGCACTGACAGGCCACTTTATTGGGTACACTTTACTGGGTAGGACCCTCTTTTGACTTCAGTACTGCCTTAATTCTTTACGGCATTGTTTCAACAATTGCTGGGATCTTTCCTCACAGATTTTGGTCCATACAAGGAGTAACAGGAAGGCAGAGAACGGGATGGAGCAGTAGCCTGCCAGTAGCCATATTTTGATTAATTTATTATTTAGATTCATTCATATTTTTATTTCTATCTGTAAATTGTTTTTATTAGTTAATTAATTTATCTTTTTTATCTGTGTATCATGCAATGCTACTGGAATCTTAATTCCCCGGAAGGAGTCTTCCCAAGGGATTAATAAAGTTCTATCTAATCTAATCTAATCTAATCTAATATTAACATGACAGCATCACACAGTTTCTTCAGATTTGTCGGCTGCACACCCATGATGTTAATCTCCCATTCCACCAAAACCCTCTATTGTTCCTCCATTGCATTGAGGTCTGGTGACTCTGGAGGGCACTGGAGTAAACTGAACTTATCGTCAGTTGAGAAGCCAAGACATCTGTAAATAAGTACACACTCTGCTCAGAAAGGGACGAACATGGTAAGAAGCAATACTCAGGCTTATTTAAACATTGCCCAGTTGGCGCTAAAGGGTCCTAAGTGTGCCAAGCCTGTACTAAACGGACCAGAAACATCAGATAGTGAGTCTCTATGGTAAATTTCTATTTCCTTGACAATTTATTAAACAATGTAATTTGCCCCACAACGTGTATTTTACGGATTGTTCCACACCTAAAATAACCAATAAGAAGTTAAAAACTTCATCCAACTTGTTTCTTACAAATTGTTATATCATTACAAGGAGGTTATGATTTTGCCGGCGTTTATCTGTCTGTCTGTCTGTTTGTCTGTGTTCAAAATAACTTGAAAAGTTCTGAACGTATTTGGATGAAATTTTCAGGAATTGTCAGAAATGGGATATGGAAGAACTGATTAAATTTTGGGGGTGATCCGGATCACCGTCTTGATCCAGGAATTTTTTAAAGGATTCTTTAACATTGCCAGATAGGACCATTTCTGCCAAAGTGGACCGAAGCTGCTTGGCGGAGGTCTGCGCTCTTTGAGTGCTTTTCTAGTTATATTCTGTTGACATCCTGTCATCAGCATAAAAGTATTTATTCTGAAAAGGATTGTTTTAAGGCAATACTACTCATTGTTTACTGCTGAAGCTCAGTCTGGTGTCTCAGTTCCGGCTCTTTCTTTTTGAAAACTCTGTCCTTCTGGTTTAAGACGCCAAGCTAAAGCTCTGATTGGCTGCCAAAGATCACACATGATCAAACGTGAATATACTTCAATTCAGTTCAATTCAATTCAGCTTAATTTGTATAGCACATTTTATACAAATGTGCTTCATGCAAGATAAAAACAAACATTAAAAGTAATAAATACTTAACCCCCCCCCCCCAACACACACACACACACACACACACACACACACACACACACACACACACACACACACAGAATACACATACATAATACAGCTTATGACGCCTTTTCTTTCAGGACAACATATCCAGATAGCAAAAAAAAAAAACTCTGTAGGTCTAACAGTTGGAGGCACGAGAGAAAAGCAGTGTTTTCAGGCCACTTTTAAAAGAGCCCAAAGTGTCTACAGCTCTCAGGTCAGCAGAAAGCTTGTTCCATAGGACAGCATCATAATTACTAAATGCTCCTTTACCAAATTCACCTCTAACTTTAGGTACATTGAGGAGGCCCATACCTTCAGATCTCTGACAGGGCGATAGCCTGTGAACATGTCAGAACAGTACTGAGGTGCCATACAATTCAAAGCTTTGAAAACTAGGAGCAGAACTTTATAGTCAATCCTGTACTGGACTGGAGGCCAGTGAAGATTTTTTAAGAATTGGTGTGATGTGATTTTTAAATCCTGCTTGATTTTAGAACGGCTTGAATTCAGAGCTTTCTTTGTGTACATTGTGTGTACTGGGTCTGAACCTGAAGCGCAGGTAGCCCTGAGCTTCAAAAGATGCTGGATCACATCTCCATGTCAGAACTTTAAGATTGTTCTGTAACAACCATTTATGCAACAAATTATAGGATTTTCTGAGGTTGATTTACTGTCTGCGATCACAACATTTGATGGGAGAGTTATAGTTTTCAAAATTAGATGAAACTGTCCTCAAGATCCTCACATTTCTAAATTAGTTTTGATTTAAAATTTGTCAAGTATGTAGAAAGTCAAGCCAGAACCTTAACTCTCACCTTACCTGCACCAGGACCCAGTGGTCTTTCAGGGAGCTACCTCAGGGTCCCAGAACATCTCCAGCTTGTCCTGTAAACCAAAGCCCAAAAAGTCAGAGCAAAAATGGAGGCCATCACCTGTTAGCATCATCTGTCAGGCCAAATCCTGCACTTTAGAGTCATGACGTCATTACTTACAAGAGCAACTCATTAAAACTGAACAAACTGTAAAGAAAAGATTAGGAGAGGAACAGAAGAGGAAAAATTGAATTTTAGACCATGTTGGAAGGTACACAGAGGGGGGCACTTAGCGGGAGGTGAGATGAAGGGGGAATGGGTAAAGGGGGAGACATGCTGAAGATGGAGGGAGAGAGAGGAATATGAGGGGAATGCGAAGAGCTCCACCTCTGGGTTCGGCCCGTTGTCATGGTAACAGCAGCGAGGCGAGACGAGCGGCAGACAGAGGGACTCGCTCTCTCTCGCTCTCAGCCTCTCTGTATGTCGCTCGCCCAGGGATTACAGGACAGCTGATTGTGTGCAGTTACTGCAACTGTCTTCTTCTTCTTCTCCTTCATCTTCTTCTTTTGTTTTCAAGCATCCAAATGTATGATCCTCAAGATACTCAAGCTCCACACTTTGGTTTTAAAGGTGAAAAACATCAAGGCTGTATAAACAAATTAGGACAAGTGATGAAGAATGTCAAGCTAGTCATATAAAGCAAGAAAAATATATGTATCCCACATGTAATATCAATGACAGTTTTTCAAGAGGCCCAATAGAGTGATAAAGAAATGACTCAGGACTTAGCATGGCGCCAGTTACTCAGTTGAAAGCCTACGGGGATCCTAATTGGTGTTTGGGCTATTTCTGCTTATAGTGATTTACACAATTTGTATTTTATTTAATGTAATCTTAATAAATCAACTCTACTTTAATGTTTTTCAGCATTAAAATTATTGGAGAGGGACAAAGGACTAATGTCTATTCTGGACAAATAAAATCATGGCCGACTGACCAGAATCACCACCAATAAGCTTCCAACTTGTATTTCACACCCTTACCTCCTTCTTAAAAGTCTTTCTCTTTGGTGTGAGCCGATCACGTTGGTGCACATGGTCAAGGCTGCCCTCAAGGGGGGATTAAGGGGAAAGCTTTCGAGGACCCAGGGCCATGAAGGGGCCAACAACGACTAAGCAGAGAAACTGTCCATCGTAAATTCAAGCAAAAGTTCTCTATGGATTTAAACACTTCTCATCACTTATCAAAGCAAGAAACTTTTTTCATTGTGCTTCGTCTGTTGAGAGTGTGAGCCCTTATGTTTATAATATCTATGCTGTTGGTGGGCATCAGATCACCAATAAAATCTAATTGTTTGGTTCTTGACTAAGTTCTGATACTTTCTTGAAAATTTTATAAAAGTTCATGCATAACTTTTGAATCATTCTGTTAAGACCCACTCCTGAGGCCTGCCAGTTGAAGCTGGCCCCACGGGGCAGAGCTATCTGCAAACCTCCCTCACTTGGATGCTAATAGGTGGCGTGAGATGTTAAATGTGCCCGAGTGGGTCGATCAGGAGTGGACGGCATGGTGTAGATGTGCTGAAGCTTACCTCCCCGGGGTCAAGCGGCATCCGTCTGGATGGTCCTCTGAAGCTGTGTGGAGTGAGTGTTGGATAACACTTGGTTAGGCCTATAGCCTAATCGTTTGTAGGCCCAGCCTACGTCTTTGGCCAAAGGGAAAGAAGGAACAAGATGGCAAACCAGTGCTTGGTTCAGTCAGTTCTCTCAGTTTTTTTAGGATAACGCAAGCTTTTTGTACAGAGTGACAAACGAAGATGTGTTACAGACTTTACCCTTTACCCTGCCCCCACATGTAAGACAAAGGACCATTCGCTTTGCATAGCAATAATGTAGACCTTCACTAAGACACTCACATGTGGACAGCAGGATAAAGGCTCAGTTGCTTCACATGAGAGCAGTGTTAACATTGATTTGTTAATCTTCCTGCGACCAAGTGTCTGTCAGGAAAAATGAACTGACTAACTGTAGACCATCTAAAAGGTCAAAGACATATTCAGTCAAAACTCTCTCCAAAAGTTTAAAAATTTATTGAAAGGTCAAAAAATGGATGGATGGATGGTCAAAAAATGTAAAACTTTGGATTTTTACATCAAACTCAGAACCGGATCAAAATCAAGAATGAATCAACAAGCAAAAAATGATCATCACACTGCAGAAACTCAGATCTTAGCGAATGTATTTGTTTAATTTCATGTCCAAAATATCCACAATAATTCCTAATATTTCAAATTCATTTGACCAGTCCAGATGGATATCTTATTACAAAGAATTAAAAAAAACAAAAATAAAGCACTGAATAACTTATAATTATCAGAAAATATCTGCCAAAGAAGCAAATTTCTTCTCCTTGAGGGTCTTAAAGTCAGGAATAGAAACTACTTAAGACAGCACATCTTACTTCCAAGACATCGTACAAGTAACATTTGTCTTGCCACATTGGCAGATATTTTAACTCATTACAAACAATCCATGATTTATTTTTTGTTTTTAAGTTCAGAAATAAGATGTGTGGCAATCAGGCAATTTCAGCTTAAAATAAGTCTTGTGAGATTTTTAGAATGGAAATTGGATGAATTAACTTACTTAGATTAGAGTTTTTGCAGTACAGATTCAAAGACAAAAGCCCATAGGCCTTTCAAAGATTCAGGAGAGAGGCCAAAACCCAAAAGGGCCTTTTCACAAATCAAAAAATGATGTGAGGCATGCTCAAGAAAAATATCAGAAGCCTCTGAGGGGCAGTGTTTCCATGTTCAAAGGGTAATCATGGTTCCTCTCCTTCAACATAAACCTTTGCAAGACCTAAAAACAAGGATCATTCACACTCCGGTAAACATCCTTAGGTTATAACAAAATCAGAACACCTTTCTTTGCAGGTACAAACTAGAGCACAAGGTTCAATCTAACTCAAATGACCAAGGTCGACACATTTTCCATTTAACACAGCCAAACCAAAACATATCCACCCACAGTTTACAGGCCTGAAAAAAGGTCATATGTGAATTCAGACAACACTGAGACAAAGTATAACGGATGAATATGATCAGATTAAAGGAAAAACAGGGAGAAAACAAAACAAATTCAACAACTGCATAAATCTTCCATTCTATTAACAGCATGTACAGATAGTATGCAGGCTTATTGAGATTTATGCTGACATATTTTATATTTATTTCTGTTTTGTTGTCAAAACTATCAAATAAAATGGAAAGAATCCTAACATCCTAATAATTGGATTTTGTTGTTCGTTGTTTTTATTAGATAACAAACAAATGTAATCAAGGAAAAGAAAATTAAATTGAATCAAAAGTTCTTAGTGTAATTGTTATGGGCTGTTTAATGTACAAAAAAGGCAAATAGACTGCAAAAACTCAGATCTAGGTGAGAGTATCTGTCCAACTACAAGTAAAAAAAATCTCATTAGACTGATTCTAAGCCACAATTTCCTGACATGTCTGTATCAAGACATAAAAACTAAAGATTAGGCCTGAGTAGCTTGTAATAAGTTAAATAACCTGCCAATTAGACAAGACAAATTTGACTTAAAGGTTGTCTTAAAATGACATTTACTCTCCAGAGCAGATATTAAACCTGAATCTAAGATCCTCACTGGGCTACACTTTCCTTGTACGGCAGATGTTTCCTTATCATTACAAGCAATTCAACTTAATTTTTGCCTTTCTTTTCTTAAAAAAATGATATTCATCTCAACTTGTTAGGTGAATGTGAATTAGAATAAGTCTTTCGGACTTGCCTAGATCAGTTTTTGCAGTCTAAAGCTGTTCAACATGTGTTGAAGAGCTTGTGTGGGGAGCTCCTCTGTCATTTTTTAATCAACATTTTTACACCAAATTTTTCTTTTGTGATTTGATAAGTCAAAGTCCTGCCCACAATGTTTGATTGACAGGTGACAACAATCAGCTCTGAGCAGTAAACATGAATATAAATGAAGAAGGAGGAGAAGAAAACACAGAAGTTAACGTACTGTCCTTAAATAAAATACATCTGTCTATTTTAGTTTACACAACTCAGCAGAGGTTTCAACATAATAAAACCTGAGTCCAGCGTGTAGAGGCTGAGTGAAGGTGGTCTGGACTCTGTGGAGCAGAGTTGTGGTTTTAGAGATGCTGTAGAAGGACAGAATACCTGCTCTGTGGTCCAGGTACACTCCCACTCTGGAGGACCATGGACCTGAGACAGCAGTGCGGACGTTGTTGTGCAAAAAAACGTAACTGTCTCTTTGACAATCTAACGCCCAGGACTTGTTATTGTATCCAAACAAACATGCATGTGACCTCCCTGCTCTACCGATAGCCTTGTATGAGACTGCTACACAAACTCCTCCACTCAGCTCCACCTCCCAGTAATGACGTCCAATCAGACTCTCTCTACTCAGGACCTGCTTATAATCAGTGAATCTGTCTGGGTGACGAGAATACATCTGATCTTCACTCATTACTGTGACTTTTCTGTTCCCGTCAGATAATAACAGTCGTCTGTGTGCAGTGTTTGGATCCAGTGTGATGTTTTGTGAATACCTGAAGAACTCGGCTCTGGTCCTGGGCTCTTGCTCTGACAGTAAAACATCCACTTGAGTCCCTGTCCCTGAGATGTTTGTCCATGTTCCTCTCAGGACGTCCTGAAGTTTATCCCTGAGCTCTGACACAGCCACTGTCACACCCTCAAAGTTCCTCAGAGGACTTTTAGAGATGCTGGATGAGTCTGGAGCTTCTCCGAGTTGTGACAGTGAGGGGTAGTCCTGTAGAAACTGGTTGTGGTCCTGTGTGTGTGAGAGCTTCTCCAGCTCCTTGTCCTTCCTCTTCAGCTCAGTGATCTCCTGCTCCAGCTTCTCCTGAAGCTCCATGACTCGACTCACTTCAGTTTGCTGCTGGGATCTGACCTGCTGCTTCACATCAGAGCGTCTTTGCTCAACCAGACGGATCAGCTCAGTGAAGATCTTCTCACTGTTCTTCACAGCTTTATCAGCAGAGCCGTTGATGGCCTCCACCTCCTGCTGAAGCAGCTTCACGTCTCTCTCTCTGTGCTGGATTCTTTGCTGGATTTTTTGTTGACTCCCCTGGAGCTCTCTCTGCCTCTCAGTCCTCTCTGCTGCAGCTGAGACCGTGTCATGACCTTTGTGTTGGTCCATCACACAGACGAGACAAATAGACTGTTGATCAGTGCGGCAGAACACCTTCATCACCTCATCATGACGAGGGCAGATGTTCTCCTGGAGCTTCTTGGACGGCTCCACGAGCTTGTGTTTCTCATAGGCAGGTGAGAAATGTGGCTGAAGGTGTTCCTCGCAGAAAGAAATCAGACACTGAAGACAGGACTTCTGGGCTTTGAGTTTCTTCCCAGTGCAGACATCACAGGCCACATATTCAGCAGAAGCAGCTTGGAGTCCAGTCTTCTTCATCTCCTCCACTAAATCTGCTAACATGGTGGTTTTCCCCAGGACAGGCCTCTTCATGAAGGTCTGTCTGCACTGAGGGCAGCTGTAGACCCCCCTCTGATCTTCTGTATCCCAGTGTTTTTGTATACAGCTCCTACAGTAGCTGTGTCCACAGGATGTAGTCACTGGATCCTTCAGCAGATCCAGACAGATGGAACAAGAAATGCTATCGAGGCTCGACATGATTCCTCTCTGCGCCATTCCAGCTCTCAGTAACAACACCTATCTGAGTTTCACTTTCTCAAAACATGAGCATGTGCGCACGCTCAGAGCATGCTGGTTACACCCATCTTCAAACTGTAGATCTGAAGGGGAGGGAACGAGGAAGTGTTTGGTCAGAGCAGAGCTGGCTGTGTTTGAGAGCAGAGAGAGGAGGGAGGGATCATCCAGCTCAAAGTTCACTGCAGGAAGAGGAGCGGTTTGAGCTAGAGATTATATTTATGGCTCTTTGAAGGGCGTCACACCTTTAGAGTTAGTCCCTTCTTGTTGAATATCTGACATAAATAGTGTCGTCGTGTGCTAAGTTTTCATGTGGGAATGTAGATCATTAGAGGAAGAGGAAGTGTGTTATCTATGAGAGTGATAAGGGAAATAAATAAAGGAATCATAAAAATTACTATGCTGAAATTGATTAGTATTTGCTAAATAGTATATGGATATTAGATATAGATATTATATTTATATGGATATTTACGTAATATGTAAGTACATGTAAGTATGTATGTGTATGTGTGCATAGGCACAAATTATACCTATATAGATGTTTATGTAGTATATGTATATTATGTCTATATTGATACACATATGTATATTTATACATACACACACACATATATATTATTATTATTATTATTACTGTTATTATTACCTCCACCAAGGAGGTTATGTTTTCGTCTACTAACATCTCCTCCCTGAAGTTAGCTGCGCAATGTGCTTGCGTATAGCTGTGTTCAAATGAATGGAGTGTAATGTGTACAACTCAAACTCGGAGATGCCAGGCAGCAAGCGTGTTGTGCACAATTCAGACTCATTGGGCACACAGATGACACAATCACATCAGTCAATCTTTATTTGTATAGTGCCAATTCATAACAATTGTATCTCAAATCACCTTACAATCAAGCAGACTAAAGACATACTCTTCATTTTATAAACACCACATTTGGCTGTAGTAGCTGTAATTAACAAATTCTTAAACTCTCCCAAAAATGCCTTCACATTTGCCTAAATCACATCTTTACTCATCCACAAACAGCTAGCTTGATCTCAGCAGGCTATCTTCTCTAGTCTCCCAGTGTCAACCCCTGCAAAAAGCAAAGCCCAGTGCATTATGGTCCATGAATCAGAATGGCTGAGTGGCTTATCAAACGAGGGGGAGAAAAAATAAAACCTTTTTACCTTACCGGTGCCAACAGAAATGCATCAACATGCTGCCTCAGATGCACTTCAGCAGGAAGCGAGCGGAAAGCGCTTCAGCGGAAATGAATGTGAGCATCATAAAAATGTCCCCCAACACGGTAACAAATTACTCCGCAAACTTTAAATGTGCCGCAGCAGCAGAGCTCCGTGGGGGGAGAGCTGAAGTGATGATCAGAGTCTGAGCTTTATCAATGGAAATGAACGGGGTTTGATGAGGGAATCTCTGTAGTGCTCATACGCTGATTCTGCTTCGCATCCAGCTCTTTTTGAATGCATAATTCATCATTATTTGGATTCATGTCGGCTAATTTGACCTTCCTGGAAGCTCATGATGTTAATGCTAGGGAAATATAGTCAGTGATTTATGAGGAAGCATCTCTTAGTCGTCATTGAGCCTTGATATGTGGATTTTTGAAGAATGGTGCTCTGTTTGTAATATTTGAGTAAACTTTGCTGAGGTGATGAAATTAACCCCTGTAAAAAGACTAAACTGGTAAGAGCTGGTGGGAATCCTCAAATCAAAAACCTGCGTGCACAGCTGCTCTCCATTAACTGACTGCACATCCAGGCCTTTCAGAAGGGCAGTTCCCTTGTTTTTTGCCTGAGCTGTTTCATCTGTTGCCTCTGGCTGTAATTAACTGACGTCCTGTTAATGATTTTTTTAGTCTTTGTGTTCTCTGGCTTTGTCTGCTTATTGCCTAAAAACTGCCAAGTTCTTGTATGACATGTTTGACAATAATTAGGAAGTACATGTATATATTTATGAACTGATCAGTTTAACCCTCACAACTCCACAGGATCACCGGTGCCCTTGAAGAATCACACTTACATTGTTAACTATTATCTCTAAACATAAAACTATTCATTATGGGTTTGGAAGCCCACGCTTTGAGCAGTTTTTGGAGGGCTTCATGTCAAATAGAGTGGTGCAGGGATGACAGATTTTTGTAAGCTAAGGCCTGGACCACACAAATATTTTTTATTTTTTAGTTTTTTTACAAATGTATCACTGAGCTTTGCCTTGCCTTCAACAGGGAAGTGCAGTTTATGTGCAATTTAAGTGGTTCCATCTTCATCTCTCCTCCTGTGAACAGCACCAGAAGGTGCCTAAAATGACTGATCCCCAAGAGCTTCCAAAACAGACCTACCACTGTGACATCATACCGTTGTTTCATCAGCAGTGCAAGCTTATTGGTTCAAGAGGGCAAGCCTATTTCAGAGCTTAGACTGTAAAAAAAGGGAGAGCTGCTGAAAACATGGCACTGAACTGACCAATCATATCAGAGTAGACCAGTCAGCCAGTCAGAACAGATTTGGCCATCATGGGGAAGGGAACCTTTAAGTGGGAGGGGCTACAGAGAGCCTCAGACAGAGGGAGAATACAGCTAGATCAGGGGTACTCAGTATGTAAAAAACTAAAGGGTCAGTTTATTGTGGTGACTGTGAATATACTCTCGTAGTCATCTAAGGGGCAAATTATGACCTTTTTTAAAATTGTTATATCCCTGTAGACTGAATTAAATGTCCAGTGCAGTTTGGTTAAAGTTTGGGGCTAAATAAAAGTCCAAGCTCTGTTGTTTAAATGAATTTTTCTCAGTATTGATAAAAAACAGATGAACTTTCGAATACAGTTTGTTTCTGTGAGCTATAGGATGAATAAATCTTATTGCCTCTATAGGACAGCATCATATTGTTTTTGTTGCCTTATATTTATGACATGCGACCTCTAAAATAAGATTTCTTCTTCTGTGGAAACAAGGTGACTACTTAATGGAGTGTCTTCTAGCCAAGCGGACAGCAGGCAGGGTGACGGTAGACCCCCCCTGACCCCAAACTCCATTAGTCATACCAGTCCAAATCCTCAGAACCTTTTTCTCCTGCAGGCGCTCAAATGGCCGGACCAGATTTATCATCAGCCCGGCAACATGAACGTGAGCGAACTGCGGAAAAAAGAAGCAAGGCGCTGGGGTGTTGGAGGATGACGCTGGCATCTGTGCGGCTGGAGCGGAGCGTTTGCCTGTGGGAAAATGAAAAAATGTCAGGAGCAATTAGATTGGTGGTTGCTGTTGTGGTTGGAGGAGGAGGAGGGGGGTGTTTCTCTGTGTTTCCCCACGCTTCACCGGCTGGATGCTCAGTCACCTGCCATCTTGTTTGCAAGCACGCCGTGTGTTCATGCATGTTCGTGTTCCTGCTGGTCATATTACACGAGGCCACATCTCAGCAATTCGTTTAATGTAAGAGTCGTGCTTTAGAAACACCCACTAAAGGCACACTTTGTATGTGACTGTTGGATCTAAAACTAACCTGCACACAGCTTTTTACTTTGTGGCCAAGCAGGAAAATAATTTGCAATAGCCATAAAGATGTAAATTAACATGCAGCAATAATGCAAATGTCAAAAACAATAAAACAACTGTAATGCACAGAAAAGGAAAAATTAAACTGCTTTAGCTTGGTGGTTACTTCTTCAAACTCTGTTAAGCTACTGAGAGCAGATTTAATTGCTCTAATGGGCTGTATTGCACGCCAGCATGAAGTGTTTTAATATGCAGTGCAGATGTCTTTCCTATTTTCCACTCGGTGTAGCTGTCATTTTTAATCTGTATGGTCATAAAGCTTGACTAGTGAATAAACAAGTGCTCCTTGCCCAGGGGCATGTGTGTCTAAAGCAGGGGGTCACAAACTTTTTCAACTTGGGACTCAAATGAAAAGTTTGCTCTCTCCATGGGACCAAGTTTATAATCCAAAATCTGTAACTCTTTAGCCAACTGACAGAATAATAGACACAATAACCTTATTTTTTTCTTTTCTGCTCACAAGAGGACAGAAGATATATGCTGGATTTTGAACTTTGCAATGATAATCTGGATGGTCTTTTTCCTCTTTAGCCTCAAAGACATGATATCCATGATTTCCCAAACCGATTAGACATGTGGGCTTGTCAGACCACAGCACACGTTCTACTTTACATCAGTCCATCTTAGTTGAGCTCAGGCCCAGAGAAGCCAGCTGCATTTTTTGGGTGTTGTTGATGTATGACTTTGGCTGAGCTCATAGTGGTAATACCTGTTACAGAATAATGTTAGTTTTAAATGCAGGATCAAAGGTCACAGGCATACAAGGTTGGTTTTTGGACTCAGCCCTTGTGTAACCAGGTGGTAAAATGGTTATTTATTTGATTCACCAGGTATTTTTAGTGCTATTGCTTTGGTACTCAAATCCACATTTTATGTTATTTTCCTATGTGTTTGATATCGTTTACTATTAAAATAAGTGGTAGATTGTAAGTGGAATTCCACAGGGAGTTGCGGATTATGGGCACTAGGTGGCAGCATTAGCTTGTAAAGAACGTCGCTCCGCCAGGTGCATTATGGTCTTTCTTTCCTCTTCCTGTTTTCCACATGAGCATCTGCGGTTCTGCAGAGATGACTCTGCTGTTTCTGTGCTTGAAAAACATTTAAAATAGTGAGCAAACATCCACATATTGTTGAACATTATTGTAAGAAAATGTTTCTGTAAGTATTATAACAAGATGATGTGTTTTAGGCTCTGCTGAGGTAGATGTTTATGGATTTTCAGCACCTTCCATGGACACTGTTTGATTTGGGAGGTAATGGCGGCTATTTGGGTAGCATATGTGAGTTTGTAATGTGTGCATGATGTACAGTTTTATTTATATTTTTGTTTTAAAGGTGGATATTGAAAAGGTGACTGTGCCACTGCCTTATTTTTTTGTAGTTATTAAAATTAAATTTGCGCTACAAGAACCCCAAGCTATTGTGTCCTGTGTGGCTAGCAATTTCCACGGGCCACACATGCATGAATTTCTCTAAATTCTCTTTTCCTTTTAATGATATTATGGACTGTAGATAATGAAATCCCTAATTCCATTGCAACTGTTCAATTAGAGACACTGTTCTTAAACTGTGGGACTATTTGTTCACAAAGCAGCTCAAAAAGTGGTGAAAGTCGTCCCATCCTTGCCTGTGAGTGACTGAAACATTCAAGTGTGCTCTGTTTAAGCACAATCATGACACTCACATGTTTTCATTTAACCTGTTCACCTGTGAAATGTTCTAATTGCTGTGGAAAATGTTACTGCTACATTTTATTTCATGTACCACATACACCGAAAACTCAAAATTCCCCTTTCATTTCAATTTTAGGTCAAAACTCAAAATGTTGAGTTGGGAGAACAACTATTTACAAAAAGGACAATCCCAGGTGGGATTTATACCCAGACTGGTTGCAGCATATTAATATCATGTCTGTTTGCTTACCACTGTGCCAGTCTAGCACTGGATGAAATATTATTGTATATTATCTGTATATGAACACTATGGTCAGAACTTGGCCTAACCTTGACTGACCACTAATTGTTTTAAGTTTTGCCAACTCATATAAAGAAAGTAGCCCAAATTTACACAAAAAACTAAGGATAGTTGAGATAACTACTTTGATTCAGTTCATGACACAACAAAGATATATTTTTTTTCTTTTATTCACTTAAAAGTTATTTTGATGCCAGTGTTTTTAAGTTTTCATTATCACAGTGTATAAGCTCTTGCATTAGTTACCCTGAAGCTATAAAATTCAGCAACCAGATTATTCTCTTGAGTGTTACAGTGCTTCTCTTATAGGAGGTTCCTGTAGTTAATCACACGCAGATGTCTGACCTTGGCTCACAAAATCTTTAACTGAACCGTAGCTTGCTGATAGTTGCAGAAGCTGCCATATCAGTTTGTTTTCTTCTTTCTTGCATTTGTGGTGTATTCAATAAGGTCTAAAAGGATTTGCAAATAGTATTCTGCTTTATGTGTGTTTTTCACTACGTCCCATTACACATCTTATTTAAGCCATAAATGATCTGAGGCCCCTCAAGGACCCTGTGCCACTAAGATAAGTTGTTTTTTTTTCCTGAACATTCACATTTTTATGGTGAAATAAGGTCAAAGAGGAACAATTTAGATACAAGTGTTTATCTTTCAACCAGTGAAAAGCTGCTTAGAATAACTGCTTTGAGTGGATTTTCAAGCTTTAATACTCCATTGAATCAATATGTAATTGAAACACAAAATACTGCTCCATAGAATATGAATAGTGCAGGCTCTTGGTGTTTAATAAAAAAGGATTTAATATAAAGGGAGAGCAGTTGAGCTTGTAATCACCAAGGTCATGTTCATCAGAGCCCTTCATCCACTCTCTGTGTTCTCCTTTGTGCTGAGTTTATTTATGAATTCCTTTTAGGGTCGAGTGTTTTCAGCTGCAAACTTCTAAGATTGGAAACAAAAGTTAAAGTGGTTTCTATACAAACTCTGAAAGCAGGTGTGGACTGTAGCTGCCAATAATCAATCAGATGAACATGCAGAAGCTTTTGAAACTTTTCATTGAAAAAGAAATATATGGGGTACAAAGAAACACGTGAAGCCATAATACTGAGCTGTCAGAAAGCCAAAAAATATATTTGCTGGTTTTCATGCCTACAGGTTGGCTGATCTATTTGGATTCAGTTAAAAAATCCTTTTTTGGCAAATTTGGGAATTATTTGCATCCAGACAAATATGCAAATCACCACCAAAATGTAATGGGTTCTTTCTTGGACCAAACCACACCTCAATTAAAATTTTTATGTAAATCCATTCAGTAGTTTTTGCGTAATCGTGCTAACAAGGCAAGGCAAGGCAAGGCAAGGCAAGTTTATTTGTAGAGCACAATTCGTACACAAGGTAATTCAAAGTGCTTTACAGAACAAGAAAAATTCATTAAAGTCACAATACAAGATAAAAACAAAAATAATCATTATAAAATGAACTTTAAAAGAGAAGAGTGCAGATAAGATCTTTTCAGTCAGATGCACAATTAAACAGAGCTGTTTTGAGCCTAGATTTGAACATTGTCAGTGTAGAGGCCTGTCTCACATTTTCAGAAAGACTGTTCCAGATTTTAGCTGCATAAAACTGGAAACCTGATTCTCCATGTTTAGTCCTGACTCTGGGCACCAGCAGGAGGCCGGTCCCTGAGGTCCTCAGTGTCCGAGATGGTTCATATGGCACTAACATGTCAGAGATGTACTTTGGTGCTAGGCCGTGGAGACAAACAGACAAAACCTGGTGAAAACATAACCTCCTTGGTGCAGTTAATCAGGCTGATCCAGCTGCTGTGCAAGGTTAGGAAGGGACTACAATTTCAACAGTCACTTTAACATTAAGTTATTCTGTCATTTTTAAAGGAGTAACAAGTAAAAACCATAAACTCTAGAAAGAGTTGTTTGAAGCCATGTTACAAAGGTCATTTGATAATCAAAGTTGCTCAAGAACATTGTCAATCTGTGGATGCTGCCATACTGTGCAAGCCTGCTCAACTTACTTCAGATCAACCTACCTACAGAACAGAGAAATTGGGCTGAGATGGACTTCAGGCCTTCTGACCAACACTGTGCAGTCTTGTGCCATCACAACCATGTCTAATGATCCAAAACTGTAAATCCTCACTGAAAAAAAAACAGGCATGATATAAATAATAATAACAGTGAGAGCAGTTACAGTAAATATCGGCTGTTTGAAGCTGTTTGTTAAAAGGCCTTATTTTGGTTGGAAAAACCGTCCATACTCAAAGGGTCAACATTGACTGGACATCTTCTCTCAAAGTCGATGATGATACCTGCAATATAATAAAAGCACAATCCAAGATTTTCAGACAAACAAAATTGAGCTAAAGCACTCTGTCATAGAGTATGACAGACTTTCTCCATTGCACTTTAGGTAGGAGTTGTAGCTGCATCGATAAGTTTCTCTGTGGAGCACCTCTCAGGTCAGAATAAAATCATATGCTGAGAGGCGAATCCTTCAAAATCCCGCACAATCTGAGAGGACTGAGATTTTTATTGGCTTGCATGCTCCTGGATAAATTTGTTCAGAAATGGGATCTGAAATTGGCTCGGTGGTTGAATAGTCGTCTGCCTCTTACTGCTGAATGGGCACAGAGGACACACTAGCTCTAGAAATACACACTTAGAAATAAAGACACAGCTGGACCCGTCATCTCCAGTTGGTCTTGAAAAAACAGATCTCGCTGGACAGAATGAATTTTCACTTTTCACTCATTATTCTTAGGCCCTTATTTGAACATGTCCAAAACACGAGACTTTTCAAAATAAGATTGGGTGCTTCAGTCTCTGATTCTTCATCCATCAATTATCTATACTGTTTATCCCTTTTTTGGGGCTGCAGGGGGCTGGACCCTATCCCAGCTGACATTGGATTGAAGGCATTGTGCACCCTGGACTGGATGAATTTCTGCCATGTTTGATATTCTGGTTATATGACTGCATTCAGTCTCACAGCGGAAGCAGCTATAGGCTGATCCTTCTACTTTTTATTTCTTTTTAAGCTGTTGGACGGCAAGAATGGCCATGTGATATGGTGATATGTGTCTTATAAGACTGTCCTATAAGATTATCCTGTGGTCTTAGGTGTGTAAAGAGTGAATTTGTCCCAATAATCGCTTCTGAAACGGGTCAGGGATGACGATTGTAAATATTAAACTTGTTCAATATTTACAACCAAAAATCTTCACGTGTGTGGGAAAGCCAACGACTCCTGAGTCCTGACTCTGTGAATTGTGACGTGAACAGAATGTAGCCAATCAAGAAACGAGCTGACTGAGGAACAAGGAAGCAGGCGTATATAAAAACAACTATGGCCGAACTGAAACATAAAGTTCAGTGAACCTCAGACATGGAGGACCAGCTCACATGTCACGTCTTTTCATGTTGTAGTTATTTTTCCGTCAAAAATAGCCCAAAGACCACCATCATTCCCCCCTGTACGTCCTCTTCCATGTTGCATGTTGTGTTTTCCGGTTGTTGCTATGTTTCTTCATTTTTGTTAGATCTCGTTTGATCACGTGAGATTTCTGTCTTGGAGGACTAGATTCTAGATCAGGTGGGACAGAATGGTTGGTGTGCTGTGATGAGATTATCAGAGCATACCAACACAGTACAATCAACACTTTTCAATGCCTGATTATTTATCTTCATGTGTGAGGTTTCTAACCTAAATAATCTCTTCAGATTTCAAAATTCCTTATGTGTGTACCCCGCTTTATTGTGATTCTGAGTGCTTATTCATATGGAATAATATAGAAACCCAGGTCTGCAACTGCGTCCCACTCCCTGACTTCCTAACATAGGCTTCATGTACATAAATGGTGTGTTGAATGTCATGAGCCTCTTGCAACCCCCAACATCAAAAACCCAAACTAACCCTTTAAGTTAAATTAAAAACCTCGGTCAGAATACCCAGCTCTTTCACCAACTTCCTTAAATGTATTTCAATTGATCAGTCAAAAATGTTCAAAATGCTTGAGCAATCCTCTCACATTTGTCTCTGGTGTTAAATAATCAAACAGGAGAAGATAAACTCTCATCACCTGCTCTTCATCAGGGCCAATCAGGCACACACACCTGATTCTGCTGTGAGCTGATTTAATGAGAGCCCTCACACACATATCAGTCAGTAATCCTGAATACTCTCAGTTTAAAGACCCCAGCTTTGACTGATGTTATTTAGCAACCAATCACATTTTTCAAAAATACACAGAATACTTGAATGACACCTTCATGAAAAAAGTCTCCTCAGCACAGTCAGAAGGAAACATTCATCCCATGATCAAAAAAATTCAGGCTCATGCCATGTACCCCACACAACTCCACTTCAAAAAACCCAAACTATCCCTTTAGTGTCATAACGTCTGTATCAACTCTGTAAAGCACTTCGAATTGCTGCATGACTGAGTAGATGAAGCCGCTTTGCCTTAATTGTAGGGTCATTTGCATAGTCTTTATTATAAGCGAGTTTGGGCTTCTTTTTTTGAAAAGTTGCTTGTAAATATTGGCAGTATCAGGTGGCATTTTTTTTGGCTTGTTCCAAAAGCGTGGTTGCTCATTCTGGCTTGTTGTGCCAGTTGTGTTGTCTAAACTCAGTTCAGAAGTTGTGCAAAGTATTTTGTCCAACTCCAACACAAATGTAAATTTTACTGTCAAAACAGGGCAAAAATGATGTTTCCACCAAAAAGAAGTCCTTATAGCCTGGATTAAATGTATTTCTAATGTAGCTATGACTGTTTTCATCATAATAAAGCTTTAGAGGATCAACATGAAATTTAGATAAACCCTGACTATGTCTGTTTGGTTACAAAAATCAAGGTTAGATAGACTGTTTAGTGATAACAGAGTTATAAATACCAGTAGCCCCTCCCTTCACTTCTGGATAAAGAAAAGAATATTGCATAAGTAAATCAAGGGCCAAAAGAGAAAAAAAATCATTGTGAAATTTAAATGTAATGTAGATGAAAATTAAAACACACTTTATGTAGGTTTCTTAAAAAAATAAGAATAACAATAATATATCACAGAAAAAAGTCTGGAGGTTTCTTGTTTTGGGCTTGTTTTTATCAACCTGGTTGCTTATTTCAGTAGAAAAATCTGGCAACACTGATCATTTGACTTGTTTGACCTCATTATCGATGAACTCCAAAGGGTCATGTTATGTTTGTTTGGTGAAGTTTACCACCTGCCAATATGCAAAGTATCAGTGTGTAGAGATCAAGTCAGTGAACTATATCGTCTCTGACAGATTTTCCACATTTCTGACATGTACAGGGCAACCCTTTAGATTTATCTGTGCCTCTTTTATGTTCAGCCTTATGATTCCCCCTCTTGTGTTATTTTTCCATGTTTCTGCATGACTCCATCCCATCACTCCTCACCTTGTTGTCTCCCCTCTCCCTCTCTCCAGCCGAGCTTGCGGAGAAATCTGCAGAAATCCACTCCCTCCATTTCCCAGCCGTCACCGGTGATCAGCCTCTGAATCTATCTAATCCACAAATCATGCAGAAACTCGCCGTAACCGCTCCTCAGCGTGTGCGAGCCTCTTTCGTGCACCAGGCCGCTGTGTTTCCATCCACCCTCGGTGTGAGCTCTTCTATTCATTAGTGCCTGTTTGTTGGCAGGCTGCTGCCTCTTGGTGGCTGCTGCTGGTACGCTCGGCGCCGCTCGCAGCTGGAGTTTAGTGCTTTGGTGTTTTCATGACGGGAAAAAAAAATCCTCCCCAGCGTCCCTCACCAGCTGTCTCAGGGCCTCTGCTGCTTTTCTCTTCTTCTACTATCCTCTTCAAATCTTTTCAGCCTCCTTTCAGGTGTTTCTTTGCTTCTTATCAACGATCATTGAGCTGTGAAAGGCATCAAACTGCTCACCTGCCTATTGGAAAACAGGGAGAAGCTCCAAGGTTAAGCTCTTTTATTTCACATCCGACTTCATTAGAAAAGCAGCAGATTCAGATTTAACAAAGAGATGTGAGCGCTCCTTCTTTCCAGAGGCTCTGCCCCACTTCCTCTCAGGATCAACCTGCTTTCTGTGTGAAATGAATGAGTTTTATCTCAGAGACACCGAAGCTAAAGGCACTCGTGCTTCAAAAGGAGTTCTTCTGGGATCCTCAAACAGCGTGTGGCCCAGAAATCCAGCTTCTGTGTCACAAACTTTGGATTAACCACTTCAGCATCAGAGGGGTTTAGAGAGGTGAAACGTGGGTCAGAGTTTGACCTTATTTCACAGAAAACTCAACTGTTAAATGGATACGCCATCATTTCTTTTTGTTTTCGTGTCTTGCCTCACTCCCGAGTCCATGACAAGCAGATAGACATCATTGTTTTGACTGTGCGTGCAGTAGCAAAGAAGAGACAGCTAAAGCTCAACCAGTTAGCTTAGCTCAAACACTGGGAGTCAATGGGTAGTGTTAGCCTGCCTCTCACCACATTCATCAGATAAACTCTTCAGCAACTCTAAACAGTCCTGTGTGCTTGCTGTGACTGGTATCTTTTACTGCGTTATGTTAAGTTATCTATTTTTAGACTAAGTTTAGCACTAAACGTAATTTTCAGAATAAATACATGAGAAAATAAACTGCAGGGCGCATTCACAAACCACCACAGACCTGGTTTTTTGCAAGTCTGCGGTGGTTTGCAAAGAGTTGAAGATGATGGAACTAATGCTTAAAATTTGTACTGCTTTTTAATAAGGGTTAAACACGGTTAGTTGTTTTCATTGTCGTAACAAACAGCTTGACTGGTTTTAACTGAGATATAACATGGTTTTACTGGTTTAAACAAAGGGTTTAACAAAGTTTACATGTTCAAGGTAGGTCTGATTTTCAGTCAATGAATCACAGTAAATAAGAACAAATGTTATCTCATGGCACTTTACAAATGAGTAAGTCAATGCCATACTTATCTTATTTTTGACTACAATTTTATAATTCTTAAGTATTTTATTGAATTTTCTTTCATTCTTATTAATTAATTATTATTATTATTTAATTTGATTCCAGTCCAAACATGACTGCACCATGAGTTTAACAGTTTGCCACTATTAGCAACAGTTACAAGTGGCAAGAAAAAACCTGGTGTGAGGAGGTTGGCAGAGATGAAGGGACTAAAATGTAAAATTATATTTGGTTTTTAACAAGGGTGAAACAAACTTTTAATGTTTTCATTGTCATAACAAATAGATTTACTGGTTTTAACTGGAGTTTGGTAAAGTTAATTCGGTTTTCACAAGTTTAACTGTTTCATAATGGGCTTGAAATGAGTTTAAATAATTTTTTTTTCCTTTCACTAAATAAAATTAAACCAGGGCACATGTGTTTTTTTAACTGGGGTTTAAGTATTGTTTTGTTTGTTTTAAAATGTATTTGTTCTTTTATAAAGTTTGTATAAGTCTGACCAGTTCAACAGTTCTAGCTGGGCCTTCAATGAGTTTAAGCTAAGTCTAACTGGTTTTAACTAGGTATAAACTGGGTTTTAACCAAGTCTTCCGGTGTTTTAAATAAGTTCAACTGTTTCTACTGGGATTTGACATTTTATAAAAGTTTAATTGGTTTTAAAAGGGTGTAATCAGATTATGGTGATCTTTACCTTGGATTTTTTGAGTATTAAAGAAGTTTTTTTTTAAGTGGAGTTTCAAAAAGTTTTATTTGTTTCAACTAAGTTATAACTAGTTTATTATTTATTGTTTATGTATTTAATTCTTGTTTATTGAGTTCTTAGTTTGCTCTTACCTTTAGGGCCGATCAAAAGTGACTAGTTGTTCAATCAACTTGATTAAAAATGCTTTTTAGCAGAAAAATCTCAGGGAGCATCTGTGGACAGAGTCTAACACGATAAAGATGTAGAGCTCTAGTCTTGCTTTGCTCCCAGAAAAGGAGGCAGAAAATGTCACAAAGGGCAAGGGTATTGGGTACATGAAATTTTTAACACACACACACACACACAAAGTGCATTAACAGGGTCACCAGTCAGCAGTTCTGGACTCTTTCCTGCCTTCGCCATTCTTAGTCAGATCAGCTCATAACGCTCTGAAACTGCAGTTTGCTTACCAAGAGCTCCCACACTCACACCTGCCTCCTTACTTGTTCTCTGCCTCATTTGTTGCTGCTTCAGAGACAAATTTAACTTTGACTTGTGGGTGTTAGTGATGATTTTCTTTGGATTAAGACAGTTACATGCTTTGATTGACACGGAAATGTCACTGTTGATGGACAAAAGTGGGACGTATTAGTGCTCATAGATGTTTGTCTGATCTCCGTCACTGACCGTTAAGATCAGTATTACAATACTTAAAGTCATAGCACACAGTCATGTCATATTAAAACAATAGATTATTTGAGAGCGATTGCATGTCTTGTTAGAATTCCAACATCCTCTGAATAAAATATTTTCCATCTTTTTTTCCTCCTTCACAAGTTTTGTTGCATTTTGTCTGCACGAGGGCTGCAGAGCAGTCTCCTCTCAGGTCATTTAAATTCAGGCAGAGGACTTTATCTCTACCACATTTCTCAGATCAACAAGGAAAACCTCTTTGACCCTCTATGACTTATTTATTGTCCACACATTGACTTCAGAAGTACTCAAACCTTGAAAATGGGTCAGTGAAACTGCACAAGAACCTCTTTGGATCCCCTTTTCCTTTTCTCTTCCTCCATGAGTCCCGTTTGTATTTATTCTTAATGTCGGACCAGCTTCTTCATGTATGTTTCCAGCTGAGGAAACTGTAGTTCATCATTTGCTCCTCGTTGCATTATGCACATCGAAATGTTCATATCTGGGCTGTGGACTCTCTGTTTCTGGCTGCGGCTGTGGTTATTTTCCTACATGTGCACTGGGGATTGTATTTTTCCATTTCACACTCATCTATTATTCAAAATGTTTGTGGAAGTGATGCGCTCATTAGTGCAGACATGTTTCACCGATATTGTCAATCACGTATGTTTACAACCTTACTTTTAAGTGATTTATAAGTCACCAAAGGGAGAAGAGCTGCAGAAACCAAAGAAATGCTACATTTTTTTTGTATGAATACTCAGTGTGATATGAATATAGACTGAAATACTGCAATTTTAAACATTTGGAATCAAGCCTCTACTTTTGGACATGGCATCTGTTTGTAACTTAAGCTATGGTTCAGTAGTGCCTTATTGTGACATAGTTGGACTTTGTTGTAGGTTTGTTAGGTTCTAATGGGTATGGCGAATCTGACCAAGGACCTAATAAAGGTTAGCTGCCCTTAAAAGAATAGCTAGGGTTGCTTGTGGTCTACCAATAAAGCAACTGTTTAGCTCTTTAGCTGATGATTAGGACAGTAGCCAATGGTGCCACCAAAAGCATCTCAAGGGTGAACCAAACAAGAAACTACATTGGCTTGACCAGTTGCTGTAGCTAGATTCTTTACAGCATTCCACTTTTCTTCAACAAAGCTCCTGTGTTTGGATCTATTTCTATGTATGTATTTCTTTCGGGCTATGTATCCTTCCGCCAGCAACATGCTCTCATCAGCTGTTCAGGTCACAGGTTCACAAAACTGAACTAACTAGAAAGCCCTCGGAGAGCGCAAACCTCCGCCAAGGTAGCTCACATATTGCTGTTACATAGATAAGCAATAGTTCCATGATAAAGTTACCATCATAATATGATTCCTTGATCCTGGAAATCCACACAGGCACTCATAATCATGTTGATATTATTATTAGTTAGACAGTTATCAAATCATATTTAAGTTGGGCCATTACCAACATCTCTGAAAATTTCAGCAAAATCTGTCCAGTAGTTTTTGCATAATCTTGCAACAATCTTGCTGTGATCATGTTATGATGGTAACTGTATCATGGAACTTTGGCTTATAGATGAGTTACCTGAGTGGAGGTTTGCGCTCTGAGTGCTTTCTAGTTACTAGTGCCATTGGCCTTGAGCAACCCATCCTCAAAAAACCCGAACTATCCCTTTAAGTGTACAGTACATACATTAAGCCATAAGTGGGCTCCAAATCAAAACAATGAGGAAACATAGCATGTAGAAATAGGCTGAAAGCTCCACCCACCTCTGCTGCTTTCTTGTTTTTTTTTTTTTTAACTAAAGGCTTCATTAAAAAAACATTATCATGTTTTTTTTTTAGTTTTTATATAAACCCCTTCCACATGATTGGTCTGCATCGGGACTTCACCCCCTTTTTGCAGTACCAGTAGCTGCCTAAAATTCCCCAGCAACACTGTCCCAAGGGTCAGGGGAGGAGGGGGAGCTGATAAATTATAAAAAATAAACATGTTAAGATGTGAACTGTGTGTTGTCACTCGGCTGAATAAACATCAACATATGATTTTTAGTCCATATCACCAAGCCCTGAGCTTTACATGGATAAATACTGAAGGGCTGAGGAATAAATGAGACAAAGTTAAGGAGGCAGAACAACTGCAGAGCAGGTGTTTGAGGTGTGGGTGGGTGTGAAAGTCTAGGTGGGGGAGTAAGAAAGAGCAAGGAAGGAAAGGCCAAGGACATCCGCAGGGTGGAGGGAAAATGGCAGAGACAGGGCCTGGGGAATTAGAGATGTGTCTGGAAGGAGAGAAACAGACGGTGACAGATGCTATCACAATGTCTTCACTCTTCAGGGAGGGCTTTCCACTAGATTTCAGACCCTGCTGAAGGGATTTGCTGTGATTCAGACACAGGAGCATCACTGGAGTCCAACCCGTCCTGATCGGGTGCCAGAGTCTGACTGCCAGTTGACGCTTCAGTTCATTCCAAAGATGTTGGACAGGTCTGAGGCCATGGCTCTGAGCAGGCATGATAAAGTTCTGTCATCAAAACTGGGAAAAGTTTAGGAAACTGGTTTTGAGCTTTTGAAACAGAAAGATGCCCTAATACAAGAGTCCTAATCTTAACAAAAACATCATAATGAAGAGTTAAAGGTTATGTCCTGCAAAGTCTATCGTCTGTTGTGTTGGTGTTGTTAGAAGGGGCTCAGGGAGCAGAAGACCATGACACTGTCTATTTGTCTGTTAACAAGATAACTGAAAGTTGCATACACATTTTCCCTGTCATCCTGGAATTTATTTAAAGTTTATTTTTATACTGAAAGATTGGGTAAATGGTGTTACAAATGCCTCAGTGTTGGGTTGTGCTCTTGGAAGTGCTTCTAGTCTTTATTCTATGACACAGATTACCAAATACTTTGCACTTATCAATGTTATCTCTCAAAACTGGTTGTGCATTCTGGTCATAGTGCAACAATATGCCAAACAGCAGTAACAACGACCTCAGCTACAGTCTCAACGAGTGAAGGATGGCTATATTACAACACATTTGACAAGATTTGGTTTGAGCAGAGTGAGAGAAACCCCAACCCAGTAAGAAATGCACAAGTATTGCAACTTGACCCTAAAACTAAACAAAGTCCCCAGAACTATTAAAAAAAGTTCCTGGAGAAGTCTGTAAAAGAGTTTGTGTTGACAGATGAATGCAGTCCCATAAACAGCTCCCTCTGCTATACTCAGTATCATGTTGTCTTTGGTTCATTATTAGGAGAGAACAAAAGTATTCTTCAAAACTGCCAAAAAAAAAAGAGAGAGAAAGCATCAACTTTGTGACACGTCCGGGTTAATTTATGTTGACAAGACTGCTCTCTGATGACATAGCACTTACCCTAGTAAGGGCAGAGACTGACGCTCACTGTTTTTGTTATTGGTGGGGAAGCCACATCTCATGAGGATGCCCTGAAGTTGCATGAATGAGAGGTGGGGGCACTCCCAGAGGCTGGTGTTTGGCTGGAGGTCAGCAGGCATTCAGGTTGGAGGGCAAAACTGAAGCTGCTGCATCTACATATGCAGTGAAAATGACCTCAAGGTGTGTGTTTCTGATACTACATCAAGGAGGCTGGATGGAAGGATGGATTAAAGGATGGATGGATGGATGGAAAAACATCCCAACGGATGGATGGATGGATGGACTTTCAGTAACACAGTAATATTTCCTTCTTTTATGAATTTCCAACAATAAGTCTAAGTTGTTTTTTATCTTTTTGTGCTTCATAAAAATATTTTTCTTTTTTTAGCCATGTGCAACTTCAGGCTCACCCATGCCTCTAATGAATTTGATCAGGATCATTTTAGTTGATCCTCTTGGCTGACAATTGAATTTGTGTGTGTGCTGAAATATGATTAACTTCATCCAAACAGGATTAAAACAGCTGTTAATGAGCAGAGCGCCCATATGTCCACCTGTGGGTTTAATCCCCCACCTTTACTGTATTCTCTCTCAACAGATGCTCTTTGGTTTCCTCTCTGCTGCATATGCTTTCATTTTCTCTACACCAAAGTGAGGCTCCTTGAGATTAGACTCCTATTTTGTGAGGAGAACCTGGCCAAAACAGGAGCAGAAAACAAATAGAGCATGCCTCAGTATTTATAACAGCCTTAAATGAAGACAGAGTTATTAGTTTCCTCTATTTATCCTACAGCTGCAGGAGCCAGAGGAAGCGATCGATATCAAAGTTTAGGAGGACTGATACAGGGATGTAGATCAAATAACCCTGAGAGGACATACACCCATATATTTAGTCTTAGTCCATTTTCCTGTGATAATAAATAATTCCCTGTTGTTGTCCTGAGAATCTTGGCTCACTTAAGAGGTTATCCAGGGATAACGGTATTAGCTTTACTTTGATGGGAAGCTCATGACTCAAGATCCCCCAAGAAAGGCTGAGATAATTAGTTATCACAAAGAAAACAAACGTTTTCACCTTGAGAAAGTATCATTAACTAGTCCAGTCTGGGGAAAAATAACTCATGTGTACTTGTTTTTATGTTTTAACAGAGTAAAATAATATATGGTGTCATATTCAGACTGACAAACCTTCTGATGAAATGCGTTAACAATTAATTTTACACCGGAGGCTTGTTAAGATAGCTGCGTTACCTCTCCTGCTGTGTTAGCTAATGATACGCATCAATGACACAATGCCTCATTCAGCTTTAATTCTTCTAGTGATATATTACCTGTAGCCGGAGCTGGGACCAAGTCATTGTTATGCAAGTCACAAGTAAGTCTCAAGTCATTGCCCTCAAGTCCCAAGTCAAGTCTCAGGTCAAGACAGGCAGGTCTCCAGTCAAGTCCTAAGTCCTACAGTTGGAGTTTTGAGTCCTTTCGAGTCTTTTTCAAGTCTATCTTGGCTGCTTCTCTCTGGTCTGTCATGTGTCCATCACTGGGCTTGACTTAAAGATGCTCATTTTCCTGGTTGCATGTTGGCTAATATTGGCTGACTGGCGGATTTCTGTAAAACAGACCAAATAGTTTCAGGGGTTGCATTTACAGCTGTAGGGAATCAATGAAAAAATAAACTTTTCAAACTACAACTAATTCCCCCGCTCACATTTTTTCAACTTGATAATATTGTGGGGACCAGTTAGGAAGACGCGGAGGGCCTAATGTGGTCTCAAGGCCACCAGCTGATGATCACTGATGTCCGGTTTGGGATTTGGAGGGAAACATTGATTTTTTTCACTTTTCAGATAAAACATACAGTGAAGGGATGGCTCTTACAGTTCTATCCTGAGAAACAATCACCATCTTAACAGTCATCATGATCTCAAAAAGATCAACCACTTTAATTTGTTTAATGAAAAAATGTAGCAGTTTGGACCTCAGATGGAAGAAAACATATTTTTTGTGCAAAGAGACTGGAGAAAAAAATGTTAGAAACCTCAAGTAATAGACAAGAACCCTGGGAGATCATACATCCATGAATCTTACAACATAACATAACATAACATAACATAACATAACATAACATAACATAACATAACATAACATAACATTTAAACATTAGTTTTCTAGATATCTCAAGCCAAAAGTTTATCATAGAAAAACCCGGATGTCTATGCCAAGGTGACAGGATATGTCAAGATCCTGAGAAAACTAAGGTTGACTTGTTACAGCACAATGTTTTACAACAGCACGGCTTGGTAGTAAGAGTTCAGGTACTAGACCAGCCTGCCTACAATGCAGACTTATCTATCATTGAAAATTTGTGGCGCATTATGAAGCGCAAAGTACAACAATGGAGACTCCGCAACTGAAGTCATTCATCAAGAAAATTAGTGAATTCCACGTACAAAGCTTCAACAGTTAGTGTCCTCAGTTACAGATGTTGCAACACAGTGGTAAACATGCCCCTGTCCCAGCTTTTTTGGAATGTGTATCCGGCATCAAATTCAAAATAAGTTAATACTTGCAATAAGTCAATAAAGTTTATCAGTTTGATTATTAAATAGTTTGTCTTTGTAGTGTATTCATTTGAATATAAATTGAAAAGTGTTTGAACTTCATTAGCTTTTTACACTGTCCCAACTTCATTGAAATTGGGGTTTTGTATAATGAAGTATTTAACTGTGGGAAATTCTGGAACATCAGCTGTGTGCCATCTGCATATGCACGACAAGATATGTAATATTCTATATTCTGAGCGAGAGGCAGCATATACATATGAAAAAGAATGGGTCCAAGGACTGATCCCAGGGAAACCCCACATTTTGAAGGTAAGTTTTATCTTATGATAAGTGAGGCTTTTGGTGGACCCCAGTGCATTTTACACAACAAATCAGGCTTCAGCATTCGTGGATTTAGCAGATCTTATGTTTATCTAGCCTTTCACATTGGTGAATAAAGCAGCAGACTCATTTCATTCAGTCAGGGTTCAGCTCACATCCAAACACATGTGAGGGTTGTATTCCTCACATGACGGATCCTGGTGTCCTCTCAGAGACATGTCAGACGCATGCACAGTCATTCCTGTTCAATTTTCTCACAGGGTCAGCCCCTCATGCTTTCTGAACAGAATCTGTATTCATCACATCTTCATTCACAGCAAACAAGCGACCTGCAGACAGCACGCCGTCGCCTCCCTGCACACGGCCTCTGCCTCCTGTTCCTTCAGTAACCTTTGTGTGCATGTCATTGTGAGATTTGTATTCTGGTTCTGAACCCGATCTGTCCAACTCGATATGCTTCCCCTGCAGGTGAGAGCGAGGTTTTTTTAGACCACAGCGGAGGTCGAGTGTCAGGTGTGTCAGTTCTGATCTTGTTGATACTTTCAGCAAGTTTGTTGTTGAATTTTTAGTTAAAACTGAATCTTTATTTAAAAGCAATTGAAGCCAATGTCAAGAGGGGACACTCGTTTTTATTCACAGAAAAGGCCTTAGAGGAGCGAGCAAAGAGATTCAGGCAAGGACTGAATAAACAGAGAGAGATGGAGGGGTGGAGGGGAGAAGAGGCCTTTCTGCGTGGAGTTTGCATGTCCTCCCTGTGCAGGCGAGTATGCCAGTTATTTGGCAGACAAAAAACTGGAGTAAAATAACGTTAGGTTAACTGGTGACTCTAAATTGCCCTCAGGTGTGGGTGTGGGTATGAATGGTTGTCCGTAAAGCAGGGTCCACACATAAGAGTTTCTGAAACTGAGGAGATTTTTTATCTGTCAGACCCCAAACATGAAGATAAAAAATCAGGTATTGAACAGTTTTGCTCGTACTGTGTGGGGTGTGGTCCGATAATCTCAACACAGCACACACCATAACCATTCTGTCCCACCACTGCCTCCAAAAAACAAAACAAACAAAACAAAACAAACTAAACCTGTCAATATTACAACTGTCTGTATGAATTCTCAGTCATCCAGGTCATGGTTATCCAACGCTGATCAAAGTTGCACTGGACTGGTTCAATGTTTTCTATGTTACCCCATCTGAACCAGTCCAGTCACCACTTTCATCAGCGTTGGATCTATATATTTAAATGACTGAACCACAGTCAGTGGGAAAGTCAGTAAATAAGAATAAATGAGGAAGACCAATATTGTTTAGTCCACTGTTGCAGCTGCTCTACACTGTGAAGCAGCTCTAATCACTGCTTCAACAAGACTTTGAAGAGCTGTCAAATGTATACTCAAAAATAATCAAAAACGTTATTTCAGTCAACCATTTCTCCTCTTTAATAACACCACTTGACGCTGTATTCATACCACCGGAAAGCCTGATTAGTCTCCTTTACAATGAGGTATGACTCGTAAGGATCATGCATTCATGGAATGAGCAACACAGCTAAACATGTGGGTAGCATCCCCTAAAAAGTGCCAAATCCCCTGCAACTGGAAGCTATTCCTCTGGTATGCAGAGTGGCAGGACTGTTTTGTGTCAGCCCTGGTAGCAATTCCGAAATTAGGACCAAGTTCTGCGAGACTGATGAAGTCAAAGACAGACTGTGAAGTTGGTGTCCCGGGAAGAAAACACCCCAAGAAGACCTCACTCTTGCTCCACTGAGGAACTGTAGGCTTTCTTCTCAGAGGAAGAGGGGATTTAGTTGAATTGTTTGGGGTTTGCTACCCACACATTTAGCTGTGGTGCTCATTCCACAAATGCGCGATCCTAAGAAGCTGTACCTTGCTGTAAAAGTAACTTATCAGGCTCTCGAGTGATATATAATAAAATACTTATAAGAAATAATGTTTAATCAAATTAGTGATCTTAGAAGGCTAATGATCATGTGATGATTCAGGGCTAAAATCCTATTTGGCCTATGATGAAGAAATCATATTGATAAAACTTCCATTACACACAACATCTGTCCAAAGTGAAGCTACCTCATTACCAAACTACAGTTGCCTGCAACTTAATTGGGAACATCTTGCCAGTATCAGGTTGGACCCCCTTTTGTCTTCAGAGCTGCCTTTATTATTTTCAGAATAGATTCAACAAGGTGCTGAAACATTCCTCAGGCATTTTGGTCCACATTGACAAGAAAGCATTAAGCATTTCCTGCAGAACTGTTGAGGCGATTTGAGCTATGTGGCATGGTGGCTTGTCCGGCCGAAAAAGCCATCAGGATGAGCTGTTTCAGGCAGCTACTGACTCTGTAAACACAGAGAGGGTGTAGTCCCAATGCTGCGTAGAAGTACTCCAATATACAGAGAATACATGTAATACTAAAAGGCATATAAATTTAAAAATGCATAGTATGTCCTCTTTAAAATGCAGACTAGGGTGTGAAAGGGGTGCAGAAAGATCCACTTAGATTGGCCATGTCGAAGGAGCCTATCTAAATCTAATAAATCAATATCCACAAATGTGCATTTAAAAATATTAAAGATGATTTTTATTTAAAGTGGCAACAAAATCTCAAGTGCTGTCTTGTCATAAGTGCTTCAGTTCCTTTTGCAAAAAAAAAGAAAATAATTATAACAGACAGAAACATTCAGTAGCAAAGACAAAACAGTTTGTGTTTAGAATAAAGAAATTAAAAATGAGAGAAATCCCTTCAAAGTTCAGAATCTGGATCTTTTTAATAACCATTTTGAGTGAGTCCATATTCATCTGATCATGAGTCAGATGGTTCAGGATGGAGAAAAGAAAAGTCATTTATTGTTCTTTCCTTGATAGTTAGTCCCTCATATTCCAGATCTTCACCTTACAGTCCGATCTTCGACAATGTCCCATCCACCTCTTTTTCAAAACATCCATGAAAGCTCCTCCACCCTCAGCAGGATCACCAGTCTCCTCACAATGTGCTCTTTACCGTAGAGGAAGTTGCAGTCCCCGTATGACGAGTTCAAGGACACCAGCTGGTGAAAGGATACAGCATGCAGTGTACAGTCTTAAACCTGTGGATGACAGAAGAGACTATTAATAATTCAGAGGCGTGCTTTGTTTTCAAAACTGCATTTTTTTTCCCTTTTACTTTGTGTTGACAGTGAGCGGAAAGTGGAAGATGTAGCATGAACAGTCAACTAAGGATGTCATTATAAGAAGCTTGGAATAGACATCAGCAACTAGTTTTGAACACTTAAGAGTCAAGAAGTGTTTTAGATTAACACGAGTGCTGTATGTGTAAAGTTGATATTTAAAGATGTATAAAAACTGAACTTGTGGGATCTGAGAGTTTCCTGAGAGTATCGGAGGGCACACGAAGTTATCAGTGACTTTATTTTGTCCTCTACCAGCCGCCTGTAGAGACTGCGACAGGCCTAATACTGATGATCGACCTCTTCTAAAAAAGGAAGGCTTAAGCTGCTAAAAATAGCCCAGCAGGGGCGACTATGGAAGAAGTCACACGTTCAACAACACGTCATAATTTATGCTTCTTTCATCATTTTCTACCTGCAGCAGGGAGATGATGGTTTAGCTCCAGCTTTCTGGGTTTTAAGAACTTGTCTAAAGTTTTAGGATGAGAGTTTGAGGGAAGAGGGTCATGCACTGTTGGAGAAAGTGTAAAAATTTAGTTTGGATGCTGAAGTTTTGTTAATTTATTCAGATTCTCATTACCAACAACCAAAATGGTAGCTACTCTTCCCAGGGTCCACACATACAAACACTAAAATTCTACTCATACTACATGATTTTATGCCCTAGAATAAATACAAAAAGGTTTAAAAGGAGTACCAAGGACAAATATGTGGCTTTTTTAAGACTGAGAACGTGTGCAAAAATCAACTAAAACCCATCAAAGGGATCTTGACATATTATGTTTGAAAGTAAAAGATGATAATGGTACAAAACAGAATTTGAAGCATAATCTACCAACATTTCTCAGTTCACCTTTGGGTCCAAAAGAAAGTTTGAGCACAATCTGAGAAAATCCCTCAACAGTCTTGAGAACTGCCATTCAAAAGTAACAGACCATTATGGTGCAAATGATCTTTAATGATGACCTCCACAATTTAAGTATTGCATCAAAAATTAAGGGATGAATTTGAGACCTAGTTATATTTTATGTAGATCTAAAGAAATCTAAAAACCAGGAAGATCAGAGATAGGCAACTTTGGTGATGCAGCAGCATAGTCAGCCCTACCCAATGTGGCGCCCTAGGTGAGATTTTTGATGGCATCCTCCTCCATCAGTACTCTACATACACTTAGAAAAGAAATAGAATAGCATTGTTTTTACCATGATCTTTAATTTATAAGATATCACATCATCCAACTTACATGCTTAAAAATGACAAATAAATACAAAATAAATCTTAAATACAATATAAAGACCCTCATCACAAAATAAAAATCCTACAAATAAGTTAATCAATAATAACCTATTTAATATTATCATTTGTAGTGATATTAATCAGGCATTGCTTTACATTTGAATCAGTGTGAGCTTTTCCATTATAAGAGTTAATAGTATTAACTAGTTTTAATATACTTTTACTGAAGGGGAATTTTTTTCCTGGTTTTGTGGTGCCCCCTGGAGGCCATTAGTATTTGCCTATATTGCATAATGGGCTAACTGGCCCTGTGCAGGGGGCTACATAAAGACTGTTCTCTTTGCCAGAGGGCAAAGTATAAAGTCTGTGGTGACAAGTGTTTATGCCATTTTGAGGATGCAGAAGACAGACTGACCCACAACAGAAAACAAACTTTACTGAGCTTGTTTGACTCACACGGGATGAACAATAGCACATTTTGACCATTAAATATCAGAACATTTGTCAAAAGGTTTACTCCAATGAGACAGAGAGCTCAGAGATAGTGTTGCTTTTTGCAGCGCTCCTCAGCGTGACATTCCCATGTGCCCCAGCGCATATAAAGCCTACAGAAACAGGAAAAGTATACTCAAGACTGAAGGTTTTCATGTACCAGAAAGCAGCGTTACTAACATTTGTAAGCACTCTAACGTATGTCACTGACAATTATGCTCACAGATAATAAAATAGGCTGCCAAGTGTGTTTTACACACACAGCAGAGAAAAGAGCTGAGTTCCTGCAGAAAAATGAAAAAATAACTGTTTAAAGGCCACAAATATTTGATATTTAGTGAACAGGTTTATCATAAGCATATGCATTCCAACTGTGATCCTGTAGATTTTAACTTTGATTTAATGCTCATGCAACAGTGTCTGTCTTTATAATTATTTCTTATGCTCTGGATGTTTCAGTGAAAATAAAGCACTTGAATCTGAACATTTACATATTCCACACAGTGTTCTGTGTGTGTTCTTTGAGAATAGAGTTTCAATAAAACAAGAGCAATTAAATAATCATGCTGACATTCTGTTCAAAAAACAAGATGCAAACCAACAGACCCTCACTGATTTGAAGGAAATGAGAGCTAACAGTCAGATTGGTTTGATCTTTGTTATGCCCAAAGCATACCCATCTTCTTTGGCCTTTTGCAGCAAGAACATGTTGTCAAAATAGTAAAATATAGCTCAACATGCTCCAACTGCTGTGTTCCATGCACTTACAGACAACAATCTTCATGCCATCAAAACAGGGCCCAAAAGACACAGTATTTATGAGAAATTTTAAAGCTCAATACAAGTTTTAGTGCAGTGAATGAACCACTTATCTGGTACTGACTGCGATATAGTCCTGATTTTCATATTTTTAAATGTATACATTCATGCATTCAAGGCAAAAAAAATATTCAAATAAAATAACTGAAATATTACTTTTTGCAGAAATATTGGTGAGAAATGGCAGAAAGGTTAAAAAACTTTCATTTAGCATGTTCTAATGGCTTGGTCTTCATGCATGGTACAGCCACAGGAAATCCTTACTTGCATATCTTTCCATTTTTTATGTCTTTGAGGTATCACTTTTACATGAGACAAAATTACCTTTGACCTCCAATGTTGGATACCTTCATCCTTAAATCAGAGCAGACTTTTGTTTTAAGTTTGGAGAAAATCCCTCAAAGCTTGGTTGAGCTATTGTGTTCACAAACAAGGGATGAACACTAAGCCCAGTGGCCTTTGACCTTTGCCCCTCTCTAGCGGTAACAGTCTATATCTGATTAACATTTGAAGCAGCACTTTTAAGGCTGCAGATGTGTTTACTGTAACTCCCTGCGACACCAGTGAACAGAAACAAATGGAGCGAGCCCCCAGCGGTGATCTGCTGCTGCTGGAGAGGACTGAAGGGGGTAAACACACGTGTTGCTCAGTGGTGTAACATCAAACTGCTTTTATCTTCAACTGAACAGAGAACAAGACGAGCCGGGGCTGCAGAGGTGTCACGTCTTCAGTTCACATGAGCAGAGGAGTAAAATTGGGAGCTGAGGAAGTTCAGAGGATGAAATATTTATAGGATGCACTTTTGTTAAATATTTGATTCCTTCATTACAAGGTTTGGGTGTTTATTTTTCACTTTTAGACATTTATGTTGCATCTCATTTTGGTCCACAATAAAGGATTTTCCTGTCCTCTCCATCACTTTGGTCCAGGGAGAGAGAGAACAGCTCCTTTTGACACTGGATAAAACACAAAATGGGTGGGGGTGATTTTGTTTTGCTGAATCCTGGGAGTCTGGGAACTTCTCCATCGTGTTAGAAATCCTTGAGTAGCTCTTTGGCCTGTAGAGTAGTATACATTATGCAAAAACTACAATTCAGCAGGTGGTGTGAGTGTGTATTTGTGATAAAAATGTAGTCAGAAAAAGACTTACTGATACAGCATTACATTGAAGTCGCTTTGAGTCAGTCCAGCCTTTGTCCATTAAGTCTCTTTAGTAAAACGGGGGCAGTGCGTGCATGATTTTATTTAGGCGAGGGTGCTGTCAAGTTAAAGCTTTCAGACTGCCAGCATGAGCTGTGCATCTCCAGCATGTCTCCTGCAGTAAAAAATCTTAATTAGGAGGCTTACACCTCATTTTAGTAGGAATTCTCCTCAAAGAAAGTCTTAAACTTTGGCTTCTTGCTATGCAGTGTTTGTTTGCTCTAAACGAAATTTCCTTGTTACACTGCAAAAACTCAGATCTAGGGAAGAGTATTTTTCCAACTTCAAGTCAAAAATACCTCACTAGACTTATTTTAAGGTACGATTTTCTGATATGTCTGGATTAAGATCTTATTTGAAGACATAAAAAACAAAAATAAAGCCTGAATTGTTTGTAATAAGTAAAATAATCTGCTAATAAGATGAGAGAAATTTGACTTAAAGGGTCTTAAATATATATATATTTTTTTATCCAAAGCAGATTTTAAACCTGAGTTTAGGACCCTCACTGGGTCAAACTTGCTTGTTTCATTGGCAAATATTTTCGTATCATTACAAGCAGTTCAATGCCTGATTTATCCCTTTTATTTCTTGTGATAAGATATTTATCTGGACTTGCTTCGTAAAGGTGGATTAAAAAAGGTGTTTAAGATATTTCTGACTTAAAAATAGACAAACACACTTGATGAGATTTGAGTTTTTGCAGTGTATATTTAATGTGACAATGACAATAAAGAATTGAATTTAATGCATTTAACGTTGTTCATGTCAGAATGTGGCTGTTTTTTTCTTTTTTTAGCCTGTGTTCATTAAGGCAAGAGGGAACACATGTCCCATTTATATTATGTCTCACATCTCAAACTCTCAGATCTCAATGAAAGGGTCTTTTTTACCCTCAAAGAGACGCATCTGCAAACTTTCTTCTTTGTCTTTATGTCTGTCCTCCTGCTCTGTTCACTGCTTCAAGAAGTGACAATTCTCAGCTGAACATGGTGCTAACAAACATCTCATGGCCATTGGTCCTGGAGGATGACGGAGTTTGAGGGCATGAGCTGAAGGCTTGTTTTGTGGTTCCTTTTGTTTCACTTTCTCCTTTTGTTAATTTGTTTTGTATAGACATGTCAGTTATTTCTGCGCATTAGAAAAATTGTATTGTATTTCATATTGTTGGAAAACCTGATTTGTTGCCTTTACAACGAGGTACAACTTGTGAGGATTATGCATTCATGGAAAGAGCACCACAGCTGAATGTGTGGGTAGCACCAACAAGAAAAAGTACCAGTAGATCCTTCACACAGGTATGCTACTGCACCAGATTCAAGCAGCCAAATCAGAGAAGGATGCTTGATCAACACAGGGAGTCAAACCAGCAAACTTCTTGCTGCGAGGCACGAGCACTGACCTGCTGTGCCTAAGAGCTGCCCAGAACATGCACAGTTAATTAAGATGCACAGTTAATGTTATTCCAGGAAGATTGTTTTTTATGAATGGGCACACAAACCTGGAAGGGTCGTCATCTTTGGTGAAGCTTCCTTTCACCTCAATACTGTTCATCTTGTTCTCAAACATCCCATAACTCAGAGTCACCTGCAGTAGAGAAAACACCAGCATGCACAGAATCATGAGAGGAAGTAAGCATAAAATCTTAAATGTTTTATAAACTCAAATTCAAATGAAGTTGGGACATTTTGGTAAACGTAAATAAAAACAGAATATAATTATTTGGAAATCCTTTTTGGTCTATATTCAAATAACCACACTACAAAGATAAAATACTTCAAGTTCAAAGTGAAAGATACTTATTGCAAATATTTACTTATTTTGAATTTCATGCCTGCAACCGCTCCAAAAAAGCTGGGACAGGGGCCACAAAAGACTGGGAATGTAGAGGAATGCTCAAAAACACTGTTTGGAACATTTTACAGGGGAACAGGTTAACTAGAAACAGATGGTTATCATGACTGGGTATAAAGGGAGCATCCCTGAAAGGCTCAATTACTCACAACCAAGGATGGCGCAGAGTTCACCACTTTGTGAACAACTGTATGATCAAATAGTCCAACAGTTCAAGAGTAATGTTTCTCAGTGTACAAATTTGAGTATTTCATCATCTGCAGTTCATAAAATCATTAAATGATTCACATAATCCAGAGAAATCTATGAACAAAAGCAGCAAGGTGGAAAACTAACACTGAATGCCTGTGACCTTAGATCCCTTGTGTGGCACTGCATTAAAAACTGACAATATTTCATAAAGGATGTTACCATGTGGGCTCAGGAACACTTAAGAAAGCCATTGTCAGTTACCATTCAAAGACCAACAACACCCAGAAACACCCCTAACCTCTCTGGGTCCAAGCTCATCTGAGATGGACTGACGAAAGTTTAAAAGTCTGCTGTTTTCCAGTGAAGAAAGGTTGTTGACTAATTATTTTAGTAATAGCTTTCGTCAACAACCTTTCTTCCCCTGACGAAAACTAGACAGAAACCAATAAAAACAAGTGCACATGGACAAAAACTAAAATGAAATTATCTGAAATTTTCATCAACAAATAAAAACTAGACTAAAATGTTTGACAGAGACTAATCCAATTGGATCTAATTTGGTCATGTAGAAAGTAGGGACAAGTTAGGAATATATCCAGTCACAGCTGCTTTGGTTGTGTGGAAAGGTTGGATGAGTTAAGAGGGACATCCAATCACAACTGCCTTAGCTTGGTGGTGGTGGGATAAGTTAGGGAGTGATCCAATCAGAGCTCCTCTCTTTATGAATTGATATATTCACGTAGAGCAGGTTCACTGTTTGTTGTCAGTTCTGGTATCGTAACTGAGATGCTCTGCCAGGTAGCCTAAATAAAGGTGACTGCATTACACACAAAAGTTACATTTGTTCCTGTTCATTTAAACATTCAGACTTTTCTAGCATTCAATAAAGGGTTATTAGCTGTTTCATTTTATCCAAGTGTAAAACATGACTTCAGAAATTCAAGGAAACATAAAAATGCCTTACACTTTACACTTCATGTTATAGTTGATGAAATTTACAGTAGATTTCGTTGACTAAAACGTGGTGAAATTTCATCAACTAAAACTAGACTAAAATTAAAACAATCTAGATGACCAAACTATGAATAGAACTAAAAGATTTTTTAGGCAAAAGACTATAATTTAATTAAAAAGCGCTGTCAAAATTAACACTGCTGTGGTCTGAAGACTGCACACATTAAATAAGTTTTGGAAGTCAATTACAGCATCTGTGTTGCAGGCATCAGATTCAAAATGAGTGGATATTGGCAAAAAAAACTGTAAAGTTTAGCAGTTTTAATATTATATTTTTGTCATTTTCATGTATTCAATTAAATATAGGTCAATAAGGAGCTGCAAACCAGTGTATTGTGTTTTTGTTTATGCTTTACACCATGTCCCAACTTCATTGGAATTAGGGTTTGTAAAGCTTGTCTGCATGGATCTACCTGTTGTGGTATACTCCTGTGGCTGATGAGTAGCAGGTTTTCCAGGTGGGAGTGGAATAGCGGACAGTGGACCATGGAGATGCCGAGCCTTTTCTCCACGATGAAGCCCACCGTGCAGTCGTCAGGGAGACGGATCTTTGCTGATGTCTGCTCGAACTGTGAGCCGCTATAACACAATTACACAAAAGCACACATGCATTGATCTATGGTGATGATTTTAAACACAGATATGTTCAAAATATAGGATCAATTCATGGATATTTGCCATTAAACTCTCTGATAATTCTGACAAAGTGAAAACTCCCCTGCATTCAAAACCTTCAAACTGCTTAACTTTTGTCTTAAATTAACACTGAAGGACATTTTGCATATTTCGCTCCATTAACTCCATATTGCATGGACTTTTCTGCTGACCTCTCTGAAAGATACCATATATTTTCAGATTGATTTTCTACTTTCCTGCCTTGGGCAAACATATTTCTTTTTTGTTTGATAGCAGCATGAATACAGGCTTGCAAAGACTTAAACTTACTTCACAGAGGTGATTCATCATTGCAGACTTTTGGTCAGATTTATTTTTTCTTGGTCAAAGTTATATTCATGTTTAATGCAGCTGAGGATAGAGAAATGGATTTGCTGCATTCAAGTGCTTTGAGGAAAGTGAGGGAGGAGAGTTTTATTTCAGAACATTAACTTTCAACCTTGAAACCTGAAATCATATTTTGGTCAGTATGACACCTAGGGTTACTTTGCAAGAATACAGTTTGCTTCTCAGGCTTTCACATCTCATATGACCAAGTGTCAAGGAACTGCTGAGAAACTAAATGAACTTCGACTTTATATATTGAGCACTGGTCCAAATCTAAAGAAAAAAAAAACACATTAAAGATCAAGTAAAGTAAACATTTTATGAAAGCAGTATGCCTATTTTGCAGATTTTTTTTCCTACCATATATTGAGGTTATAATGATGGTTATAAAGAGAGGGATTAAAATGTGACTAATGTGTGATCTTAGTGATGCTGTCTAATATTAACTGTTCACATGAGCAAAGTGACTTTATTATTATCACTAAGTTTAAACAGGACACCAAATATTGTCACTATCGAAATGTTTCTTTCATCTTCAACTGTTTGTAAGTTAAATTTGTGATTATCAATTTAAAAGTAACAGATTTAAGGCAATATTTTTACCACAATGCTGTGAAAAGACTCTGCTGTGAGAGGGCTCCAGGGAATGGCTAATTTGTCAACAATTTGTGCCATGCTGCTATTTAACTGACAGTCTTACATGTCACTTAAACTGGTCTACTTGTCTGTAAAGAGGTTTAAATTAACGCAGCGACACCTCCACACAAGAACTGTCATTTCTTGTTGCATTTTGACTCTTTTTCTTTACAAAACAAAATTGTTTCAGGTACCTTAAAACAGAAATCATAGTTTAAACTTTTAAAAATGGCTCAGTTTCTGTTACTATGTTTAACTGTCTTTATTCTGTCACCTTAGCTAAGTTTATTCAAATCATATCCACTGATTATCAAAATACTGGTCAAATCACTAAGTATTTTCAACTGATTGAATGTGTCAGGTGACAAGACCTAAGCACAGATATCACAGAGGACTGAGCTTGACAAAGTGTTAATCTAAGCTACTTACTTTTTAAGACATTTTGTGATGATTCTTCTGTGAGTTACTTTTTATGTTTGACTGTTCCTGCTTCCACTCTATCTCCCTGCTCCTGCAGCTCCCTCACTCATGTGAGGGGGCGTGCCTACCAGCTGCAGCAGCTCCCTGCTGCAGCACACCTGCATGAGATCTTCTAATCATTTGCACCTACTCAAGCCTCCTGAAGACTCGTCACAGTGCCAGATGATTCCTGCATCTCCTGTGGTAATGTTGGCCCTCTCTATTGCTTTCGAGAAACTCTAGTTATTCTGTAGTGTTTTTTATTGGTCTCTTGTCTTGCTTTGTACTAATTTGTGCCTCTCTTCTCGTCTCTTTCAGTGACTCTGCATGCCCAGCCACAAGCAGCCACACTCTGGTTCACTTACTCCCTCAGCTTTCCCTGATCCTCTCCTCCTTTGTCCCTGACTCCCCTCCTTCGATAAATTACACCTTTTTCTGACCTTCACTGCGAAACTTAACTCTGGTTGCTCTTTGGGTCCTCATAAAAACCTCTGGAACTAGTTTCATAACACATTTAGCTCCAACGACAATAACATATGTAGCACCTGAAGAATCAATCCTTTTCATTTAAAGTTTTATTCATTCAATATACATGACATTCACTGATATACAGTGTTGAAGCTCTGTTGGTTGAGTACGTTTAATGTTTGCCTGCCAGCAGGGGGCAGAGTCGGTGGCAAGTGACTGTCAGACAAGTGGTGGAAGTAAACACGAGTTTTTTTTTAATTTTATTATTCTGTTGAGATATGGATCCTGTGTTGCAGTGAACTGTGCTACATTGACGGTCTTGTGTCCTGTTGTGGAGTAATAAAGGTGAACTCATTCATGCACCATACCTTTGAAGCTTGAATGGTGTAACTCAAACAGACAAGGGCATGTTTGAGTAGGTGATCTTAAATACCTGGCCCATGGAGCCATCTTCTCAGCCAGGCGTCGACTCAGACAGAAGCCCGCTCCTCCAGTGGCAAACCAGAACTGCACTTCTCTCTGAGAGACAGACCAAAAGAAGGCTAGTGTTAGCTTAGCAGTTGCTGTCACCTCCAAAACCCCCAGAATTTGGATCAAGAATAAAAAACTAAAATTTATAAAAGCTATCCATGATGTAGACTTTCATCCTGGTGGCTGGAGGGCAGGATCATCCACAATTTGGGTATGTGAACAACACTGAAGTGAAGCTCTGTAAAATCTGACTGACTGACACCGCCCTTCAGTTTAACTGTAGTTCATACACTACCCTCCTAGCATATGTGTAAATCTGTCTTTAGGTGTTGGTGCCAGCATTTGTGAATTAGATCCTCTTATAAAACTGTTTTCCCTCCTACTTCCCTCTTTCTTTACATCATTTCCTTTTCGAAACACTGCATTTCTCCATTTCCACCTTTGCTGTTCCTCTTTATTTTAAATTCATCATTCTTTAATTTCCTCCCTACTCCATTATTTCTCTGGCTCTTTGTCTTTCATTCCCATCATTTAGATGTTTATTTATTTCAACCCATCCCTCCTTTCTTTTCCTCCCCTCTCTCTCTCTTCCTCCTGGCAGCCTCACCGTCGTGGCAGGAAATCGAAAAAAGATAGGCAGTGAGATGTAAGAAAATGAGCACAGGAGACGGAGAGGGACTTGACTTTCTTTGTGTTTTCTTCCCCAACAATTCATCCACGACTTCTGATTCAGAAGAGAAGAAATATGACTGAAAAGAAAAGAGAAATGAGAAAAGAGGAGGGAACAACGGTCTGTTTTTCAGCGCAATCAGAGAGTCATTTTAAGGAATAGGAGTGAGGGGGAAATGATCGGGGTAAAAGAAAAACAGCAAGTACAGGAGGGATCATGTGATTCTTTAGGAGCTCGCCACAGGATTTACTTAACCTCAACAGGAGAATAATCTATTGGACGGGGAACATCTGCACATGTACTCCACAAAACACATTGACTTCTCTAATTCACAGGCCCTTCCTGGCGTCTCCCTCGCTTTGGTGCGTTTCACCTTCAATCAATACAGCAGCGAGGCGATAATCACTCATTGATCCATGTGAGACCAAACATCCTCCCCATGTGAACAAAGAGACATGGTTCATATACCTCCATACATACGTACACACATGATCTTTTTCCCTGCTGTATACTTTATCTATTGCTTATGGCTGCATGTAAGGAGGAAAAACGTGGTATGGAGGGAGAAAGAGGGAGGCAAACCAAAAACAAGTAAATAAGACCTCGCCTTTGCCGTATATTATTACTGTCGAGGAAGGAACCTGCAGAGCCAAAGAAGAGCATCAAAGAGAGAGAAATAGAAATGAAAATAATGCCAACCACACTCTACAAGTCTTTACTAAAGCTGCATTCACACAGTGACATCTCAGACAACTTTTGCTGACAAAGAGGGAAACATCAAATCACACCAAGTTTAGTCAAACCACGCTGAAGCCACAGTGTCACAGCTCAGTTCTCTCTCTGTTCAGGAATACTCAGGACAGATGCTAATGGTAAACATTGCTGTACATGTTGCCAAACTCTCTGTGTCATTTTAAGAAAATTATGTAAGAAAACAAGCCACAAATGGTGGAATCTGCTCTGAGAACTGGAGGAACAGAGAAACACACGGTGCCTGTTGATTTAGGTGAATAAATCGAGAGCTCATGTCATCAAACTGGGTGAAATAAGACAGCGACTAAGAAAAATCACCCCAGGATGTTTCAGGATGTTCAGGATCAGAGGAGATTATCAGCTTTTATACATACATACATGCAGTGAGCAGCTCTCATCACACAGATCCTCATTGATTTAATGGACATTTATAATTGTTTAGACCAGATTCACTGTTTTGCACACTACAAGGGACAATACAGAGGGGCTGAATCAAAGTTCATCTTCAAAGTAACTATTCAGCTTGTACTGACTGTTAATTTTGTAAAGACAGAAGCCATTGTTTCGATAAGTGTACTGGTAGCACACGCTATGTTCATTGTTGTGGGTAAACTGAGCTATAAAATCATTATTTGTGGAAATCACTGAGCTTGGTCAGCAGGATAATCCCTAGACATCCATACATTTAGCTAATCTTTATTTTGGATGAGGTAATACTTTGCAAATTTCAAGCAAGACTGTAGTTTGATCTTTACACTGCTGGTGTAAGGACACATGCTGTGTTGTGTCTCAAAATAGTGTTGGGCACCATGTACAGCAATGTATAGCATTGGAATCTGTCCCGATATTTCTGAACAGAAAAAGAACTGAGCTGTTGCACTGTGGCACACTTTGAGGCTCATGCCATGTACCTCAAACAAACCCCATGTCAGAAAATCTGAACTGTCCCTTTAATGTCAGACGGGCAATGTTGATGTTCATCAGGTTTGTTTGGTCCTACACGCTGTAAACACCAGTAAGAGTCGACCTCCTCTTAATTTCAGTACCCCCAGTCACAGCTACATTCATGTCTGTGCCAGATGCTTCCTCCTCAGAACTTGAGGCTTGTTATAAAACGTAAGGCGCCCTTTTGGGGCTTAAGTCCTCAACGCATTGTGTCAGAATACTGAGACCAGCTGCAGCTGAACGTAGTGCAATGGCATATACAGTACATTGGCTTTAAATGGTGTTAACTGGGTGATGTTGCAACACGACTGTTCTACGTTCAGCAGCATCAAACTACCTTAGGCCAAAGTCTCTCTAAGCCAGTGTTTTTCAACCTTGGGGTCGGGACCCCACATGGGGTCACCTGGAATTCAAATGGGGTCACCTGAAATGTCTAGTAATTGATAAAAAAAAATTAGGCTGCTGAATTTTTTTTTTAACTAATTATTATTCTTTTTAAAATGAAAACACCACACACAATCTTAAAACAACTCTATTCTATACTTTCACTTTCTTAAATATGAATTTAATTAAAAAAAAATGCAGCATTTAAAAATATCTGAGCTGGCACAACTTGATTGAAGGCCACGATCACGTGACTTTACAGTTACTGGTGCTTCAGTTCCCTCACTTCAACTTAACAAACAGACTTGAAGTCAGTAGAAAAAACAGCATAACAAACCTCCATGGTTTGTACAGTATAGCAAACATGATGAAAAACTAATTCTAGAAAAAAAATGCCTCTGGGGTCCCCAGAAATTTGTGATGCCAAAATGGGGTCACCGACCAAAAAATGGTTGGGAACCACTGCTCTAAGCTGAGCATGCTACCCATGCGTTACATGTCAGGATATGTTATTATCCACTAGCACAACTTTTCTCATCACTTTAGATGTATTCACCTGGGTTAAACACAGTAGTATTGACCCTCTCTGAAGTATCATGTAAATGTACTGAGTGAAGAGGAGGAAGTTAACCCTTTAACGCCTCTTGTATTGTATTGATACGTACTTTTATGATACCTCTACCTAATTAATATAACCAACAAATTACTAAAAAACATCTGAATGCAATCAGATAAATGATAAAAATGTCCTCAAATGAATTATCAGTTGCCAAAAACACCTAATGTATCAAATGAGATACAAAACATTTATATGTTAAATTTCATGGAAATTTTTAGGTTTTCAGTAGAAAATGAAACAAACATTTGAGCTCCAAAATATTAAAATTTTCTGGCTATTATTTGTGTTTTCAGGCATTATAGGGTTAAAACGGGGTTTCAAACTGGAAAATAAAACTGAGAGACTGTTCTGTGGCAGAAAAATGAGAAAAAACAAAATATGTGGTGTTCAATTAAAGACTAATAAATAACAGAGAGGTCATCCTGTCTAAGGAGTCATCTGTTCAGAAAAAATACAATTACGTCTGTGTTTTAGTTTCAGAGTGTGTGGTGTAAAAACGGTTTGAAAGGCTTTTTCAATCCTGCCAAGAGAAAACCCTAAGGGAAGACTTGTGTACTTGGAAAGCAAGAAAACCAACATGTTGAGTGTTAAATCAGATCATTTTAGTTACACTGACTCAGAAAACCTCATCTTTGAACATTTGCTCGAAATGTTAGATGCAAAGGTGGCTCACTAAGACGAGGGTGAAGAGTATTAACCATTAATTTTCTCTCTTTTAATATGAAATGTATCAAGAAAGAAAGAAAAGAAGCTCCTGTTTGGCACAGGTTGACAATGAATCCAAATTTTTTAAGCATTAGCTCTCTATTATATTTGTGAGTTTTAATGACAAAGCATTTTGGAAGTTTTTTGACAGGATTCATGAGTTCATTCAAAGTGGTATTGATAGCTAAATGGTTAGCCAGTGTGTCAAAATCCAGGGCGAGGCTCTTAGCTATATGTCCTTGCCACTCTCTCACCCAGGTTATGAAATAAATTTTTTGTCCTTTATCTAACTCTGGAGCACAAAAACAGACCCCCAAAAGTAATATCAGGTGGTTTTTGCATGTGCAGCTTTGCTGCTTTGTTGCGATTCAGTAGCAAAAACCTACAAGGATCGTTTCATGTTTACGCTAACGTGTCTAAAGTCATGATGTCACAGCCAGCTGTCCAATGAGTTCAAGTCCTGCAATGCATTATGGGGAGAAAGCCAGCAGGTTAGACCACCCACAAACCGTATAATAACAATGACAGCAGATATTAAATGTCTTACGTAAGATTATGCAGACGAGTATATTTGTCAATGTTAACTCTTGCTGGTGAACAATAAGGGACATCAGATAGCATGGAGGCTTATTACAATGTAACACCCATTGAAGTGTCCACAGACAACCTGTCAGGGATGTGGACGAGGCATAGCAGCTTTAAAAAACATAATTTTCCTTCTTAAAAAAGTTGAGCTAATACAGTCAGATCTGCTTATTACATGCAATGTTATGCGTCCTCTTGAAAAGTTGCTTGTAAACATTACCAGTTGCCAGTTGCATTTTTCTGGGGTTGTTCCAAAAGTGCAGTTGGGCTTTTTTTTCTCCCACTCCAAACACAAATGTAGATTTTATTGTAAAAAGAGGGGCAAAATGATGTTTCCACCAAAAAGAAATCCTTATAGCCAGAGTTAAATTTACTTCTAATATACCTATTACTGTTCTCACCATAATAAAACTGTAGAGGATCAACCTAAAACTTAATTAAAAGCCTGACGATGTCTGTTTGGTTACAAAAATTAAGGTTAGACAGACTGTTAAGTGATAACGGAGTTATAAATAACAGCAGCCTTTAACTCCAATTCTGTATAAAGATAGGATGATCCACCTCCAAGCAAAAGGGCGTTGAATAAGTAAATTAAGAGCAAAATAAGAAAAAAACATCACTGTGAAAATGAAATGTAATGTAGATGAAAATAAAAGCAAGCTTCATGTATTTTCTGGCAACACAGAATACAATCTGCAGTAATCAATCAGAGCAGGAGGAGAAGAAAACATCACCCACTGGATGTTGCATACTTTTACAGCTCACCAACATGGGGGCAAACATGAAGACAACTGTGTCTGTTCTTTTGCTGTTGTTTTTCTGTCTGTTTGTCCTTCTGTTAGCAAGATAATTCCAAAGATTACACATGGACTTCACTCTTGATCATGGTGTAGTTATGAGCGCCAATGTCATTGCTGTGATATTATTATTATACAGAGCAGAAGTGTGGTCCCACAGCCTGACTGAATAATCTTGGATGCTTGATTGTAAATTAAAAAAAAAAAAACAGGAGAAAATCTTAGTAGTATTGCAGTGAGGGATTAGGGAGGGGACCAAAGTACTGTTACTACTGTTTTAGCTGATAGGATTTCATGTTACTGTTACTGAAATAGAATTTAAAAGTGCTTCTGAGTCAATGAAATGCTCTGAGTTTGCTGATGGGCTGCAACCATTTCATTGACTTATACTCTAGTCATTGAATCACACTGTCTTGGAAAGCAGCACCTAGTTTCGAATCCCTTGTTAAATAAATACTGTAATACTGTAGCTACCGTTGTGTTTCCCTCCAGCAGCTCATGAGCAGTGATGGGTTTGTCCAGGCTGGGTTTGCCCACGTAGATGTCCCCCTCCTGAGGGAAAGCGGAGAGCAGAGAGAGGAGAGCCTCTGGGTTCACGTAGTTATCATCATCCACGTGACAAAACCACCTGAGGAGCCACACAGAGAGAGAGACAGAGTATAAATGAAGGTAAGATATTACACTTTTGTTTGATTTAACACTCTGGATCTCTCCACTTTTCCCCATTGCTCCTCTTATTTGTAACTGCAGACTTGAAAACTCATTTCCCTTTTGCTGGTTTCAGTTTTGTGGCTGTTCAGAACTTCAGAATGAAAATAGCTCAAAAGACGACAGATGGTACATCACATTATCATAAGGAACTCAGAAGTTTTTGGTTAATCACTTTGTTAAGTTTGGTAATTTTCCATCAGTTCTGTTTGAAAAACCATCCTTATGTTCATGGAAAGGAGCATGGATTTTAGTGGGAGTTATTCCTCAGATTAACATAAAAAAAAGTCACCAAAATGTGTGATCAGAATCCTTACATCTAGATTCTATTTGCTGTCATGATGTGGAGGTGAAACAGCAGACCCCTGATTAACAAGGAGAAATGCAACGACATTTTTAGTTTCCGTTTTTGTCCATGTGAACTTGTTTTTATTATTTACTGTCTGGAAAAAAGGTTATTGACGAAAACTATGATGAAAATAATTAGACAACAAAATTAACACTGGTATAGAGTGCATTACAGTAGTAGAAATAGAAATAAAAGCATCAATAACTCACTCAAATCATTAAAGGATAAAACAGATTTAATTTTTGATAAAAGCCTCAAAAAATACAAACTAAATTGTACCACTGAGCAGGAGTTTGGCAAGGGTCAGCACCATGCGTCTTTGTTTTTGTTCTGTTGATCCCATCCGCTGTGAAAGTTCACAGTGGATACCGACTTTATTGCTGTACAATTCCACAGTTAGTGGCCTTAAGTTTGACATATTTCATCACAGGTTTGTTCTGGTTTGAAACAAGACTCAGAGAAAAGAGCAGACATCCAATAATACTGCTTCTTCTTTATGTCTAGCTGAATTTCTGTCCCTCTCCTGTTAAGAACTTCACTTTCTCTGAGTGGAATCAAGCTTCTCCACGTCCTCTCCAACGCCACCTCGATGATTGGCCATGATGTTAAATCTTCTCTCCAAAGCGGACAGACTCTCACAGCCACATCAGAGTCCAAATAACAGAGCTGCTGATACAAAGAGCTGCTGTGTTTCCACTGCCATCCTAATGACTGCCCAACAACACAAACCGTGGCTCTCCAAACCAAACAGCCTCACTTCTCTCTGCCGTCCAATAACAAAGTGAGACCTGCAGCCAAACTGAACACTGCTTCATTTCTTCTGCCATCTTTGTAACACCGTGGCGGCCACAGACTCAGTCACACACCAAACACAAGCTGCTGAATCTCACTGTGTTTTCATAAAAGTCTAATTTAGGACAGAATGCTAATTACACCATTCATCATACGGCTGGATCCGTCCAGTCTGTGGATGAAATGGTAAAAAAACAATCACAAGACAAGATCCATCCATCCTTTAACCATACCAGTTACCCTTACTGGGGTCTCAGGGGGCTGACATCCATCCTGACATTGGGCCAGAGGCAGGGGGGCACACTGGAGTGGAAGCCAGTCAATCACAGGGCTGATATCTAGAGACCATTCACACAAAATCACACCTAAGCACAATTTAGAGTCTCTAATTAACTTAAAAGCATGTTTTTGGTCTGTGGCACGAAACAAGAGTACTTGGAGAATACCCATGCATGCACAGGTAGAACATGTAAACTCCACACAGAAAGGCCCTGACTGACTCAGGGAGTCAAACCGGCAACCTTCATGCTATGAGGCAAGAGCACTACCTGCTGCGCCAAGGGTGCTGCCAAGAATTGTGGCCCCGATGAGAAACATCACACTGTGCTCCACCACCACTGCCTGAACCAGTCCTGCTTAATCGCTTAAACCAGGAGTTTCAAAACTTTTCAGCCCATGACCCCCAAAACCACAATACCAGGAACAGTAAACACTGGAGCACAAGACCGCCATATATTATTACTCTCATGTGTGAACTTAAAAACGATATTTTTGGGGAATTTCTGGCCTTTACGGATAAAGTTGAGACAGCAGGCAGACTCGGAAAGGGGTAGAGAGAGTGGGGGAAAACAGGGGGCAAATGGGCCTGAGGTGGGAATTGAACCCAGGGCCAACCACACAAGGCAAGAGCCTTCAAACATGTTGTGTGCATAGTTGTTAACCACACCAAACCAGCACTCCCAAGCTGTAAACCTAAACTTTGGAGAATTTTCACACATTTCTCTTATTTCATTAGAAAAAATGGACGTCATGTCCTCCGAGCTAAAGAGGAAAAGGACCATCCACAATGTTTTCAGAGCAAAGGTCAAAAGCCAGCATCTGTGATGGTATGTGTTGGAGCCTGTGGCATGGGTAACTTGCACATCTGTCGAGGCATCATCACTGCTGAAAGTACAGGTTTTGGAGCCTCATATGCTGCCATCTTTTCCAGGGACGTCCTTGCTTATTTCAGAAGAACAAAGTCAAGCCACATTCTGCATGTGTTACAGCAGCGTGGATTTGTAGTTGAAGAGTGCAGGTACCAGACTGGCCTGCCTGTCTCTCATTGAAAATGTGTGGCACATTCTGAAGAGCAAAATATGACAACAGAGACAACTGAAGTCGCACATCAAGCAAGAATGAGAAAGAATTCCAACTAATGTGTCCTCAGTTCCCAAACGCTTATCGAGTGTTATAAAAAGAAAAGGTGATGTAACACAGTGGTACACATGCTCCTGTTCCAGCTTTTTTGGAACATATTGCAGGAATCAACTTCAAAATGGGTGAATATTTTCAAAAAAAAAAAAAAAAGTTTATCAGTTTGAACATTAAATATCTTGTCTTTGTGGTGTACTCAGTTGAACATAGGTGAAAAGGGATGTGCAAATCATTGTATTCTGTTTTTATTTAGGTTTTGTTGATGTCCCAACTTCATTTGAATTGGAGTTTGTAATTCAGGGGTTAAGTTGGTGGCCACAGATTTTCTGAAATGGTTTAGCCCTCCAAAGAAAATGTTCAATCTGGTTCTATACATTAAACCCACGTTGACCAAAAAGCAAGACTCTTGGATTTACAAGGTTTAAAGCACTGATGTTTCAGACTTTGTTTGGTTGTCCTTAGAGTCCAAACTTGGACCTGGATTTGGTCGATCCTCTAAAGACTTGACAGCATCATATTCATTGTTTTTACTCACACAAACCTGAATGACTGATTTAGGGACTGAATAAATCAACAAAGACATTAGGAAATAAAATCATAGACAAAGCTTTAAATTGTATCAATGCTCATGTTACCCGGGAGGATTATTATCTTTGATTTCAATGTCTGCCTCTTGTTGACGGTAGTTAAACTTTAATGTGTCTCACCTTTTGTCTGTGGACATGAAGCCGTCGTACTCTGCAGACATTTTACAGGACAGAGCCTGCTGACTGTGGTCAGACTGACAGCCTGTGACCACCATGTTATAACCTGAAACAGACAGAAAACACCTTCAGCCTTCAAAGGTAATGTCTCCTGAATAAATCAGTCTTTACCCAACTGATACACAGTCTTTTTATTATTTATTCTGAGAGTTTAGCCTGCTGAGGGTGAGAGCGATGATAGAAGGAGTGGAGGAGGGACTGTAGGAAGAACAGAACCGAAGAAGAAAACATTTCACAGATCTGATTTTAATACGTGTGTGTAGGAGATGAAGGAGTCCATCAAATGTTGTGAGCAAACTCCCGCACAGTTTTAAAAGTAAGCGTGCAGGAGTTTGCCTGCAAGATCAGATGAAAAGAGGAAAACTACAGAGGGACTTCAGGGTCATGCATATGAAAAAGCACTTCGAGGAAAAAAAAGTGTAAATGTTGAGAGTAAAACTGAAAAATAATGAGAAAAATAATTCCAAATGAAACGTTGAGAACATTGTTCAAATACAAAATCAAGATCAAAAGCCTAAAAAAGTCCGAACATCAAGAATAACAGTGTGATGCAACATTAAAAATAAAGTCAACCCTTACATTTCAATCTTATTTTCAATACTTGACTTGATTCTAGACATTTCTACTTTTTCTCAAACCTGACACACCAAATATTTCACCAGTCCGTCTGGGAAAGACTTCATAGAAAGTGTTTGGGAATGTTTCAGAAGCATATTAAGTCCATGGTCTGTGACAGAACTTCATTTTGCTTATTAAGAAAGTCAAAATAATGAGATAAGCTGTGGACTGTCTCCTTGTGGAAGTTATCTGCTGGCTGATCCACATCTTGCCTGAGGAGACCCACTTCTTTTGTATTTTGTCATTTTTTTGTTTATTCTTTTGTAATCAATCTTTGCTTTTCTTTTTATGAGAAGTATTACCTTGTTTTCCCAGGACAAAAGGAAGAAGGAAATGTCAAGTTTCTTACAACTGAATGACTAAATAAGTTAAAAATATATATATATATATAAAAATAAATAAAATAAAAATTTAGGATGAAGTAACAATAAAAAAAATGTATTTCATTAGCTATGGACTTTAAGGTACTTTACAAATTACAATGGTTTTATTCAAATCCATATGTTTGTTAAAACTATTTTTTCATTTGGAATTTTTTTGACTCAAAAAGTAAACAAAGATTTTAAACTTTAAAAACTGTGGTTTCCCAAATGGTGGTTTATGTTATGTGAAATTGAATTTTGATTTTTGGAATTTACCTTTTTATCTTTTTTTTCTGAAAAGAACTCCTTGAGTGATTTCATGACCAGAGAAAAGTTTGAGTGTTAAAAAAGCAGAATATTAAAGTCACAGAAACTGTACGTTTAGGTTGAAGCTCACCTTCTGATCGCAAATCTTCATCCTCCCTGTCTGTGAAAATGAAAGTCTAGACAGAAACAAAGAGGAGACAGTAAATTAGATACCCATATTCATCCTTTTTAACAGAAATCCTATAATATATTATCATCATAAGGTGGTCTCATGGAAAAACAAACAGGCATCATCACACAGAGGGAACAATGGCTATCTGTCTCAGTCTATCTATGATTCTATTTATCTATTTCTATCAATCTATGAATCATTCTATTTCTCTCTATCCATCTATCAATCTATCCTCTTATCTATTTGTATCTATGTATCAACAGATTTTTGATAACTGACTGTAAAGCCTGTAGGGTCTTATTTTATATGGATGTCTGCTTCCTGTGTGTGTTTGTGGGTAATGATCAGTCTCTTTGTCTAGACATCAGTGGGAGGTCTGCTTTTATTACAATTAATTGTCTCCATTCAAAAACTAGACAGACAGATGGATATGATCAATCAATCGATCAGTGGTACAACACTGGCCTCTGGTGGTGAATGATAGAAAGTAACACTCACGTCAATCCCACTTAGAGCCAGTTTTCACTTAATACCTTTGTCTTTGAGTAAAATAGACTGTATATGAATGATCAAATTCTTATACAGTTGACATCTTCTTAACTTTAATTGTTTTAACTTTAAGCATTAGATTCACATGCCAATCTCCCTCTTAATTAAGTACACAGTGTTAGATATGGGACCCTCTTGTCCTCAGATCTGCTTTAATTCTTCGTGGCATAGATTCAAGCATTGACCCTACATTGGGTAGTGGTCTAAAAATTTGTAAAGCACAGCGCCTAAATAGCTGTCATAATTTAGATGAGAAAAAACGCACAGAGGATAAAATAAGTACTGTAGACTGTTCTGCAGATGACCAGCAGAGGGGAGCAGAGTTCATTATTCACCTCCATGTGTTCGTGTTTTCCAAATGTTGTGATGCCATGTGATTTAAAACTTTGACAATGAGGACATTTTGGACAACTCTGAATTCTTCAAGAAACCTTCAAGGCCTTGATTCAGGTCTAAAGTAAGATAATACTTAAGTGAATGTTTGGGTTAAATATTGTTCAGATAGACATGCAGAAGAGATGTTTATCTTCTGTTACAGGATATGATTCAGGTCCAAAGTACAACCTAGAAAACCCATTCCCACAAAATATCGCAGGGCCACATAGAAAAACGGATAACCATACACTCTCACGCTCATACCTGAGGGCAGTTTGGAGTCACCAGTCAACCTAATGTTTTTGGTCTGTGGGAGGAAGCTGGAGTACCCAGAGAGAACCCATGCATGCATGGGAAGAACATGCAAACTCCACACAGAAAGGCCCTGACCAGCCCGGGAATCAAACCGGTGACCTACTTGCTGTGAGGCACCTGCTACCTGCTGCACCACTGTGCCGCCCACAAATAAATTTATTATTACCTCCGCCAAGGAGGTTATGTTTTTGCCGGTGTTGGTTTGTTAGTCTGTATTCAAAATAACTTGAAAAGTTATGGACAGATTTGGTGAAATTTTCAGGAAATGTCTGGAATGGGATAAGGAACAAATGATTAGATTTTGGGACTGATCTGGATCACCATCCGGACCCAAGAATTCTTTGAAGGATTCTTTCACATTGCAAGATAGGACCATTTTCAGCATTTCTGCATATAACTCCACAAAAAAAATGGTCAGGGCACAGGTCTATGCTCTCTGAATGCTTTTCTAGTTTTTATTATTATTATTATAAGAAGAAAAGCACTTCTAGTAAGTGTAAAACATTTTTTATAAATCTATTTTTGACACAACTAAACTGTCACAAAAAGCAGGTCTACTTTAGTAAAAAAGATACTTTGAGGTCGCTTTTACTCCTAAAATTCAGCAGACTTGGTTCGGTTTGGTGGTGAAGTTGCAACACTGTTTCATTTTGCTCTTGGTTTGGTTTGCTTTTAAACTGCATCAAGTCAGACGCACCAAAGCCTGTCAAATGCTGTGTAATCTAGCCTCCTGCCACTAGCTGAGGCTGCTTGCGGTGTTAGTTCCTGCCATCCGGCCCATCGATGCATTATGAGCCGGAAATATGCAACCAGCATCGAGTAATAACATTGCTCAGCACAAAGCAGTTTGGGAGTATTCCTTGCCATAATATAAAGATAAATATGCACTTAAGCAGCTTTGGATGGCACTTGTATATTGACTGGAGCGATATGTCAACATGTTGCATGTGGATTTGTAGACCTTAACCTATCAACAAGACCAGATGCAGGTAGTGCTAGCAATGCTAACTATCTGTATTTTCTGTTGTGATTTTCAGCCAAATCCAAGCCATAATGTTTGGTTTGGATTGCTTTCACACCCACCCGAACCGAACTCTGGTCTACTTGGAAGCAAACCAAGACCCCTGTTTTTTGGTGGACCAGAGTTCTGTTCTCTGGTCCGCACCAGAGTTCGTATGAGCTGTCACACTAGCCCAAACGAACCAAACTTGCCAGGAAAACGAACCAGAGTTTGTTTGGTCCTGAGCAAATTTGGTAGGTGTGAAAGCACCCTAAGAAAATATTGTCATTGGTATCAGTATATGGAATAATGAGTTCTACATATAAGCATATCCGATATTGTCAGAAATCCATTATCTCGCACCCCTAATTAGCCTTGTTCCCATGAACAAATCGCCTCCTGTGATGTTTTGTGGGGACATGACTAAAAACTAAAAGAAACAAACAAAATATTCCAGGTGGTCAGTGATCTTGTATTTACCCTGCAGCTGTTAGTACACAAAGAGAGTACAGGAGAGGAAGACGTCACAATTAGACAGTGATCAGTCCCTGAGTCTGTCCATGTCAGTCAGTCTACCAGTTGTGCTATCTCTGACCTTGATCGACCTTATGCTATGGTAAACAGTTAGGGGACAAAGGGTGGGACATGTAGAGGGTGATTAGTTTGTATTTATATTTCATGGTCCTAAATAAGTCACTCATAGTAAATGCTTTCTGCTCCAACACTTGTGTTTCCGGCACAGGGCAGATTAGACTCTGAGTGACAGCCTCTGCCTCTGGGCTTGTTATGAGCGTGTGTGTTTGTGAGTGTGTGAGTAACCGTGTGTGTTCGTTCTGTTCTGCAATCAGTCCCTGCACTTCCTGTTCTCTGACTAGTTTCCGGTTCAGCATTGTTAACAGAGTCTCCACACGGCGGCTGCTTCCTCTCGGCCCAGACAACCTGCCTGCACCACTTCCTGTGTCAGTGTGTGTATGAGTGCGATGGCGTCAATGTGTTCATGTTAATGGTATATAAACGTGTAAGGGGTTTGTTTCTGCGTGTGCAGACTCTCATGACTACAATAACATGTTTTGAGATGTTAGTTTTTATTTTGCATCAGAGAGATTAGTAAGTGCCCAAATGCCATCATCTCGCCCTTGAGTGATATTTTACTTTTCACAACAATTATACAAAACATAATCTGTTGCTCAAACTGAAAATCAACATTAAAGGGATACGCCAACATTTTTTTCTTTTCATGTCTTGCCTCACTTCAGAGTCCAGGTGAAGCAGATAGACACCATTATTTCAACTGTGTATGCAGTAACAAGGAAGATACAGGCTGAGTTCAACCACCACAAATTAGCTTAGCTCAAACACTGGGAGTCAATGGGTAGTGTTAGCCTGCCTCTGCCTACAGTCATTACATAAACTCTTATGCAACTCCAAATGGTCCTGTGTGCTTGTTGTGACTATCACGCTATCTACTGTTAGTCTAAGATGAGCACTTTTGCACAAACCACAGTGGAAGTGCTTGTAACGTCAACAAAACAAAGCACAAATGTTGACAATCTGCTTGTCATGGACTTGGACTGAGGCAAGACACAAAAACAACACAAAAAAAAGGTTGGCGTATCTTTTTAAATTCTTTTTTACTCCACACTGTAAATTTATTACACCACTAACCCTATGGTGGCTCTCTGATTGGTCTGTTGAGCCCCCTTCCCTAATTGCAACAGTCTCTGGGCTACTTCTGGTTAGACAAACATTTGCCCAGGCCAAGTCATTCATGGTATTGATTGACACTGTGGACAAAATATCATTACTTAAAGGTCCAATGTTTTGGTGTGTTTGACCATTTACATCATGCCTTAAGATCTATAAAGCAAGGATTTTATTTAAGTTGAATTAAAAAAAGTACATACTCTGTCTCTGTAGAGGATTGGATGCAGCTCTTTTTCCCTCCCCTTTGGAAATGCTAACATCTAAGGGGGGAGGCTATGATAATGAGCTCTGCGCTGATTGGCTGCCACAATGATGTCTGATAAGAGGGAGAGGACTTTAAAAACAGACATGGCGTCTGCCTGTGATGAACAGAAAACACATGTAGGTGGAGGCTGTATAGCAATGACATCATAATCTCCAGGAAGTAAAAACAGAGCATTTTAAGGGGAAATTTCTTTAAAAAGGAACAGAGCATTTCTTCATGAGTTGAGAGTTTAATAAAAGATGTCGTGCTTCTGCTCCCTGAGCTCCTTCTAACAACATTAATGGATGACTTACAGCAAAGTTTCAGCAGCAGGACCACACCTTGATCTCTCTTCCCGTTCCCCTATAAATGCAAACTTGACCATTTCTGAACTTTGTTTTGCGTATGTTGGGCATCTCTCCTTCCCACCCCTTCTTCTATTTTGTCTTTTCTCCTATCTTTAGGATCCTTTAAAAGGGGATCCCCCAAGATGTTTCCCAAAATCAATGTGTCATGTCAAATGCTTCAAAATTCAGTTTATCAGTCCAACTTCAACAATAAATATTTGTCAAATTCATTATCTTGACAGTGTTGTCCTTACAAGTGAAAAGCAAAGAATGTTAATTTTACAGCCATGGGGTCTTTAAAGGGTGTGTCTGGGGTGCCTGCAGGAGTCTCATATTCTCAAGTCAAGTGCCAGGGTATCTTGCTATATTTTAACTAAGCACAAAAGTAAGTAAATTTGGTAGATTATTTCTTTGTTGTTGCGATGCTTCATGGCAATAAATCTTATACTCTTGGAAAGCCTGTTCATCTCCCCTTTCAAATGGTGCTGCATTTGTATTTGGGTTACACCCATAAAAAATTGGCAAATCCTCTCCACTAATGCCAAACAGTTTTCTTTGCTGTCACAACTGACTCTTGTTTGGAGCCCCCAGGTGCTGACAATCAGGTGCCTGATTAGCATTGGAATTTGCAAGGTACAATGAAATAATCTTTACCTCACAGGAGCATAAAACCACTTTGAGGTAGTTTTGGCTGTTTCATAATGCCAATCGCAGGGAAGACCATTGCTCTCATTTATTAGAGAAATATTCAACCTGACTTGATTTTACTTTACCAGCACTTTACTGCATCATGAGACCAAAAACGAGAAGCAGCAAGAAGCAACACTTCCTCTCAAAAACACAGCTCATGTGTTTCACTTATTCTAAAAAAGGAAATGAGCTGTTTCACAAATCATGACTAGGATTTGAATGTTTTCTCATCTTATTTTTTATATTTTTGCTACAAAGTGCAAATCTATCAACAATTTTTTACCATAAGTTTCTCAAGAACAAGTTAAAGCATAACTTCTTATGAAAACCTTCACCTAAATGTCCCTGTGCTAACTTTTACAGATATCATTTCAAAATTAACTCATCAATCATTGTTAGCAGCCATTTTTGACAAATGGGGTCTCTTTAGATTAGGATTAAAGGAATGTTTTTGGTTTAGTGTTGTGTCGTTTCGTGAGCCTCTTATCATCCATAGATACGACGTGAGTTGACAAAGCTTCACTAAGAAGACAAGTGACGAGCCGGCCAGCGCAGGACTGAGAGAGTGTAGGCGAACGTGTACTAAAGAGGAAGAGAGCAGACAGCAGTTTGCTGCATGTCTCTGATCACTTGTCAGGCTGACTCAAGGTTGAACTCATAAGATTTTGAGTGTCATGGTCAAAGGTCAAGATCATTGTGTCTCATTGATGATTCTGTTATTTACTAATGTGCACCTGCGCCTACAATAGCTTTTGTAAATCTTCAGCATGCTTTTGATTTCAGCTCAGAGATCAGCTCAGGCAGCTTGTTCTAAACATAGAGAAAACTGAACTCATGTTGTTTGCATCTACAAGAGCAACCAAAGGAACACTGAGAAAACTGTTAACATAGACAGTCAAGAAAATGAGCTTGTATCTCATTTTGAGTATTTGGGGTTTCTACTGAATGAAAACTTGTCTTTTAAAGAGTATATTCAGCATGGACAGCTGAAAGTTTTACTTGGTCTTATTACAGAAACAAGTCCTGTTTCTCTTTTAATAAGATGGATTACACAACCTGAGATCATTGAGTTTTGTGTAGTTTGTTTCTCCCAAAGTCCAAACTGAATGGGGAAAGAAGGCCTTTAGCTTCTCTGCAACTCTTGTGTGGAATAATCTAAAGACTGAATTCAAGCTGCATGACCTGGTGTCTATGAATGTTTTTAAAACTGCAGTGAAAACTTTGGAACACAGACTTTCTGAATGTCACTGTTTTAACTGATGACTTACAATTGTTTCCTCACTTCATTTGTACTGTATGAGTCTGAGTGACTGTTTGATGAAACTGTGTTTTGCTGCTATACTTGGTCAGGTCTCCCTTGAAAAAGAGATCTGCTGATCACAATGGGACAAGCCTGGTTAAATAAAGGTTAAATAAAAAACCAGAAAGCACTTGGAGAGCGCAAACCCCCGCCAAGGTAGGTTTTTTGTGGAGTTATATGCACAAACTCCGAAAATGGTCCTATCTCGCAATGTAGAAGAATCATGTAAAAAATTCCTGTATCCAGATGGTGATCCGGATCAGTCCCAAAACCTAATCATTTCCTCCTTATCCCATTCCACACATTTCCTGAAAATTTAATCCATATCCATCCTTAACTTTTCAGGTTATCTTGAACACAGACCGACAAACAGACGAACAAACTAACCAATGCCAGCAAAAACATTACCTCTTTGGCAGAGGTAAAAAAAAATTCCAAAATTTCCGACCTGTCTTTTTCCAGCCGTGGCAGGACAAACTGAGAAGAACTGTAATGGATGAGGGCTAGGATGTCACCAAAAACATGCTCACTAAAATGCCCTTATGAGTGTATGGGTGTATGAGTATGAGTGTGAATGATCGTCTGATTCTCTATGTGGACCTGTGATCAGCTGGATACTAGTTGAGGGTGTACCCCACCTCTCGCCCAGTGTAAGCTGGGATAGGCTCCAGCCCCCGCACCCAAAAGGGAAAAGCAGTTTAGCTGATGGATGGATATAACAGATGAAACAAAAACATCTCTTTATTCTGATATCATGGTCTTAATTGGCTGCATGGAGCCAAAAGACCCTGTTTTCAGTGTTTCTTTAAGCATTTTGAAATCAATCTTTTTGGTCTCAACATGTTTGTTTTCAGTTGTGTTGAGCAGTTTTATAAAGAGAAAACTTTTTTATAAAGCCAATTAAGAAATCAAAAGTGCAGCTTCCAAACAGACAGAGAGTGTTCTCATTTCTTCTAATTTTTTAAACCTACTGATCAAAGGTTGGATGTTTTCTTCTTTAAATTAAAAATATTTATATCGGGATATTTTGTAGACGGAAGTCTTTAATACACTTTAAAGCAGTGATCATCAGCTGGAGGCCTCACACAGCAAAAACACTTGAAGAGTTATTATCAACACTACCAAAGTGCCTGTTTGGGTCCACACTACGTGGTGTTAACCCCTAAAGCCTGTTCGATCATATTTGATACATACCTTTATGATACCTCTATCTAATCAATATGGTCAACAAATTACTAAAAAAAACATCTGAATACAATCAGATTTTTAAAAAAAAATGTCCTCAAGTGCATTATCAGTTGCCAAAACACCCAATGTATGAGGTACAAATAATATATATGTTAAATTTAATGGAAAAGTTGATTCTTTTGGATTTCAGTAGAAAGTGAAATAAACATTTCAGCTCCAGAAAAATACAATTTTCTGGCTATAATTTGTGTTTTCAGGCTTTGAAGGGTTAAATTAACTCTTTTGGGCAACTTAATATTTGTCAAGTTTCATTACAAACTCTTTTTGGAAATAAAATCTGAGACTTTCTAACTCTAGCAAGTTTTACTTCTTATGAACACCCCCATGCAGTGTTATGAATGTGAACACTACTCTTCATAATTTGCTGTGCTGCAATACATTATGCCCCCTTCAGCCTCCCATCTGCCCTCAGGATGTATTCAAATTCTGAAAATGTTCTGAGGAAATCAGAGATATTTCTTTCATTAAATTACTACAGCAATCCTCCAAAAAAAATGACACTGAAACAGTTTAATCACTTCAAGTTTGATCTTGTCAAAATCCACCAGTCAGCCATTGTTTAGGGGCATTGATATCATCCAGTGATGGACGTCCCAGAGGGGAGACATAATACATCAGTTACCCCCATGGGGCTGGCAGTATTGTGAGTTGACTTTAAAGGCTAAGGATAACATACATTATAGAAGAAATAAAAAGAATATTATAGTGGAAAAAACATGTGCATATGGTAGAGGATAATGGCTACTGAAAAAAAAAATTTGATGTTAATTTTTTTTTTTTTTAAGTCTGTGGAAAAAGTCAAAATTCAGAGAAAAAAGTAATTATTCTGACTTTAAAAATCAGAATTAAAGGTTAAAGTCAAAATCCTTACTTTAAAGTCAGACTTTTTTTCAGTCAGATTTCTTATCTGAATCTCAGAATTCTGATTTTATTCTCAGACTCTATGCAGCCTTTCAGTTTTTAGTAGCTCTAATCCTCTTCTGTATAAGTAAGACCAAAATACTAAATTACCTAAATTTATCATATAAACCAGTCCACACAGCTCCCATCACGTATAAACTGGCCTTTCGATCTTTGCTGTAAAGGAAGTGACAACGTCTGCTTTAATGTATGAATATTTAAAGTTGGGACTGAATAGCGAGGAAATTCATCCTAGCCTCGAAAAAAATCACAGTAAAACATATTTATTACTCTAATTGGTCTTGACTAACCACTTCCAAAGCAGCCCACAGGAGCAAAAACAAGACTCACATGCGCTTTGGTCCTGGAGATCCACGTCTCCAAAAGCAGCGACAGGCGCGTCTGGTGAAACCTCCCTGTTGTCTTCACGGCGATGAAAATGTCCTCTAGCTTCAGTCTCCGCTGGGGGACAAGTGGACCATCAGTCGCAGGGTGTTTTCCCTCCTCACTGCTGCTGTTTTTACCCGGGGTGTGTGCGTCTTTGGCCGGGGACGCAGCCTGCTGGATGGATCGGTGGAGCGCGCCGGAGGACGGAGGGTGATCCGCGCTGACTTTGGGGGGGCTGCTGGTGCGTAATTGGAAATCCACGTAGAGGATGATGAAGAAGGTGATGATTAAAACAGGCAACCTCCGACGGATCCATCTCTTATGCATGGTAGACAAAAGATAATTATATTATGTTGATTTTAAAGATAATCCCCTCGTTCAAAGTTCTCATGTTCACTTGTTTCGCTCTCTGCTCCATCACCGTCTTTACGCGTAACGTCAATTTATGAAGTTTAACCCTTTTTACATTTACAATTTACATCCCTGCCTTTTAAAATCATAAATAATCTAGCTAAGCCCTAAACACTTTGATAAATTATTTAAAAATAATCGACAGCTTCATGGCAGGACTCGTTTCCACTCATTTTCTGAGAAAAGCTGCTGACACTGATGAATTTGACTTTGTCACAGTTTCAGCTCTGCCCACCTACTGTCACAAGTGTGAAGTCACACGAAGTCAGATAAGAGTGATACTTCCTGATTTGGATTTCAAAATAAATCGTAAAAAAAAACTAGCATTTTAGTCTACATCCGGTTGTCATGTGTCTAATTGAGATCAAATTTGCCGCACAAACAAGGAAGAATAACAGAAATGAAGGATCCCGAAACTGCCACACTGACAGTCTAATTTACCAGATAAGGACACTTAAAAGTCAACTTGTGAGCAATGATGCTCCAAAACCTTTAAATATTCCACAGAGTATTTTTTACTTGTGGTAGGGATGGGCAACTGTGATGATCAAGAGGGCCACATAAACCCATTCTCACTGCCTGAGGGCCACATTGATGCAAGTAACCCAATATAGTGAAAAATAACTGAACAAAAAAACAGCAAATATGAGTTTTCTTCAAGACTGATCAGAACCACAATTCAAATGAAGTCGCGCCATTGTGTAGGCTGTAAATAAATACAGAATACAAAGATTTGCCATTCTTTTTGACTTATATTCAGTTTAATACTCTACAAAGACAAGATATTTGATATCCAAACTGCTAAACCTCATTGTTTCATTGCAAACATTCACTCATTTGGAATTTGATAACTGCAAAGAATTAAAAAACTGGGACAGGGGTTACAAAAGTCAGGAAAGGTGAGAAATACTCAAAAACACCTGTTTGAGAGATTGCACAGGTGAACAGGTTCAATGGAAACAGGTGAGTGTCATGTATAAAAGAAGCACCCCTGAAGGCTTAGTTGCTCTCAAGCAGGGATGGGTGAAGTTCATAACTTTGTGAACAACTGTGTGAACAAATAGTCCAACAGTATAAGAACAATTCACTGTACAATTGCAAGGAATTTGGGGATTTCATCACCTACAGTCCATAAAATCACCAAAGGATTCAGAGAAATCTCTGCACATAAACCAAAACTCAGTCATGCAAAGTGAAAGCCATCTGCTAACAAATAAAGCACGATGCCCAACCACATCTGAGATGGACTGATGCAAAATTAAAAAGTGTGTTGTGTTCTGGCAATTCCACGTTCACATTGTTTTTTATGGAAATCATGGTAGTATGATTTCCATATAAACAAAAGTGTTGTTGTTGTCCATCCCTCTGTGGCCACAGTGTACACATCTTCTGATGACTTCGTCCAGCAGGATAAGAAGCCACACTGTAACAAGCTTGCTGTAAATTTTACAGTAACTTACTGGCAACAAGATGTCAGTAGGTTACAGTAAATGTCTTTACTATATTTTAATTAACAGCATAATTACTTTATTGCAATAACAATAAAGTTTAACTATTGTATTTTTTACACAAGGTATCATTACTGTATTTCAATTAATAGTTAATTACTGTTTTTCAAAAAAAGCATCCTTTCAGTATTTTGATTTACAGTATCATTGCCGTATATTATTCTACACCTTTAATGCATTTTAAATTATGGTAAAGTTATTGTATTATAACTCATTTTATTATATTTTTAACTATTTAAATGATCATATTTAGTTTTGTAAATAAAAAAAAAAATCAAATACATACATTTTTATTGAATAAAATCATTCTCAAGCATTTGTTTAAAAAATGTGAAACATTTAAGAAATCTTTCTGCTATTGATCAGTTTTCCAGAGAAAAATGGGATTTTGGTAGTGACTTTTTCTCTTAATCATCCAATCAACTAATCTTTATTTGTCTGACACCAAATCATAACACATGTTGTTTCTAGACACTATACAATAGAGCAGGCAGGAGCCATACTGATCTATTGTCCTTTTCAGTCATTTTCTGGATAGACATTTTATTTTAAATAACTGTAAATAATACTGTAACATTTACAGAAATCAGCATGCTTTCCCCCAATCCATAGCTATTCACAGTAAAATCATTTTAAACTTGTTTCTTTCACATGATAATGAGTTCACTGTACTCCAGTGGCCCCAACAGACACTAGATCTCAATCCAAGACAGCCTCTTTGGGATGTGATGGAACAGGTGTATCATGGATGTGCAGCTGAAAAAAATCTGCAGCACATGTTTGAAGCTATCATGTCAACATACACCGAAATCTGAGAGGATAGTTTCCAGCACATTGTCGAATCTAAGGTACAAGCTAATACCTAATAAAGTGACCGGAGAGTGTATATTTCAGTCTGAAGGCCGGAGGTTTGGGTCACAGCTTCTTCTCTTCTGTAGTTTTCTTGAGAAAGAGCTGGAACTCTGAACTGTCATTTGTAAATGTTAATAAATGAGATCAGTAAATACAGTCAGTACTTTTAGAAATGTTGCTAAATGTGTTAATAAGCCTGCGATCCCTCTCTTTTTTTATGATAGTATAACTCAAGGTCAAGGTCAAGGTAAACTTTATTATCCCCGAGGGGCAATTTGTTCTGCAGCCAGCAGTATTACACAGACAACAAACCAACAATAAATACAATAAATAATCCATCAAAGGCAGTAAATAAAACACCAACATTACAACAACATTACAGAGAGTTATTCAGCAGAACAATAGCTGCCAGAACCAAAGAATTCCTCATCCTGTTGGTTTTGCATTTACAAACACTGTATCTGCAACCTGATGGAAGCAACCTGAACTCATCATGAAGGGGATGACTACGATCATCAAGGACTGACTGGGCCTTCTTCAGAGTCTGCCTCTGGTACAACATAGTCAGGTTATTAAGTGAGGTGCCAGCAATTCTGCTACACACTTTAGTGATGCCCTGCAACCTGTTTCTGTTTCTGACGGTGAGCAGCCCATACCAGCTGATAAAAGAAAAGGTCAGCACAGACTCGATAAAACATGAATAAAACATTTTCATAAAAGTGTTGTCCACTTTAAAACTGCAAAGCTTACGGTAAAAACACATCCTCTGATGAGCTTTCTTACATACAGCATCCACCTGAGACTCGAACGTTAGCCTGTGGTCCAGCACCGTTCCAAGATATTTATACTGCTGAACCACCTCAACAGACTGGTCATTAATGACGACGGGGGAGGAGACTGTAGGATTCTTCCTAAAATCTACAATCATCTCCTCGGTTTTGGACACTGGACCAAACTGGATATCATTTGGCTTCTGTTGAAAAGTTCCTCAATATGAAACGACACCCATGTCTAATTGGACTTTAGAAAGTGTGTAGGAGTTTGTTTGCAATTTCACCTCTGTTTGTCTGTTTGTCTGTTTGTTTGTTAGCAAGATAACACAAATACTACCAGATGGATTTTGCTGAAATGTTCAGGACATGTTGGTAATGGCAAAACTTAAAAATAGTTGGATTTTGGTGGTGATCTGGATATTGGTTTGGATGCCAAAAATTCCCAAAATTTCAAAAACAATCTTACGTTAACATTGGGTGGAATTTTAAAGAATCATATCTCTGCCATTTCTCAATGAATTCTTTGTCTCTATCGTCAAGGTAAATTTCATCTAGATCCAATTCAGATTGACTTCACAAAACAACATTGAAGTATATAATGGGAAATCCCATTCATTTCTCCTCGGCTACTTCACTATGGGAATTTTAGTTTATTTGCAAACTGACATCAACATGTTTCAAGCCTATGTGACTCCATTTCCCAGCCTCCCTTGCAATGTGGTGATCCAGAACTGGATCTTTTACAAGGGTTGTGGAAAAGCCGCTGCTGTAACTGAACTGCTGATGATGATGATTGCTGATGATTGATGATATGATTCCTTGACCCTGAAAACCCACACCTAGCACTCAGAATCATGTTGATATCATTATTAGTTAGACAGTTATGAGCAAAAATGATTATTCACTAATGGCAGTTATCTGGATCACCACCAAAATCTAATCATTTTTCAGATGGACCATCACTCAATCTATCCTGAAAATTTCAGTAAAATCTGTCCAGTAGTTTTTGCTTAATCTTGCTAACAAACAGACAAAAAAACAAACAAATATTTGCTGGCAAAAACATAACCTCCTCGGTGGAGTTAACAAGAACATTTAGGAAACTCAGATATCATTTTTGGTCCACATGACCCAGTCCTAGCCCCTGTCACACTTTAAGACCCCATCAGATATGCGCATTATCCCACTTCCTGAGTCCTAAAAAGCTGCAGTCCTTCTAATCTGGTCTACAGACGTCTCCCACTGTATCTACTGTCTACTGTTCTTGATCTGTGTCTCTGGAGACCATCAGCAAAGAGAGAGAGAGCTCGATACAATTAATTCACCTCAGACCCTCATCACCACCTTTGTTTGTTTGTCCTTTCTCAGAGTTCTCGCCTTACATCCATCCCTCTATCCCTCCCTCCTCTCTCTCTCTCGCTCTCTCCCTCTGTCCTCCACTGACCAGCTGCTCTCCCCCTTTCCTCTTGGCGCAGGAAGAACCAGTCCACCCTAAGTCCCACCCTTCCAGGTCCCGCAGGTAAACCAGAGACGCCCAGGGCACACCCTGGCCAGGAAAGGCCCAGGATCGCCTTACGGCCTAGCTGAAAAGGGCTCTTTCTAAAACAGTGAGTACATCACGGCCCCACTTTGAACAAAGGGCCCAGGGAGTCGAGGGACTGGACCCCCTTTCAGGTCTTTGTCTGTTCCCCGGCTCTGGGCTTAAAGTCAGACAGAGACTTGGACTGCAATCAAGTACTGAGGTTGGAGAAACAGGATGGATAAAGATTGTTGTCTGTTAAGGATGCATGAAACTTGTTTCGCAACTATTTAACAAACAGAACTCAGGCAATAGTTAAAGATGATGTAAAGGCACCTGTTATGGGAGTTAAAGGAGTACCACAGAGGTCTATCCTTGGGACCACGAGCATTAAAGCAAATGGTGAAGGCATAAGTCCAAAATGTGGGAGTGGTTGGGATTTCAGAGTAGCTTTTTTTTGGATAAATACATGAAAGGTAGCTCCTCCACCAAGGTAGCTCACATATTGCTATTACATCTATAATCAATAGTTCCATGGTAAGTTACAATCATAAATATGATTCCTTGACCCTGAAAACCCCCAGCTAGCACTCAGAATAATGTTGATATCATGATTAGTTAGACAGTTATCGAGCAAAAACGAATGTTTGCTAATGGTGGTTATCTGAATCACCACCAAAATCTTATTTTGTTTAAGATGGGCCATTACCAGCATCTCCTGAAAATTTCAGCAAAATCTGTCCAGTAGTTTTTGCATAATCTTACTAACAAACAAAGAAACAGACAAACATATGCTAGCAAAAACATAAGCTCCTTGGTGGAGATAAGTATAAAATGCATCTAATATTGCCCTGCCTTTTTATTTTTTTAAAGCACTGTCGTGTGTTTAAAAGCGTCAGTTGCTAACAAACTGCTAACAAGGACTACAAAAATTGCCGCAGATCCAACTGCAAGTATTTCTGAACATTTGTCAATGATCAATTATTCATACAACATAACCAAAGCCATGAGGACCAACTTCTTTCAATTAAGAAGAAATTCTCAAACAAGTCTTTTGAACATGGTATTATACGTTGCAAATATTGTAATTGCTTCTCAGTTGAACTGCCATTTTGTACTTCCATAGTAGCTTTTCAATAGCTTTTTACCCTTGTGAATAAGATTTGATCTTCAAAAATCATGAAAGTAAAGTTTTGTTTTTCAAGATTCCAACAATGAATAAAAAGTGTAATTTTCTTGAAAATTTTTTCACCAAAGACCTTATTGTCAGCAATGATCCAAGAACACATTGAAATATCCCTTTTAGTCAAGAGAAACAGCGTGATGCTTGCTTCTGAACTGGCGTACAAAAATGGGTGTAGGGGTGAGGGGTGCTAACATTTGCATCACTGCAGAACACAGTGAATTGTAAATATATTTTTATGCTGATGATACAGTGTTGTGCTCTGCTCCTTTCACAGTTCTGGACTCTTCAATCTGTATCACAGTGTTAAAAGTTGCAGTGACAACATTGTCCTCTGAAGATTTAGAATAATCATCATAAATAAGTTGAGAAGCTGAGAAAACAACTTGAAATTACTTCATGTAATGGAATAATTGGATGACATAAAAATGTATGGCTGCATGCTTTCAGAAAAAGTCTCCAAGCTATTTAGTTTGATCTCTTTTAATCTCTGCTTTACTTTTTTTTGATAGATTGTTTCATCTTATTTTCTTCTTTTTGTGCTTGTGAGGCAGCTAAGTCTATGTGTTATTTTATTAAAGAATATGTATGACTTGAAGTAAAGGCTTCATAAACCAAAGAAAAGATCTGAGACCAGATGAATATGAGAGGATTATATGAATTTTAGAAGTGGAGCTTTTATATTAGCAGTATTTAACCTTCAGCTGTTCCATAATCATTAACTGGGTGCTCCCCAGAGTCCTATCCTTGGTCCCCATCTGTTTGTTAAATACAATCACTGGCCAGTTTATAAAGTACACCTTGCTAGCACCAGATTGGATCCCCTTTTGCCATCAGAACTTCCTTCAGTCTTTCTGTAATGGATTTAACATTTAGGCAGCCAATCGGCACAGAGCTTATTATCATCGCGTCTTGTAGCTGCCCCGCCCCCTCAGGTCAATGCGTTTCCAAAGGGGAGGGAAAAGAGCTATATCTGATCCTTTTTATTCAACTGAAATCAAATCCTTGTCCAATAGACACTGGAGACATGATGTAAACAGTCAAACACACCAGGACATGGGACCTTTAAATCCACATTTTAGCCACGTTTAAACCATGATGAGTTCAGATCTTGTATACAGTAAAAAGCCAACTTATTATTGATGTGACAGTGTTTTTAATGCAAGAATATTAGATATTTTCATCCATAAATATTGTAATAGCTTGCTCTCCCCATTACACCCTCTAGGAATGATTCTTTCAAATGCAGGGCTGCAATTTAAGGAGACATGAAGCTCTAATCCTGGTACTACCGACAGCCTAACCCTCACAGAGGAGACCATTTAACTTCACAGGCAGGTAAAGTGACCTGTGTGTGTGTGAAGGTGATATGGCTCAGAGTTGGAGCAAAGCTTAAGTTGCTGAAAATCCCCCTCTTAACCTTCTACGTCCTGCTAAACCATTGCTGAAATTTGATTCACAGAGCACGGTTTGAATGACAAAATTAAAGAAGCAAACACAACAGACAACTGTTAGCTTATTTTACGTGTTTCAGTTACTGTAGACTTCCAGATCATGTAGATTGCATTGACTGAGTGAGTGAAACTTCAGGAAAACGTGGTAAATATTGTATATTAAGAATTATTGTGTTTGCTGTCTCAGAAGCTGACCTGCCTGAAAAAATTACACAGACCCTGACATGTCAAGTGAATTTCCATTCAACAGATTCAGTTTGTTAATATCAAACATGTGGGTTCAGGATTTGGAGCTAGCCTTCTGACTATTACGGCCCTCTTTTTACAACTTAAAAATGTGTTATCAAGTTATTATTGAGTTTAAAAGTCCCCCAAAGAGCTGCCTTGGCTCCTTCATCTCGTTTGTGGCATTCTGACATCTGTGGAGATTATCTTAGCCAAATGATTTTGAAACACAGAAAGTCTCTTCAATTCAGTATGTCTTAAATTCTATCATGGTCTTCTCTCTGCCAGATGAATTATGGATTATGCATGAACATTAGTGAACTATGCTAATGTTAAAATTTGGCCAATTAAGTTAGGAGAAAATGTTTTGAGTGACGAGAACAAAAAGACTTTTTAATCCATTTAAACTGAAAACTGATGAACATTCTGGGTGCTTTAGCACATAAAAAACTTAAAAAAAAAAATTAAATAAATAGAATAAATCCTCATAAGGGCAGTTCATTATCCCACACATTTTATATTTATGAATATATATGACTGAAAAGAAGAGTACCTTCTTCAAACATTTCTGTTGGCCATCTGTAAAATTACTGCTGCTCTGCTTCCTGTTTTACTGACGTACAGTCTTGGCCAGAGTTAAAATTATCAAACATTTGTGTTTTGTCAAAATAAGAGGCTTCAAAGTCCTGTTTGATTGGTGGGAGTATTTATCCTTTTTGAAATTAGTCAACACAGAAAATAAACACCAATTCAATGACAGTGGTCTTCCAAAGCTGTTGTATATGTACCTGAAGTCAGATACAGTTTAATGTACTGCGTCAGTGCTGCATCGACCAAAACATTCAGCTGTAGCAGAGTTAAAATATTTGCTGCTTTGTTTTGTGAAGAAATGTATTCACAGATTCAAACTCTGATCCAGAGGAAGCATTAAAAAAGAACACAAGAGACTGTGAGTCATCTTTACTTTATTTGATTTTCCATAACTCTTTTAATGGGTCATAATAGTTTCAAATCATCAGTATAAAGACAAGAAAGTCACTGTGTTTTTCTCAATGGAATTATCTGAAGCAACATATTGTGCATGCTGACTTTTTCTGTACAGATGTAGAGCTGATCTCTGTCACTGTGGCTAATGCTAATGCTAATGCCATGGACCTCATCAATCCACTTCAACACCCTGAACTGCCCCTTTAATAAGTCACAAGTGGTGATGCCTGAACCCTCAATCAATGCAGTAAGTAGTGTGTGTGGACAGGAATAAGATCCATGTGCATTACTGAGACTTTGTCATTAATACATGCATGAATATGTGATCATTCATGGACCTCTTACCTGTTTATCATCAGAATTAGTAACAGATTTGGAGATACTTAATTATTGTACATTATATATGACTCCTCAGGGGATTCAACTACAACGTTATGGAAAATCACCATTTTTTGAAGTAGAGCAAAATGCCTCTTTACAGGGAATTTTAATTTACCCACACCACAGACATGACTATGGGCTATTAATGGTTTTCTTGATCCAATCCCTGTACTTTTCGTTGCAGAGGTTCATGGCTCTTTGTGCTAGAACACATCCAGTAGTCTTCTCAGCAGTCTCACCCACATGGACCCCATAGAGCTTGCCATTGTACACCGCTCCTCCACCAGAGTCACCCTGTGAGAGAGATTTGCATTTATTACAAAACCTTCACATATATATATATATATATATATATATATATATATATATATATATATATATATATATATATATATATATATATGTGTGTGTGTGTGTATGTGTGTATATATATATATATATAGACAGATAGATATATAGATATAGATATAGATATATATAGACAGATAGAGATATAGATATAGATATAGATATATATAAAAAACAAACAAGCCACTTCATTGGGAATACCCATGCAACTGCACCTTTTAACATGTAACCATGCAGACAATGACATGGCAGCACCTCAATACATTAAGGAATGTTAACATGGTCATTATTACCATGAAGTGTAAATAAAGCACCAGAATGGAGAAGAAACAGGATTTAAATGACTGTAAATGGTTGTTTAGTTGTTAGTGCCAGAATGGCTGGTCTGAGATTTTCAGAAACTGATGTTCATCTGAGATTTTAACATGCAACCATCTCTACAGTTTACAGAGAATGGTCTGAAAAAAATGCCTTGTTGATGCCAGAGGCCAGAAGAGAAAGGCCAGCCTGCTTTGAGATAATAGAAAGGCAGCAGTGACTAAAATAACTACTCAGTTTGTAGACGGTCTGTACCATTCAGAATAACACTTGTAAGGTGTATCTAATTAAGTGGCTGTTGAGTGTTTGTATTGCTAGAGGATAAAAGGCAGCTCTGACTTACTGGCTGTGTTGCCACAGTTCTTGATAAGTAACAAAAGAAGTCCTGGTGGCCTTGGGATTTAACGTGAGGGTCTCTGCAGTTCTTCATAGCATTTTTTATGTCTGTACATGCTCTAGCTGACAAAAGCCCGATTTTTCCACACTGGAGTGTAGGTGGTCTGTTGCGTCCTGGATTGAGATAGAGAAAGGTCTGTGTCAGAGACAATAATCTTAAAAATTATTGAGAAAAGGCTCCCAGAAAAATACAAAAATTTTAAAAACATTAATTTTTTCAGTTTTGATAGAAACATATTTGTTTTCGAGTGAGCCAAATATATATATATATTTTCTTATAATCTTGGTTTGACAGCATAACTACTGAAACTACAGCAGATGTGTCAGACCCAGCAGTGTAATAATAAACCATAACGATAATAACCTTCAGATGCATCCCATAATATTAAAATCTCACACGTTACAAATTTACTACACTGTGTGGGTGCAGCATGCTTATGGGAACAATGTGTGAGGGTTTAGAGCATGAGAAACTTTTGATTCTAAGTGAATGTGTTGGGTCACTTGAGATCAGCTTTGAGTCTTATCTTTTTAACTCAAGGGGCTATTTATCAATCAGTTCAGTAAATTTACTTCGACATTTTAAAAATAATGTTGAAGCAAAAACATGGAGACAGAAATTTCCATAACTCTCCAAACACCTGTTGTCTGTTTTACAACTAGCCAATAAGCCCACAAGCTTATGACTAATTTCAGATAACCCCCAGATTTCCAGACACTCCGAAAGCACATTGTCGCATAAAATGATATTGATTACAGCTAGGTCTATATGGGAAGAGCAACGTGGAAACAACTGTTGTTACAGCCAAACGGCCTTTGAAAGTGACTTTTTCACTGATTACTTTTCACTATGATTTCCGTGCCTTCTCAGTTTCTACAATGGGTGAGTACATTACATAATTTAAAAGCTTTAAGTCATATAGGATGCTGTGAGTCTCGACCTCCAAGATCAGCTTCTCTCCGTCCATGTTGGTGTTCGACTGCTGGAAAATTACAGCTGACAGTCTGATAACTTTTGACCTTATTTCACAGGCTGTGACAAAATGTTTACCTGTTTATTTAAACCACGGTCTCTACATTGTCCTTACATTTGAAATGTTCTGGAAGCTCTGAACGATTGTTTTTCTGTTTTGAGACCATCTGTGTATTGCAAACAATCTGACGCAGCAGGATGCTGCAGGTATGAGCCACAGACAGAGCGAGGCACAGGCTGTTGAAATGGACTGTTTGAAGAGACTGGGGGCGATTTGCCACAGAGTGCAGGACGTGTACGGACCACTGCACTGACAGGGTAAAGATCGCTTTTAAATTATGCTGTGCCAAGTAAATCACCATCTAATCATGCACATATGCATATCCAAGAGAGAAAAACTCAGAGGGAGAACAGCAGTGATTTATTTGACTGGAAATAGCCATCTATAGCTGATGAGTACAGTTAGCTTGTATCTGTTATTAGCTCCTAAGCTATCTTGCTACAACAAAGTCACTGCAGTGATGTCCCCAGTCCTTTCATTCTGTGTGTAATCGTTCCATTTATAATCATTGTAGATGACATTTCAAAGAGGAATCCCTGCTCATTTTATCAATCCATCCATTATCTATACCACTTCTCCCTTATAGGGTCATGTGGGGCTGGAGCCTGTCCCAGCTGACAGTTGTTAAGAGGTGGGGTACACCCTGAACTGGTCACCAGTCAATCACAGGGTCACATAGAGAGATGGATAACCAATTGCTCTCACATTTACAATTAGACCCAAGGGTAATTTTTAGAGTCACCAGTTAACCCACTGATCATATCCCTGGATGACCCAGGGATCGAACTGTGACCGTTTTGCTGTTAGACACGTGCACTACCTGCTGCCCCACCGTGCACCCTGCTCATTTTACAAGACAGTTCCTCCTTTCCACAGACCAGCAGAGTTGAACATTTCACTTTGACTGTCATACCAGGCAGGCATGTGTGTGCTATGTTGTGGCTGTATCTTCCTGCTGTCACAGCTCTATTTCTCCATTAATTTCCCCCCAACAATAAGCTTCAACAGAAAGTTTAGGAAGAACCAGAATAAATCACCTTACGAAGAGCCTGATTCATTAAACAACAGACCTGGGAAACCTGCAGAATGAAAGCACGCTGAACAACAAGGAGAGTTTCTCCACAGAGGAGGCAAACTGAGCCTTAACTCTGAGAGCCACAGACAGGAAAAGTAACTGATGGTTTCTATCTTTTCTGAGCCATATTCTACGCTGTGGACAGACATACCAGCTGGACTGAAGTAAATATGACCCTGTGTTTTCTATTTTCCCATCTGTTCTGGCTAAGTCACGTGTGTGACCTGCAGAAAAACTAGACGAGCCCCTCTGGCAGTCTGAGCGCTCAGACCTGATAACATGTTCACAGAAATTTAAAAACCACGCCTGCACCTCAAGGAGAAAGCATTCATTTTAAAATTAGCTTGTGCCTGTTTGCTGGACAATGCTAAATTTGGTGAGACTGTGATTGTTGCCCTGAAAAGAAGGCTCATTTGGTTTGTTAAAAACATTTAGGCAGAGGTTACAATGTGTTATTTATTTTATTCCAGACATCACAGGAACAAGTGACTGTGCAGACATTTTCTTTAAATCTCACCTCCCAAAGTTGTGGGTCCATAACCTGCAACCTCGATTTCTGTTCTGAAATACAGTAAAAAGGAAAAAAGATTTTAAAATCATACATTTGTTTCAGTTTGTTGTTATTGCTTAGAGCTCCTTAGAGATTCGCTCTAAATAAATAAGAGGGGGAATCAAAACTAACATTTGAGCCCGATTTGCACATTCCTGGTCTGTAGGAAGTTGTATAGGTACAATTGTAGAGGCAGTGTTGAGCTGCAGCAGCATGAGGTCATGTGACTGAACGGAGTCATTGTAGATCTTATGGTCTTTGATTCCCACTCCTCCATGTAGATTTAACTGACCTGGATGCACACCTAAATATAAAGTCATTGTCCTACAAATAGAGAGAGAAACATGGTCAAATTACTGTATTTTACCATCAGAGGCCTGATAATACTGAATACTGACTGTGGGAAAAATATAATCAGTCTACCTTCATGTTGGGATGAAGTTTTACCTGGACCTCATAAATAATGTAATTTATTTGTAAAATAAATGATCCCATTCTCACCTCTCCTTGCAATGAGCTGCAGTCAGAACCCAGTGTTCACTAATCAGAGAGCCACCACACATGGAGCCACCAGGTCCTTGCACATACACATGGTAATGACGCTCTGCATTGTCACATGTTTTACCTCCAACAATTCTCTTCTGTAGATCGACTGGTGAGCTCACTGTTACACCTGAAAGACAAAGTCAGAGGATAAGGTAACAATGCTGAGCACCTGTCACTTACATGTTGGACTGCCCTGTTATGTGGTGATTTTGTCGAGATGTCCCTCTCTTTAACAACATTGTCCAGCTCCTGCTGGGGGACTCAGAGACAGTCCAGATGGAGTCTATAATCACTCTGCCCTGAACCTGCTCCTCAGCTGGCCCCTTCAGTGAGAAGGAGCAGCAGCTCCACTGTGAGATCCTTCAGTCATTCATTCATGTTGATTTCATGGTTAATCTGCAGTCTTTTTTTTTGTTCCATCTATGCTTTTGCATAACCAGTAATTTATCTGGTTTGGAAGCTGTTGTGTCCTCTTGTGAAGAAAACTATTTGGCACTGCTGGTGGAAGGACACATAGACTGTGCTGTGTCTCAAAATAGTGCCTAACCAAAGGAGCTAGATAGTGGGAAAATTAATCAGATGTAAACCAACTGTTTGTAGCATTTGATGACCCAATGCTGTTTTTGTGGCTTGTTTTCATGGCTTGTTTTCTGTTAAATAACGCAGAGAGTCTGTAACCATGTATCGCTTTGCCATCTGTCTTGAGATTTCTGAACAGAGAGAGAACTGAGCTGCGACAATGTGGCACACGTTTAGGCTCATGCCATGCACCTCACACAACCCCACTTCAAAAAACATAGAATGTCCCTTTAAGCTGACATTGTGACCACCTCAGCTGGTGCTACACTTTAACAGTTAGTACATGTAGAAAGTAAACTCTGTGGTAGGTTAGAACTTACAACAACTAGACTACATTTACCAAACTCTGAAATCAGCTTTGACGAGCACATCTTGAAAAATTCATGAAGTTCCTGTCGTGTGACTGACTGATTAGCCATTTTTGTAAAGGAGTCGTTGAACGGGTGTATCTGGCTGGTGAGATAGTATACTGGATTCTTGTGTGCCTGTCATATTGAGAGCCACTAAGAGGTTCCTTGTGGCAAATAAACATGAACTGGCTGTGTAAAAGGGATTAAAATGCTCCTTCACTGCCAAAACTTCCTTCTTCTGTTTTGTTAGATTCTGCGAAAAATTCTCAAGCCTCACTGAAGGGAACATTTAAGTTAAATGACACACAGTTTACAATGTTATAGTGTCATTTAGCAGACGTTTAGGCCAAAGTGATGTACATCTGAGAGCAGTGGCGGTTTTGGGGAGGGGCCAACAGGGGTCAGTGCCCCTGTAAAACTAAACCTGGACCCCCCTGTGGCCCTCCCCTCCATAGCAAACATATTTACAATAGAACGCTGTGGTATCGCGCTAACGTGACAGGCGGAACAAATGCATGTGACACTTGGTTCCAGTCAGACCCCATAGAATGCTACACCACCAAAAGCTCACGGGAGAAAAAGAACATGACGACAGAATCATACTAGAGTCATACAAGAAGAATTACCACAGAGAATTAAGGTAAGTAAAGCTTTGTTATTTGTGTAATTTTTACAAGGTAAGACTTGGTCAGACAATGTTGTTGACTAACTAGGGTTAATCGGAGGCAGACGTAAGCACAAAGGCTGTTATCACAACACAAATCCAAACAAGCCAGCAGCAGCAATGTAATGTTATTAAAATTATGGTGTTGTTGATTTATAGTGTATAGTGTCTAGGAGTACCTATGCCTTACACTCTTGTGCAGTCTAGCACTTAAATGTGCCCAGAGTCCGACCTGACTTTGGAAAAAGAGCTTTTTCTTATGCTGCCCCCACAGCCTGGAACACTATACAGACTGAACAGAAAACGGCTGAACTGGTTTCATTCAAAGTTTTTCGCACCATTTTGCTCACCAGGCAGCGAGATTCCTATGAACAATGCCTGTGTTTTTAATTGTAACTGTCAATCAATCAGTCAAGCTTTATTTGTACAGCACTTTCATACAGGAGTTTGTAATACAAAGTGCTTTACATGGGAAATAAAATAAAATAAAATAAAATAACAATAAATGAAATAAAAGTAGAAAATTGCATTAAATGAAAATATAAGACCCCCCCCCACACACACACACACACACACACACACATTCAAAACACACACTCATTTACTCAACCACACCTAGACATAAGATGGAAATTCTGACAGAAAACAGAATTATAATTGGAATAAGAGGACTGAGGAAACGCTATCTTGAAGTAAAAAAATGAGGAAGCACAGGAGCTAAAACTAAATGATAATTAAAAATCATAAGACATTAGACAGACATACTATAGGGTAAAATAAGTGAAAATTTAAATAAATTAATAAAACAAAATTTGAATAAATAATATGGTAAAATGAGAAAGCCTAAAACCAGGTGCATAATAAATCAGCTAAAATAGGATAATAAAAGAAAAGCATTTAACGAAGAATAAAATTCAAAACAACAAATCAGAACTGAAATTTAGAAATAAAACAGAATAAGAGGGTTAAAATAAGTTAAATAGGACAAATAATAATAAATAAAATCAACTAAAAGCCAGATTAAAAAGGTAGGTCTTGAGTTTGCCTTTAAAAATATGAACAGTAGGTGCTCAGGTCTTCAGGTAGGCTGTTCCACAGACGGGGGCCATAATAAAAGAAAAGAGACTTCACCGTATGTTTTAGTTCTGACTTTGGGAACAGTTAAAAGTCCACTACCTGAAGACCTGAGGGCTCTACTGGGCTGTCCACAAAAATTACTGCTCTTCCATTGTCAAGTTGTTGTTTTTGATATATTTATTGGTTGTAATTTATTGCCTGAACCTTGTTTCCTTTTTATTGATACTTAGCGTGCGCTGCTGACCTCTTGGCCAGGTCTCCCTTGTAAATGAGGTCTTGATCTCAGTGGGATTTATCTGGTTAAATAAAGGTTAAATAAAATAAAAAAATCCTAGATAGAGCTGAAGAGATGAGTCAGAGGGCTGAGAGAGCCACAGAAAGAGAGCCAGTGAAGGCTGGAGTGATTGGCAGACAGGCCACAGAGCAGGAAAGAGAGACAAATGAAGATCCCAAAAGTAAAGCATAAAGTGATGATAAAAAAAAAAAAGAAAAAAATGTACTTAAAGTGTGCGAGAGAGAGATAGCATCGTTAGGAAATGTGCAGTTTAATTAGTGCTTAGACAATACAGAGGAGGAATCCCTTTATATTCCTGTGATGATTCGTATCACAAGTTTATTTTTTCTTGCATGCGTGTGTGTGTCCATGTAGAATATGTTTTGGGTTTTTTTTTACTTTAATGTGGTTCGTCTTTCTCCACAGATATCAGCAAAAGTAAAGAAGACCCATCAATGCAAACCTGAAAGTGTTCTCAGGGACCTTGATAAGACAGCCTGGTACCAATCCTAGGAACATAGACTGGAGTGCATAGAGCCAATAGACCTGCCTTATAAAGGGTATAGTGGACCCTCTCATTGTTTTTTGTTTTTATTGTCCGCATTGTTACTGAAACAAATACCATTACTGTTTTTTACATTTTGTACTGAAGTAAATATGTCGAAGGTTTGAACACTGCGTTGTTGATGAAGACAAAAAGAATGTCCTATTTTGTTTGTTTTTTTCAATTTCTTTGGACATATCATAGAAAAATGTAACTAACATTCAATAAAACTGAACTGCAACTGGAATACTCTTACTAGTACTGTGTATTACTTTATTAATAAGACCAATTATTTTGAATGCTCGAACAATTCTCAGTCTCTTTTGACAGAGTTGAATGTGTCCCTCTGACAACACCCTTGACCCCAGCCTGGCCCCACCTGTGAAATTGGTCCAGAACCGCCACTGTCTGAGAGTAAGAACAGCACCAGCAAGAATCTAGACTGGAGGGAACAACATGAGTAAGAACAACAAACTGCCTCAAGTCCGTTTGGACACAGCTGCTGCCATGTAGAGCTCCAGGCTATGCCTATTTTTTTTTTTTTAATCAAGCAACAGACAGAAAACCTTGTCAGGTAACCAGCTGTACAAGAGAGGGAGGATAAATACTCACCAGCCCACAGCAGAAGGAGAAGAACTGTCATGCCAGTCATCTTTCCTCATCTGTCCTCTTCGTGGAGCAGCGGTGACTTTTAAATGTTTCCTGCTGTTGGACCTCAAGCCACCAATCAGCCCATGACAGGTCATCCTCACATCCCTTTTTGGTGAAGGTTCTTTGTCTGTATACAAATTAGTATTGACTTAACAACTGTTCCCATCCAGTACTTTGTCTTTTATCTGTGTAACATGGCTGTCCCAGAGTGTCATGAACAATGGCAAAGGCAACCCAAAGAGCAAATGAGGCAGGTCCAAAGTGCAAACAGAGGTGGCAATCAGAGTAGCAAGGTTTGGTACACAAAATCAAAAATAAAACAGGAACCTCGCAGACAAACATGAAATATGAACACAAACAAGGTAACTTGACTATAAGAGCAGGATCATGACACAGAGAGGAAAGAAGTCCTCTGACCAGGAAACTTTCTTGAACACATCACTGAGTACAACAATAGATGAACTAATTATCTCACTTCAAACTCTAAGGAGTTATTTTTTTTAAAAAGAAAGTTTTTGTTACTACAGGGAATAAGGCAGAAAATATGTTTTACCTGAAAATATTTGAATAAAATAGCTACAGAGGAGCCCTGAACACACATAATTACACACACTTCACTTTAATTCATGTTTCTCACAGAGAAATGAAGATTTAATCTGCAGTCTCCTGTTCAACGGACTTGTCCATATTTATGTTTTTTCATGAACAAATTAATGCCTGAGAAGGCAGTATACAATACAAAAAGTACATAAAAAAAAAAAAAAAAGTATTCCAGCTGTCCCCTGTTTACAGGTATCCCTGTACTGATCAAAACAAGCTTTTGGGGGCATTTTCAAGAGAAAGGGTGACTAATAAAAAAATAGTTTTACCCTAAAAAGCAAGTGAAACATCCATGAAAAATAAACAAGAATTTCTCAGTAATGCAAAAAAAGTTATATTTTCTAAATACCCTCTTAAAAGTTTTGCACTTCAATGTAGTTTAACTTAGTAAAACTTAACAAGGCTCAACAAGTTTGCCTTTTTTGTGTTAATATGTTCACTGCTGCTTTTTTTAGATTATTAAAGAAAGTATATCTTAACTGAAATATAACTTTTTTTTATTTGCATGTTTCTTGATGTAAGTTTCTTTACAGATAAACAGAAACAATGACAAGCAGACAGACTCCATTCTTTCATCTGTGCTTGCAGTAACAAGGGAGAGACGGGCAGTGCTCACCCACCGCTAATAAGCTTAGCTCAAACACTGGGACGGAGTGGGTCGGACAACAGTCTTGTGTGCTTGTTGTGACTAATTTTTTTTACTGCAGTATTTTAAGTTATGGCAAAACACGAAAACAAAAAAAAATGTTTGTGTGTCTTTTAACTGGTATCTAAAATCTAAAAAACTTGACTTTTGGTCAACATGGTGAAATCCCCCCACATACTTGCAGTGTAAGGGTGATTGTTTACATTAGTATAAACCTACTCTTTTCTCTTAGCAGGCCCTTTTGATAAGGCACTACTTTGGCACGCAGCATAGCCTCTTTGTCTGCTTGAGGGAAGTAGTGCTAAAAAAAGAGGGAGCTCAATAGTAGAAAAAAAAAAGCATTATAAATGTATTTTATACATTGTACATTCATTCATTCATTCATTCATTTTCTATACTGACTATCCCTTTCGGGGTTGGGGGGGGGCTGGAGCATATCTATATATATCTATATCTATATATATATATATATATATATATATATATATCCATATATATATATATATATATATATATATATATATATATACATATATACATATATACATATATATAGATAGATAGATGGATATACACATACATACATACATACATACATAATTTATTGCCTGGAATAAAACATGTACCATTATATCTTTGTATCCCTTCTAAATATGGTCAGTCATGACGTTGGAAATCATATCTCTATATGCTGTATGATAATTCTTGTGAACACCAGCAGCAGTGTTTAGCCATAAAATGTCAATAAAGTAAAATGTCCATTTGTGTCATAGGCTTATCACATATAGTGAGTCAAATGGACTGTTAGACACAGGAGCAGTCAAATATTGTCTCACTTTACTTATTCAAATATGATCACACCATGAGAGCGAGTAAGAGCTCAGTGAGTGTGAACAAAGAGACGTTTACTGTCTCACCTTTACCACTGTTCCCTGATAAGCCACCATTAAAAGAAACTACTCATAACCTTAATCAAACCCTCGTTCTTTTATCTTCAGTGATCGATACTCTGAACAAAGAGGACATGAAACAGCACAGACAGAGAGCTCATGTTTTAACAAGAGAAAAAATTAAACTCACCATTATTCACATTTGTTGGTAGAGTTTGTACAGGGACAGCATTGTTTATGAGGTCTGCCATGTTTGTATCAGCTTTGACTCTTTTTGTCTTCAAAACCTTCGTCATTCATCATGGCAGAGATTCAACAACATCACTGCTGAAAGCATTCCTCAGAACTTGGTCCATATGGATTCAACAGCATCACACACCTTCTGTAAATTTGTGAACTGCACATCATCATGCTAATTTCCTGATCCACCACATCCTTACGGTGATTGAGACTGGTTACTGTGGGGGCCACTGGAGTCAGGGAACTTATTGTCATGTTCAATAATCCAGTCTCAGACAGTTATGACTCACTTGTTAACCCGTTGGAAGTGGCCATCAGAAGGTCTGTGGTCATAAAGTGATGGTCACCAATGAGGAAAGAGTTTAAACAACGCTCAGTTGGTACTAATGACACAAAGACTGCAGAGCAAATGCTGCCCACAGCTTCTCACCGGCAGCAGCAGCAGCCTGACCTGTTGGTGGATGATGATGATGGTTACACTAAATTCTGTATGACAAATCTGGGCAGAACTTAGCCCCTAGTTCAGCATGGTGCCCATGCCATGCTAGAACCTGACCAAGGTCCATTTAAGGGGCCTTTAAGGGGCCCAGCCACTTATGCAGGCAGACCTGCCAACAGCAATACCTGCTATTGAGAAATGTGGTTTTGTGTGGGGAAAATGTATGAAGACATCATTTCTATACAAGGAGGGCCTGTGATATGGATATGGATTTTTAAAACAATCTATAATCCATTCTATTTGTTTTGTACAAACTAAGCTAGAAGCGCTCTGGGGGCCCAAACCTCCACCTATGCATTTCCAACATTGTTGCGCAAGTTATTGTCAAAATTGTGGAAAAGTGCCTGATCTTATACTGTCAACAAATCCTTGACCCACATCAGGATTCAAACAAACAGGCAAACACGGGCAAAAACAAAGCTTCCTTGGCAGGGGTACTAAAAAAGAAATCTAAATAAAAAATACAAACCTAAACTATAATAAATCAAGAATTACTTTGAAATAAACACAACAAAACAAATCCTCTCAGTATTGGGATGAAAAATTCTACGGTCAAATTGACAAAGCATAAGCTTTCTATGCAGAAGCATCAGCCTGAGTCAGTGTCTGGAATCAGGCAGATCCATCTTGCCAAGCTCCAGTCTACAACAACTGATCAGCCCAAAGAGGGGCAGCCCTTTCAGAGTCCTTTAGCACAGGACAGGCTGGGAACTCAACCAATCTTTATTTGTATCGCGCCAATTCATAACAGGCATTATCTCAAGACACTTAACAAGCAGGCTTAAGACAAACTCTTCATTTTATGGATACACATTTATGAATATATACATATGAAAATACACATATATATGCAAATACATACGTCCAACACCCAACATGAATCCCTAGAGCCAATCATGTATCCCTCCATCATGGTGGCAAGAAAAACCCTCTGTTTAGCTGTAGGAAATCTTGAATGTGGATCCCATTCTCATGATGAACAGCCATCCATAAATGTTGTGTTGGGTGTGTGGGCGAAGGAAGGGAGGTGGACAGAGACAAGTGGACTAAAGTAAGAACTAAAGCTAGTGACAAATCCATGGGCCAGTCATAGACTTGTCTTCATCATATTTATCTCCGCTGCATATAAATTTATTAGAGGTTAGCCCCTTGAGATGCAACATCTCGTTTTCAGGAGGGTCCTCACGTCATGTTGTAGTGAGAGTTTTTATAGAAGTATAATCAATAATAATCATGAAAAAAGTGATAATATAATACTTACGTAAACATCTATAGTGATAATAAGGTAGAGATGACTGATGTTGAAAAATACAACAGCATCAAAATGAGAACTGCAAGACCACAGTAGGAAGAGACTGTTGGTTCAGAGATTAGCACAGATGCTAACAGCTCAATTTCATAAGATCTGGACTGCATTTCATTATTAAATGAAAACAAATAAGACTACAAACTTCTCAATGGTAAGTATAATTTTACTCCACTTCTGACATGTTTTGATGAGAGTTTATTCTATATAGTGGCTCACGTTCTGTCCTTTACATGACAGCAGCAGTAGCACCTGCCAACTACATATCTAATTCGTCCTTAATGATGAAAGAACAAACCTAATCAGAAAAAAAGGTTGATTTCCATGCAAAACAATTGCCAAATTTGGTTGTTGTGCAAAGACCTTGAAAGAAAGTTTACCCTGCATGTATGAGCAGTTTTTGTCACACATTTTCAAACATTTTCAAACCACATTTTGCCAAACTCAACCAAGGCCTTGAAGAATTAAGACAGTTCTGGTGGCAAAAAGGGTCCAACTGAGTATGAGCAGTGTGTACCTGATAAAGTGCCTGCTGACTGCACGTACCACCAATACCAAAAAGTCAGTGAACAAAGGATCCTTGAGTCTAACTGAGATAGTTTAAATACACATTTGGATATGTTCAGTGCAGGGACAAGAGCAGCCATCCTATAATGTCATTGTTAAACTTAGGATGAAATGAACATAAGACAGATAATATAACGTCAGGCTGTTTGAATTCACTAGAGTTCATTGTCTCACCTGATCTTTCTCTTCCTTGATAAGCAGGCAGAGGAGTCAAATGTATGAAGCCCCATTTAACTGAGCAAACAGTGTGAACTTAATCTCACTCTTGTGTGTAAACTTCAGTGGAAAACTATCAGTAAAAACCATTAAGCTCTGAAGACAGCAAGAGATGGAAGTCAGCAACTACTGACTAAAAATATGACAAACTTTTATTATAACCAGTAACAATTATTGATACCTTTGAAATGATCAAGTGAATGTTGATATTGTAGGTAATATAAGCCATATACTGCCTATGTTAGACCTGGGATCCTTGGTGTGGACGGCCTGCTGCTGTGGACTTACAAAGCTTCAGTTACCACTATTACAGTTATTTGTCCTTTAGCCCTGCTCCATTATCAATACAATTCCTAATATTAACTTTAAAGTGATCAATAAAATTAAATACATGTAGTTCTGCAAACAGCACACATATATTAGCATGACCTTGACAAACAATCATGGACCTGCTGCCATGGACTCCAAGTGCTTTTTCCTGCATCAACCATCAACAGAAATGACATCATTTAACATCAACTCATATTTTTAGACCAGTTAAACCAAATTTAAACGCAGATCAATTATCCATCCATCCATTATGACAACCTATGGGGTCACAGGGGCTGGAGTTCATCCCAGCATTCAGTGAGAGGCAGAGTACACCCCGAACCAGTAGCTTGCCAATCACAGGGCCACATAGAGAGACAGACGACCTTTCACCCTCACTCTCATACCTAAGAGCAATTTAGAGTCACTAATTAGCCTAATGAGCATGTTTTTAAACTGTGGGAGGAAGCTGTAGTGCCTTGAGACCCACGTGTGCACAAGGAGAACATGCAAACTCCACACAGAAAGGCCCCGACCAACACAGGGATCGAACCAGCAACTTTGTTGCTATGTGGCACGTGCACTACCTGCTGTGCCACTGGGCCGCCTGCAGTTCAGCTAGATGCTGCGATATTAATCAACATCATTCCTCTCCAGATTATTATCATTATAGTTGTTAATTTTAACATTAGGGGCGGCACAGTGGCGCAGTAGGTGGTCCACGTGCCTCACAGCAGGACGGTTGCCGGTTTGATCCCAGGGTCGGTCAGGGCCTTTCTGTGTGGAGTTTGCACCTTTTTCCCATGCATACATGGGTTCTCTCCAGGTACTCCGGCTTCCTCCCACAGACCAAAAACGTGCTCATTAGGTTGACTGGTGACTCTAAATTGCCCTTAGGTATGAGTGTGAGCGTGTATGGTTGTTTGTCTCTCTATGTGGCCCTGTGATTGGCTAGCAACCTATTCAGGGTGTACCCCACCTCTCGCCCAATGACACCTGGGATAGGCTTCAGGCCCCCCTTGACCCCGAAAGAGATAAGCGGTCAAGAAAAAAATGAATGAATGAATGAATGTTAATATTAGATTGACCTCTCTATCATGTGTGGTTATTGATTATCCCTCCATAATGAATACCTGTACAACAGCACACACATGAGGACCCTCTTGAAAACAAGATGCTACATCTTAAGGGGCTAACCTTTAATAATATTATATTTAACACAGACAAATACGATCAGGCTAGATTTATGATCTGGGTGTCCATGGAATTGTTGCAGCGGTAATCCTTATTTTTTGTCCCTTTGTCTCTGCCTGGATGGATCATCTCTGGATGTATACATGTGTATATATGTGTGTTTATGTGTATATGTATGTGTATATACTGTACATATTGTGCATATATAAAATTAAGAGTATGCTTCAGCCTGCTCTGTTGTAAAGTGTCTTGAGATAAAACTTGTTGTGAACTGGTGCTGTACAAATAAAGACTGATTGGTTGATTTTATTAATACACTGTTGTTTATCAAGGTTTGATCAAATATTACAATTAAACACTTTAAGAACCTCCGGAAATGTAGTTTTTGTCTGTATTTTGTCACATGATCAATGATAATAAATGATCAGTGGGTAAAACTACAAAAATCATCCCAGTTTACCTGAATCCACCCTAATCTACGATTCATGCTCTTCAGGGTTGATCAAATGTCTGTGTGTGTTTCAGTTGAATTCATCATTTTAACAAAGTTTGTTTTTCATTGTATTTTTCTCTAACTCACAGTTTCTCAATAAAGGTTCTGGTTGATTTTATTGCATCATGCACTTGATGTTTAGTGACCATGCATGAGACAAAAGAAGACCAACAGAGTTTCATTAAATACACCGTACAATACCAAATACAGTTATCCTCTGTGCAGGTGCATCTAAAGGGATGTTAGGGCTCCATTCAAATTAAACAAAATTTTCCATTTATGAAAATATCAAGGCTGCTATCAAAAAGCCCCCCAGACTTTTTAAAACATTTTAAGTTTTAGCATTAAACAAAATCATTGAAGGGAGGACAGGGGCAGGGACACCCTGCAGTCAATGAGGTTGCTTTGATAAACTGTCAGGAGGTGGTTGGTGGTTTGAGCTCCACCAGGACAGCTTAAAAACATGTGAACTGCACCACTGTCTCACCTGAGGGAGCCCACACTGAACCATGGGTGATGTGACACGACTTCTGCTTTTGCTGTGGGCTGGTAAGTTGTTAACTATCTGTGATACATTTTGTAGCGATTATTTTTCTGGATATTAATTAACATTTATTAAAGAAATTAATATTCATTTAATATCTCATTTGCTCTCATTGGCACCATCCTTTTTATACAAAAAAGGCAAAATTTAGTTCATTAATTGATTTATTAGTTATTTTAAATTAAAATCAGATAAATCAATTAAATCAAACTTTATCAATTTATCAGTTTCGTCAGTCTCAAGTCAAAAGACAGAATTCTCATACAGTGATGTCAATCTTTCAAATAGAATACCAACAGACAGAACTTTAAATTTAAGGGTGATTTATTAAAAGCATATGATGAATATATAAGACAAAATAAAATAAAATAAAACACTCAAGAAGGAAGAAATGTCAGAGTCATACTAATCAATGATGCTGTGAATAAGGAAAGAAGTAATGAACTTGAGTATATTGAGTGGTTATAGAGGATTAATTTAACTAATTAATCTACTTTAGAAAGGCCAAATCAGGGGTAACTAATGGGGAATTAAACCAAGACACTCAAGCCCATCTGTAGGAGTTCAGAACCGCAGTCTTACTATGGCGTTGCTTCTGGTTTCGGATCCCAAACTGGTCCGGGAGCTGCTGGAGAGTCTTAAGGACAGTTCTGGTTCGGATTCGTCCCAAAGGGAGGCTGAGAAGTCCACACTCAATCCAGCACGAAGGGGATCCAGAGAGGAGGTTTTTCCAACATGAGCTGAGGTGCCGTCTTAGATTAGCAAGTTCTGTTAAAGGTGAAGCTGGAGCTGGAGCTTTGAGGTCTCGATTAGATGAAAAAAAAAAAACAATTCGTAATTAATTCCAAAAAATTAATTATTCGTTGGCCCGACAAAAATTATTCCGAAATTAATAACAAAAGTCCATTTACTATGAAACAAATCCTTGTAGTCTTATAGCTTACTGGCTTATCAAGAAAACCGGCGGGCGTGTTACGTTACTTAGACAAAACTTAGAAAAAGATATAGGAGAGGATATTAGAGAACCGCGTTGACAAAAAGAAATACCGATGACGTAAAAACAAAGTGCAGGGATGAAAAGTCAAAGAAGAAGAGAGAGAGGAATGTGTCTCTCTGGTTTTGACCTTTAAGGAGGGTCTCACAGGAGGAGGGCCTTAGATGAGTAACAAAGACTTTGTCAACTTACATTTGGCCAAAATATTAAGTTGTACTTTGATAACCACCCAATATAAACACTCCAACTGAGTAGAAAATCTTATGACAAATTGTTTGATACCAAACAGTCCATATCTAAAAGATAGGAAAGAATAAAACGTGAAATTCTTCTTAAAAATACAACCAAACAAAATATATGTGGTTAACACTTAGATATATATGTTTGTATGCCTTTGATATGCTATGCTATCAAACTTTAATGTATAGTAAATGTATAATAAACATTTCATCAATAGAAACAAGCAATAATGCAGATATAACAGATGCAGTTCTGGATCAAGTTCTCTCCTCAGTCTTCCACTGAGGGGCAGTCTTGGTTTGTCGGAAGGTAAAGCTTCAGAGGAGGCTTTAAGAAGGTTAATGCATTAGATTCTTAACTTGGGCATTTATAAGGTTAGAGAAACAGAAGTCACATCATCAGAATGCATTTTTCATGACAGAATCAAATATCACTTTGTTAGATGTGTCCATTGTTTCTTTAAAGAGTTTATAAGGTTGTGGTTGTCTGTTGGCTGAAAAACATCTGTTCTCTAATCTTGGGCAGCAATGAGGGGTCCACTACCCAGGAGGTCAAAAGTCATCTTAGGTGTCACAGAAGAATCTTCTGGGAGTAGAACAGAATTATTTAAGTCTCTGGGAACGTAGTCTGTTCGAACACCTTATCAGGTCTCAGCCAATCATGGTTTAGTCCAGGAAGTTCAGGGCAATAAATACACCTTTAGCATCAACAAAGTTGTCTGTTGGTCATAGAATGGTGGGAGACTCCAAACAAGGTGGGATGCCGATAAATAGGTTTTGATTTTTGTTTTTTTTTTATAATGGAAAAGTGAAATTATATTGACATTGATAAGCAGGAAGGGCGAATTAAGTCAGAGAGTGGAAATAAAGACCATCTCTGGGCACCCAATCAAGAGCTGAATCATCAGTGGTTTTCAAACCTTTTTCTCCAAGACACAAAAAAGGCCAAGACAGAATCTGAAGACATGTTTGCACAACAACATTTTTTATGTTACACTATCTTATTCTTATCTATGTGTTTACTTTTATCCACTTATGAAGAATAGACAGCTAACTGTATTACTCATGAAATATTTAACACCTCATGGATCAATGAGGTATTTTTTCAAGCTGACAGCAAAAAGGCACAGTATTTTGGTTGAAGTTGTTACACAAAATATTTCTGTGTCTGGAGCTTGGATGCTCTTCAAGAACTGATAAATGCTATTGCACCAGCTTTATGAGAAAATGACCCAATTTCATGGAACCAATGAGACCTGTTGTTTTCATTTTATTCAAAAATTCTTATTTTGTTAACTTCAATCCCTCAAGTTCGACAGGCTTTTAAATGACTTCAATTTGCTTTTTTATACAAAAAATTACCTTCAACTCTTACTTCAGTCCACTTGTCTCTGCCCACCTCCTTTCCTTCGCTCAGACCCCCGACACAGCTTCAGTGGACGGCTGTTCAACATGAGACTGTCTCCACTCCAAGATCTCTAACTGTTAAACAGGTTTCTTCTTTCTGCTGTTACTGTGAGACTCCTACAGATAAACTGCTCTGTAGGTTAGACCAGTGCTGCACTCATGATGGATTCATGTTGGGTTTGGGTGTATATATATTTGTATATTTGTGCATCTATAAATGAAGAGTTTGGCTTCAGCCTGCTCTATTGTTAAGTCTCCTGACGTAAAACTTGTTATTGAATTGGCATTATACCAATAAAAGTTGATGGATTGATTGATTGATTAATTAATAAATCCAGAAGATTTAATTATTTTTATGCAAACCCAGTCAGTCTGTTTTTCCAAACTCAAATTCTCATCAATCAAAGCTCTCAGGAATCTCACAGTAATACTTTAGGAAGATCAATGATATCAAATTAAATTTGGACAAATCTGTAGGATTTATTATTTGCCATCAAGCAAAATAAAGTTAGACTTCATTACATTCAGTGGTATATTTTTTAATTTGAAGTATGTTACATTAGCAGTTCAATTAATCAATCTCTTTTTTATTTGAATAGTTCCAAATGATAACAAGTGTTATCTCAAGACACATCACAACAGAGCAGGCCAACACCATACTCTTCATTTTATAGATATACATTTATACATATACATACATTGAACACATAATACAATACATGAAGGACCTGGTTTGGAGACCAGAGGGTGACTGGTTAAAGTCCTGACTGGACCATGTTTGGAGGTTAGTTTGATAACTGAAGAGGTGCCAACTGACTTCCTCAGCACTGCTGAAGTGCCTTTAAGCAAGGCACTTAACCCTAAACTTGCTCAGGTCCACTTCTTCAGGAGCAGTTAGCCATCTCCCTGACATCTCTCCATTAATGCATCATTGTAGGACCCGTATGTGTATTTCAGCCTGTGTGTGTAGCGTGTTTCAACAACAGAGTGTAAAGAATTGAATATCTCCATGAGGGATAAATAAAGTTTGTCGTATTCTTCTTATTCTTCTTCTTCTCTTCAAACCCAACAAGAATCCTCCATGAGCACAAACGGTGGTTTACAGTTACAGTGGGAAGAAAAAACTCTGTGAAGTGGACAGACATACAACCATAGTCACACCTAAGAGCAATTTGGAGTCACTGATTAAGCAAGCAAGCATGTTTTGGTTCTGAGGGAGGAAACCAGATAACTTTGAGAAAACCCAATAACGCACAGAGAGAACATCCAACAGCTACAGCAGGACAATGCACCCTAAAGTATTTGTTACAAAATCTGCTGATTCTTTGCTAACTGTGCCACAGCGTGCACTGATTTGATCTTGTCTTGTCATAAACGTCTTTCAGCTGTCACAGTGAGCTCAGCTGTGGATCTGCAGAAGAGGATCATTGGGGGTAGACCTTGTGGACCTGGAGTGCGCCAATACCATGTCAAATTCGTTAACGAATATGGTAACCTCATCTGTGGTGGCTCCCTAATCAGTGACAAGTGGATTCTCACTGCAGCACACTGCATGCGATGGTAAGTGGTAGTAGCTCTGCTTTACTTCAACATAAATATGTTTTTTGATCTATAAAAGTCCAAATGGGTCATAAACAAGGCCCCAATACTTTTTAAATATAAGATCCATGTTTCTTTTTTCTGAATTACATGAGTGGACAGGGGCAATGGTATGTAAATCAACGGTCAAACTAATCAAGCTTATGAATTAATTAGGATCAGTATCATAGTGTATTTTGGCATCTTGATGGTGGGTCATGAGGTCTCGGGCTGGATTTGACTTGCAGACTGAGAGTTTGAGACCCTTGATTAGAGAAAACAGCCAAGGATTGTAGCACTGAAACAGGTAAATAAATGTTGAAAGCCGACATTTGTTTGACGCTGAGCAAATAGAGCATTCATAAACACAGACATGTCTGAGTCTGTCTCATGTTGCAAAGCAGCTGGATCACCAGACTCCATGTCTGTCATCTTGCAGAGTTTGAAGCTGAAACCAGTCAGAAACTTGCCAGACTTTGACGTCACTTTAACACACAGTGGCTGTAGCTCTGAGTGTGGGTTAGACCTGGCACATGTGTTGAGATTTTTGAAATCTTAACAGATTTTGAAACAGTGAGAGAGCCCACACATAAAGACAAATAATGACAGACTGAACACTTTTGTTCTTGTAATGTGTGCTGTGCTACAAGATTGTTGTAACAGCACACACCAACAGACTCACTCACCAACAACCAGGGCCTCTACTCTCACAGCTTGTAATCTCACTTTAGTGATGCAGCTGCTTCAGACAAATCTTTCACTTTCTCTGCTTTAACAGTTTATTGATAACTTTCCTTCATCATGTTATAAGTTACATGGAGCTTATCCTTCCACTTGCATTCTGCTCTTCTACATGCATCTGCTGATCATTTCTGATATTCTGGGAATGTTTCTGTGAAGTATTACTTTAATCTGACTTTACCCTAATTTCACACAGTGTCCTGTGTTCCTCCTGTCTAATCAATAGCAACACAAAATAAAAACATCATGAAATGACCCAGCAGGAGTTCTTACCAAACAACCAAATTGACCATGTCAATTACAACAGACCAGCTGGCAGCTGCACACTTGATTCTTAAGGATGTTATGCCAAAAACACTCCTATGTATAATCAGGGCTCATAATACAGTTCACACCATTCTTTTGTGTCTGGCTTTGTGCCAGCATTGTGTGCTGTCTAAATACAAAATGTACCCAGTGGTTCCTGGTATCATGGTGTCCTCCCAATGGTTCAGTCATTAAAACAGGACTCTACAAGTCTTATCAAAGTAATACGAAGCATCAACAACAGTATGATTTTTGCTATTATCAAGTTTCATAAATAGCTGAGAAACAGCTGAAAAAATATGACTTATTTCCTGTCACTGAATGGTATTCCTCTTTTTGCAACTTTTTTAGGGCTACGATAGCAGAAATACCTGTTCATCAAGGTCCTAATCATATTGAGTTAATCACTGCTCAACCTGAGATTTATAGGGACAACAACAAGAAGCTCCATGACATAATGCTGTTGGAGCTTTCGCAGTCCTTAACCCAGGCTCAACCGGTACCACTCCCTGATGCCCAGGACTGTAATCACCGGCCCAATCCGTGAGTATTGTTATTTTTACCGTAGTAAAAGCTAAACTCTCTCAGAAAGTGCTTTGAAATAGTCATAGAAGGGTTTTTTTTCAGTTTTGATTTAGAATATTTTCTGCTTTTTTTCTCATTGGCATCAATAGATTGTTTGGAGACAGTGGTCATTGCGTTTCAGTTTGGGGTGGAGCATCAGTGTAGGTCAGCCTAGAGCAGAACAATCCCTCCCTTTATGCCTGCAGTGCTGCAGATGTGTAGATCTCTAACTGTTGCTAATGTTAACAGTCTGTCACAAATTTCTCATACCACTGATTAAGAATTAAATGTTTACTCATTATGGTCAGTTGAACATAAAATACATATTAATCAAGTGAATAATGAGTCAAATTGTTGTCCACAAATTATAAAAATCAAATTAAATGATACCACTCTATGGCTGGAGGCTCAGTTCCCGTTAACTAAAGCAAGCAGATTGAATCGCCTGGTCAGAGAGTCTCTATATATACATATATATAGAGACATGGCAAAAATTGTTGGTACCCTTCCGTTACAGAAAGAAAAACCCACATGGTCACTGAAATAACTTGAAACTGACAAAACTAAAAATAAATACAAATTTACTGAAAATCAACTAATGAAAATCAAACATTGCTTTTGAATTGTAGTTCAACAGAATCATTTTAAAAAACAAAATAATGAAACTGGCCTGGACAAAAATGATGGTACCCCCAAAAAAAGACTGAAAATGATTTGACCACAGGGACATGTTAAACTAAGGTGTGTCCTGTAATTAGCATCACAGGTGTCTTCAAGCTTGTAATCAGTCAGTCTGCCTATTTAAAGGCTGAAAAGTAGTCACTGTGCTGTTTGGTATCGTGGTGTGTACCACACTGAACATGGACCACAGAAAGCTAAGAAGAGAGTTGTCTCAGGCGATTAAACAGAAAATTATAGACAAGCATGTTAAAGGTAAAGGCTATAAGACCATCTCCAAGCAGCTTGATGTTCCTGTGACTACAGCTGCACATATTATTCAGAAGTTAAAGGTCCACGGGACTGTAGCCAACCTCCCTGGACGTGGCCGCAAGAGGAAAAGTGATGACAAATTGAAGAGACTGATAATACGAATGGTAAACAAAGAGCCCAGAACAACTTCCAAAGAGATTAGAGGTGAACTCCAAGGTCAAGGTAGATCAGAATCAGATCGCACCATCTGTCACTGTTTGAGCCAAATTGGACTTAATGGAGGACACCACTGTTGAAAGTAAATCCTGAAAAAGTGAGACTGGATTTTGCCAAAATGCATATTGACAAGCCACAAAGCTTCTGAGAGGATGTCCTTTGGACAGATGAGACAAAACTGGAGCTTTTTGGCAAGTCACATCAGCTCTATGTTCACGGACACAAAAATGAAGCATACAAACAAAAGAACACTGTACCTACTGTGAAACATGGAGGAGGCTCAGTTATGTTCTGGGGCTGCTTTGCTGCATCTGGCACAGGGTGTCTTGAATCTGTGCAGGGTACAATGAAATCTCAAGACTATCAAGGCATTCTGGAGCCAAATGTGCTGCCCAGTGTCAGAAAGCTTGGTCTCAGTCACAAGTCATGGTTCCTCCAACAGGATAATGACCCAAACACACAGCTAAAAACACCCAAGAATGGGTAAGAACAAAACATTGGACTATTCTGAAGTGGCCTTCTATGAGCCCTGATCTAAATCCTATTGAACATTTGTGGAAGGAGCTGAAACATGCAGTCTGGAGAAGACACCCTTCAAACCTAAGACAGCTGGAGCAGTTTGCTCATGAGGAGTGGGCCAAAATACCTGTGGACAGGTGCAGAAGTCTCACTGAGAGTTACAGAAATCACCTGATTGCAGTGATTGCCTCAAAAGGTTGTGCAACAAAACACTGAGTTAAGGGTACCATCATTTTTGTCAAGGCCAGTTTCATTAGTTTGTTTATTCAAATGATTCTGTTGAACCACAATTAAAAAGCAATGTCTTATTTTTATTAGTTGATTTTCAATAATTTTTTATTTATTATTACTTTTGTCAGTTTCAAGTTATGTGAGTGACCATGTGGGTTTTTCTTTCTTTAACGGAAGGGTACCAACAATTTTTGCCACGTCTGTATATAACTGAACCTTGGATCCAATAGGTGATCAGACTCAACCCAGGATCAAGTATACTTGTCACTTTCTGAGGTTTCCTCTAAGCTGGAAACTGGACTTATCAGTTTTCTTGAAGATGTTTCACCTCTTCTCCAGAAGACTTCTCAGGTTTAGTTCTGCAGTTATACTTATAATCTTAATTTTTCTGTTTATTTAGAATGCTAATGGACATTTCGCATACATATGACTGTATGTATTGTTTCTTCTGTTTTCAGCGGGGTCCAAGTTCAGATTGCAGGTTTTGCAGCAACACAAGTGCTTCCTAATGGTGAGAGAGGTAAGATCAGTCTTTTTACTTT